>JBBGZY010000929.1:0-1200000 GCA_037952925.1 Lithobates clamitans
GAGGCATGACAAGTGTGGTGGGTGGTGCGCCGGCGCCCGAACGGAGGAGACACAGACTGAGTGTCAGTGAGTGACCCAGTGACACAGGCAGCCATTGCATAGTGCAGCAGCCGGGGCGCTGCTACTCTTTAGATTGCTGACAGTGACACAGGCAGTGAGCGGCCCCGGAGACACAGACAGTGAGTGACCAGTACCAGTGACGGTACTTTGGGCAGCCAGCCTACCGGGATATTTCCCGGTATCCCGGTAGGCCAGTCCGGCCCTGCTCCTGTCTACTGGGTAGCCTGTGCCTCTTTGTGCCATTCACCCCCTGTACCACCTCCAGGGGGCGGACTGCGCTTAGTCGCAAGGGTGAACTGCACTCAGCATCCCAGCCTCGGTAAGTACTTCTCTGACAGTGTGCTAGGCCATCGGGGAGAGGTACCGAGTATCTCTGGCCTGGTAAAGCACTCCGGTAATACTACCAAATTCCAAATTCAAATTCATAGCTATCAAATTCACTGAGCCACCGGGGAGAGGTAATTGCATGCCTCTGGCTTATTGATTTGCTGATGCAACACCATTCAAGTACAACCAGCAAACTGGGATTATTCAGAGTGGTCCCTTTTTGTAATACTGGAAGTGAAGCAACAGGAATGCAACAGTTTTGCAGTAGAGGATTTGTACAAGAGGAGTGATAGTTTTCTGCAGGAGTGAGTGCAGAGGAAGAGGAGCAATTGGAGATATGAGGGGAAACAGAAGAAGACAATATTACAGCACACACATGCAAAAAAGACATTTACCTCCAGCAAGGCTAGTTTAAAACACCTAAAACATTTTCAAAAAAACATTATCAAAAAACATGGGGATTTGGTCACACCATATTGCTATATGGTGCTAAGCCCACTTACTGTGACAAAGTACCCCATGATTAGTGGGTCCTACACTATCCATAGATTGGGAGATCCTGCTTCTCTAAACCATGAGAGCAATACACTCTTCTAAATGCAGGGGAAACAGACTGTGAATGTTAGAAGTGCACCATTTTCAGGGCTAAGGCTAGTAATCAATGTTCTACAAATGTGATGATGAATCATTAAGTGCTATGGGCATCTGATATCTTCCTTTACCCCAACCAAGTTGTATCCCGCAATAAATGCAACAAAACTACGCAAATGACTGCTCATTGTCTCAAATGATATATGGGGGTCTGGCAGCAGGGTGATTGGTGGACTGTTTGTCAGGAGTGCTCGTCACCATGGCTACACAAATGTTTCTAAGATTTCTATAGGAAAATATAAATCATTAAATGGAAATCATGATATCATTGCTATGAAATCGTATATGCCCTTTAATCCAAGGTTAAAGAGGAAGTAAACCCTGATGGGTTTTACTTCCACTTTATCCCCCTGCAAAGTAAAAGCATAATGGGCTAGTATGCATAGCATACTAGCCCATTATGTGCCACTTACCTTAACAAAGCCTGCAATGTCCTTGCAGGTTTAGCAGATATTTCCAGCACCTACAGGTAAGCGTTATTATAGGCTTACCTGTAGGAAAGTGGTCTGTAAGGGTTTACAACCACTTTAATGACAATAATAAAAATTGTGATCATGCTACATGGTTAGCCTGCTCTTGGGACAAATTTGTTGATAAGTTCAGTTGATCTAATATAACAGAACGATAAGAGCTTCTTTTATTTACCTGTGTGACAATTGTTGATGACTGACAAGTGTTATCTCACTTGATATTCTAGTGGGGTGCAGGTAGCCTTCACTTTGATCTGGTATCAGCTAAAATGAAACTATTCAAGAGGAATGAATACAGCCTTGCTTGACAAATCACTGTGATGTTTTCAGCGCAACCCTTCATCATCAGAATTACACTGACACTTTGGATCTTGGATATTGGATATACTTTGGATATACTTTGTGAACAATAAGGTTTATAATTATGGGTATACCTGGAGAAAGAGTGCAATAAACATTTTTATGGCTGTGATGAATCTATATTTTGTAGCCATGTATAGAACAGCATGGCTTTTTTTCCAACAATATATTTTTATTAGGCTTTGCATAGGACAATCCTATACAAACAGCGTATAAGACAAGATCAAAGTTTCCAGTACTGAAATATATACAAAAACAAACCAATAGATTGATATCTGATACACGTAGCATTCAATAACATGGAGTCATGAGATTGTCCCAGTGGAAGTATAGGGGTAGTGTAGAATGTACATACTTCTACACCGTATTATAATTGAAACATTACAGTAATAACAGAAGTAACCAAATAAAACAGATTAAAAAAATACAAAAAAGAGACGTCAACAACCATTAAGTGACATCAGTTATGGCTTAGCAGAGATAACCAGATTCCAATCTTTCCATGTCTGATCGAATTTGGTGTTAGTATTAGCCCTGATGGTGAGTGTTCTTTCATACATATAGTTGAGGTTGACTATAGCTATAAGTTATGATATATTGGGCGCCAGGGTTTTACGCCATATTTTAGTATTTAGAGACTTGGCCTCTAGCAAGATTTGAAGGACAATGTTATGGCACTGGATGGCACTGGATGGGGATTCTTTCAATGCCTAAGTTCAGTATTGCTAGAGCTGGGTCCGTTGGCATCAAAATACCAGTGACTTTAGAAATTAGATGGAAGGATTGGCTCCAAAAGCCAGATAAATTCTTGCAAGTCCATAAAATATAGAAAATGGTGCCAATTTGTCCACAGCCTCTCCAGCACAGCGGGGAATAAGCTGGTAAAAACTTAGCTAGTCTAAATGGGGTAAAATACCATCTAGTCGTGATTTTTTTTGGGCAAAGACACGGCTTTTTTGTTTTAACAATATCTTATAGGAAATATACTTTGTTGACGATACCCCAGCACTGCATATTTATTTATTACTACAGGTAAAATAGTGGAATTTTATTTAAGTACATCAATGTTTCCATATTTGTATACACTAACAGGAATTGTATGTATGTTTGCTTTCAGTGAACTGTTGCAGTTTCAGTAAGTGTACTATATAAAAAAACTTAGTTCCTTATTCAATTAGGCATGTATGATTTTCATCTGAAGGACTTCCTCAGGGCTGAGGAAGTCATTCAGTTTAAACTCAGATGTGTAGGGTAGGTTCCCAGTGCTGTCATCACGCTTTTGAGCTACGGGAGTTCCTGGTTTGTGAAGCCGGAGTGTAAGTCCATAGCGTTTTGTGAGACTTATGCCCCGTACACACGGTCGGATTTTCCGACGGAAAATGTGTGATAGGACCTTGTTGTCGGAAATTCCAACTGTGTGTAGGCTCCATCACACATTTTCCATCGGATTTTCCGACACACAAAGTTTGAGAGCAGGATATAAAACTTTCCGACAACAAAATCCGTTGTCGGAAATTCCGATCGTGTGTACACAAATCCGACGGACAAAGTGCCACGCATGCTCAGAATAAATAAAGAGATGAAAGCTATTGGCCACTGCCCCATTTATAGTCCCGACGTACGTGTTTTACGTCACCGCGTTTAGAACGATCGGATTTTCCGACAACTTTGTGTGACCGTGTGTATGCAAGACAAGTTTGAGCCAACATTACCTATTTGAGTGTAGACTTTTATTTTTTGATTAAAAGTAGTATGTCACTATTGTTGCTCTTTTTTTCTATGTATATGGGATTTCCATCTCAATGTGATCATATAGATTAATATATGAGGATGGCAGCCTGGAGAATTATACAAAAGCACTTTCAGATCTTCCAGTAATCTTGGAGGTCAATTGTGACAGTGAGCTTCTCTCCTATGGGATTAATCACTGGATGTTTTTGATTTCTACTTTATCAGCATCTTGGGTGTTTAATCATGGACAATGTAGAAATCTTATGGACTATACTTTACATATTGCTCCGCTAGCAGCCGAATACCGCCGCTAAAACAACGGTAAAGCCGCGCTAAAAGTAGCACCGTTTTACCGCCCCAGTGTGAAAGGGCTCTAAGAGCTCCTTTGCTATTTATTGCACAATCCATACATATGATTTAACCTAGGTTCACACCAATGTGTTAGTGCATTTTGCAATTTGCAGAAATGCACTACAGTCCATTTAACATGGTTTCCTATGATACAAGTTCACATCTATGCGTTTTGCGACCAGTGCGATTTTAGAAAGGGCCGGGGACTTTTTTCCCACGATTTGCGGGTAGTAGACTTCAATGTAACCGCACCAGAAATGCAAGTGTTGTGTTTGTGATGCAATTTTTGGTGTGTTTTGCGGTTTTTATTTTAACACTGTATATAGCTGGTTGCTGAGCAGGGCCCGGCAAGCCAGCTGCTGTGTCCTTAACAACCGATGAGTCATCAGCGGGCCTCCTCCAGGTCTATATCAGGCCCTTCGGGTCTAGTATGGATTCGGAGGGGACCCCCCTATGTCAAAATATTTTAAAAAATGGCGTGGGGCCCCCCCCAAATCCATACCAGATCCTTACCTGAGCATGCCGCCCCGTAGGTCAGGAAAGGGAGGGGACAAGTGAGCACCCCCCTGAACCATTCCAGGCTGCATGCCCTCAACACGGGGGGTGCATGCTGCCTTCTTTTTCTTCCTCGTCACCGTGGCCATCCAGTGACGTTGCCTGGAGACGTGACAAGGGGCGGGCTCTCTGGTGATGTCATTGGATGGCCATGTCCCATGCCTACATAAGAGGTGGCAGACAGCGGGAACATCACAATGGAGAAAGACAGATTCAGCACAAGACCTTTTTTTTTCTTTTGCGGGGTAACCGAGGGTGATGAAGAAGGCAGCGGCGGCGAGGAAGAAGATGGAACCGGGAGATGACGGCACCGGGAGATGACAGCTCCGGGAGAAGATGGCTCCAGGCTTCTTATTTCATAAAGGACTTGTCAAAAACTGGCTCTTACCGATACCCATTCACATAGGGGGGGTGGGATCTGGGGGCCCCCTTGTTAATGGGGGCTTCCAGATTCTGATAAGCTCCCCCGCCTGCAGACCCTGACAACCACCGATCAGAGTAGTCGGGAAGAGGCTCTTGTCCCCATCAACATGGGGACAAGGTGCTTTGGGGGAACCCCAAAGCACCCACCCCCCCATGTTGGGGGCATGCAGCTTGGTATGGTTCAGGAGGGGGGCACTCGCTCGTCCTCTCCATTTCCTGACCTGCCAGGCTGCATGCTCGGATAAGGGTCTGGTATGGATTTTGGGGGGGCGGACGTCAATTTTTTTTATTTTGGCATGAGGGGTCCCCTCCGAATCCATACTAGACCCGAAGGGCCTGGTATAAACCTGGGGGGGGAACCCCACGCCTTTTTTTTTTCTTCGCTACCTTTTTTTTTGCCGGCAATTTTTTTTTTACATTGAGCTTTCAGCGGGGAAGCCCGCTGACAGCTGATGACTCATCAGTTGTTAAGGACACAGCTTCCCGGCCTCATCCTTAGCAACCAGCCTTATACAGTGTGTTTACAGTGCGTTTAACCACTTCAATACCAGGCACTTATGCACCTTCCCGCCCAGACCAATTTTCAGCTTTCAGCGCTCTCACACTTTGAATGACAATTACTCAGTCATGCTACACTGTATCCAAACAAAATTTTTATCATTTACTTCTCACAAATAGAGCTTTCTTTTGGTGGTATTTAATCACCGCTGGGTTTTTTATTTTTTGCGATATAAGCGAAAAAACAGCAAAAAGGTTTTTTTTAGTTTCTATTGTAAAATTTTGCAAATAAGTAATTTTTCTTCATAAATTTGTGGCAAAATTTATACTGCTACATATCTTTGGTAAAAATAATCCAAATTAATGTATATTATTTGGTCTTTGTGAAAGTTATAGAGTCTACAAACTATGGTGCCAATCACTGAAAATTGATCACATCTGATCACACCTGATGAAGGCCTATCTCATTTCTTGAGACACTAAGAAGCCAGAAAAGTACAAATACCCCCCAAATGACCCCTTTTTGGAAAGTAGACAGTCAAAGGTATTTACTAATAGGCATGGTGAGTTTTTTGAAGTTGTAATTTTTTCACACAATTCTTGGGAAAATTAAGATTTTTTTTTTTTTTACACAAACTGGTCATATTAACAGGTTATTTCTCTCACACAGCATATGCATAATTGCAACTGCACCCCAAAATACATTCTGCTACTCCTCCTGAGTATGGCGATACCACATGTGTGAGACTTTTACACAGCCTAGCCATATACAAAGGCCCAACATTTAAGTAGCACTTTCAGGCATTCTACAAGCATAAATTGCACATATCCTTTCTCAACCACCTATTACACTTTTGCATGCCCTGGAGCACCAGGGCAATGGAATTGTCCACAAAATAACCCCATTTTGGAAAGCACACACCCCAACGTATAATCTATGAGGCATAATGAGTCTTTTGAACGGTTCTTTTTTTCCAGAAGGTTTTGAAAAATGTGGAAAAAAATGAAAATGCATTTTTTTTTTACACAAAGTTGTCCATTTATAAGATATTTCTAACACATAGCATGTACATAGCAAAAATGACACCCCAAAATGCATTCCGCTACTCCTCCTGAGTATGGTGATACCACATGTGTGAGACTTTTACACAGCCTGGCCACATACAAAGGTCCAACAGTGAAGTAGCACTTTCAGGCGTTCTAAAAGCATAAATTGCACATATCCTTTTTCAACCACCTATTACACTTTTGAAGGCCCTGGAGCACCAGGACAATGGAATTGTCCACAAAATGACCCAATTTTGGAAAGCAAACACCCCAACGTATAATCTATGAGGCATAATGAGTCTTTTGAATGGTTCTTTGTTTTCCAGAAGTTTTTGGAGAATGTGGAAAAAAAAAGAAAATGCATTTTTTTTACACAAAGTTGTCCATTTTTAAGATCTTTCTAACACATAGCATGTACATAGCAAAAATGACACCCCAAAATGAATTCCGCTACTCCTCCTGAGTATTGCGATACCACATGTGTGAGACTTTTACACAGCCTGGCCACATACAAAGGCCCAACAGTGAAGTAGCACTTTCAGGCGTTCTAAAAGCATAAATTGCACATATCCTTTCTCAACCACCTATTACACTTTTGAAGGCCCTGGAGTACCAGGACAATAGAATTGTCCACAAAATGACCCCATTTTGGAAAGCAAACACCCCAACGTATAATCTATGAGGCATAATGACACCCCAAAATACATCCTGCTACTCCTTTTGAGTATGGCGATACCACATGTTTGAGACTTTTACACAGCCTGGCCACATACAGAGGCCCAACAGTGAAATAGCACCTCCAGGCATTCTAGCAGCATTAATTACACATATCATTTTCTGACTACCGATCACATTTTTGAAGGCCCTTCATATTTCTAACACATAGCAGGTACATACCAAATAACAAAAGATTACCTGTGGTTTTAGAAGTTCAGTGGTCCACAGAGGAGAGCATTGGTCCAGGCAGCAGGCAGGAATGAGGTCAGTGACAGCAAAAGCAATCATCCAGGCAGCAGGCAGGAGTACTGTCCATAGTTCAGTAGATACTGTCAGCACAGCCAGAGCACAGCCAGAGCACAGCCAAAGTACAGGTCCAGGTAGCAGGCAGAGGTGTCCTGGCAGAAATACTGTCCAAAGTCAGTAGAGGCAGCAGGCAGATATATGGTCAACACAGCCAAAGTATTGGTCCAAGCAGCAGGAAGAAACATGGTCCATAATGTCATGGGTCATTACAGGCAGCAATATGGTCAACACAGCCAAAGTATTGATCCAGGCAGTAGGAAGGACCATCAAGCTTAGGGCCAGGGGGACAGGGGTAGAGGCTTCTCCCACCCAAATCGCTTTGAAGCCTCCGGGCAACCAGACCCTGTTCTGGGAGCACAGAAAACGAAAAACTGTTTTTCTCTACGCAGAAAGCTATTCTGAAGCCCCTCACATATGTGAGACCCCTGTGTACTGAAGTAGATGGCCAAAAGATCAGTCCAAGTGGCAGGCAAAAACATGGTCGATTAACAGGCCAAGGTTGGTGCACGTGGAAGTCATAAACATGGTTTGAATCGGCAGGCAGAGGCATCGTCGGTAAACAGGCTGAGGTTGGTGCACGTGGAAGTCAGAAACGTGGTTTAAATCGGCAAGCAAAGACATCGTCGGTAAACAGGCCAGGGTCAGTTAATTAAGATGATAGCAGGCAAATGGGGAAATGGCAGTCTGTTAATATTAAGGGGAACTAATATTGAATGGATGATAATTTTTGAAGCAATCTCTGATGCACAGGCCAGGTTGCGAGGGACATTGGGGACAATAATAGCTGGTATCTCTTCTTACTCCTCCTCTGCTGCATACACAGCATTTCTTTTGGCGTCTTCTTCCAGATTCTGTGGGGGGAATGTGATAGGGAAAGTGTTGCTCGTGAAGTCGACTCACGCTATCAGAACGAATGCTTACTGCGGCGGGACTTTGTTGGTAAATGAGGGCAGTGGCGATATCTTCAATATACTTCAGGTAGGTGATTTGTTGGTTTTGAGTTGCTTTTTGGTAGCAGACAAACAAATTAAAAAGGGCCATGTGAAACAGGTGAAACGCAACTTTCTTATACCAATAACGGGACTTTCTGGTTGATAAATAGGGCTGTAGCATCTGATCGTTTAAATCCACCCCCCCGTGTACATATTATAATCGTGGACACATTCGGGCTTTACAATGGGGCCGCCTCTTTTTTGGGTCTCCACTAGGGATGAGCTTCGTGTTCGAGTCGAACCCATGTTCGACTCGAACATCGGCTGTTCGGTCGTTCGCCGAATTGCGAACGATATGGGCCGTTCGCGCCAAATTCGTGTGGCGCGTCACGGCCCATAATTCACTGCGGCATCGCAGTGCATTGCTGGCTGATGATTGGCCAAGCATGCACTATGACCCGCATGCTTGGCCAATCACAGCGCCGTCAGTAGAGAGAGCTGTAATTGGCCAAAGCCAGGGTGGCTTTGGCCAATTATGGCTCAGGGGATTTAGTACACACCCCACACTATATAAGGCCGCCTGCACGGCGGCCCTGTGTAGTGTGTGTTCCGGTGTGCTGAGAGATAGAGAGAGAGAGAGACAGTGTCATTTGATTTGAGTTAGATAGATTAGGCAGAACAGTCAGTCAGTTAGCTGCACTTACAGTGTATTGTGTATATATATGCATCCCAGGTGTTGCATATATATATATACACTGTATTCAGTTTAGCTAGATCCGTTCCTGTTATCTTCTATCTAGACTATTTACATTTAGTGCAGTGTGTCCTGCTCACAGTGTTCAGCTAGATCCGTTCCTGCTATTTACATTCAGTGCAGTGCGTCCTGCTCACAGTGTTCAGCTAGATCCGTTCCTGCTATTTACATTCAGTGCAGTGCGTCCTGCTCACAGTGTTCAGCTAGATCCGTTCCTGGTATTTACATTTAGTGCAGTGCGTCCTGCTCACAGTGTTCAGCTAGATCCGTTCCTGCTATTTACATTCAGTGCAGTGCGTCCTGCTCACAGTGTTCAGCTAGATCCGTTCCTGCTATTTACATTCAGTGCAGTGCGTCCTGCTCACAGTGTTCAGCTAGATCCGTTCCTGCTATTTACATTCAGTGCAGTGCGTCCTGCTCACAGTGTTCAGCTAGATCCGTTCCTGGTATTTACATTTAGTGCAGTGCGTTGTGCTCACAGTGTTCAGCTACATCCGTTCCTGCTATTTACATTCAGTGCAGTGCGTCCTGCTCACAGTGTTCAGCTAGATCCGTTCCTGCTATTTACATTCAGTGCAGTGCGTCCTGCTCACAGTGTTCAGCTAGATCCGTTCCTGGTATTTACATTTAGTGCAGTGCGTCCTGCTCACAGTGTTCAGCTAGATCCGTTCCTGGTATTTACATTTAGTGCAGTGCGTCCTGCTCACAGTGTTCAGCTAGATCCGTTCCTGCTATTTACATTCAGTGCAGTGCGTCCTGCTCACAGTGTTCAGCTAGATCCGTTCCTGCTATTTACATTCAGTGCAGTGCGTCCTGCTCACAGTGTTCAGCTAGATCCGTTCCTGCTATTTACATTCAGTGCAGTGCGTCCTGCTCACAGTGTTCAGCTAGATCCGTTCCTGGTATTTACATTTAGTGCAGTGCGTCCTGCTCACAGTGTTCAGCTAGATCCGTTCCTGCTATTTACATTCAGTGCAGTGCGTCCTGCTCACAGTGTTCAGCTAGATCCGTTCCTGCTATATACATTTAGTGCAGTACGTCCTGCTCACAGTGTTCAGCTAGATCCGTTCCTGTTATCTTCCTACTGACAGGCAGGCTTGTCTGGTTACAGTATATAAAGCTACCTTAAGAAAATTACAGGTGTTCTTTTTGATCCTATTAGTACCACGGTCAGGCAGCTAGACTATTTACATTTAGTACAGTGCGTCCTGCTCACAGTGTTCAGCTAGATCCGTTCCTGTTATCTTCCTACTGACAGGCAGGCTTGTCTGGTTACAGTATATAAAGCTACCTGAAGAAAATTACAGGTGTTCTTTTTGATCCTATTAGTACCACGGTCAGGCAGCTAGACTATTTACATTTAGTACAGTGTGTCCTGCTCACAGTGTTCAGCTAGATCCGTTCCTGTTATCTTCCTACTGACAGGCAGGCTTGTCTGGTTACAGTATATAAAGCTACCTTAAGAAAATTACAGGTGTTCTTTTTGATCCTATTAGTACCACGGTCAGGCAGCTAGACTATTTACATTTAGTACAGTGCGTCCTGCTCACAGTGTTCAGCTAGATCCGTTCTTGCTATTTACATTCAGTGCAGTGCGTCCTGCTCACAGTGTTCAGCTAGATCCGTTCCTGGTATTTACATTTAGTGCAGTGCGTCCTGCTCACAGTGTTCAGCTAGATCCGTTCCTGCTATTTACATTCAGTGCAGTGCGTCCTGCTCACAGTGTTCAGCTAGATCCGTTCCTGCTATATACATTTAGTGCAGTACGTCCTGCTCACAGTGTTCAGCTAGATCCGTTCCTGTTATCTTCCTACTGACAGGCAGGCTTGTCTGGTTACAGTATATAAAGCTACCTTAAGAAAATTACAGGTGTTCTTTTTGATCCTATTAGTACCACGGTCAGGCAGCTAGACTATTTACATTTAGTACAGTGCGTCCTGCTCACAGTGTTCAGCTAGATCCGTTCCTGTTATCTTCCTACTGACAGGCAGGCTTGTCTGGTTACAGTATATAAAGCTACCTGAAGAAAATTACAGGTGTTCTTTTTGATCCTATTAGTACCACGGTCAGGCAGCTAGACTATTTACATTTAGTACAGTGTGTCCTGCTCACAGTGTTCAGCTAGATCCGTTCCTGTTATCTTCCTACTGACAGGCAGGCTTGTCTGGTTACAGTATATAAAGCTACCTTAAGAAAATTACAGGTGTTCTTTTTGATCCTATTAGTACCACGGTCAGGCAGCTAGACTATTTACATTTAGTACAGTGCGTCCTGCTCACAGTGTTCAGCTAGATCCGTTCTTGCTATTTACATTCAGTGCAGTGCGTCCTGCTCACAGTGTTCAGCTAGATCCGTTCCTGGTATTTACATTTAGTGCAGTGCGTCCTGCTCACAGTGTTCAGCTAGATCCGTTCCTGCTATTTACATTCAGTGCAGTGCGTCCTGCTCACAGTGTTCAGCTAGATCCGTTCCTGCTATATACATTTAGTGCAGTACGTCCTGCTCACAGTGTTCAGCTAGATCCGTTCCTGTTATCTTCCTACTGACAGGCAGGCTTGTCTGGTTACAGTATATAAAGCTACCTTAAGAAAATTACAGGTGTTCTTTTTGATCCTATTAGTACCACGGTCAGGCAGCTAGACTATTTACATTTAGTACAGTGCGTCCTGCTCACAGTGTTCAGCTAGATCCGTTCCTGTTATCTTCCTACTGACAGGCAGGCTTGTCTGGTTACAGTATATAAAGCTACCTGAAGAAAATTACAGGTGTTCTTTTTGATCCTATTAGTACCACGGTCAGGCAGCTAGACTATTTACATTTAGTACAGTGTGTCCTGCTCACAGTGTTCAGCTAGATCCGTTCCTGTTATCTTCCTACTGACAGGCAGGCTTGTCTGGTTACAGTATATAAAGCTACCTTAAGAAAATTACAGGTGTTCTTTTTGATCCTATTAGTACCACGGTCAGGCAGCTAGACTATTTACATTTAGTACAGTGCGTCCTGCTCACAGTGTTCAGCTAGATCCGTTCTTGCTATTTACATTCAGTGCAGTGCGTCCTGCTCACAGTGTTCAGCTAGATCCGTTCCTGGTATTTACATTTAGTGCAGTGCGTCCTGCTCACAGTGTTCAGCTAGATCCGTTCCTGCTATTTACATTCAGTGCAGTGCGTCCTGCTCACAGTGTTCAGCTAGATCCGTTCCTGCTATATACATTTAGTGCAGTACGTCCTGCTCACAGTGTTCAGCTAGATCCGTTCCTGTTATCTTCCTACTGACAGGCAGGCTTGTCTGGTTACAGTATATAAAGCTACCTTAAGAAAATTACAGGTGTTCTTTTTGATCCTATTAGTACCACGGTCAGGCAGCTAGACTATTTACATTTAGTACAGTGCGTCCTGCTCACAGTGTTCAGCTAGATCCGTTCTTGCTATTTACATTCAGTGCAGTGCGTCCTGCTCACAGTGTTCAGCTAGATCCGTTCCTGGTATTTACATTTAGTGCAGTGCGTCCTGCTCACAGTGTTCAGCTAGATCCGTTCCTGCTATTTACATTCAGTGCAGTGCGTCCTGCTCACAGTGTTCAGCTAGATCCGTTCCTGCTATATACATTTAGTGCAGTACGTCCTGCTCACAGTGTTCAGCTAGATCCGTTCCTGTTATCTTCCTACTGACAGGCAGGCTTGTCTGGTTACAGTATATAAAGCTACCTTAAGAAAATTACAGGTGTTCTATCCCAGCTTAGTGCAGCTACAGACCATTAGTATGTCTGGAAGGCCAAGAAGGAGAGGCAGACAGTCACAAGCCAATAAGAGAGGGCAAGCAGGCTCTGTGTCTAGTGCTGGTCGTGGAGACGGTGCATCCTCATCAGCACGTGGCCATGGGACACGCTTGGCCTTTTTTTCGGCAGCTGGCCGTGTTGAGCCGCAACATGCGGAAGACTTGGTCGAGTGGATGACCAAGCCGTCCTCATCCTCCTCATCCTCTCTCACCCATGCCCAGGGTGCTTTGTCTGGCAAAGCAGCGGCCTCTTCCCTCAGCTCAATGTCATCAGTGACTCCTTCCCTAGCTCCACCATGTCCTCATGAGGATTCCCTCGAACTGTTTGACCACAGTGTTGGGTACATGCTCCAGGAGGATGCCCAGCGTTTGGAAGGCTCTGATGATGATACTGAGCTCAATGAAAGCAGTAACATGAGCACGGACAGAGGGGGTGCCCAAGAAGGACAGCAATCTGGCAGTCATGCTCCCCCTGCTGCAGCATACTGCCAGGTTTGCTCCAGTGATGAGGAGGGAGGGGATGATGAGGTCACTGACTCAACGTGGGTGCCTGATAGGAGAGAGGAGGAGGAGGAGGAGGAGGAGGAGGTGGCACATCACCAACTAGGCAGGATGCCCTCCAGGGGCCAGCCTAAGGGCAGCACATTGACTGCATCACACCCCAAAGCTCCACATGTGCAGGGCGCTGCAGTCTCTGCGCGTTATTCAAAAAGTTCTTTGGTGTGGGCCTTTTTTGAGACGAGTGCATCAGATCGCACCGCTGCTATTTGCAACATATGTCTCAAGCGTATCTCGCGTGGCCAAAACATCTCCCGCTTGGGTACCACATGCTTGACCAGACATATGTTGACCTGCCATGCAGTTCGTTGGCAAGCGTATCTAAAAGACCCACACCAAAGAACAAAGACGATCTCTCCTTGCTCCTCATCAGCTGAGATTTCCAACCCCACTAGACCTTCAGTCCTCTCTGAGACCTGCAGTGAGAGGAATGAAGGTGTAGAATTAGGTGTGTCACAGCCAAGTACTTGTGGGCAATCTGCTTTTGGTACACCGACGTCAGATTGTACCAGGCAAATTTCCCTGCCCCAGCTGCTGCACCGCCGAAAGAAGTTTGCTCCCAGCCATCCACATGCCCAGCGGTTGAATGCTAGCTTGGCAAAATTGCTAGCACTTCAACTGCTGCCTTTTCAGTTGGTAGACTCTGCCCCCTTCCGTGAGTTTGTGGAATGTGCGGTTCCTCAGTGGCAGGTACCCAAACGCCACTTTTTCTCACGGAAGGCGATTCCGGCTCTCTACCGGCATGTGGAAGGCAATGTCCATGCCTCGCTGGACAGGGCGGTCAGCGGTAAGGTGCATATTACCGCTGACTCATGGTCCAGCAGGCATGGACAGGGACGTTACTTAAGTTTCACGGCGCATTGGGTGACTCTGCTGGCAGCTGGGAAGGATGCAGGACAAGGTGCAGTAGTGTTGGAGGTTGTTCCGCCACCACGCCTCCAAAATGCTGATTGTGACACACCTCTCTCCTCCACCCCCTCCTCTTCTTCTTCCTCCATGGCCTCTTCCTCGGAACCAGCGGTGCTCCGTAGGCGTTCAAGGGGCTACGCAAGTACGCAGGCCAAAAGATGCCATGCGGTGCTTGAGCTGGTGTGCTTGGGGGACAGGAGCCACACTGGGGCAGAGGTTCTGTCAGCTCTGCAGGGGCAGGTTCAGAGGTGGTTGACGCCACGCCAACTTAAGGCAGGAATGGTGGTTTGCGACAATGGCACCAACCTCCTCTCTGCCCTCCGACAGGGACAACTGACCCATGTGCCCTGTTTGGCTCACGTCCTTAACTTGGTGGTGCAGCGGTTCTTGGGCAGGTACCCGGGCTTACAGGATGTCCTGAGGCAGGCCAGGAAAGTCTCTGTGCATTTCCGCCGGTCATATAATGCCAGTGCTCGGCTGACGGACCTCCAAAAGGAGTTTAACCTGCCCAAGAACCGCCTAATCTGTGACATGCCCACCAGGTGGAACTCGACGTTGGCCATGCTGCAGCGGCTGCACACGCAGCAGAGGGCCATCAATGAGTACCTGTGCGACTATGGCACCAGGACAGGGTCAGGGGACCTTGGTTTTTTTTCCCCACGCCAGTGGGCCATGATCAGGGATGCATGCACTGTCCTGTCACCATTCGAGGAGGCCACGAGGATGGTGAGCACTGACAGTGCATGCATCAGTGACACTGTCCCCCTTGTCCACCTGTTGGAGCACACGCTGCGTGGAATAATGGACAGGGCACTTGAGGCAGAACAGAGGCAGGAAGAGGAGGACTTCCTTAGCTCTCAAGGCCCCCTTTATCCAGACAGTGTTCCTGCGTGCCCGCCGATCACACAGGAAGAGGAGGAGGAGGAGGAGGAGGAGGAGGAGGAAGATTGTGTCAGTATGGAGGTGGAGCCTGGCACTCAGCATCAGCAGTCTTTAAGGGATCAGTCCCAAGGAACACATGGACTTGTACTTGGCTGGGAGGAGGTGGCTGCGGACGTTGTTGTCCTTAGTGACCCAGAGGACTCCGGACCGAATGCCTCAGCAAACCTACGCTGCATGGCCTCCCTGATCCTGCAAAGCCTGCGTAAGGATCCTCGTATTCGTGGTATCAAGGAGAAGGACCAATACTGGCTGGCAACCCTCCTTGATCCACGTTACAAGGGTAAGGTTGCGGACCTTATCTTGCCATCGCAGAGGGAGCAGAGGATGAAACATCTTCGGGAGGCCTTGCAGAAAGGTCTGTGCAACGCGTTCCCAGAGACTGGAAGGTTACAAACTCCTGTTTCTGGACAACGTGTTGCTGAGGCTTCGGTCAGTCAAAGAAGGAGCAGTGGAGAAGGTGGCCGTCTGACCGATGCGTTCAGACAATTTTTTGGTCCGCAGCCCCAAGGTATGATCGGTTCCAGCAACCATCGCCAGCGTCTGTTTTACATGGTGCAGGAATACCTAGGGGCAAGATCAGACTTGGACACCTTTCCCACCGAAAATCCTCTGGGTTACTGGGTCTTGAGGATGGATCACTGGCCAGAGCTTGCACAGTATGCAATTGAGCTACTGGCCTGTCCTGCATCCAGCGTTCTTTCGGAACGCACATTCAGTGCTGCTGGAGGCGTGGTAACCGATCACAGGGTGCGTCTGTCCACCGACTCGGTCGATCGGCTGACCTTCATAAAAATGAATCAGTCTTGGATCACCACCAGCTACCAAGCACCTGATGCAGATGTAACCGAATAATTTTTTTTGAAATCTCAGATCCCTTCAAAGACTGCCTATGCTGATGCTGAGTGACTATCCCTGAGTAATTATCCTCTTCCTCCTCAATCATCACGCTGATAGCTTGTAAGAACATTTTTGGTTCTGGGCGCCACCACCAGTGCCTAAGGCACAATTTTTCAGCCCCTGTTTAACAGGGGCGTGTAATTACAATTTTTGATGTAATACTTTGCAGCAGGGCTCGTTCCTGCATTCCAACTAGAGTGTCTGTGAGGGGTTGCAGTGTTGTGGCACCAGCACCAGTGCCTAAGACCCAATTTTTCAGCCCCTGTCTAACAGGGGCGTGTAATTACAATTTTTGATGCAATACTTTGCAGCAGGGCTTGTTCCTGCGTTTCAACTAGAGTGTCTGTGAGGGGTTGCAGTGTTGTGGCACCAGCACCAGTGCCTAAGACCCAATTTTTCTGCCCCTGTCTAACAGGGGCGTGTAATTACAATTTTTGATGCAATACTTTGCAGCAGGGCTCGTTCCTGCGTTCCAACTAGAGTGTCTGTGAGGGGTTGCAGTGTTGTGGCACCAGCACCAGTGCCTAAGGCCTAATTTTTCAGCTCCTGTTCAACAGGGGCATGTAATTACAATTCTTGATCTAATATTTCACAGCAGGGCCCTGTGAGGGCTTACAGTGTTTTGGCCACAGCAACACCTAAGGCCCAAATTTCTGCTGAGTATATAGGGCAGGACCCTACTTTCAAACATCTAACTTACAAACGACTCCTACTTGCAAACGGAAGGAGACAACAGGAAGTGAGATGAAATCTACCCCTAAGGAAGGGAAATTCTCTCCTGTAAGAGTTAATATGGGAAAACAATTTCTCCTTTCCACTGATGCTTTCCAATCCTTGTTCCACAAAAAAACCCAAATTTTCAAAAAACATTTTTCATTGGGACAAAAAAGTGAGGTGAAATCTTCTGAAGAGGAGGAAAGACGCAAAACAAATGTCACAGGGGTGATAACCCTTCCCTATGTTTTCCAAAAAGCTTAGAAAAGATTTTTTGGCTGGAGCTAAACACATTAAAAATGTTCAAAATTACAAACAGATTCTACTTAACAACAAACCTACAGTCCCTGTCTTGTTTGCACCGCCTGAATACTGCTGTTCAGAGTATATAGGGACCTTTCCTTATTTTAATTTGGGTGCGGGGTTCCCCTTAATATCCATACAAGACCCAAAGGGCCTGGTAATGGACTGGGGGGTACCCATGCCGTTTGTCTCACTGATTTTCATCCATATTGCCATGACCCGACATGACATTAAACCTGCAAGCAGTTTTAAATGAGATTTTTTCCTTTAAAAATGACATTTGGTGCAGGGACTGTTCTAAACATGGGAAACATGCGTCACTTTACAGGCATACTATAGACACCCCCCAGGTACGATATTTAAAGGAATATTTCACTTTTTTTTTTTTTACTTTAAGCATCATTAAAATCACTGCTCCCGAAAAAACGGCCGTTTTTAAAAGTTTTTTTTGCATTGATACATGTCCCCTGGGGTAGGACCCGGGTCCCCAAACCCTTTTTAGGACAATACCATGCAAATTAGCCTTTAAAATGAGCACTTTTGATTTCGAACGTTCGAGTCCCATAGACGTCAATGGGGTTCTAACGTTCGTGCGAACTTGCGGTCCGTTCGCGGGTTCTGGTGCGAACCGAACCGGGGGGTGTTCGGCTCATCCCTAGTCTCCACCACGGTGTCATTGTGGATGGTAGAGAGGATGTGGACATCTTTCTTGTCCCTCCACTTCATGGCCAACACCTCCTCGTTCCTCATGAATGCCAATTCTCCATTTTGCAATTTTTTGGTCAACAAATTTTGTGGGAATCCCTTCCGTTTTTTTTAAAGTACCGCAGGCCGGGGTTTTTTTACTATAAAGGTGACGAAAAAGGGGCAGGTTGGTATAATAGTTGTTGACATATAAATGGTATCCTTTGTCCAAAAGGGGGTATGCCAGCTCCCAGACAATTTTACCACTGGTTTCAATATATGTGGGGCAATCATGGGGCTGGAGCTGGGAATCTTTGCCTTCGTAGATCCGGAATGTGAAGACATATCCAGTGGCTCGATTGCATAATTTATTTAATTTCACCCCATACCTGAATCTCTTGCTTGATATATACAGCTTGAAGTGCAGTTGGCCAGTGAAATGTATGAGGGACTCGTCCACACAAATTTTTTGGTCTGGGATAAAAACGTCTCTAAATCGCTGGGAAAAGGAATTGATTAGGGGGCGTATCTTGTACAATTTGTTGTGGCTGGGATGATCTCAGGGAGGGCACTGTGAATTGTCATTGAAGTGGAGAAAACGGATAATCATGTCGTATCTTGTCCTGGACATGACAGCGGAATATATGGGCATGTGTTGGATGGGGTTGGTGGACCAATAGGCATGGACTTCGTTCTTTTTTGTAAGCCCCATATTGAACGTAAGGCCCAAAAATAATTTAAATTCGTCCAGTGTTAGACGTCGCCACTGGAACATGCGGGCATAGAAAGAATTGGGGTTGGCAGCAATAAATTGGGATGCATACAGGTTAGTTTGATCCACCATATTCTGCAGCAAATCTTGTGGGAAAAATAAAGAAAAATAATCAAATTGAGAAAAATTTGTAGTGTCGGGCTACACACCTAGCTGTGCAGTGAAAGGGGGGATGATAACGGATCCTGAGTTGGCAGGCAACCATAAGGGGTTTGCGAGGGCATTGGGAAGGTAGGACTGGGGCTGGGTTCTTCGGTTTGGGCATGTGATTCCAGTGCTTGTACTGGGCTCCTCTTCCTGGGGTCTGGCGCTGCTGGTGGTGGGCAGATCTCCTGATCTTGGTCCTGATCTTGGTCCTGATCTTGGTCCTGATCTCGGTCCTGATCTCGGTCCTGATCTCATTCTTTTGGGAGGGACGGTTTCCTCCGAGGACTCGGACTCCGATCCACTATCCTCCACTGGCTCGTATTCTGAACCAGAATCGGATGATGTGAGCTCCCCGCTGCTCTCATCATCCAACATGGTAAGAAGGGCATATGCCTTCTCTGGTGTGTAAACCCTTTGCGACATTATTGGTAGTGCTTTTTGGCGGGCCTATGTAATACCGGTGTGGTACCGATTGAGGTACAGGTGGCGGTACGGGTGGTGGTGGTACCGATCATGGTACAGGTAGCGGTACGTGTGGTGGTGGCAGTAGCGATGGCGGTATGGGTGGCCGTACTGGTAGCAGGCCTGTCTGGCGGGCCTGTGTGGTGGCGGTATAGATGGTGGGCCTGATGGCGGAACTTGTGGTGGTACCGATGGCAGTACTGGTAGCCTGTGTGGCGGTACTGATGGGAGCGGGCCTAATGGAAGTACCGATAGTGGGCCTGATGGCAGGACTGGCTGTGGTACCGATGGCGGTACTGGTAGCCTGTGTGGCGGTACCAATGGCGGTACTGATAGCGGTGGAAAACATAAATGATGAGTGCTGCGCAAGTCCAATACGGTAAAACAGTATGATAATATATAATGATTAAATAGGTGGGATAAACAGGTAATGTGCTCGTATGCACAGTATCCTGTGACAAAATCCAACAGTGTATAGAAGTGAATACCTAACCTGTATCAAATAAACCTTATGTAAGGACTAAAACAGCACAGTGTGTGCAGGGAACCAACATAAATAGTCCTCATACACACATAATGCTAATGTGGCATGTGCAAATAAACCTTAAAGTGCTAATGTGTCACTGTGCAGCCCGTATAAATATATAGATAAAATATAGTCATAAATATGTGTACAGGGGGGGCGTGTCCGGACTCTGCAGTGATAGGACGTGTTGCTTGATAGCTCCGCAGAGACATCTGCAATCCAACGCCATCCTGCGCATTTTAAACCTTGGTGAGCCTCAAAACTTCACCAAACCATTACTGGGCATCTGACACATCAAGCTCTGGGGACATTTCAAAATCTGCCTGGCCGATCAGACTGCGGCCGGCTCCTTTTCACCAGAGACTCGCCGCCATCTTGCGGCCTACAGGCCCTCAACATCCCCAGGCTCCAGTGCGGTTATCGGCCGAACCCAGGGAAGCAGAATACCCCACATCTGCTGCTGCCGTTGCGGGGGAGGATCGGGCGGAGTGCAGGCACTGTGAAAGACTATAAAAACTGTGCAATCAGCTCCGAACGCTCGCGGCCCGCCGCCATCTTGCGGCCTGTAAAACCTCCAGCATCCCCGGGCTTGAGTACCACAATCGGCGGTACGAGCGATCGCTAGTCCGGCCCTTGCTACTACAGACACCTCCGGAAGGTAGGTGCTAGATACACAGCCCCTAAGAGCAGAAAGAAATTCAGGAAAAGCCTGCCTCATACTCAGATCACAGCCTAGGAAAGAAGGAGGCTCTGGCCTACCTGTGGATGACGGTGGCCATCTTGCCAATCCAGGAACACCTCAGCTAACCTTTCTTCCACTCTCCCTCTTACCCAGTTGACCCACATACCACTATACGTGGAAGATGGCCATGTAAAGGAAAAGCTCCCACCATTATCAGTCCTGCAACTCACTACCAGAGGTCCCCTTTTTTTTTTTTAACGACATAACCCGCTCTTTACCATGGGAACAGCCTCCAGACAATCCTCCACCTCAAGATCCCACTCCCCGAGAGAGCTTCCAGGAGGAATCAGCCACAATATCCCGGAGATGTTCCGGTCACAAAGGGCCAATTTGGCATCCTCCCGCCACAGACCGCCGCAACCCGCGGAATCACAGCCACCGGATCCCCTTCTCCTTCCTATATCTCAAACTCACACCTCACCGCCTATCGATGCCGGAGCAGCTCCCACTCAGCCGTATCTGAATATCAATGATCTCCGATCCATAGCTGCGGACATCAAGGATACCCTATCAGCTGCAATTGCTGAGCTGCGTATAGATATACACACGCTGACTGACAGGGTCCATGACGTAGAACAGGCAACAACTCAACATGTACATGTCCTTCGCAAAGCTACCAGGCGGATCGACACCCACACCATCCAGTTAAGAGACATACAGCGCCACGTTGAAGACCTCGACAATAGGGGCCGCCGCCACAATCTTAGTATCAGAGGTATACCAGAGACCGTCTCCGCAGAAGACATTTCATCGGCAGTGACTAGCCTATTCAATGATCTTCTCAACAGGCCGCCTCAAACTCAAATATCTATGGAAAGGATCCACAGAGCTCTACGCCTCAAGGGTAGGGATACAGACCCGCCAAGAGATATCATATGCTGCATTGTGGACTATAGGCTAAAAGAAGAAATTCTCAGACAAGCCAGACTCAGGCGGCAGTTGCAATATGCAGGAACTTCAGTCCAAATCTTTCAGGACTTATCCAGTATAACACTGCAGCACCGCAGAGATCTCAAACCACTATTGGATGTGCTGCGCACAAAGGGAATCCAATATCGATGGAAGTTCCCTTTCTGATTATCAGCTACTCATCAGGGGCACACTGCCTTGTTAAAAGTCCCGGAGGATCTACGTTCATTTTGTGACACTCTGAATATCCCTCCAATGGACGTTCCACAATGGTATGCGGAATTCCGCCACACGGCGGTAAAGAAAACCACACCTCTGGCAGAACCGATGGAAACCCAGGAAGGACGAAACCACAGACGAAGATCTTCATCTGGATACAGGAGGCGAAATCCGCAACATGATCCTCCACTTGGTTCCTACCCCTCGGATTCCCCGAGGTCCCGGAGAACCAGGAGAGATTACTAAACAGCACCCTACTGACACCGTTCCCATCAGTGTTTAGCCATGTTCAGGATCTATTGGTTAATAACTACCTTTTATTCTGGATTTACATCCATACATTCGCTCTCTTGCTGTCGCAACATGTCACTTGATGAAGGAGAGTGCTCTCACTAAAATAACATTGGACACCGTGCACGATGCTGCCTTTACAGCACTCTCCCCCCCCCCCCTCTAACCTCTCAACAGACAAAGGACATCAAGTCGCCCAATCCACTGATGACCTCCGTGATCTATGCCCAACATTATAGATCTTCCACCGTTCACTACCATGCTTACCAGGACCAACATCCTCACCGTCATGGATACTCTGCCTTTACAGACGGGATCGCTGTATACTCATACTGCTTACCACCTCGCCTCCTATCCCTGAACACTGTCTCTGACATGATCCTAACTGAACTACAGTATTACTAACCATACTAACAATTATCAATCTGGGTAACGTATGACAAGATGTGTTCTACAGATTTGTTCCATATTGCACTGTTTAATATAATGTACACAATGATGGGAAGATGTGCCCCCACTATGGCCAAGCACTAGGTATCCCAGTACGCCCCACACAATTACATTGCGAGTATGCTAAATGCACTCCACTTATGCAGCAATAGGAGATCACTTCTGTTTAGTCTACGTCTGAACACAAATCTTACGATTTTATTACAGAAGATAGATATCTCCACTAACCGCTCCAAATGCCCGAACCTGACATCTTACTTTATGTATAGACCACGCTAACACAACACCTCAAGGGAACCTGTCGATGTTGAAACATTGATGAGGGACTTGGCTACTATGGATGCCAGCTTTACTACCTCTCTTCCCCTGTTTAGACTTTAGCTTGATACGCTTTTGTATTAGTTACCACATGCGACCACAGTTCATTCCCTTGAACAATATGCGGGCTATATATATTCCGCATGAACATGGAGGCGGTGTATCCATGAGGGTGAAACTACCTCACTTAACGCTCATATTTTCAGACCAGCTGGAAATTTTTTCCCTCTCCCTCCCACCATTACCCATTAATGGGTTTAAAACTCCTTCCTTAAATAGCTGATAGGGAATCCTTAATCTCCTGTCCCCACACATAAGGTAATGGCTATAAACAATTGACTATTCTATCCACTCTTCTATACCACGTATGTCGCTTGGGCATATATCACATATCACATACATCACATAGGCTGGAGGGGGAGGGGGTGATGAAGGGAAGATAGACGTGCTGCATTGCTTACGCAATATACGGTGCTCAACTCCTTTTTGGAGTCTTTGAAAGATACAGATTCTTTGTGACAAACAACTCCGACTACATCAACTTAAGGAATGTATGGTATAAGTTTTGAATTGTGTTATATGCTGTTTCACTTTTGCATTTTTTCGTTTTCCAGAACTATACTATTCCTTCACTCCAATACTCAAGAAGCCTGGTTCACATTATACTATTCCCGTAAACATATTCACTTACTAGATCTAACTTACGCACACTACTACTGATGCACACACACACTAAATACGTGACCCCCTCCGCTCCCATGTGCAATAATTGACGCACTTGAATTCAACCTCGTCTTCACACTCCACTACCCTCTCATTTTCTGGTGAATTCCGTGCTTATCATATAATCTCCTGTTAATCCTTCTCATGTCTAACCTCCCATTGCCCCATCTCCTCCTATACCTCATATTTGCCAACCTCCACTCATATGCTACTACGACTGGTAACGGTGGGCTAGCTCACTTGAGACTCTATCCTCTCTGCTCAGTTCTACCCGACCCCCACACGGTGCAGTGGAGCAGTCTGGTTCTTAATTCCAGGCTGATTCCCCTGACGTCACACCGTACCCTATCTTCCTCTCCTAACAGGGGAAGATACTTAAATACACCCCACCCTTTCTTCCCCATCCTTTTACATCCCGAACAGACACCAACTTTACACACGTTTTCTATACCCTACTTTACTTTACCAGTTACAACTGAGATCCTTTTTAGCTCCAAGGATGGCGGACGCTCCTACACGCGACACAAAGACTGGTACTAGAACAACCCACGTTTCACAGGTAAAACTATGCTCCATAAACATGCGTGTGCCTGAAAAAAGATTGCAACTGCTACACACCTTAAGACAAAACAAAACGCAGATTGCCTTCATACAAGAAACGCATTTCCGCTCAGACAACATTCAGAAACTACACAATATACACTACCCTACTGTATATCATGCCACTAATGATGACTCTAAATCAAAAGGGGTGGCTATATTAATAGCAAAAAACTGTCCTCTACAAAATTCAGAAGTTAAACGGGACTCTTCACAACAAACCCATAACGTTAGCAAACCTATACGCTCCTAATATGAAGCAAGTTCTTTTTTTTCGCGAAACCCTACAACTACTGACTGAATTTTATTCCGGCATTCTTGTTGTAGGTGGGGACTTTAACGTAGCACTCTCTCCATCACAAGATACATCCACAGGCGCATCCTCTATGCCTTACAGAGCTCTTTGGGCCATTAAAAAACACCTTAGAGATCTGACCCTTCACGACGCCTGGCGAACACTACACCCGACTGAGAGAGATTTCACGTTTTACTCCGCACCTCACAATAAATACACAAGCATTGACCACTTTTTCATATCCCAATCAGACTTATCTCTCCTTTCAAAGGCCTCCATCAATCCTATGGTGTTATTGGACCATAGCCCCATATCCATCACTCTAGATATACCAGCAACTAGATCCCACAAAATGATTTGGCGTCTAGATAATTCCATCTTGACAGACATAGACACCACTACCAAACTTAACACACGACTCAAACATTATTTTTCGGAAAACACCTCAAAGGACTCAAAACAATCCAGCATATGGGCAGCGCACAAATGCATAATACGTGGAGAAATCATATCCCTGACTGCACACAGACGTAAACTCAAACGCGATCGCATTACCACACTATCTGAAAAAATTCTCATGCTGGAACAAGCTCACAAGCTCTCATTAGCCACAAAATCCCTTGCTGAACTGATCAAAGCTAGAGAAGAACTCCTAGAAGAACTCGGTAGATCCTTAAAACGCAAATATGTCCTAAAACAAAAACTATTCTATGAATTTGGCAACAAATCCAGAAAATTGCTTGCCAGAGCATTACAATCCCGAAAAGCAATGAATACCATACACGCTATTAAAAACTCATCTGGCACTTCTCTTGTCTCTTTTGAAGCTATTGCCGACCAATTTGTTCAATATTTTTCTGCTCTTTACAACTTACCTTCCTCCACCGAACTGGGCAATGCTCCTGAAAGACAAGCGACAATCTCAAACTTTCTGAATAATTTTTGGCCATCTTCTATTTCGTCTGAGGATGCAGCAAATCTTTCTACTCCCATTACAACAGACGAAATTATATCAGTGTTAAAACAAATTAAAACAGGTAAAAGCCCTGGCCCTGATGGCCTGACCATGAGTTACTAAAAACTTTCCAGGATATACATACCCCTCGACTAGCTAAGATTTTCAATGACCTCTTCTCGTCCTCTTCAGTAAATACGGATCTATTAGAAGCTCACATCACACTCATTCCCAAACCAGGTAAAGATGAAACTTTAGTGACTAATTATAGACCCATTTCCCTTATCAATGTTGACATGAAAATCTATGCCAAAATCCTTGCCAACCGAATGCTCCCTTTACTCCCCAAACTGATCTCATTAGATCAAGTTGGCTTTATCCCTGGGAGGGAAGCAAGGGATAATACCATAAAAGCAATCAACATTCACCATTGGCTCTCCACTTCACCCAACGAGGTTTTTTTCTGTCCCTTGACGCGGAAAAGGCGTTCGACAGGGTGGCATGGGACTACATCATAGCAGTTCTACAGGCAATGGGATTCCCAGCACACTTCACCCAATTAATTATGGCTCTATATACGTCCCCCACAGCCAGAATAAGGGTTAATGGCCACCTGTCGAACGCCTTCCCAGTGTCGAATGGAACCCGGCAAGGTTGCCCCTTATCCCCTCTTCTTTTTGTTCTTTCATTAGAACCTTTCCTACACAAACTTAAAGTCAACCCGGATATCATGGGCATTGATATTAGACAAAAACACTACAAACTAGCAGCATATGCTGACGACATACTTCTTTTTCTTTCCAACCCGTTAATCACCATTCCAAACCTATTACAAGATTTTACCTTCTTCCGCAAATTATCCAACTTGAAAATAAACTTTACGAAAACCAAAGCACTAAACATCTCCCTCCCGTCACAGATAGTTTCTCAATGCCAAACTAACTTTCCATTCAAATGGGAACCACACGCCCTTACGTATCTTGGCATTCAAATACCATCTAAACTTACTGAACTATACGAAAGAAACTACTCTCCCATTCTTCGAACTATACAGAAGGACCTTACGAAATGGTCCTCAGCTCAATTTTCCTGGTTTGGGAGAATTTCCATCCTACCCCGAATACTTTATGTCTTACAAATACCGATCAAACTTCCTTCAAAATTTTTTACAATCTATAAAAGAATATGCAGGAACTTTATATGGGCCCATAAACCTCCAAGACTCAGTTGGAGCAGGATGGTCCTCCCCAAGCTTAAAGGTGGACTAGGCTTACCTGATTTTCATAAATACTATAATGCTTGTCATATCACCAGACTAATAGACTGGCACATACATTCCCACTCTAAAGATTGGATCAAAATTGAAGATTCCTGTGCCCAAACTCCCCTCTCCCACTCGCCATGGATTGACACCAAAGAGACCCCTAAAGAACACTTATCGCATCCACTAACGGGACCTACATTGAACTGCTTCAGGAACACTTGTTCTTCTCTTAAAATGACTCCATCTCCAGGGCCATTGACCCCCCTAACCGACAACCCCACCTTTCCTCCTGGCCTTCCAGAAAATAACCCGAGTTTGGTCTCCATGATATCTACATTGAGAGCACATCACCTTTTTCATAATGGGTCAATTATCCCGTACACCGATCTACCCACTAAACTCCAGACTGGAAACATTCCCTTCTTCACATACTTACAAATCAGACACTTTCTCAACAGTTCCAATCCCATCTCTCAATGGTGCAGAGATATGACTCCCCTTGAAGCACTATGCTCCGACACAAATCCTCAACACCACTTAATCTCAACTGTGTACTCCTTGCTTTTCGGTGAAACTAACCTCACATCTACCGCAGTTAACCAGAAATGGGAAAGAGAGCTCAACCTGGACTTATCTTTGGGAGACTGGGAAAATATCTATTCTCATATCCATAAAGGCTCTATTAATGTCTCAGCACAAGAAACCAATTACAAATTATACTCTAGATGGTACCGCACCCCTGATCGCATTAATATGTTTCATGCAATTGTTTCTCCTTTGTGCTGGAGATGTAACTCTGGAGCTGGCTCTTTTCTCCATATATGGTGGGATTGTACACTCATAAAGCCATTCTGGGAAAAGGTACACAACATGATCACTCGAATCACTACTTATACTCTAGACTTTACACTAGCCCAATATTTACTACACCACACCTCACTTCATCAATCCACTTATAGGAAATCTTTAATGCTTCACCTCATAAATGCGGCCAAGCAATGTATTCCGTTACAATGGAGGGACACTAACCCTCCCACCTTATCAGATTGGCTAAAACGTGTGGAAAAAATAGCAGTCATGGAAGACTTAATACATCAAGCAAAAGATAACCCCACGAAATACAGTCATACCTGGGCTTGTTGGACACACTTTCGTAATTCAATTGAATTTCACACACTACTTACTGAGCCACAAACCGGAACATCCTTGGCACCACGTTGATCCTCATAACAGGTGCTAGTCGGGGACCAAAGTAGGAGCGTCCGCCATCCACCCCCACCCACACTCCCACCCCCACCCTTGTGCTCACATACCCACCCGAGTTAGTCTCCACCCCATCATATTAAATATATACAAAGTAGAGCATATTTAATCCAAGATCTCTCCCTCTATCCTATATATGCCCCACACCTTCTGATATCAAATACACCACATACACATTAAGACCTCTAAGAAACAATAATCCACGTAGAAGAACTTTTTCACTTTTTCACTACCACCATATATTTGGTCTTTCTGACCCTCCCCCCAGTACAGTGTGCTCCCGTTGGGGTACTGGGATGGGGAGAGGTATGGTTGAAGGTCCTTATCCCACGCTCCTCTTTTGAATTCCACACCACCATCACGACATGGGATGTTTTAGATTTCAATTGCTGACTTCAATGTTTCTAGAGCGGCTAACAACTGTCTAAGGTGACTGGACACCTCAAATATTTACTTATGAATGTTTTAAATGTCTTAATTGTTTGCATATTGACGCTTTCACACACCCAAATGTTATTTTACATTCAACGTTATTATATGTATCACTACATCTGCTTGTTAAATGTACGAAACCTGTAACTTGACGATGTATCTCTGTACACCTTGGAGAAATACCATTACCTGTTTTGTACATTTTATCTTTCATCAATAAAAAATTTATGAAACAAAAAAAAAAAATATGTGTACAAAAAACAACAATATCATAGCAAGAAGTCAGACAGTAAATAACACATAACTAAAATAGCATGTGCAAAAATATAAATGGGCAAGAAAGTGCAAACTAAGCAGAATAAATATATTAAAAATTGTGCAAAAAACGCATCAGTGCAAAACAGGTGTGTGGCATCTATCTATAAAACCCAAATGATAATGCCACTAAAAATGACAAAAAGTATTGTTGTGTAAAGTCCAAACAAAGTTTTTGAAGACACATCAAACGTATGTGCCAGTGACAACTCAAAAGAAATATTCAGTGATCCTTTAAAAGTCCAATGTGCAACAGGTAACCAGTGGGGTGCCGAAAGAGAGAGGGTGTGTATCCTCTTCGTGCTCAAACACACACACAAATGGATAATGGCCCCTTACCTTGCGGCAATGGGACAACCGCATAGAAAGTAAATGGAGGAGATGGTCTCTCTTTGGGGTCCCTGGACCGGAGCCGGTGGTCCCTGTGCTTTAATCCCTCAGTATCAGCATCAATGATAGCAGAGCCAACATAAGGAAGAACAGAAGGGTAACAGACAGTGTAGTATTTTGAACAAAGCAGTGTTTTTATTGAAGTTAAAAGCATGTACTCACATGAAGTAGATGCACATCACATGTATAACCTACGAGCGGCGAGCTCGTCAATCCAAGTCTCTGTCAGTGCCTATCCCGTCCCTATGCGTGACGTCACCCAATCACGTGACTTCATCAGCCCTGATGAAGTCACATGATTGGGTGACGTCACGCGTAGGGACGGGATAGGCACTGACACAGACTTGGATTGATGAGCTCGCCGCTCGTAGGATATACATGTGATGTGCATCTACTTCATGTGAGTACATGCTTTTAACTTCAATAAAAACACCGCTTTGTTCAAAATACTACACTATCTGGTACCCTTCTGTTCTTCCTTATGTTGGCTCTGCTATCATTGATGCTGATACTGAGGGATTAAAGCACAGGGACCACCGGCTCCGGTCCAGGGACCCCAAAGAGAGACCATCTCCTCCATTTACTTTCTATGCGGTTGTCCGATTGTCGCAAGGTAAGGGGCCATTACCCATTTGTGTGTGTGTTTGAGCAGGAAGAGGATGCACACCCTCTCTCTTTCGGCACCCCACTGGTTACCTGTTGCATATTGGACTTTTAAAGGATCACTGAATATTTCTTTTGAGTTGTCACTGGCACATACGCTTGATGTGTTTTCAAAAACTTTGTTTGGACTTTACACAACGATACTTTTTGTCATTTTTAGTGGCATTATCATTTGGGTTTTATAGATAGATGCCACACACCTGTTTTGCACTGATGCGTTTTTTGCACAATTTTTAATATATTTATTCTGCTTAGTTTGCACTTCCTTGCCCATTTATATTTTTGCACATGCTATTTTAGTTATGTGTTATTCACTGTCTGACTTCTTGCTATGATATTGTTGTTTTTTGTACACATATTTATGACTATATTTTATCTATATATTTATACGGGCTGCACAGTGACACATTAGCACTTTAAGGTTTATTTGCACATGCCACATTAGCATTATGTGTGTATGAGGACTATTTATGTTGGTTCCCTGCACACACTGTGCCGTTTTAGTCCTTACATAGGGTTTATTTGATACAGGTTAGGTATTCACTTCTATACACTGTTGGATTTTGTCACAGGATACTGTGCATACGAGCACATTACCCGTTTATCCCACCTATTTAATCATTATATATTATCACACTGTTTTACCATATTGGACTAGCGCAGCACCCATCATTTATGTTTTGCACTACCCATGGGCCCTGTTTGATCCCATTCGGTGTTTGCAGCTGTCCATGTGCACCATTTTTTCCAAGGTAGCGCAGGAATAACCTACAAAAATACTGATAGCGGTGGACCTGTGACAGATTATTGACACATGGGCTGATTGATTGGGTGGCTGACAGATGGGCTGATTGGCTGGGCTGATTGATCAGATGGGCTGATTGATCAGATGGGCTGATTGACAGATGGGCTGACTGACAGATGGTCTGATTGACAGATGGGCTGATTGACAGATGGGCTGGGCTGTGTGACAGGTCCTCTTTATTGGGGGGGTCGTGTTGTGCACAGTATACAGTATATATAGACAGAACACTACACTGATATCTCACTTACTGATCCCTGCTCTCTCCTCACACGATCGGTGTGTGAGGAGAGAGCAGAGATCAGATGGTAACTGCTCCTCTGTTTACATTTGTGACTGGCTGTGTTTGGACACAGCCGGTCACATGGTAAACGGCCAATTTCATTGGCCGTTTACCTTGATCGGGAAAGCGCTGTGTCCAAGGGGCACCCGCCTTCCTCGATCCCTGCTCTGCACTCTTCCGGCGGCGCGCACAGTGCACGCCGCTGAGTTTGTTATGACATGTGATCGGCTGTGACGTTGACACAGCCGATCACGTGGTAAACGGCCAAAATCACTGGCTGTTTACCGTGATCGGGGAAGCGCTGTGTCCGAGGGACACATGCCGTCTCCAATCGCCACGCTGCGCGCCCCCGCGGGCGCACTCTAGGGGGTTATCCTGCTGGACGTCATATGATGCCCAGTCAGGATAACACAACCACCGCCCGGCCGTAATCTGCTATGGGCCGGGCGGGAAGTGGTTAAAGAGAAAAAAAGCAAACTGCATGAAAACTGCATGCAAATATGCATAAACAACGTGGGTTTAAAAATGGCAACATGCACTGCAAAACGTGACTGAAAAATGCTTCAAGCACAGCTGCATAGATTTTTTACTACTTTGCAATGATACATAAATAAAGCCACCAGAAGCTTTCAGCCTATCCTGTGAAGCATCCGACATTCTTTAACCTAATACTCCTTAATTAGCAAAAGTGCTGAAACCTGAGTGCTTGATTTGTACCTGTGTTGGAAGGAACCTATCCACTCCACAGTAAGTGATCGTTTCATTTTTGATTCTAGTATTTTATTCTGCTTTGCAAGCTTAAATGCCCTCTGGCTATAAAAGGGAAAACATACAAAACAGATGCAGTGCTAATTTAATTTTGTGGCAGGTTCTCCCTCGTAGAGAAGCAACATCAAAGACAATCTAAGAATATCAAATTAAAGCCATCCATCATGCTTGTTGCACTGCACTGTTGAAACTGCCTTTGTTGACACCAGGAAGAATTCAGTTTTCACTAAGTGAAGGAAAGGCAAGAAGTTTAAACTTACGTTTGGACTTTATATTTGCAAACTGAGTGATAGGAGAAAGTAAAAATATGACAAGTCATCTACTAGTAGGCTATTAGATGCCTAACTTCTTCCTTTCTTTCCCCAACAATTAAAATGGCATGCCTTCCATTTTTTATATTTCAAATGAATAAAATCAAAATATTTTATATTTTTTTTTCTTTTTCTGTCACAGGTCATTCAGAGATAGAGGCAGACAGACATATGGAATCAGTCTATATTTCTGTTAAACAAATTAAGCCACATTTAATTAATTTATTTTTCCTTTTGGTCATGTAGTTTTGTGCACAATTTCATCTTTCAGCAATGTTAAAATGTAACTAAAATGGAAAGTTGTATACTTATCTTTCCGTACTTTTCCTTTCCTGACGCATCTGTATGGCAGCACACACTGGGTTGTGACTCCGCCCCCACAACCTGACAGGATTGGTTTACTATAAATTTGAAGAAGAGGCACCCCCTTCATTCTCTGTAACTATCATCTTAAAGAAGGGAGGGATGCTGTGTGCTGCCATGGAGATGCATCAGCAAAGGAAAATTACGCAAAGATAAGTACAATTTTCGGTTTTCCTGATGCCTCATGGCACCACACACTGGGAAATAACTCGCCAGCCGGGTGGGTGCAAGTTAAATTAGTAGTATTTATTATATAGCTGAAGAATTGGCTTGAACAACGGCTCTTCCAAAATCTACCGTTGATAACTGAGCCGAGTCCACTCAATAGTGGGACATGAATGTATGCCTGGAAGACCAGGTTGCTGCCCTGCAAATTGTCTCAGGAGACACTCTGCAATACGCTGCCCAGGAAGCTGCCACTGCCCTTGTTGAGTGAGCACTAATGCCTCCATGTACCGGCAGATTCTGAATGTCAGGCCTTCTTGATGATCTTGACCAGCCAAGATGCGATGGTGCAAGATGATGCCATATGGCCTCTTCTCCCTCCATGGGGAATCACCAAAAGATTTTCAGTCTTCTTGAAAGAGACTGTAGCTGACAGATAATTTCTTATGCCCCGTACACACGGTCGGACTTTGTTCGGACATTCCGACAACAAAATCCTAGGATTTTTTCCATCGGATGTTGGCTCAAACTTGTCTTGCATACACACAATCACACAAAGTTGTCGGAAAATCCGATCGTTCTAAACGCGGTGACGTAAAACACGTACGTCGGGACTATAAACGGGGCAGTGGCCAATAGCTTTCATCTCTTTATTTATTCTGAGCATGCGTGGCACTTTGTCCGTCGGATTTGTGTACACACGATCGGAATTTCCGACAACGGATTTTGTTGTCGGAAAATTTTATCTCCTGCTGTCCAACTTTGTGTGTCGGAAAATCCGATGGAAAATGTCCGATGGAGCCCACACACGGTCGGAATTTCCGACAACACGCTCCGATCGGACATTTTCCATCGGAAAATCTGACCGTGTGTACGGGGCATAACAGTAGTCCAAAGCGTGTGGTTGACCCTGATTATCTGTAAATGATGGAAGATTGATTTCTTGATTATAATGTAAGGATGATGACACCTTTGGAGTAAATTGGTCTGAGGGTTTCAGAATCACCCTGCCTGGGTAAAAGCCATGTAGGGCTCTGAAATCATTAATGCCTGTATTTCCAAAACTCTCTTAGTAGAAGTAATGGCGATAAGGAATGTTAATTTCAAAGTTAAGTTCCATAGGGTAATCGAGTCAGCTGGGTGAAAAAGGCGAATCTGAGTATTCAGGACAATCTATAAATCCCATGCTGGGAAAGTCGGTCTTCTTGGAGGCCTTATCTTAATACACACTCTTATAAACTGAATTAGAAGAGGGTGAGTGGCCCACTTGACACCTGTCTTTGCTGAAAGAGCCGAAACCTGTACTTTGAGTGTACTTGAACTGAGTCCTCTAGATAAACCTGCTTGAAGAAACTCCAACACTTGCAGAACTTCTGGAGATAGAGGGTCCCAACCATTCTGCTGGGCCATAGACGTGAACATGTCCCATATTCTGTCATAAGTGACATTAGTTGTGTATTTCCTAGCCTGAAGTAATGTTGAAACGACCTCCTGTGAACAGCCTAGCTCTAGTAACCTAATCCTTTCAACATCCAGGCCATCAGATGGCTGGATGGAGGAACTGACCTTGGTGAAGGAGATCCTGAGACAATGGAAGAGGTAATGGATCCCCCAGACTGAGCTGCAGCAGAGTCGTGAACCGAGGCCTCCTGGGCCAGAAGGGAATTATCGCTATCACTGAGGCCGAAGACCTCCTGAGCTTGGATAGGAACCTCACAATCAGAGGCGTTGGTGGAAATATGTAACCCAATTGAAAGTTCCACTGATGAAGAAGGCAGTCCACCCCCTCTGCAGATGTGTATGCCGCTCTCGATAGGAACCTCTGGCACTTGGTGTTTGAGGGTGTCACTGCCAGATCGATCTCCAGAATTCCCCAGGTTTGGGTCAGGAGACTGAAGACTTGATGGTTCAGGGACCACAAAGAAGGGTACTACTATGTATTACCAGAAAGGCGGACTTTATAGGCTAAGAAACAATGGAGAGGAAAAGTGGTATTAGTAATCAAGTTTATTGGAATTTACACAACACAAAATAATCAAAAAGGATAAAAAAAGTAGCATAAATGCATCTGTGTTTTTGTGCAGTGAGCCCTTGTGCATCTACGCGTTTCACTGTTAGGCTTCTTAAGGACAACGGCCAAAGGTTCAAAAATGAAACAGATAAGAGAACATATTTCTCTATCTGAAATGAGATACAATGCCATTAAAATCACGACTAATACAAAGACAAATTTGTTTAAAAAGAAACATGTGTTTGAGCACTTGTAGATGCAAAAGTAAAGGACGAACAGAAAACAGGTACCTTAGCTTGGACTACATTATCATATATACCCACGATCAGGTGAACGGTGAGTTTTGAGAGTATGAACTAAAGGAAAACAAATATAACCAATTTCAATGAATACCCATTTATAATGTGGTGCAGCAAGGTTAAATATTCTGTAGGGACAAAAGAACTTACTAAATCACAGTTTGTTTGGCTAAGTCTGCCAAGTCAGCTAAGTCAGGGGCAAAAAAGGCTTGTAATTCTGGTCTGAAAAAGGCCAAAAAGGTCAAAATAGCATCCACAATGTATATGAGACTGGGTCCTTAATTAAACTTCAGCAGTGCTAGTGGCTAAATAGAGCCTGACAACAGGGCGCTGTATCTATAAATATAAAATAGAGAGGTATAGAGTTAGCAGAAGTAATACCTGATTAGAGGAGAGGATGTGTCTGAATAAAGATAGTATGGTACTTACATCCACAATTCATGTAACAAAGCATGCCCCTGGGAGACAGAAAATTCCTGCACACGGAGCTTAACTAGCTATGGGGGCTATTTATATGGTGAAGAGTACACAGCTGATCATCTAGAGAGCGTCATGTGACACAATCAAGCAGATAACTGGGAGCGCAAGGACTTATGGGCAATGTAGGAGAAAGGTGAGAACAGGTACATCGTGTGCATGTGCAAGTGGCGCATAGAAAGCAAAAGAAGAAATACAGTACAGAAAAAGTCTATGTTAGACAATGCAGCGAATGGGGTACGTATGCACTATAGATATTTAGATGGACAAATAATGGACAATGTAGGAAATCACACACACTGCACGCCGTCCGTCCGTGCAACTGAAGACAAACAGCAGGGACAAGGCCGTTCAGCATCGTAAGCAGAACAGTGCACACAAACCTACAGAGAAGGCATACACACATGAAGTAGATGAATAAACATTAGAAAGACAGCACTACTCAGGTGGATCCACATAGCAGCCCCATTAATATGATAGTGGAATAATGACAGGTCCCTATGCAGTTCATATAATGAATATTGCAAATGATACAGAACAGAGTATATACATAATTATGCATAATTTTGTAGCGAAAACAAATGTTTACAAGTACCAAGGGGGGGGGGGGGGGGGGGACAGCCCGGGAAGGGTAAAATGGTAGGTCGCAAGTGAAATTTAGGGCAGCAAATTTAAATACCATAGGGTTATATTTGTGTTTAAATGCTATATGATAACCCATAGTGGTATTTAGAAGACCATTCATGGCATAATATACATGATCTTTTATTCTTCTCCAAAAGGGCCTAATAGTTTTTCCGACGTAGAAGGCTCCACATTGGCAGAATATGATGTAGAAAACTCCTTGAGTTTAACAAGTAATGTGATGCCGTAAAATATGGGTGCGACCATTTGGGAGAAGAACGGAGGGTCCTACCAATAAAAGATCACAAAAATCACATCTGCCACACTGAAAAAGACCTGTGGGGGACTGTATCGCATTAGTTGACTTATAATAGTGGCTTCGTACCAAACAATCTTTGATGGATCTGGCTCGTCGAAAAGTAAATTCAGTCCTGGACCCAATGTATTTGCTAATGGTAGGATCTGCCATTAGAATATGCCAATGCTTTTGGATTATCGAACGTATGGTTTGATGTTGATCAGAATAGGTAGTGATAAATCTCACTGGATCTGAATTTGTTTGTTTTGGTCCTGGGAAAAGGATGGTATTCCTAGGTCTGGCTATGGCTTTTTTAAAGGCTTTTTTAAGACTCGTTTTACTGTATCCCCTTGCCAAGAGCCGTTGGTAGAGAAGATCAGCTTCACGTTTAAAATCGGTGTCTTTTAAACAATTACGTTTTAGACATATGTACCGGCTAAAGGGGATACATTGAATAAGGGGTCATGGATGTGCACTGCGCGCATGTAGAATTGTATTACCCATATTGTATTATAATTGTATTATAATTATTCTGACTAATTATTCTGGTTCAGGGACCACTCATTGTTTGATTAGAACTCTCTGCTCAAACAGTTGGCTAGCAGGTTCTGAGCTGCCGGAACATATACTGCTTGCAGATCTTGCAGATCTAATATAATATCTGAGCCCATTCTAGGATGGAACGGACTTCCTCCAACAGTGTACTGCTTCTGATACCTCCTTGTCTCTGGATATATGTTACTGCCACCTTTGTCCATCCGGATTAGAACACTCTTCCCCTTCAAGGGTGGGCCAAAGGCTAGGAGGGCCCGTAAGAATGCTCTGAGCTCTAGGACATTCGACACTAGATCCTTCGCTTAGAACTGCCATCGACCTTGAGCCGCCTGATTCCAATAGTGAGCTCCCCAACCTGTCTGGCTGGCATCCGAGGTGATCACCTCTGGTTCTGGGTGGACTATCGGTCTGTGTCTCCTTAGATTGTCTGTATGCATCCACCACCAAATTGACTGGTTCACCATGCGGTGAATGGTGATCGACTGGAACATTGATGTTCCATTCCACTGGGTAACGAATGAGTACTGCAATGTCCTCATGTGCCATTGTGCCCATTGGATCATCGGTAGAGTGGCCGACATTGACCCTAAAATGCTCAGACAGACTATGGAAGGAATTTTGCCGCCATTAGCCTCCTTAACTTTTGCAGTAAGGGACCTATCTTTTCCTGAGGTAGACTGACTCTGTTTGATCGAGTATCGAGTTCTGCCCCTAAAAAGGTCATACTTTGAGTAGGCTGAAGACTGCTCTTTTTCCAATTGATCAACCACCCGAAACTCTGAAGTGTGTTGATCAGTATAGTGCGATGGTGAAATCAGTGTTTCCTAAGTGTCTGCTAGGAGAAGAATATTGTCTAAATAGTGATGGAGCCTCAGGCCTTTCTCCCTCAAAAGTGCGACCACAGGAAGGAGAGTCTTGGTAAATGTCCTGGGAGCGGAGGAGATGCTGAACGGAAGACACTGAAACTGGAAATGTTGATGAACAACTTAAAATTGCAGAAACTTTTGAAAGGCGGAGTGTATGGGCACGTGTAGATAGGCATCCAATAAGTCTACGGAAACCATCCAATCTCCTAAGTTTACCACTAACAGAATTGATTTAGGCTCTCCATTTTGAAAGCTTCTACTTGAATATTTCTGTTGAGTCCTTTCAAGTCCATAACAGGTCATAAGTCGACCGTCTTCTTTCTTACCAGGAAGAGAGGGGAGTAATACCCCCTTCTTTTTTGGGAAGATGGAACCTCCAAAATTGCCCCCTTCATTACTAGTTCCGCCACATATTTGAGAAGTAATCTTCTCTTGATTGGAGATAATGGCAGTCTGGTTGACTGAAAATGGTTTTCCGGTACTTAGTCTAGAAACCTCCATCTGTGTCCATGCTTTACTGTGGACAATGTCCATGCATCTTTTATGTGTTCCGTCCAGAACTGCTTGAATTTTCTGAGCCTGGCTCCGACTCTCCCAGGTAGGATGAGGTGGTCTTGGACTTCTGAAGCTTCAGAAAAGAAGATTGTGGATTCTTTCAATTCCTTGTAGCCTTCCTGATGGTTTTCCCGAGTGTGGCTCGGGGTTAAATTTCAACACCATCAGCGGTAACCCCGAGCCACACTCGGGATTACATTGCAGTATCCTGGTGCAGTGTTACTTACCTTGTCCCCAGGATCCTGCGATGTCCCCCGCTGTGTCTGCAGGCTCTGTCTCCTCCGAAGCCTCTCTGTGCCAGGCTCCGTTCCCTGCGAACGTCGCGACGCATGGGGCAGAGCCTGGCGGCAAATTAAAAAAAAAGTAAAAATCATAACACATATGCCCCCTACACACGGTCGGATTTTCCGATGGAAAATGTCCGATCAGAGCATGTTGTCGGAAATTCCGACCGTGTGTGGGCTCCATCGGACATTTTCCATCGGATTTTCTGACACACAAAGTTGGACAGCAGGAGATAAAATTTTCGGACAACAAAATCCGATCGCGTCAATTCCGACCGTGTGTGGCCTGTTCCGACGCACAAAGTGCCACGCATGCTCAGAAGAAATTCCGAGACGGGACAGCTCATTCTGGTAAACTTAGCGTTCGCAATGGATACAGCACTTTCGTCACGCTGCAATGTTAAAAATGGTTTAATACAGCGCACTCTCTTCTTCTTTATAATGTGACAATAATTAAGTAGTTTTGCTGCTCATATTCACACACACTTCTCACAAACTTCTTTCGTTGCTATTTATCGGGATTCCCTCAATATATTTTGATTTCTCACATCTGACAACATATTTTTGTATATTTTTTATATATTTTTTGGCTTTAATGTAGATTCCTTTTTTGTGTTTCTATTTTTTTTTTTTTTGCGATTTTGATTTGTACTCCCGAAAATGTTTGAGTGTGTTTTTTGTGACAAGTTCCCACAACACCATTGATATGTTGTTCTATTTAATCTGTAGGAGATTGTTTGGTGTTGTTGTCTCTTGTTAATTTTACATTTTATGTTAGAAATGTACCTGAATCGTCACCAACAAACTGTCCTTTTTGGAAGAAAACACACACAGGAAAGTAGAGTTTCTCCAAAAAATGTATTAAGGGCTCACAACTATAAACAAAGAGGGAGGCAACGCTGGAGAAACTGCAGAAGTGGGTGGAGCCTTGGACCCCAAGGGCAGACATCAATTATTTCAAAGCAAAATTGGTGGCCTGAGGAGTCCTTATCTAAGGGAGGGCAGTGTGGTCCAGAAGTCCCAGAGATCCGGAAAGCAGCAGATGACATTTATGTCCCCAGGCTTGGTCATACGAGAGACTGCATCTTCTGTCAGACCAGACTGAACCCAGGGCCATCACTCTTTGGTCTTCTTTCCACGCCTCCTTCCACGTGGTGGCTCTGGTGGTGGAGTTGTGGCAGCAGGAGGAGGAGGAGGAGGAGGATCGTCCATCTCAATGACATCCGTCTTGGGTGTTAGTTCCCCACTCACCCCCTTATGTAGGACTTCATAAATAAGGTCCTCAGAGAGCCTGCGTTGGTCCTCCTGCATGCCCTGCAATTTGGTGGCAGCCATGCAGGCAAAGGCCTCTTCAGGAGTGGGTAAGGCTCTGAGGGACGCAGAAGTCATCTTCCTGGCCCTTTTGTATGGAAGGCGGAGGGGAGGGACCTGAGACTCAGTCAGGCTGCGACTGGTCCCAGGCTTCTCTTGGCTGCCACTTAGCCCCGCCTCCTCCTGGCTGCCACTAATCCCCGCCTCCTCCTGACTGCCACATTCCACAACCTCCTCCTGGTTGAGGTCTTACTGTGTATGAAAAAGGGACCTAGTTTGAGATTTTTAGTCATCAATCACACACAATTTTCACCTCCTGACTGCTGCAAATTGAATGTTAACAAATATAACAGACTATCATTCTGAGCCCAGCATTTTTCATTCTTGTCCCAATTTTGGGTGTCCACTACTGTCTATTGATATGTAAAACACTTTTTTCAATCAGCAATTAGTGATCAATAATAACATCTAGTAAACATCATTTATTTATTGACCAGAAATCTGTAGAAGAATGCTATACCTGACTCCAGCTGGGCTCCTCCACTTCTTCCTGGCTGGAAGGCCCAGGTTGGACATCGGAAGGAAGAGTGGAGAGGGATTCCCTGACTTCAGTGTGGTCTGACAGAAATCACAGTCTCTCATAGTACCACAGCCTGGGGACATAAACGTCATCTGCTGCAGCTCCGGACCTCTGGGAATCTGTGACCTTCTTGCGCTCCCTAAGATATGTGCTCCTCAGGCCACCAATTTTGGCTTTTAAATAAGGGATGTTTGCTGTTGGGACCACTGGCTTCACCAACTCCAGCAGTTTCTCCAGCGCTGCCTGCCTCTTTTGTTTGTGATTATAGTGGGAGTGTCTCACTTGCCACAGACAGGGCATCTCCCTGTACTTGTCTATGAACAGGGGCAGGAAATTGTGGTCTTTGAACCCATCCATTTTCTCTGCAAGACACAACACAAGACAAACCCTAATGTAAGGCCAAACTCCCCTAATCTTGTTACAATATAGGCTTCCATTTCGAAGCAGTATAGGCCCAAGTTTAGATCTTACCTTCGTTATCACGATCGGCGTCTCCGATGCTCCTTCCTCCGCTCACAGATCGTACGTAAGACGCACGTGTGTTACGCTTTATACACACTGCGCATGCGTATAACTCCGCCCGCCCCTGACGTTCTTTCTAGTCTATTCCCCGCCCCTTTTCGTTCGGCGCAGTGGGGGAAGAGCACAAGGCAGATAGACAGCAGGTGCGTGCTAATTGTAGCAACGAGGAGGAGGAGGAGGAGGAAAGGCCGGAGCCTGAAACGTCCCGATCCAGAAGGAGATTTAAGGACTCAAATATGTCCTTTGGAGAAATGTTGGAAATGGTGGACATCCTGATGAAGGCCTGACTATGATGGAAAGTATGGTCCTTACCCCAACCCCAATGTCCAAAAGGCCAAGATCATGGTGAAAGTGGTCAGGAGTCTGCACCGGAAATTCGGGGTACGCCAATCGAAAGATCAGCTCAGGAAGCGGTGGTCAGACCTGAAATTACGAGAACATGAGCAGTACCGAAAGATCCGGAGAGTGCTGCAAAAAAGTAAGTAGTTGTGCTGTGTTCCTATTCTTTTTGTGTTTATTACGTTCGTGCTGCTCCATGTGCTTTTAGGAACTGTTGTACAGTTTAAAATGGCAACTTTCATGTTCATGGGCACATTATTCGTTCGGATTACACATTTTTCGTTCCAAATATAAAATACCATTGTTTAGCCCATATGCATTTGGCCACTATTTTGATGCCCTATACTTGTCTTCAAAGAATTGGGTTGTGTAGATGGCTTTGTTACTAGAATGAAATGCAAACTAAATTCTGTGTAAGGAGAGAACACTGAGCAGCTGTTTTCACATCTGGACACTGGAGCACTAGTGTGGGACTCAAAAATGCCATTTTTATTACGGGGGCCACACAGGTGCTCTAGTGTATACTATAGGGGGGTCTCCATCTGTGAAGCTTGTACCAAACAGGTAAAGTATTGCAGGTTGACAAAGGGCATTAAAAAAAAAACAACTTGGAACTCTGCTAAAAATTGACAATTGTACCCCACTTCCAAGCAATGTTTCCTATTTATAGTTCTGACATTAAATATCTGTGTGCTAATTATACCATTTTGTTTGACATAGGGGAGAAAAGACTCGGAGGACATCCCTCATCTGAGGAGACCAGAGCCCCCCCCCCTCTGGAAGAAGGGGAAATCCCCCCAACACAATCTGAGCAGGAGGAAGAAGACGTGGTGGAACTAGTCACCACAACAGGTGAGTGTCTGCGACCACAGGCTCAGATAAGAGATGGATGGCGGCATTTTTTTTAAACCAAATTTATTTTGGGGTTCCTCTCTTTTTAGGTGATCGTGAGGTTGTGGATCAAGATCCTTTCACATCCGAAAGTGCCCAGATCCTGATCGGGGAGATCATGGGGTGTAATTTACAATTGGAAATCATCAAGCAAAACATCAATGATGTTATTCCAAAATACAAAAACATCATTGATGTTTTGGGGCGAGTTTAAAACCCCTCCAAATCACTTTCTTCTTTTGTGTGCTACAATGTGCAAAATGTTTTTGTGATTTTTCCCAAAGCCAAATTTGGAGGATGCACACAGTGTGTCAAAATGTGCTATCTGCCATCACGGGAGATCAATGGACACGTTTTGGGGGTGCAACCCCTTCCTCAATAATAAAGTAGCGGTGAGGAAGGGCTTGCTCCCCCAAAACACGTCCCTTGATCCCCCATGATGGCAGGTAGCACATGTTGACATTGGGAAATTTGTGTGCATCTTCCAAATTTGGCTTTTCCAGGGGTGATTTCCCCCATCTGAACGCAATATCAAACACAGTTCCTAAATACTCATGTCTGATATTGCCTTCAAGTTCTACCAAATGTGAACTTTGTAAGATCAAGATTTGTGTCTTTCTTGTGGGTTTTACACAGGCCTGTTTTCTATAAAATGGACATTTTGATTTTGGATAATGCCACCACAAAAATTGGTATACAACAAACATGTTGGTTTGTGTGAAAAACCTTTGGTAAATGCACATGTGATTGTGCAGGTATTAAAAAGATTGTTAATCAAGAATGTGTGGATTATTGTCTCAACGCTACAACACTTTTGGGGTGATGTAATTATTGTTTTATGAGAAAATGGGGGTTATTTCCTAAGGGCAAATCCACTTTGCACTACAAGTGCAGTTTCAGTGCAGTTGCAAGTGCACTTGTAGTGAAATGTGTTTTTGCATTTAGTAAATAACAGCCAACAGTGCTTTGTATAAGGTTACACAATCACGCCATTTTCTGCACTCCAAACATTTCTGTCAGGGTCAGCTAAAAGAAACACAAGCAGTAAATGTCCACAAATTTTTTTTTTGTTTTTTTAATATAAAAAGGCTTCACAGATTGTCTGGCATATTGATGGCCCCCCTACCCGCAAAGAACTCCTGGTATCGTAACCGGACATCACGGGCACTCAGGGAGGGCAAGCCAGGACGGCCACTTTCAAGCGCCGTCAGTGTGGTTTGATGTATCATTCCGGCCTCAGGCCCAACTGAGCCAGCATATTTGGCCGAATGTTTCCTTAAAAAGTTATGGAGAACACAGCACGCAAGTATTATATGGTTCAGTTTATACTCCGCCATATGGATGGGTGTCATAAATAGGAGGAACCGGCTGGCCAGGATTCCAAATGTGTTCTCCACCACTCTTCGGGCTCTGGCCAGCCGGTAATTAAAAACCCTCTGTTCCGGGGTGAGGGTCCTCATTGGGAATGGCCGCATCAGGTGGTCCCCCAGCGCAAACGCTTCATCAGCAACGAACACGAATGGGAGTCCTTCCACATTGTCCTCTGGAGCTGGCAAGTCCAAGCTGCCATTCTGGAGATGCCTGTAAAACTCCATCTGGGCGATGACTCCACCATCGGACATCCGGCCATTCTTCCCCACGTCCACATACAAGAACTCGTAATTAGCCAACACCACCGCCAACATCACTATACTATTGAACCCCTTGTAATTATAATAGTACGACCCCGAGTTGGGTGGTGGGACGATGTGGACGTGTTTCCCATCAATTGCCCCTCCGCAGTTAGGAAAGTCCCACCGCTGGGCAAAGTGGGAGGCCACAGTCTGCCATTCCTGTGGCGTGGAAGGAAACTGTTGAGGAAAAAACAATAAACATTACTATTTTTACTCAGAAACATGGCAAGCAGATTATACACAAACATAATGGGGCAACCTCCAGATAGCATTTATTAAGGGGAATTTAACAATGCCAAAGTATAAGGTACACCTATCATATCCCCCCCCCTCTCATGGGCCATTTCTAACATTATGGGGTGTGTGGATATCTTGGACAGGTTACCCTCTTCACTTCATTGAGAGATGAATGCCTAAATAATGGGTATTACTTTGAACAGACCCTCCTTAGTTACACTATTGGCAGACCACTGGACTGGTAAGAAGTGTCATAATACAAAGATATAAATACACACTGTACACATTTGAGGACATTTGGACATTCTGCTATTACCTATCAAGATAATAATAGGATACAAAAACTTTAAACAGTACCATTGTAAAGTATACAGGCAGGCCCTTGCACTACATGCTTTGGGGAATTCATCCATAAATCTGACCACTAAAGAGATGGGTATAGTGTGTATGTGTTTGGCAAAGTCAGCAGATAGATGATTGAGGATAGATAGAGAATTGGGATCAGCTGACTTAGAAGTTGGGGGGAGGGAGGGTTAGTAAAAATTATTTGGGGACACCACAAAAAAAAGCCTCTGGCACTCTGCCTGAATTTAAATTAAAAATAACATTTCCAAACATTTTAGGGGGTGTTTGGGGTAAAGCACTACTATGGAGCTGATAAAATACATTGTTAAGTGACTACATGAGGTGAATATAGGGCAGGAGACACCATGCTGGGGAGGTAAGTGAAGGGCAAATATGTATGAAGGACCTAAAATAATAATTACATAAAAATCCAGCATGCATGAGGACAAAGGGGACATTCACAGCATATTACAAGCATGGTAATTAGGGAATGAGGAAAGAAATACAATATATTAGCAAACATTCAATACAATAAAATGTGATATAAAAGGATAAAAATCTTACCTTCATATACTCCTTCTGCAGGACCTGGATGATGGCAGAATAGGTCTCTGGGATAATGATAACCAGAGCCTGGGGGGAGATGCCTGTCGAGAACTTCAAGTCCTGCAGACTTCTCCCTGTCGCCAAATACCGCAGGGTAGCGACAAGCCTCTGCTCCGGAGTGATGGCTTGCCTCATGCAGGTATCCTGCCTGCTGATATAGGGGGTCAGCGAAGCCAACAAACGGTGAAATACGGGGTCCGTCATCCTGAGAAAGTTCCTGAAATCATCAGGATTATTCTCACAGATCTCACGGAGCAAAGACATATGAGAGAACTGGTCACGCTGAAGCAACCAATTCTTGGTCCATGAACTCCTCCCCACCCTGTTAATGGACTGGACTTGTGTCAAGGTCAGGACCCCAACACCAAGCCCCCACACAGCACGAACTCTACGAGGAGTACGCATACGAAACATGGCTAGAAAAGGTCGGCTGCTCAGAACGAAGTAACAGAACGCACTGAAGAACAGCAAGGCCTGTGAAGAGCGACCTGAAAAACAGTAACGAACAAACAAGAATACAATGACTACATAAAGTCACGCGGAACTTGCTTGCACGCACTGAAGAGCAGATACAAACCCACAAGCACAAACTGAACGGCAGAAAACGATCTGAAAGCCACGAGTCTGAAAAAGCGCGAATCGTCTCTCACCAAACTTTTACTAACACGAGATTAGCAAAAGGAGCCCAAAGGGTGCCCTCGCTTGGTTCTGAACCGGCCTTTTCTAGTCTCGTCGTACGTGGTGTACGTGACCGCGTGGTTGGCGATCGGAAATTCCGACAACTTTGTGCGACCGTGTGTAGACAAAATAAGTTTGAGCCAACATCCGTTGGAAAAAATCCTAGGATTTTGTTGTCGGAATGTCCGAACAAAGTCCGACCGTGTGTACGCCCTAATACAGTACTGTAATCTTACAGATTACAGTACTGTATGAAATTATTTCACATCCCTTTTGTCCCCAGTGCTTTGTCCAATGCCCTGCATGCAGTTTTATATTATATATACTGTTCTTTCTGCCTGGAAACTTGAGAATGTCCATAGCAACCAAAAAGTGTCCCTTTACGTCAAAAATGGCTTTAGACCAGCTAGAAAACAGCGATAGTAAATTAGAACACTTGCAGAATTGAGCGATAGTGAATCGCGCAAAAATGTATTTTATTATTATTATATTATTATTTTTTTTAATTATTTATATTTATTTATTATATTATAATTTATGTTTTTGTGTTTCAAACTTCATCATATCCAGGATATCTACTAGACTCTTGGTGTACAGATTTAAGTGTGTTATTGTTAAGAATCACAGGCCTACAATATAAAACACCAAATTTCCATGCAAAATAATTGTACCGCTTTCAACACCTAAAATCCAAAATAATCATACCGCCAGGGAGGTAAAACTCTCTTCCTGACCTATATTTTTTGCCTCCCTGTACCGCTCCAGAAGGTTGTGTTTAAAAGAAGGACCCTTCTGAGGCTTAGGTCTTCTGTCAGAAGGAATCAGACCCGATTTTCCCCCTGTTGCCTTGGAGATCGCTGAGTCCAATTTCGAGCCAAAGAGATTCACCCCATCATAAGGGATCTTGCACCATTTGGTCTTTGATGCTGCATCCGCCACCCATGGCTTGAGCCACAGAGCTCTTCTGGCCATTACTGACACCAGCATAGCCCTTGCAGAAGAACAGATGACATCCACTGAGGCTTCTGCCACAAAATCGCCTGCCAGCTTCAATTCCTGAAGAGAACTGATTATTTTCTCCTGGTCAACTCCTTCAGGAATGGATTTCTCTATATTAGCAGACCATCCATAAATCGCTTTGCCTACTGTGGCTGCTGCTACCGCGGGTCTACATTCTCCTCCTGCTGTGCTTTTTTCATGTCCAAATCGATCTTCCGATCCAACACGTTCCAGAAAGTTACTGCATCATCTATAGGTAAAGTAACATGTCTTGCAAGTCACATTAAGGAAGCGTCAACCACCGGCGGGTGGGATAGCAAACTCACCTTCTGTTCCTTCAAAGGATACAGTTTAGCTAATCTATTGTTCAGATTATATCTTTTGTCCAATCTCTCCCCTCTTCCTTAATGAGGTCTTCCAGCTCTTCGATGAAGGGGAAGGACTCTGGTTCCCTCTTTAAATTCGGAAAGTACTTCCAGACTTTGCGAGGTGTTTCCTTTTCTTCCTCCCATCCTATGGCCTCCTTCATTGATCTTATAAAGGGCTCCACCAGAGTGAAGTCAAATTCAGTAGCAGTCTCTGAATCATCATTGTCAGACTCTGAATCTGAACCCATAGGAGGATTTTGGGTTACGGAAGCTGTGCTTGGGCCTGCCTTGTCTGGTTCAGGGAGTGTTGTCTCCAAAATAGACTCTTGCACGGACTCTCTGATGAGGTCAGTTACCTCTCTTACATCAGACTCCTTCTCTTTGGTTTTTATTGAAGCATGCCTGGCAGGCTAGTTTGCCTGGCAAAGCTGGAGCTCCGCACACCCAGCAGGCGTTTGCTGCAGGGCGGGTGTAATAGTTCCTCCCATGGTGGGGAGAAGGTGATCTTCTATGTGAGCGACTCCGGCGTGAGCGACCCTGGCGTGAGCGACTATAGTGTGAGTGGCTGCGACCGGAGTGACGGTGGTGAGATGAGGATCTTGAGCGACTCCTTCTAGATCTTCCATGGCTCGAGGTATGACTGGAGCATCCATGATGCTTGGAGTTGGAAGATTTAGACCTGGAAGAGCTGTCAAAAATCGCAACATTAGCAAATATGCACTCTTTTTCTCTCTTTATACCTACCATACATGCTGGGCACCTCTTACCTCATATGATGAGGGTGGTCTGCTTGGGCAGTGGCCTCCATGAAGACAGTGCAACAGGGGATAGTATCTAATGAAGATTAACACAGAATAGCATTGCAAAAGCGGTAAAGGAGCAACGAAATGGCTACAAATTAACCTAAGATAAGATGTGGGACTTACCTGAGACTGAGGACAGCAAGAAACGCAACAGGGATTTCCTGTTGTGTGCCTGTAACCATCAGTAACAAACTGACAGCTTACAGGCCTTTTTAAATTCACCCCTGCCGTTGCGGCGGAAATGATGTCACCGCACATGCGCAGTAACGATTTGTCATTCCAGGCGACATATTGGAGAAGGGCAAAGAAACTAGCCAAACGACATCACTTCCCCGGCGCATGCACAGTGCGCTGAGGAGGACGGGGCCGCCATGCTGGAAGTTACCCAGCTTGTAGCACTACCGAGCCCAGCCAAACTCACAAAAATAAGAACGGAGGCAGAAATGGACATTATAAAGAATAGAGGATAAAGGTAGGTACTTTAATGTTTTAAGCTTCTTTAAAGCTTATAAATGCCAGCAATACTTGCCGCTGAGACCACCAGATTGGGGATCTCTCCATAAAGGCTCCTTTAGAGGCTGTACAGGAGAGGCTTAACCTTGAGTCCAGGCACAGAATCCAAACCCCACTGAAGTCGAAGAGAGCCGAGTGTTGAAAAACAGTATTGAACATTTTCTAGGCTAATAGGCAAGAGATTGTAAAACAAATAGTACTGGGGGATGGGCACTGTCCTGAGGAATATGAATCAAGAAAAAAATGTTTTTAGATTTTGTTTGGTGGCGAACAGTGATTTTAAAGTGCTTCCAAAGTCATAAGGTTTTTTTTTACCTTATTGCATTTTATGGTTGCATTACAGACACTGTTGGCTCAGAACTTTGCTGACCCAGGCTACTGTGTAAATGGAATGTTTGGCTTAAGCTTATAGGGGCTTTTTTTCTGCAGATGTACTGTATGCTGTTTTGACTACCGCTGGCTGCAGTTAATTGCATGAATCCGGAGCATGAATAGTTCGCTTTCATTTTTGGTCATATATTTTGAACCTTATGGGTAACGGGTTAACCTTTTGATGTTCCATGGTGGGATTTGGCCTTCCGTGGTGAGTGCGATAATCTGAGATGCCCGTGTTATTGGATTAATATTAATTTTTTTTATAGTGATCTGCAACTGTATCCTTTATTCTACTAATGGTTTACTGTAATTTGCACTGTTCTTGGTTTATGACAGTAATTTTATGCATTTTTTTTTGCAAAAAAGCCTTATGGTGGGGCCAAGCAACTACATTCCAACCCGACCCTTATATTAATAGGCTATTTATGTTTTTTATTACTTAGGCCTTGTTATACTTATTCGTAATTTGTTTGCTGCCTTGTAATTACTCTCACACCTGCCTCCAGGGAGAGATAGCATACTCTGACCATACAGTACCTCCCCCTTGCTGGTGCTAGACTTTCCCGGCTCGTGAGTTCAAATCAGACAAGTATGTGCTATTTACTTGCAAGTGTTGTATATTATTTTTGTATTTTCAATTGTTTTGTTTCCACTATTTTTATTTAGCTCCCCTCACCTCCTGAAGAAATGAGGTGTCCCTGCAAAACACGTTAAGACATTGAATGATCGCCTACCCATGGAAGCCACCACATTTACTAGAATTAAATATTATAATTGTAATGATATATAAACATATAAAATATGTTTTGGTGCCTTTACATCTATGGGAGGTATCTAAGGAAGGTTTTTATGTGTATATTGTTTTTGTCTATACTCCATGTGATTTTATATATCTATATATATTGTAATACAATTTTGTGGATTTTTATTTTGTTGAGTTGCTCTAGCACCTCAAAAGTCCATCTTGCTGCCTGTGGATTGTATCTGTGCATTGTTTAATTTTACAATTAAATGCATGTTTACCAAACTGCATCTCAGGAGGTATGTTCAATTGCATAGAGCAGTATTTGAAACTGAACAAGAGGGTTCACCTTTTTTTCCATAGCAGGATATTGCTCCTTTGTCATGGACCGTGGTCAACTCCTGAAGTTCCAGGTGCTTTATACCCTGCCCCAACTTCCTGAAGTGTCTGGGCAGGGGCATTCTGTGGCTGTATGGCGAAGAATGTGGTTTTTGCCTCATTATGGAGTTCTCTATGTCACTTCCATTGACTCAGATGACATACTTCTTCCTGTGCATGAACAGAGCACATGTGGGAACTGGACAGCATGGAGTGTGGAAAACACCAGCCATTTGGGTACCACATGCTGAACAAGGCATTTAAGGTCCAATCACTCAGCCCATTGGCAAGTGCACCTAAAAGCCACACAGAAGGGGCACAAATCTGTCCCTCCTCCTCCTTAGCAGCCTTCACTGACAGGGATGATGGTATTGCACAGGGTGTCAAGGTCCTAGGCAGCACATCTGACAGCAGCACATCACCAGCTGTAGACTGTAGCCAGCAAATTTTTCTGCTGCAGCGGAAAAAAAATACAGTCCCTGCCACCCACATGCCCAGCGTCTAAATGCAAGCTTGTCAAAGCTGTTGGCTCTCCAACTTCTGACTTTCAGCCTGGTGGATTCTGCCCCCTTCTGTGAATGTGCACTATGTGCTGTACCACAATGGCAGGTTCCCAGTCGCTACTACTTTTCACGTAAGGCCGTTCCATCTCTCTACCATCATGTGGAAGGGAATGTTTTGGCATTGTTACGCAAGGCAGTCAGCCGTAAAATCCACATTACTGCTGGCACGTGGTCCAGCAAGCATGGACAGAGACGATATATTTTGTTCACAGCACACTTTCAACTTGAAAGTATGCTGGAAAGGGCTTGGTGCTGCTGCTTGTTGTGCCCTCACGTCTCCATACAGCTGGTGGTGATGATGCCAAACCTGTGAGCTCTACCCCCTCCTCCTCCTCTTCTGCCACCTCCATGCCCTCCTCTGCAGAATTGTCCTAAGAACATCAGGTACCCCCTAAGCGTTCAAAGTGCTATTCCTTGAGTCAAGCTAAAAGGTGCCATGCAGTGCTTCAGCTGGTGTGTTTAGGGGACAGGTACCACACCGGAGCAGAGATTCTTATAGTTCTACAGGGACAGGCCCAGAGGTGGTTCACACCACACCAGCTGGAGCCAGGAATGGTGGTGTGCGAAAATGGCTCAAACCTCCTGTCCTCCCTAATGCCCCATACACACGATCAGACACTCCGACAACAAAATCAATGAGAAAAATGAAGTTCAATAGCCAGTGCGGCTCTTCTGCTTGATTCCGAGCATGCGTGAAACTTTGTGCATCGGAATTGTGTACACAGGATCGGGATTTACGACAACGGATTTTGTTATCGGAAAATTTGAGATCCAGATCTCAAATTTTGTGTGACGAAAATTCTGATGGAAAATGTCCGATGGAGCCTACACACGGTCGGAATTTCTGACAACAAGCTCCCATCGAACATTTTCCATCGGAAAATCTGACTGTGTTTACGGGGCATTAGACAGGGAAAGTTGACACATGTGCCATGCCTGGCACATGTCCCCAATTTGGTGGTGCAGCGCTTCCTCTCAAGGCCCTCTTTATCCAGACACCATCATTCCTATGTCACAGAAGACATGCGTCAATCTGTAAGCGATGGCTTTCCAACCCTTGGGAGTAGTACATGGCTGAGAGGAGGAAGTCCCAGATGCTATCATCCTGAGTGACCCTGAGGAGTCTGCTTTTCAAGTTTTGGCAACTGTGAGGCACATGGGCAACCTCATGCTTCAAAGCCTGCGAAAGGACCCAAGAATATGTAGCATAAAGGAGAAGGATGATTACTGGTTGGCAACCCTCCTTGACCACCGTTATAAGGGGAAGATCTCAGAACTCATCCCGTCCCCACAGAGAGTGCAGAAGATAAAATCTCTTGAGGACACTTTAAAGAGGATTTTATTGAACGCTTTTCCTAACTCCAGGTTACAGTGTCGTGGAAAACATAGTTTTGAGTCTTCTGTTGGTCAAGAGAGGAGCGCTGGAGAAGGCGTCCACCTAAGTGAGGCATTTCGGAATTTTTTTAGTCCTCGCCGCCCAGGTCTGTCAGCTTCCACATCCCATCGGCAGCGTCTGCATCACAAGGCCAAAATGTCCATGTATGGCCAGAATGTAAACACCCACAGAAGCCCTCACATGTCCAGCAAAAAGAAAAAGAAGAAAACAGGAAAACAAGACGAGGAGGAAAGAAACACAAGTGGTGTAAAAAAAAAAACCTTTATCCATTATTGGGTCAAACACAGCGCTAAAGACTAATGTTTTAAATTTATCACAAAGACCTCTAGATGACCCTGAAATTTCTCTTTTACGTAAAGGACTTAATTTTTGTCCTACTAAACACTTTGATTTGTTTGGGACTTTATTAGATGTGAATACATTTGCACGCTTGCTGACACTAAAGAAACATTATTTTAATGAGCCGGGGGATACTGTGGAAGGTTTGCCAGATGTTCCTCAAACGGGTGAGTCTCCTCCCTCTCCTCAATTATTTTCTGATCTGTGAGGACTACAGGATCTTATTGATTTGGCTACTGAATCTAATCCTCAGACCGAGGTCCCCGTAGATAGTAACACTAAAATATCCTTTAAATTAAGATCATATTTTTAAACTATTGCTTCATGGGGGAAGGACCTAGACCTTTTCCAGAAACTTGTGGAGAGGAATCTCACCCATTTAGGCCATCATAATTTGGGGAGTTCAGTGACAGACAACCTCACTAGCGCTGAAAGAGCTGCACTTAAGAGTCTAAGTGATGATGTGAACATCACTATCCGGAATGCAGATAAGGGTGGCACAGTGGTTGTCCTTGACTCAGATGTTTATAAAAATTAAGCTTTGAGGCAACTGACTGACACTAGTACCTACCTTAAACTTATGAGGAACCCCACCCAATCGTTCATGAATGAACTATGCATTCTTTTAGACAGGGCTATCCTTTCAGGCATATTTACACAGAAAGAAAGGGATATGTTCATTCCTGACTGCCCGATCACACCAGTGTTTCATCACCTCCCAAAGATCCACAAGGGGTTAGATCCCCTTTTTGGTAGACCAATTGTTGCAGGTATTGGATCACTAAACGGGTAGATGATCAATTACAACCTCTGGCTAGTGATCTACTGGGATTTCTCAGAGACACCACACACCTTTTAATAAAATTGAAAGACCTCACATGGAAGCCCTATTATAATTGGTTTACATGAGATGTCTCTAGTCTCTACTTATCCATCCCACATTCCCTGGGCATACAAGCGGTTTCATTCTTTCCTAAAATATCAGGTCGGTTTTCCCTTTTGCTACAGGAGTTTATTTTGTTGAGCTTTAAATTTTTGCTTACACGTAAAATTCACCATCAAACATAAAAAAGTTATCTCCAGACGTGCGGTGCTTCTATGGGAGGTACATTTTCTCCATCATTGGCCAATCTGTACATGGGATGGTGGGAGAGGGATCGTATTTTTGGATTGAATAGCCCCCGCCGCAAAGATACAATATTTTATTGTTGCTTCATAGACGATCTGCTGTTCGTTGTCGCTGGCGACCAATTGAGCATGGAAACTTGGTTGGATTATTTAAATGAAAATGATTTGAATTCATGATTCACAGGACATCACAGCCCTAGGTTCATCGAGTTTCTGGATGTTGAGTTGTGGGCCAGCGATGGCGAGGTGACCTTTAATTTGTTTAGAAAACCCACTGCGGGCAATGCCCTATTGAGAGCCGATTCAGGCCACCCAAAACATACAATAAGACGGATCTCAGTCGACCAATTTCTTAGGCTAATACGTATCTGTAGCAAGGATTCTGATTTTATAAAGAAGGCAGGGGACATGGCAACCAGATTTGAGGACCGAGGTTATTCTAAATCTATGATTTTCAGAGCCTTCAGAATTGCTGAGAACATCCCACGTTCTCAGCTAATCTCAGACAGGGGCCCTCTTAAGCCTTGTACACATGATCGGATTTTCTGACAGGAAATGTTCGATGTCAAGCTGTTGGCGGAAAATCCGACCATGTGTATGCTCCATCGGACAATTGTTGTCGGACTTTCCGATCGTGTGTACACAAGTCCGTCAGACAAAAGTCCAAAGTACAAACACGTATGCTCGGAAGCAAGGACGAGCCAGAAGTGGTCGGTCTTGTAAATTAGCGTTCGTAATGCAGAATTAACATTTGTTGATGTGGCAAATTATGAAACCTCAAAATGCAACGCACAATTCTCTTGTTCTTTTATGGGATAATAATGAAGCTGCTTTGCTGGTGATACTGATGGAGTTATTGCAAACAAATTTTAAAAGGCTTTTTTTTTTTTTTTTTTAGTGATATCAAGAATAATATTATTATGCTTTTTTTTTATTTATTTGGTCAAGTTACCACAACACCATTATCCAGTAGTTTTTAAGATCAAAGATACAACTATATTGGTGTCCCTTGTTAATTTAACATTGTATTTTTTAAAATGTAACTGCCTACTCCCAAAATGTCATTTGAAGTAAAACACATAGCCAAGTATTATTCTCCACAATTTTTTTATTGTGCATTAAAAAAAGAAAACATATACAATCATACATGCTATCTGCCAATAGAACTTAAACAAAAAGGGCATTCTATGCATCCAAAAATATAGAAAATATACCAAATCAAATCATTATTCAAACAAAAAAATAATGTCAAAGCAATAACTCCAAGGCCAATAATAAATAACACGTTATCTCCTCCGATTCCGCAACATGGCTGGTTGACGAACTACCATTAAGAAATGAACTGAAAAGTGCAAAATGAAAAGTGCAAAATGAAAAGCGCGACTCAACACTCACCAAACTTCTACTAACACGAAATTATCAGAAGGAGCCCAAAGGGTGGTGCTAAAGAGCTGAAAAACAATGTAGTACGTCACTACGTTCGTAATTGTTGGCCAACAATTGTGTGGCCGTGTGTATGCAAGACAAGTTTTGGACAATGCCCTTTGGCCAAAATTCCACGGTTTTGTTGGCCAACAATCTGATCGTGTGTACGAGGCTTTAGAATTGTTAATAGAAAAGAGTTCTCTTCTAATGCCAGTGCTCCCCCTGTGTTCCCAACACCCTTTAGTGTGGAATTTAACCGAAACAAGAATTACATTCTTGTACTGTTAATGATCCCATATATGCTTGAATCCTGACAGGCGGCATCAAAACAGTATCTCACAGAGCTCCTACACTAAGAAGATAGCTATTCCCCAGTCTCTATACCAGCAATAGTCCTGGAACCCACTGGTTACAGTTTAAAGGCACCTTCGGATGTGGTAGCAGAACATGCACCTATTGCCCCTTTATCAAAGGGGGCGATACTGTCTGTTCTGGTAAAACATTTAAAATGTCTTTATTTATTAACTGCAACACCAAATTCCTAGTTTATGTCATCACTTGCAGTTTATGCAATATCCAATACGTAGGATGGACTACCCAGCGGTTGAGAGACCATCTTTATGACCATCTGAATGACATTGATAAAAAATCATTCCACCAATGTCGCCAGGCATTGGATCGGTGTACATCACAAGGATACTTCAGGTTTGGGTATACAGGCCATAGAGAGAATTACCACACCCATTAGAGGGGGCAATAGATTCAGAACACTCTGCAAATGAGAAGTGTTTTGGATATTTCACTTAAATACTAAAAAGCTGATGGGGTTAAATTTTGAATGGGATGTGTCTTACTTTTATGATTGAAAACATCAGCTGTAGTATATAATTTTTTATATAATTTAATATATAAAAACATTTTTCTTCGTCCATTCACTATTTTACTCGTTCTAGACATTTCCAGATGGATATTCCACTTAAATACTAGAAATTTGATGAAGTCAAATTTTGAATGGGATGTGTTCTACTTTCACGATTGAAAATATCAACAATAATATATTATTTTCACATAATCCCTTCCATTCACTATTTCACTTGTTTTAGAGGTTTTTATTCTCCGGTATATTTTGGCCATTTGCCCCCCATTCCTATCTATTTAGTTTCATTTTACCTTGTATAAACAGTCCCTTTTCTCCCTCACATAGCTAGGTATTATATAGTCATTTCACTTCACTTTGTTCTATTGTTATAATACACTAGGACTATATTATATTATATTAACTATCTGGAGTTATATGGACACATAGATTATGGAGGCCTCATGTGACATGTGGCCACATTTAGTTTGTTGAGGATTAATATGTTCTTATTCCACACATAATACAAAACAGTTATGTTCCTGACCTGCCTTTTCTATCATGTAAGGGTCCCCATTTACATGTGCGTATACATCCGTGTGTGTGTGTCTATTATTGCCTTATATTGCCTATTATGGGTAAAGCATCTTGCTTTGTTCTGCTTTCATCCTGAACATCGAATATCCATATTTAGCCACTAGGGATGAGCCGAACACCCCCCTGTTCGGTTTGCACCAGAACATGCGAACAGGAAAAAGTTAGTTTGAACACGCGAACACCGTTAAAGTCTATGGGACACGAACATGAATAATCCAAAGTGCTAATTTTAAAGGCTTATAGGCAAGTTATTGTCATAAAAAGTGTTTGGGGACCTGGGTCCTGCCTCAGAGGACATGGATCAATGCAAAAAAAAGTTTTAAAAACGTCCGTTTTTTCAGGAGCAGTGATTATAATAATGCTTAAAGTCAAACAATAAAAGTGTAATATCCCTTTAAATTTCGTAGCTGGGGGGTGTCTATAGTATGCCTGTAAAGGGGCACATTTTTCCCGTGTTTAGAACAGTCTGACAGCAAAATGACATTTTGAAGGAAAAAACCCATTTAAAACTACTCACGGCTATTGCATTGCCGACAACACACATAGAAGTTCATTGATAAAAACGGCATGGGAATTCCCCATGAAAAAAAATGACGTGGGGTTTCCCCTAAATTCCATACCAGACCCTTCAGGTCTGGTATGGATTTTAAGGGGAACCCCGCGCCAGAAAAAAAAAACGGCGTGGGGTCCCCCCAAAGATCCATACCAGACCCTTATCCGAGCACGCAACCTGGCAGGCCGCAGGAAAAGAGGGGGGACGAGAGTGCCTGAACCGTACCAGGCCACATGCCCTCAACATTGGGAGGGTGCTTTGGGGTAGTCCCTCAAAACACCTTGTCCCCATGTTAATGAGGACAAGGGCCTCATCCCCACAACCCTGGCCGGTGGTTGTGGGGGTCTGCGAGCGGGGGGCTTATCGGAATCTGGAAGCCCCCTTTAACAAGGGGACCCCTAGAACCCGCCCCCCCGTGTGAAATGGTAAGGGGGTACTTACCCCTACCATTTCACTAAAAAACTGTCAAAAATGTTAAAAATGACAAGAGACAGTTTTTAACAATTCCTTTATTTAAATGCTTCTTCTTTCTTCTATCTTCCTTCATCTTCTTCTTCTGGTTCTTCTGGCTCTTCTGGTTCTTCCTCCGGCGTTCTCGTCCAGCATCTCCTCCGCGGCGTCTTCTATCTTCTTCTCCTCGGGCCGCTCCGCACCCATGGCATGGGGGGAGGCTCCCGCTCTTCTCTTCTTCTTTTCTTCTCTTCTTCTCTTCTTCTCTTCTTCTCTTCTTCATTTTCTTCTCCGGGCTGCTCCGCACCCATGCTGGCATGGAGGGAGGCTCCCGCTGTGTGACGGCGTCTCCTCGTCTGACGGTTCTTAAATAACGTGGGGCGTGGCCACCCGGTGACCCCGCCCCCCTCTGACGCACGGTGACTTGACGGGACTTCCCTGTGACGTCACAGGGAATGCCACAGGGAAGTCCCGTTATGTCCCAAAGGACCCAAAGGGCCTGGTAATGGACTGGGGGGAACATTTTTTTTAATGATTTTTATCTATTTTGCCGGGACCCGACAATACAATACAGCCGCGAATAGTTTTAAATGAAATTTTTTCCTTTAGAAATGTCATTTTACTGTGGTATTGTTCTAAACACTGGAAAAGTGCACTACTTTACAAGCATATTAAGGACACCCCCCCAGGTACGACATTTCAAGGAATATTTCATTTTTATTGTTTCACTTTAAGCATTATTAAAATCACTGCTCCCGAAAAAACGTCCGTTTTTAAAACTTTTTTTGCATTGATACATGTCTTCCGGGGCAGGATCCGGGTCCCCAAACACTTTGGCCAATTATGGCTCAGGGGGTTTAGAACACGCCCCACACTATATAAGGCCGCCTGCACGGCGGCCTTGTGTAGTGTGTTCCAGCATGCTAAGAGATAGATAGAGAGACAGTGTCATGTGTTCAGCTAAAACTACAAGTTAGTGTAGTGAGACCTCTGCACAGTGTTCATCTAAAGCTACAAGTTAGTGTAGTGCATCCTGCTCACAGTGTTCAGCTAAAACTACAAGTTAGTGTAGTGAGACCTCTGCACAGTGTTCATCTAAAGCTACAAGTTAGTGTAGTGCGTCCTGCTCACAGTGTTCAGCTAAAACTACAAGTTAGTGTAGTAAGACCTCTGCACAGTGTTCATCTAAAGCTACAAGTTAGTGTAGAGCGTCCTGCTCACAGTGTTCAGCTAAAACTACAAGTTAGTGTAGTGAAACCTCTGCACAGTGTTCAGCTAAAACTACAAGTTAGTGTAGTGAAACCTCTGCACAGTGTTCATCTAAAGCTACAAGTTAGTGTAGTGTGTCCTGCTCACAGTGTTCAGCTAAAACTACAAGTTAGTGTAGTAAGACCTCTGCACAGTGTTCAGCTAAAGCTACAAGTTAGTGTAGTGCATCCTGCTCACAGTGTTCAGCTAAAACTACAAGTTAGTGTAGTGAGACCTCTGCACAGTGTTCATCTAAAGCTACAAGTTAGTGTAGTGCATCCTGCTCACAGTGTTCAGCTAAAACTACAAGTTGGTGTAGTGAGACCTCTGCACAGTGTTCAGCTAAAGTTACAAGTTAGTGTAGTGCGTCCTGCTCACAGTGTTCATCTAAAACTACAAGTTAGTGTAGTGAGACCTCTGCACAGTGTTCAGATAAAGCTACCTGTTCTCATACTACAGGCAGGCAGTTGATTTTGCTAGCTGCAGTATCAGTACATATATATATATATCCCAGCTTAGTGCAGCTACAGGCCATTAGTATGTCTGGAAGGCCAACAAGGAGAGGCAGACAGTCACAAGCCAATAAAAGAGGGCAAGCAGGCTCTGTATCTAGTGCTGGTCGTGGAGACGGTGCATCCTCATCAGCACGTGGCTGTGGGACACGCTTGGCCTTTTTTTCGGCAGCTGGCTGTGTTGAGCCGCAACATGCGGAAGACTTGGTCGAGTGGATGACCAAGCCATCCTCATCCTCATCATCCTCTCTCACCCATGCTCAGGGTACTTTGTCTGGCAAAGCAGCGGCCTCTTCCCTCGGCTCAATTTCATCAGTAGGGATGAGCCGAACACCCCCCTGTTCGGTTCGCACCAGAACATGCGAACAGGAAAAAAGTTCGTTCGAACAAGCGAACACCATTAAAGTCTATGGGACACGAACATGAATAATCAAAAGTGCTAATTTTAAAGGCTTATATGCAAGTTATTGTCATAAAAAGTGTTTAGGGACCTGGGTCCTGCCCCAGGGGACATGGATCAATGCAAAAAAGGTTTTAAAAACGGCCGTTTTTTCAGGAGCAGTGATTTTAATAATGCTTAAAGTCAAACAATACACCAGCTCTCATCGGGAAGGGCGTGGCCGGAAGCGGACGGAGATGAGTGTGGTGGAGTGAGAGCTTGTGTCCACCCTGCTCCGGGAGTATGAAACCTTGTGGATAGCCCAGTTTCCTCGGGGTAAAATGCAGGTGCTTATCTATGGCTTTCCCTGCTGTGCCGCTTATGTATAGTGACCCTGCTGTGCACTGCTGGCTGGAACATTGAGATGTATCGGAGCTTGGTGGAGGAGGAGTGAGACAGACGAGGGAGAGCGGGGCTCGGCTGCCAGGGGGTGCGATTGGAGGAGGAGGACGCTGAGTGTCAGAGGCCGTCAGAGGCAGGAACATCAGTGAGCGCAGAAAGTACCGGTGTCGTGAGAAGTGCCGGCTCGGAGGTTGGAGGCAGGCTGGGGTGACGGTAAGAGGAGAAAGGAGGCGGCTGTCAAACAGCGCTGTGGAGACCTGTGGAAAACAGCTGTGGAGAACACACAAGCAAACCTCCGGTCCCGTGCCTACTTACAAAACAGACGTGAAACTTCTGCTGCAGTGTGGTATCGTATTAACCCTATCTGACTTTTCTTGATGGCTATTACACTACACCTCTGAATGAATAGCAAAGGCTGTTGTGCATTGTATTAATGGCCCCTAGCAGGACTGTATAATTAAGGGGGTGTTTTGGAACTCCAGGGGTGCAGCTCAATAAAGGGTGTAAATAGCTCGGCAGCAAAAACTGTAAATTGCAGTATAGCCCTGTGGGCGAAGAGGAGTGCTGCTAGCCCAGGGTCTCTATTGTGAGCGGTGTGAGAGGGGATAAAAAGACCCACAATACGGAAAAGAGTGGCACTCGTGAATGTATGCCTTTTTCCCCTCTCTTTGGGATGTAATAGCATCAAATATCATTCAGTTATAAGTACAACTACACCAGGTGTTGGCTTGGGTGGAACGGTGCAAATAATCTTTTCCTCTGAACAAACAATCATACTCTGACACGGGCTGTGCAGGTGGTATAAGGAATAACTCCATAAAGTGAAAAATTATCATGTCAGGGAGAAGGAAGGGAGAAGAGCATCCCAATCATGATACTATGGGAACCCAGTGCCTGCGGTCAGCAAAAGAAAAGGAGAAGGAAAAGGGACTCCGCCCTATAGTAGCAGGGGCAACAACAGTGGCGGTTGCAGCGTCCGCTAAGTTAGAAAAAATGGTCCTGGCTGCGGAGCATACCCCGAACAAAGGGGGACAGCAAGCCCAGAACAAGTCAGCAATGGACAGGAAAAGTCAAGGACAGTTGGGTCTCCACACAGGTACATCTAGTACAAAAATTTCCTCTGCAAAAGGCCCAGGAGCCTCTGGTAAAGAAATGGAGGTCTCAGCTACCCCAATGTGTATGACAGAAGAGGAACCCTCCTTAAAAGACTTTTTACTGTCAATAAATGCATGCAAGCAGTCGTTAGGGGTTTTAGGAGACCAAATGAAGGATATTAAAGAGGAGTTGACCCTAGTACGAAATGATCTCAAGAAAACAGCAGAAAGGGTGGTGGAAGCGGAAAATAGAATAAGTGTGATTGAGGATGAGCTGTTCCCTCTGAAACAAGAAGTGAAGATCTGGAGAGAAAAAATCGATAAATTGGCGGGGAAGATTAATGAGATGGAAAATAGACTTTGCAGGGACAATGTGAGGGTGGTGGGGGTTCCTGAGGGGAGTGAAGGTCCAGACCCGGTAGTATTCCTGGAGAATTGGCTGGTGGGGGTGTTTGGGGGTGATACATTTACTCAACAGTTCTCAATGGAAAGAGCGCATAGAATCCCGTTCAGACCCCCCCCGGAAACCCCCCAAGACCGTTTCTAGTAAAGTTCTTAAATTATAAGGACAAAGTAAGACTCTTACGTAAAGCCCGAGAAATGGGGAAGGTCTTATATAAAGATGTAAGGATATCAATATTCCCCGATTTCTCCCCAGACCTACAGAAATGCAGAGCTGGGTTCCTGGGGGTTAAACGTAGCCTCCAGAGATTCAACGTTACATATGCCCTCCTCTACCCGGCTAAACTACGGATAAACGCATTGGGGGAAGTCAGTTTTTTGAGTCCCCTGACAGTGCGTTGGCATGGTTAGAGGATAAGAAGGATCAATTACTCAGGAAATAGTGGAGGAAATGTGTTGAAATTAGTATACAGAAGTAGGGCACAAGGTTAAAATTATTTTTATATATTTATTCACAAAAGAAGTGGGGTTGTATTGTGAGTAGGGAAATGAATGTAAATTTGAGAGGGGGAGTGGTTATTACAGGTTTTGTTTTTTGTCTTTGTCTTGAATGCTGGGGGGGTAGGGGGTGTGGGGGGAGGGGTGGGTTGGTGAGGTTGGGGGGGAGGGTGTGGTATGGAAGGGTATGTGGGTATGGACTGGCCATTAAAAATGCCCCTAGGGGTAACCTAGAGTGGTATGGGGGGGAAGGGGGGAAGGGGGGGGAGGTGGGTTAAGGGGATGAGGAATGGGAATAGTGGAATGCAATATAAGGTAGTAAGCCGCACACTCAAGGTAAAAAGTATGTATGACACACTGAATTATATAAAGTTACAAAGGACACAGATAAATATGGGAATAAAATTAAAGGTTGCAGTGAGATAATTGGTATAATGATCAATGCACTGGGATATGTATGATATGAAAAGAAATGTATTTGTTTTATGGGTTAGCATAGAGTTATTATTTTTTGTAGATGGAAAATATTCCGACACTTGGGTAAATGTGGTTAAGGGAGAAGTGAGGTTGGAGAGACTAGGTCTACTAAAACGACAGGAAGCCTATAAAATAATAGGTACAGTGAAGATCTTTTTCCTTAAAAATATAAGGGGGGTACCCCGGACTGGGTTCTTTTGGTCTTTCTCTCCCCCGTTATGATAGCCTGATTCCAGTTTAATTAATGGGATCAAAGATAGGTTCATGGAATGTTAGGGGGATGGGCACTCCCTCTAAGAGAGCAATGGTATTTGATATGTTAGATACTTTTAGAGTGGACATTGCTTGTCTGCAGGAGACGCATCTGACAAGGGATACTATAACCCAAATAAGAAATAAAAAATACCAGTATCAGTATCATGCGATACACACCTCTTATTCTAGGGGGGTGGCGGTGCTAATTGGGAGAGAGGTTGCGTTCTCCTGCAGGCAAAGCAATATAGATGATGGGGGTAGGTATGTTTTTTTGCATTGCATCATAGAGAGTCAGGAATGTATATTGGCGAATATTTATAATCCTCCACCTTTTAGGCTAGAAGTTTTATACCGCTTGCTGGAGTTCATTGTGGACAAACCGAATATACCTGTCATTGCTGTTGGGGATTTTAATGTTGCAATAAATAAAGAAATAGACAGATTTCCCCCAGGAAAAGAGGGGCAGGGTTCGTATGGAAGCCGAATGGGCCAGTTTCTTGAAGAGGCAGAGATGTGTGACCTTTGGAGAATGAGCAATCCGGGGGTACAACAGTATTCGTGCTACTCAGGTACATATTCCTCATTCTCGAGAATAGATCTTGTACTAGGTAATATTCTGGCCGCACATATTGTTGGAGATATAACTCACCAACCTAGGGGGGTTTCAGACCACTCACTGGTGACAGCCAGGATGGTTACTGGGGAAAATAAACAACGTGGCTCCTGGAAATTAAATCCAATTTGGCTTGAGTTGTTTGAGGACCCAAATGAGATTATAACCAGGCTGAGGGAGTTTATATGCCTAAATGAGGAATCTACAGCAAGAGGGATGATGTGGGACGCTTTGAAGGCTTATCTGAGGGGTCTATTGATTCAGCAGGTCTCAAGAATAAAAAAAGCTTCAAGGGTAGGGGAAGAGAAGGCCAGGGAGGAGCTACGAGTAGCAGAGAGGGAGCTTGTGAGAAATTTATCCCCAGAAAATCAACAAAGGTGGGAGAACAAACAGTTAGCATATAAAGAGGTAATGACTAGGAACTCTGAAAATAAAAGGCTATTTCAAAAACAAATAACATTTGGAGAAGGGGAGAAAGTAGGGAAAATATTGGCCCATATTGTTAAATCAGACTCTCCCCCCCCGACGATCCCCGCTATTAGAACTTGGGATGGTGAGATTACATCTCAACCAGACAAAATAAACGAAACGTTTAAAAAATATTATAAGGAATTATATAAGTCCCGGGGGCCAGCGGAGGGGGGGGCAATGGATGAATTTTTCAGGAAAATAGAGTTGCCCTCCTTGTCGGGGTTGGACATAGAGGCACTGGAGGCCCCGATAACATTAGAAGATATTAAAATAGCAGTAAAGGAACTGGCCAAAAAGAAATCCCCCGGTCCTGATGGCCTCCCTGCGGAGATTTATAAGAACTATGGGGAGATATTACTACCAGAGCTTCTCAGGGTGTTTGAATGGGCATACCAGGAGGGGAAACTAACTGAATCAATGACAGAGGCCACAATAATAATGATACCTAAAGAAGGGAAAGGCCCCTTGGAACCCGCATCATATAGACCCATCTCGTTACTGTACTCAGATGCAAAAATCCTGGCAAAGATTCTCGCTACTAGGCTACAAAAAATATTTCATAAATTGGTTCACCCGGATCAAACTGGATTTATTCCCCAGAGATCAACAAGCGAAAATATTAGGAGGTTCTTTTTAAATTTACAAATACCAATAGAAAACTCGGGTTCCAGAGCTGTTGTAATGCTAGATGTAATAAAGGCATTTGATAGCCTCGAATGGGGTTTTATTTGGTATATACTGAAGGCATATGGTTTTGGCCCCTCATTTAGTAAATGGGTAAAAATTCTATACAATGGACCTAAAGCAAAGATCAGAATTAATAATGTACTCTCTTGTAAGTTTTGCTTGGAGAGAGGCACAAGACAGGGGTGTCCCTTGTCACCTCTGATCTTTGCTTTGGCAATGGAACCAGTGGCCGCTGCGATAAGGCAAAATAGAAGTATGGAAGGCTTCCGGAGAAGGATGAGGGAAGAGAGGATCACGTTATACGCGGACGATGTACTTATCTTCCTGTGAGATACGGAGGGATCACTCAGACAGGTGATGGGAGTATTCTCAGATTTTGGAGAGATCTCGGGTCTCTCCATAAGCTGGTAGAAATCGGTCTTGTTACCAATAGACCCAATTAAGCAAGGTCCCTTTCTGGAAGAAACCCCAATAAAAATAGTGGAGAAAACAAAATATCTGGGTAGCCATATAACAAAAGATTCAGATGATTTTTTAAACAATAATTTGGTCCCTTTGTTGGTGAAATTTAGGAAAAAGATTGATATATGGAAGGGACTTCCATTGTCGGTAGCTGGAAGGTGCAACCTGATGGACTACCCTAGGTAGAGTAGAGTGCTCAGAGAGGATAGGGAAAGGTGCAGGTCTTACTTAATTGTAGATGTGTGTGTGTGTAGGGTAATTACGATAAAGAGTGGGCTTGATACTTGGCTATAGATTAGGGCTAGGGGGATTAAAATGGGAGAAAATTAGAGAAAATACCCCTTATAGAGTGGATATATACATCTTATAGGGAAGAGGGTGTTTTTTTATTATTATGATGATATATGTATATTGTATGTTGTGATGTATTTTGTATGAATACGAATAAAAATCATTGAATTAAAAAAAAAAAAAGTCAAACAATAAAAGTGTAATATCCCTTTAAATTTCGTAGCTGGGGGGTGTCTATAGTATGCCTGTAAAGGGGCGCATGTTTCCCGTGTTTTAGAACAGTCTGACAGAAAAATGACATTTCGAAGGAAAAAACCCATTTAAAACTACTCGCGGCTATTGCATTGCCGACAATACACATAGAAGTTCATTGATAAAAACGGCATGGGAATTCCCCACAGGGGAACCCTGAACCAAAATTTAAAAATAAATGACGTTGGAGTCCCCCTAAATTCCATACCAGGCCCTTCAGGTCTGGTATGGATATTAAGGGGAACCCCGGCCAAAATTTTTTAAAAAAAAATGGCGTGGGGTTTCCCCTAAATTCCACACCAGACCCTTCAGGTCTGGTATGTATTTTAAGGGGAACCCCGCGCCAAAAAAACAAAAACAAAAAATGGCGTGGGGTCCCCCCAAAAATCCATACCAGACCCTTATCCGAGCACGCAACCTGGCAGGCCGCAGGAAAAGAGGGGGGGACGAGAGTGCGGCCCTCCCCGCCTGAACTGTACCAGGCCACATGCCCTCAACATTGGGAGGGTGCTTTGGGGTAGCCCCCCAAAACACCTTGTCCCCATGTTAATGAGGACAAGGGCCTCATCCCCACAACCCTGGCCGGTGGTTGTGGGGGTCTGCGGGCGGGGGGCTTATCGGAATCTGGAAGCCCCCTTTAACAAGGGGACCCCCAGATCCCCCCCCCGTGTGAAATGGTAAGGGGGTACTTACTCCTACCATTTCACTAAAAAACTGTCAAAAATGTTAAAAATGACAAGAGACAGTTTTTGACAATTCCTTTATTTAAATGCTTCTTCTTTCTTCTATCTTCCTTCATCTTCTTCTTCTGGTTCTTCTGGCTCTTCTGGTTCTTCCTCCGGCGTTCTCGTTCAGCATCTCCTCCGCGGCGTCTTCTATCTTCTTCTCCTCTGGCCGCTCCGCACCCATGGCATGGGGGGAGGCTCCCGCTCTTCTCTTCTTCTTTTCTTCTCTTCTTCTCTTCTTCATTTTCTTCTCCGGGCCGCTCCGCACCCATGCTGGCATGGAGGGAGGCCCCCACTGTGTGACGGCGTCTCCTCGTCTGACGGTTCTTAAATAACGGGGGGCGGGGTCACCCGGTGACCCCGCCCCCCTCTGATGCACGGTGACTTGACGGGACTTCCCTGTGACGTCACGGGGAATGCCACAGGGAAGTCCCGTCATGTCCCGTGTGTCAGAGGGGGGTGGCCCCGCCCCCCGTTATTTAAGAACCGTCAGACGAGGAGACGCCGTCACACAGCGGGAGCCTCCCTCCATGCCAGCATGGATGCGGAGCGGCCCAGAGAAGAAAATGAAAAAGAGAAGAAGAGAAGAAGGAAGAAGAGAAGAATAAGAAAATGAAGAGAAGAGCGGGAGCCTCCCCCCATGCCATGGGTGCGGAGCGGCCCAAGGAGAAGAAGATAGAAGACGCCACGGAGGAGATGCTGGACGAGAACGCCGGAGGAAGAACCAGAAGAACCAGAAGATAAAGGAAGATAGAAGAAAGAAGAAGCATTTAAATAAAGGAATTGTCAAAAACTGTCTCTTGTCATTTAAAAAAAAAATTTGACAGTTTTTAGTGAAATGGTAGGGGTAAGTACCCCCTTACCATTTCACACAGGGGGGGCCGGGATCTGGGGGTCCCCTTGTTAAAGGGGGCTTTCAGATTCCGATAAGCCCCCCGCCTGCAGACCCCCACAACCACCGGCCAGAGTTGTGGGGATGAGGCCCTTGTCCTTATCAACATGGGGGCAAGGTGTTTTGGGGGGCTACCCCAAAGCACCCTCCCAATGTTAAGGGTATGTGGCCTGGTACGGTTCAGGAGGGGGGGCCGCACTCTCGTCCCCCCTCTTTTCCTGCGGCCTGCCAGGTTGCGTGCTCGGATAAGGGTCTGGTATGGATTTTTGGGGAGACCCTACGCCGTTTTTTTTTGGCGCGGGGTTCCCCTTAAAATCCATACCAGACCTGAAGGGTCTGGTATGGAATTTAGGGGGAACCCCACGTGTTTTTTTTTTTTTTGGTTCGGGGTTCCCCTGTGGGGAATTCCCATGCCGTTTTTATCAATGAACTTCTATGTGTATTGTCGGCAATGCAATAGCCGCGAGTAGTTTTAAATGGGTTTTTTCCTTCGAAATGTCATTTTGCTGTCAGACTATTCTAAACACGGGAAACATGCGCCCCTTTACAGGTATACTATAGACACCCCCCAGCTACGAAATTTAAAGGGATATTAAACTTTTATTGTTTGACTTTAAGCATTATTAAAATCACTGCTCCTGAAAAAACGGCCGTTTTAAAACTTTTTTTTGCATTGATCCATGTCCCCTGGGGCAGGACCCGGGTCCCCAAACACTTTTTATGACAATAACTTGCATATAAGCCTTTAAAATTAGCACTTTTGATTTCTCCCATAGACTTTTAAAGGGTGTTCCGCGGCATTCGAATTTGGCGCGAACACCCCAAATTGTTCGCTGTTCGGCGAACTTGCGAACAGCCAATATTCGAGTCGAACATGAGTTCGACTCGAACTCGAAGCTCATCCCTATTAGACACATACACAGAACGATATGTATACGCACATTTTTAGAATCTTCTAACACATTTTTATATTACATGTTTTGTTTTGCACATTCATTGATGTTTATACCTCATTTCATGGTTTTATTGGGTATTTGGTAGACACATGAATATCGTATGTTATGTATTTGATTTATAAATAAATTATATGTATGCCAAGGAGAGCGATTGGTTGCAGCCCACTAATCTAACCCTGAATTTATAAGGTCACTCCAATATAGGTTTATTATTTAGTTCCCTTTTCCCTATTATTTAGTTCCCTTGATCGCCTCCTTGATTACCCCTCCCCCACATGTATGAAAGGTTTCTGCACGACCACAGCTTATCGCTATCTGGATTAGAGACAATTGGTCAGGTCATCACCATATATTATTTTGTTGTATATAAAAGATAGATTGCGATCGGTAGTCCTACAGCTATGATTAGGTGCCTTTAATGGTGCGAAACACGTCAACTATCATCTGGACCTGTGTCTCTGATTGATGTATGGATTAAGCTTTATTCAATAAAGGCATTATTTTGGAGTGCGGCCATCCTCTTTCCATTTTCTTCTATTTGCATCACATGGTGGACGATTACTTCGGAGCCAAAACAGAGATGGAGAGCTTTCCAGCTGATGATCCACTGACATACTGGGTCATGAGACTAGACCACTGGCCAGAACTTGCCCAGTATGCTGTTGAGTTGTTGAGCTGCCTTTCATCCAGCGTGCTTTCAGAACGGCATTTAGTGATGCAAGAGCGTACATTACTGATCATAGAACGCGTCTGTCCACAGACTCCATGGACCGTTTGACTTTTATAAAAATGAATCAGTCCTGGATTACCAGCCATGAAGCCCCTGATGCCGATGTCACTGATTAACTCTTTTTGGGATGTGGAATCTCTGCAGAACTTTGTGGCTGCCTAGCTTTGAGGGTGTTCAATCATTTCATCTGGAAGAATGTTTTTGGTTTCATGGGCACAATTAACACCCAAAGACCAATTTTTCTGCACCTGTTTGACAAGTGCATATAATTGCATCTTTTTTACAGCAAGGTCAATTCTTGCTTTCATCAAGAGTACCTCTATAGGGTTACGGTGGGAAGGCGACCGACACCCAAAGACCAATTTTTACGCACCCGTATCCAAAGTCAAAGTGTCACCAGAATGTATGCAAAAAATCTCTAATCTTGTTCCCAGTGCACTACATTATGGCCTCATCATACACACTGGCTCCCCAGCTGCTGCTGAGCAAAATAAAGGCAGCTTGCAGGGAAAATGTCATTTTTTTGGCTTTATAAATGCAATTATTGCTGCAGGAGATTCTAGACAGGGTACAGATCTGCCATTTTACAGGTAGACTAAGGGGACCCCTATATTGGAAGGAATTTTTCATTTTTATGCTTTCACTTTAAAAATAAAAAAATCACTGCTCATTTAAAAATGACGTTTTTCATAATTTTTTTTTTTATTGATACATGTCCTCCAGGGCAGGACCCGGACCCCTATAACCATTGTATGCCCAATTACTTGCATATAAGCCTTCAAAATGGGAACTTTTGATTTTTGATGTTTGGGTCTCTTTGATTTTAATTGGGGTTCATTATTCGGGTCCGAACTTTCGCAGTTTTCGAAAGTTCTGGTGCGAACTGAACAGGGGTTTGTTTGGCCCATCCTTACTGCTTATCTGCTATTGGACCCTGGCCTGTTAACCTCCTGGTGGGGTGATCCCGAGGACCACAACCTAGTACTAACATGCAGCAAAATCCATCTTCTCCATCAGGAGCTCTGGTAAACACTGGATAGTACTTAGACTCCGCACCTCAGGTGCATCATCCACCAGGGTGATTGCCTCTGTACCTATCCTGCTGGTTGGTGGAAGTCAGGCAACTGCTATAGCAACCGGCCTTTAAGCCTGACCTCTGATCATAACACCGTGTCTTAGTAACAGTTTGTATTCTTGGCTCTAGGACCCTGCATTCCTCTGTTTAAGGGATCCTTCATATTTTGGCTACCCCATGTGTTCTAGCCTTCTTGCATCTATGAGGTCTGTACACTCCCAGAACGCTTGGCTTGTATACTCTCCGGGAGAGGTCAGCATTCCTGTTCCTATATGCCTGTGAACTCCTAGGTTGCTTTCAGCATTCCCAGTTCCTCAGTGCTGCTAGAGTCTTTCACATTTAACTTTCAATTCCAAGTTATGCTGGGTCATTTTTGAGGGGAGCTCTTGGCTAGATACAGTCTTTTAGTTCTGCAGAGAAGAATTTACAGGTAAGTAGAAATAAAACCATTTAAACTGCAGTTTTTTCATGACTCACACAACCAGTCCCAACAAGCCCAAGAGTACAAGAAAAAGTGGACTTTTAGCAAAATAAAGCCTACAGGAGGCTTGCTTTGTATTCCTCCAGAACTCCCCAATAAAGATAAAAAATTATATCAGGCTAAGGTTGGGGGAGGCTTTGCCAGTTCTACCAAAGGTAGGAGGATATATTACACAAACCATGCATTTTAAAACTCTTGAAAGAGGGTTATCATCTGAACTTTTTACACCCCTGCCCAAAAAAAAATCTACTGAAAGAGCCAGTGAGAAGAGTTGTCCTGAAGGACTGCATGAAGACAGTTTGTTCAAAAGGTCATTATGCCAGTATCAAAGAACAAGATGCCTAAAGGTTTTTACTCTCACAAAGATGTTGTCCAACTCCTACCAGGAAATAACTGAATGATTATTAATTTGAAGTAACTAAACAAGTTCCTGAAGTACAAACAAGTCAGAGTTGAAAATTTTCACACAGTGCACAAAACTGTCATAAAGGATATATTTATGATCATAGTGGATTTATAGAATGCATACTTGTCCTGATTCATCTAAAACACTGAAAATTCCTATTTTTTTTTATTTGTTTTTTAGCGAGCCCCTACAATCTTCCAACACGATACTGTTAGAGGTGGTTGGTCAACAGAGAAAGCCCTGACTAATTCCAGAACATGTCAAACTTTTCTTAGACTACCAATTCGATTCACTAGTCCAAAAAGGTTTTAAATATGAGATTGACAAATTAAATTTGCTTCAGCATTGGCGGCCACTTTAAGGTAAACCATGAAGCTTTGAGGGTTGATGACTGACTCAGTGCCATCACTGATATTGGCCCAACTGCACTCAAGATTAGGGATGAGCTTCATGTTCGAGTCGAACCCATGTTCGACTCGAACATCGGCTGTTCGGTCGTTCGCCGAATTGCGAACGACATGGGCCGTTCGCGCCAAATTCGTGTGGCGCGTCACGGCCCATAATTCACTGCGGCATCGCAGTGCATTGCTTGCTGATGATTGGCCAAGCATGCACTATGACCCGCATGCTTGGCCAATCACAGCGCCGCCTGAACAGAGAGCCGTAATTGGCCAAAGCCAAGGAGGCTTTGACCAATTATGGCTCAGGGGATTTAGTACACGCCCCACACTATATAAGGCCGCCTGCACGGCGGCCCTGTGTAGTGTGTGTTCCGGCTTTGAAAGAGATAGACAGAGAGACAGTGTTTGATTTGAGTTAGATAGATTAGGCAGAACAGTCAGTCAGTTAGCTGCACTTACAGTGTATTGTGTATATATATGCATCCCAGGTGTTGCATATATATATATACACTGTACTCAGTTTAGCTAGATCCGTTCCTGTTATCTTCTAGACTATTTACATTTAGTGCATTGCGTCCTGCTCACAGTGTTCAGCTAGATCCGTTCCTGTTATCTTCTAGACTATTTACATTTAGTGCAGTGCGTCCTGCTCACAGTGTTCAGCTAGATCCGTTCCTGTTATCTTCTAGACTATTTACATTTAGTGCAGTGCGTCCTGCTCACAGTGTTCAGCTAGATCCGTTCCTGTTAAATTCTAGACTATTTACATTTAGTGCAGTGCGTCCTGCTCACAGTGTTCAGCTAGATCCGTTCCTGTTATCTTCTAGACTATTTACATTTAGTGCAGTGCGTCCTGCTCACAGTGTTCAGCTAGATCCGTTCCTGTTATCTTCTAGACTATTTACATTTAGTGCAGTGCGTCCTGCTCACAGTGTTCAGCTAGATCCGTTCCTATTATCTTCCTACTGACAGGCAGGCTTGTCTTGTTACAGTATTAACAGCTACCTAAAGAAAATTACTGGTGTTCTTTTGATCCTATTAGTACCACGGTCAGGCAGCTAGACTATTTACATTTAGTAAAGTGCGTCCTACTCACAGTGTTCAGCTAGATCCGTTCCTGTTATCTTCTAGACTATTTACATTTAGTGCAGTGCGTCCTGCTCACAGTGTTCAGCTAGATCCGTTCCTGTTATCTTCCTACTGACAGGCAGGCTTGTCTTGTTACAGTATATAAAGCTACCTGAAGAAAATTACTGGTGTTCTTTTGATCCTATTAGTACCACGGTCAGGCAGCTAGACTATTTACATTTAGTGCAGTGCGTCCTGCTCACAGTGTTCAGCTAGATCCGTTCCTGTTATCTTCCTACTGACAGGCAGGCTTGTCTTGTTACAGTATTTACAGCTACCTGAAGAAAATTACTGGTGTTCTTTTGATCCTATTAGTACCACGGTCAGGCAGCTAGACTATTTACATTTAGTGCAGTGCGTCCTGCTCACAGTGTTCAGCTAGATCCGTTCCTGTTATCTTCCTACTGACAGGCAGGCTTGGCTTGTTACAGTATATAAAGCTACCTGAAGAAAATTACTGGTGTTCTTTTGATCCTATTAGTACCACGGTCAGGCAGCTAGACTATTTACATTTAGTACAGTGCGTCCTGCTCACAGTGTTCAGCTAGATCCGTTCCTGTTATCTTCCTACTGACAGGCAGGCTTGTCTTGTTACAGTATATAAAGCTACCTGAAGAAAATTACTGGTGTTCTTTTGATCCTATTAGTACCACGGTCAGGCAGCTAGACTATTTACATTTAGTACAGTGCGTCCTGCTCACAGTGTTCAGCTAGATCCGTTCCTGTTATCTTCCTACTGACAGGCAGGCTTGTCTTGTTACAGTATATAAAGCTACCTGAAGAAAATTACTGGTGTTCTTTTGATCCTATTAGTACCACGGTCAGGCAGCTAGACTATTTACATTTAGTACAGTGCGTCCTGCTCACAGTGTTCAGCTAGATCCGTTCCTGTTATCTTCCTACTGACAGGCAGGCTTGTCTTGTTACAGTATATAAAGCTACCTGAAGAAAATTACTGGTGTTCTTTTGATCCTATTAGTACCACGGTCAGGCAGCTAGACTATTTACATTTAGTACAGTGCGTCCTGCTCACAGTGTTCAGCTAGATCCGTTCCTGTTATCTTCCTACTGACAGGCAGGCTTGTCTTGTTACAGTATATAAAGCTACCTGAAGAAAATTACTGGTGTTCTTTTGATCCTATTAGTACCACGGTCAGGCAGCTAGACTATTTACATTTAGTACAGTGCGTCCTGCTCACAGTGTTCAGCTAGATCCGTTCCTGTTATCTTCCTACTGACAGGCAGGCTTGTCTTGTTACAGTATTTACAGCTACCTGAAGAAAATTACTGGTGTTCTTTTGATCCTATTAGTACCACGGTAAGGCAGCTAGACTATTTACATTTAGTGCAGTGCATCCTGCTCACAGTGTTCAGCTAGATCCGTTCCTGTTATCTTCCTACTGACAGGCAGGCTTGTCTTGTTACAGTATATAAAGCTACCTGAAGAAAATGACTGGTGTTATTTTGATCCTATTAATACCACGGTCAGGCAGCTAGACTATTTACATTTAGTACAGTGCGTCCTGCTCACAGTGTTCAGCTAGATCCGTTCCTGATATCTTCCTACTGACAGGCAGGCTTGTCTTGTTACAGTATATAAAGCTACCTGAAGAAAATTACTGGTGTTCTTTTGATCCTATTAGTACCACGGTCAGGCAGCTAGACTATTTACATTTAGTGCAGTGCGTCCTGCTCATAGTGTTCAGCTAGATCCGTTCCTGTTATCTTCCTACTGACAGGCAGGCTTGTCTTGTTAAAGTATTTACAGCTACCTAAAGAAAATTACTGGTGTTCTTTTGATCCTATTAGTACCACGGTCAGGCAGCTAGACTATTTACAGTTAGTGCAGTGCGTCCTGTTCACAGTGTTCAGCTAAACCTACAAGTTAGTGGGGTGCGTCCACCTCACAGTGTTCAGCTAAAGCTACCTGTAGAAGGTTGGTGGTGTTCTCATACTACAGGCAGGTAGTTGATTTTGCTAGCTGCAGTATATATATATATATATATATATATATATATATATATCCCAGCTTAGTGCAGCTACAGGCCATTAGTATGTCTGAAAGGCCAAGAAGGAGAGGCAGACAGTCACAAGCCAATAAGATAGGGCAAGCAGGCTCTGTGTCTAGTGCTGGTCGTGGAGACGGTGCATCCTCATCAGCACGTGGCCATGGGACACGCTTGGCCTTTTTTTCGGCAGCTGGCCGTGTTGAGCCGCAACATGCGGAAGACTTGGTCGAGTGGATGACCAAGCCTTCCTCATCCTCCTCATCCTCTCTCACCCATGCCCAGGGTGCTTTGTCTGGCAAAGCAGCGGCCTCTTCCCTTGGCTCAATGTCATCAGTGACTCCTTCCCTAGCTCCACCATGTCCTCCTGAGGAGTCCCTCGAACTGTTTGACCACAGTGTTGGGTACATGCTCCAGGAGGATGCCCAGCGTTTGGAAGGCTCTGATGATGATACTGAGCTCGATGAAGGCAGTAACATGAGCACGGACAGAGGGGGTGCCCAAGAAGGACAGCAATCTGGCAGTCATGCTCCCCCTGCTGCAGCATACTGCCGGGTTTGCTCCAGTGATGAGGAGGGAGGGGATGATGAGGTCACTGACTCAACGTGGGTGCCTGATAGGAGAGAGGAGGAGGAGGAGGAGGCGGCACATCACCAACGAGGCAGGATGCCCTCCAGGGGCCAGCCTAAGGGCAGCACATTGACTGCATCACACCCCAAAGCTCCACAGGGCGCTGCAGTCTCTGCGCGTTATTCAAAAAATTCTTTGGTGTGGGCCTTTTTTGAGATGAGTGCATCAGATCGCACCGCTGCTATTTGCAACATATGTCTCAAGCGTATCTCATGTGGCCAAAACATCTCCCGCTTGGGTACCACATGCTTGACCAGACATATGTTGACCTGCCATGCAGTTCGTTGGCAAGCGCATCTAAAAGACCCACACCAAAGAACAAAGAGGACCTCTCCTTGCTCCTCATCAGCTGAGATTTCCAACCCCACTAGACCTTCAGTCCTCTCTGAGACCTGCACTGAGAGGAATGAAGGTGTAGAATTAGGTGTGTCACAGCCAAGTACTTGTGGGCAATCTGCTTTTGGTACACCGACGTCAGATTGTACCAGGCAAATTTCCCTGCCCCAGCTGCTGCACCGCCGAAAGAAGTTTGCTCCCAGCCATCCACATGCCCAGCGGTTGAATGCTAGCTTAGCAAAATTGCTGGCACTTCAACTGCTGCCTTTTCAGTTGGTAGACTCTGCCCCCTTCCGTGAGTTTGTGGAATGTGCAGTTCCTCAGTGGCAGGTACCCAAACGCCACTTTTTCTCACGGAAGGCGATTCCGGCTCTCTACCGGCATGTGGAAGGCAATGTCCATGCCTCGCTGGACAGGGCGGTCAGCGGTAAGGTGCATATTACCGCTGACTCATGGTCCAGCAGGCATGGACAGGGACGTTACCTAAGTTTCATGGCGCATTGGGTGACTCTGCTGGCAGCTGGGAAGGACGCAGGACAAGGTGCAGTAGTGTTGGAGGTTGTTCCGCCACCACGCCTCCAAAATGCTAATGATTGTGACACACCTCTCTCCTCCACCCCCTCCTCTTCTTCTTCCTCCATGGCCTCTTCCTCGGAACCAGCGGTGCTCCGTAGTCGTTCAAGGGGCTACGCAAGTACGCAGGCCAAAAGATGCCATGCGGTGCTTGAGCTGGTGTGCTTGGGGGACAGGAGCCACACTGGGGCAGAGGTTCTGTCAGCTCTGCAGGGGCAGGTTCAGAGGTGGTTGACGCCACGCCAACTTAAGGCAGGAATGGTGGTTTGCTACAATGGCACCAACCTCCTCTCTGCCCTCCGACAGGGACAAATGACCCATGTGCCCTGTTTGGCTCACGTCCTTAACTTGGTGGTGCAGCCGTTCTTGGGCAGGTACCCGGGCTTACAGGATGTCCTGAGGCAGGCCAGGAAAGTCTGTGTGCATTTCCGCCGGTCATATAATGCCAGTGCTCGGCTGACGGACCTCCAAAAGGAGTTTAACCTGCCCAAGAACTGCCTAATCTGTGACATGCCCACCAGGTGGAACTCAACGTTGGCCATGCTGCAGCGGCTGCACACGCAGCAGAGGGCCATCAATGAGTACCTGTGCGACTATGGCACCAGGACAGGATCAGGGGAGCTTGTTTTTTTTTCCCCATGCCAGTGGGCCATGATCAGAGATGCATGCACTGTCCTGTCACCATTTGAGGAGGCCACGAGGATGGTGAGCAGTGACAGTGCATGCATCAGTGACACTGTCCCCCTTGTCCACATGTTGGAGCACACGCTGAATAATGGACAGGGCACTTGAGGCAGAACAGAGGCAGAAAGAGGAGGACTTCCTTAGCTCTGAAGGCCCCCTTTATCCAGACAGTGTTCCTGCGTGCCCGCCGATCACACAGGAAGAGGACGAGGAGGAGGAGGAGGAGGAGGAAAATTGTGTCAGTATTGAGGTGGAGCCTGGCACTCAGCATTAGCAGCAGTCTTTAAGGGATCAGTCCCAAGAAACACATGGACTTGTACGTGGCTGGGAGGAGGTGGCTGCGGACCATGTCGTCCTTAGTGACCCAGAGGACTCCGGACCGAATGCCTCAGCAAACCTACGCTGCATGGCCTCCCTGATCCTGCAAAGCCTGCGTAAGGATCCTCGTATTCGTGGTATCAAGGAGAAGGACCAATACTGGCTGGCAACCCTCCTTGATCCACGTTACAAGGGTAAGGTTGCAGACCTTATCTTGCCATCGCAGAGGGAGCAGAGGATGAAACATCTTCGGGAGGCCTTGCAGAAAGGTCTGTGCAACGCGTTCCCAGAGACTGGGAGGTTACAAACTCCTGTTTCTGGACAACGTGTTGCTGAGGCTTCGGTCAGTCAAAGAAGGAGCAGTGGAGAAGGTGGCCGTCTGACCGATGCGTTCAGACAATTTTTTGGTCCGCAGCCCCAAGGTATGATCGGTTCCAGCAACCATCGCCAGCGTCTGTTTTACATGGTGCAGGAATACCTAGGGGCAAGATCAGACTTGGACACCTTTCCCACCGAAAATCCTCTGGGTTACTGGGTCTTGAGTATGGATCACTGGCCAGAGCTTACACAGTATGCAATTGAGCTACTGGCCTGTCCTGCATCCAGCGTTCTTTCAGGATGCACATTCAGTGCTGCTGGAGGCGTGGTAACCGATCACAGGGTGCGTCTGTCCACCGACTCGGTCGATCGACTGACCTTCATAAAAATGAATCAGTCTTGGATCACCACCAGCTACCAAGCACCTGATGCTGATGTAACCGAATAATTTTTTTTTAAATCTCAGATCCCTTCAAAGACTGCCTATGCTGATGCTGAGTGACTATCCCTGAGAAATTATCCTCTTCCTCCTCAATCATCACGCTGATAGCTTGTAAGAACATTTTTGGTTCTGGGCGCCACCACCAGTGCCTAAGGCACAATTTTTCAGCCCCTGTTTAACAGGGGCATGTAATTACAATTTTTGATGCAATACTTTGCAGCAGGACTCGTTTCTGCGTTACAACTAGAGTATCTGTGAGGGGTTGCAGTGTTGTGGCACCAGCACCAGTGCCTAAGGCCCAATTTTTCTGCCCCTGTCTAACAGGGGCGTGTAATTACAATTTTTGATGCAATACTTTGCAGCAGGGCTCGTTCCTGCATTCCAACTAGAGTGTCTGTGAGGGGTTGCAGTGTTGTGGCACCAGCACCAGTGCCCAAGGCCCAATTTTTCTGCTCCTGTCTAACAGGGGCGTGTAATTACAATTTTTGATGCAATACTTTGCAGCAGGGCTCGTTCCTGCGTTCCAACTGGAGTGTCTGTGAGGGGTTGCAGTGTTGTGGCACCAGCACCAGTGCCTAAGGCCCAATTTTTCTGCCCCTGTCTAACAAGGGCGTGTAATTACAATTTTTGATGCAATACTTTGCAGCAGGGCTCGTTCCTGCGTTCCAACTAGAGTGTCTGTAAGGGGTTGCAGTGTTGTGGCACCAGCACCAGTGCCTAAGGCTTAATTTTTCAGCTCCTGTTCAACAGGGGCATGTAATTACAATTCTTGATCTAATATTTCACAGCAGTGCCCTGCGAGGGCTTACAGTGTTGTGGCCACAGCAACACCTAAGGCCCAAATTTCTGCTGAGTATATAGGGCAGGACCCTACTTTCAAACATCTAACTTACAAATGACTCCTACTTGCAAACGGAAGGAGACAACAGGAAGTGAGTTGAAATCTACCCCTAGGAAGGGAAATTCTCTCCTGTAAGAGTTAATATGGGAAAAAAAATTCTCCTTTCCACTGATGCTTTCCAATCCTTGTTCCACAAAAAAACCCAAATTTTCAAAAAACATTTTTCATTGGGACAAAAAGTGAGGTGAAATCTTCTGAAGAGGAGGAAAGACAGCAAAACAAATGTCACAGGGGTGATAACCCTTCCCTATGTTTTCCAAAAAGCTTAAAAAAGATTTTTTGGCTGGAGCTAAACACGTTAAAAATGTACCCGTTCAAAATTACAAAGAGATTCTGATGTAACCGAATAATTTTTTTTCAAATCTCAGATCCCTTCAAAGACTGCCTATGCTGATGCTGAGTGACTATCCCTGAGTAATTATCCTCTTCCTCCTCAATCATCACGCTGATAGCTTGTAAGAAAATTTTTGGTTCTGGGCGCCACCACCAGTGCCTAAGGCACAATTTTTCAGCCCCTGTTTAACAGGGGCGTGTAATTACAATTTTTGATGTAATACTTTGCAGCAGGGCTCGTTCCTGCATTCCAACTAGAGTGTCTGTGAGGGGTTGCAGTGTTGTGGCACCAGCACCAGTGCCCAAGGCCCAATTTTTCTGCTCCTGTCTAACAGGGGCGTGTAATTACAATTTTTGATGCAATACTTTGCAGCAGGGCTCGTTCCTGCATTCCAACTAGAGTGTCTGTGAGGGGTTGCAGTGTTGTGGCACCAGCACCAGTGCCCAAGGCCCAATTTTTCTGCTCCTGTCTAACAGGGGCGTGTAATTACAATTTTTGATGCAATACTTTGCAGCAGGGCTCGTTCCTGCGTTCCAACTGGAGTGTCTGTGAGGGGTTGCAGTGTTGTGGCACCAGCACCAGTGCCTAAGGCCCAATTTTTCTGCCCCTGTCTAACAAGGGCGTGTAATTACAATTTTTGATGCAATACTTTGCAGCAGGGCTCGTTCCTGCATTCCAACTAGAGTGTCTGTAAGGGGTTGCAGTGTTGTGGCACCAGCACCAGTGCCTAAGGCCTAATTTTTCAGCTCCTGTTCAACAGGGGCATGTAATTACAATTCTTGATCTAATATTTCACAGCAGGGCCCTGCGAGGGCTTACAGTGTTGTGGCCACAGCAACACCTAAGGCCCAAATTTCTGCTGAGTATATAGGGCAGGACCCTACTTTCAAACATCTAACTTACAAACGACTCCTACTTGCAAACGGAAGGAGACAACAGGAAGTGAGTTGAAATCTACCCCTAGGAAGGGAAATTCTCTCCTGTAAGAGTTAATATGGGAAAAAAAATTCTCCTTTCCACTGATGCTTTCCAATCCTTGTTCCACAAAAAAACCCAAATTTTCAAAAAACATTTTTCATTGGGACAAAAAGTGAGGTGAAATCTTCTGAAGAGGAGGAAAGACAGCAAAACAAATGTCACAGGGGTGATAACCCTTCCCTATGTTTTCCAAAAAGCTTAAAAAAGATTTTTTGGCTGGAGCTAAACACGTTAAAAATGTACCCGTTCAAAATTACAAAGAGATTCTACTTAACAACAAACCTACAGTCCCTGTCTTGTTTGCACCGCCTGTATACTGCTGTTCAGAGTATATAGGGCCTGGTGGCCCCACACCTTTCCTTATTTTAATTTGGGTGCGGGGTTCCCCTTAATATCCATACAAGACCCAAAGGGCCTGGTAATGGACTGGGGGGTACCCATGCCATTTGTCTCACTGATTTTCATCCATATTGCCATGACCCGACATTACATTAACCCCGCAAGCAGTTTTAAATGAGATTTTTTCCTTTAAAAATGACATTTGGTGCAGGGACTGTTCTAAACACGGGAAACACGCGTCACTTTACAGGCATACTATAGACACCCCCCAGGTACGATATTTAAAGGAATATTTCACTTTTTTTTTTTACTTTAAGCATCATTAAAATCACTGCTCCCGAAAAAACGGCCATTTTTAAAAGTTTTCTTTGCATTGATACATGTCCCCTGGGGTAGGACCCAGGTCCCCAAACCCTTTTTAGGACAATACCGTGCAAATTAGCCTTTAAAATGAGCACTTTTGATTTTGAACGTTCGAGTCCCATAGACGTCAATGGAGTTCTAACGTTCGTGCGAACTTTCGGTCCGTTCGCAGGTTCTGGTGCGAACCGAACCGGGGGGTGTTCGGCTCATCCCTACTCAAGATCCATGCTGTTTTTTTCCTAACAAATTCAGATCAGAAAAATAATTTGTTAGATTCAGCAGTGTCACCTTCTTTATGCTCACCAGATATTAAGTTGGTGGAGAAATATGTTAAAGCTGGCAGGAGGCAGGATTTGGAACTAAGCTGCCCCAATCAAGATTACCACAGATGCCAGTCCTTGGGAGTAGGGGGCTTGGACTCAAGATTTCAAGCCTTTTCCACTGTGAGAGAACTGACTGCAGTAAATAAAGCTTTATTGGTTTTTGGGTTTGTTTTAAAGGCCAAGAACTACAGATTTTTTTCTACAATGCCATCATGGTGGCTAGGGATGAGCCGAACCCCCCCCCCCCCGGTTCGGTTCGCACCAGAACTCATGAACAGGCAAACAATTTGTACGAACACGCAAACACTGTTAAAGTTTTAGGGACACAAACATGAAAAGTCAGAAGTGCTAATTTTAAAGGCTTATATGCAAGTTATTGCCATAAAAAGTGTTTGGGGACCCGGGTCCTGCCCCAGGGGACATGTATCAATGCAAAAAAATGTTTTAAAAACTGATGTTTTTCCGGAAACAGTGATTTTAATAATGCTTAAGGTGAAACAATATAAATTAAATATTCCTTTAAACATCTTGCCTAAGGGGTCTGCTTAGTATGCCTCTAAAGTAGTGCATTTTTTCCGTGTTTAGAACAGTACCACAGCAAAATTATATTTCTAACGGAAAAAATGTCATTTAAAACTACTTGCGGCTATAATGTATTGTCGGGTCCCAGAAATATAGATAAACATTATTGTAAAAAATGGCACGGTTCCAACCCCCAGTCCATTACTGTTGTGTGACATCACGTAACGTCAGAAGGAGGCGGGGTCACCCATTTACGTCACCGGGTGGCCTCGCCCTCAGCTATATAAGAGCTGTCATCGCGAAGATGCTTCAGTCAGCGGAAGCCTCCCATGGAGGCGGAGTTTTTTCTGTTTTTTTATCGGGTCGCCGGACGCTGTAATCGACGATAAATGAACATTGTGGGACAGTTTCTTTCTTTTTTTTTTTTAATAAAGGACTTGTCCAAAATTGTCTACTGTCATTTTTAACATTTTGACAGTTTTTTTGCTGAATGGGTAGGGGTACAATGCACCCAATACTTATTTACATGAGGGGTGGGATCTGGGGGTCCCATTGTTAAAGGGGGCTTCCAGATTCCGACAAGCCCATTACATGGGGACGAGGTGTTTTGGGGGGATCCCAAAGCATCCTCCCCATGTTGAGGGCATGTGGCCTGGTACGGTTCATGAGGAGGAGCACTCTCTCACCCCCCTTTTCCTGTGGCCTAGGTTGCGTGCTCAGATAAGGGTCTAGTATGGATTTTTGGGGGGACCCCTACGCCGTTTTTTAAAGTAATTTGGCTCAGGGTTCCCCTTAAAATCCATACCAGACCTGAAGGACCTCGTATGGATTTTAGGGGACCCCATCGCAATTTTTTTTATTTGTGTGTGGGGTTCCCCTTAATATCCATACCAGACCCAAAGGGCCTGGTAATGGACTGGGGGGGAACATTTTTTTTTAAGATTTTTATCTATTTTGCCGGGACCCGACAATACAATACAGCCGCGAATAGTTTTAAATGACATTTTTTCCTTTAGAAATATCATTTTACTGTGGTATTGTTCTAAACACTGGAAAAATGCACTACTTTACAAGCATATTAAGGACACCCCCCCAGGTACGACATTTCAAGGAATATTTCATTTTTATTGTTTCACTTTAAGCATTATTAAAATCACTGCTCCCGAAAAAACGGCCATTTTTAAAACCTTTTTTTGCATTGATACATGTTCTCCGGGGCAGGATCCGGGTCCCCAAACACTTTGGCCAATTATGGCTCAGGGGGTTTAGAACACGCCCCACACTATATAAGGCCGCCTACACGGCGGCCCTGTGTAGTGTGTTCCAGCGTGCTGAGAGATAGACAGAGAGACAGTGTCATTTCATTTGAGTTAGCTAGATTAGGCAGGACAGTCAGTGAGTTAGCTGCACTTACAGTGTATTGTGTATATATATGCATCCCAGGTGTTGCATATATATATATATATATACTGTATTCAGTTTAGCTAGATCCGTTTCTGTTATCTTCCTACTGACAGGCAGGCTTGTCTTGTTACAGTATTTACAGGTACCTGAAGAAAATTACTGGTGTTCTTTTGATCCTATTAATACCACAGTCAGGCAGCTAGACTATTTACAGTTAGTGTAGTGCGTCCTGCTCACAGTGTTCAGCTAAAACTACAAGTTAGTGTAGTGAGACCTCTGCACAGTGTTCATCTAAAGCTACAAGTTAGCGTAGTGCATCCTGCTCACAGTGTTCAGCTAAAACTACAAGTTAGTGTAGTGAGACCTCTGCACAGTGTTCATCTAAAGCTACAAGTTAGTGTAGTGCGTCCTGCTCACAGTGTTCAGCTAAAACTACAAGTTAGTGTAGTAAGACCTCTGCACAGTGTTCATCTAAAGCTACAAGTTAGTGTAGAGCGTCCTGCTCACAGTGTTCAGCTAAAACTACAAGTTATGCCCGTACACACAGTCAGACTTTGTTTGGACATTCCGACAACAAAATCCTAGGATTTTTTCAGACGGATGTTGGCTGAAACTTGTCTTGCATACACACGGTCACACAAAGTTGTCGGAAAATCCGATCGTTCTAAACACGGTGACCTAAAACACGTACGTCGGGACTATAAATGGGGCAGTGGCCAATAGCTTTCATCTCTTTATTTATTCTGAGCATGCGTGGCACTTTGTCCAATGGATTTGTGTACACACGATCGGAATTTCCGACAACGGATTTTGCTGTCGGAAAATTTTATATCCTGCTCTCAAACTTTGTGTGTCGGAAAATCCGATGGAAAATGTGTGATGGAGCCTACACATGGTCAGAATTTCCGACAACAAGGTCCTATCACGCATTTTCCGTTGGAAAATCCGACCGTGTGTACGGGGCATTAGTGTAGTGAGACCTCTGCACAGTGTTCAGCTAAAGCTACAAGTTAGTGTAGTGCGTCCTGCTCACAGTGTTCAGCTAATACTACAAGTTAGTGTAGTGAGACCTCTGCACAGTGTTCATCCAAAGCTACAAGTTAGTGTAGTGCATCCTGCTCACAGTGTTCAGCTAAAACTACAAGTTAGTGTAGTAAGACCTCTGCCCAGTGTTCATCTAAAGCTACAAGTTAGTGTAGTGCATCCTGCTCACAGTGTTCAGCTAAAACTACAAGTTAGTGTAGTGAGACCTCTGCACAGTGTTCATCCAAATCTACAAGTTAGTGTAGTGCATCCTGCTCACAGTGTTGAGCTAAAACTACAAGTTAGTGTAGTGAGACCTCTGCACAGTGTTCATCTAAAGCTACAAGTTAGTGTAGTGTGTCCTGCTCACAGTGTTCAGCTAAAACTACAAGTTAGTGTAGTGAGACCTCTGCACAGTGTTCAGCTAAAGCTACAAGTTAGTGTAGTGCGTCCTGCTTACAGTGTTCAGCTAAAACTACAAGTTAGTGTAGTGAGATCTCTGCACAGTGTTCATCTAAAGCTACAAGTTAGTGTAGTGCGTCCTGCTCACAGTGTTCAGCTAAAACTACAAGTTAGTGTAGTGAGACCTCTGCACAGTGTTCAGCTAAAGCTACAAGTTAGTGTAGTGCGTCCTGCTCACAGTGTTCAGCTAAAACTACAAATTAGTGTAGTGAGATCTCTGCACAGTGTTCATCTAAAGCTACATGTTAGTGTAGTGCGTCCTGCTCACAGTGTTCAGCTAAAACTACAAGTTAGTGTAGTGAGACCTCTGCACAGTGTTCAGCTAAAGCTACAAGTTAGTGTAGTGCGTCCTGCTCACAGTGTTCAGCTAAAACTACAAGTTAGTGTATTGCGTCCTCACAGTGTTCAGCTAAACCTACAAGTTATTTTTTTTGCGAGCTCTGCACAGTGTTCACCTAACGCTACCTGTAGAAGATTTGTGGTGTTTTCCTGATCCTATCACTACCGCAGGCAGCTAAATAAGCTACAAGTTATTTTTTTGCGAGCTCTGCACAGTGTTCAGATAAAGCTACCTGTAGAAGGTTGGTGGTGTTCTCATACTACAGGCAGGCAGTTGATTTTGCTAGCTGCATTATCAGTACATATATATATATATATATATATATATATATATAATATATATATATATATATATATATATATATATATATATATATATCCCAGCTTAGTGCAGCTACAGGCCATTAGTATGTCTGGAATAGGGATGAGCTTCGAGTTTGAGTCGAACTCATGTTCGACTCGAACATTGGCTGTTCTCAAGTTCACCGAACAGCGAACAATTTGGGGTGTTCGCGGCAAATTCGAATGCCGCGGAACACCCTTTAAAAGACTATGGGAGAAATCAAAAGTGCTAATTTTAAAGGCTAATATGCAAGTTATTGTCATAAAAAGTGTTTGGGGACCCAGGTCCTGCCCCAGGGGACATGGATCAATGCAAAAAAAGTTTTAAAAACGGCCGTTTTTTCAGGAGCAGTGATTTTAATAATGCTTAAAGTCAAACAATAAAAGTGTAATATCCATTTAAATTTCGTACCTGGGGGGTGTCTATAGTATGCCTGTAAAGGGGCGCATGTTTCCTGTGTTTAGAACAGTCTGACAGCAAAATGACATTTTGAAAGAAAAAACTCATTTAAAACTACCCGCGGCTATTGCATTGCCGACAATACACATAGAAGTTCATTGATAAAAACGGCATGGGAATTCCCTAAAGGGGAACCCCGAACCAAAATTTAAAAAAAAAATGACGTGGGAGTCCCCCTAAATTCCATACCAGGCACTTCAGGTCTGATATGGATATTAAGGGAAACCCCGAAACCAAAATTAAAAAAAAAAAATGACGTGGGGTTCCCCCTAAGTTCCATACCAGACCCTTCCGGTCTGGTATGGAATTTAAGGGGAACCCCGCGGCAAAAAAAAAAAAAAAAAAAACGGCGTGGGGTCCCCCCAAAAATCCATACCAGACCCTTATCCGAGCACGCAACCTGGCAGGCCGCAGGAAAAGAGGGGGGGACGAGAGTACGCCCCCCTCCTTAACCGTACCAGGCCACATGCCCTCAACATTGGGAGGGTGCTTTGGGGTAGCCCTCCAAAACACCTTGTCCCCATGTTGATGAGGACAAGGGCCTCATCCCCACAACCCTGGCCGGTGGTTGTGGGTGTCTGCGGGCGGGGGGCTTATTGAAATCTGGAAGCCCTCTTTAACAAGGAGACCCCCAGATCCCGGCCCCCCCCTGTGTGAAATGGTAAGGGGGTACTTACCCCTACCATTTCACTAAAAAACTGTCAAAAATGTTAAAAATGACAAGAGACAGTTTTTGACAATTCCTTTATTTAAATGCTTCTTCTTTCTTCTATCTTCCTTCATCTACTTCTTTTTGTTCTTCTGGCTCTTCTGGTTCTTCCTCCGGCGTTCTCATCCAGCATCTCCTCCGCGGCGTCTTCTATCTTCTTCTCCTCGGGCCGCTCCGCACCCATGGCATGGGGGGAGGCTCCCGCTCTTCTCTTCATCTTCTTCATCTTCTTTTCTTCTCTTCTTCTCTTCTTCATTTTCTTCTCCGAGCCGCTCCGCACCCATGCTGGCATGGAGGGAGGCATGGGAGGCATTCGTACATTCTCGTACCTTGTTGTTTCACGCCACGTAGTAGGCCCATTTCACTTTAGAAACACACTGTCTATCATTTCAGTTATTTTAGTTTGCATTACCCTCCAGTCTGAATCTAGTCGCATCAGCGACTCACCGGTTCGTCCCGGCTAGTTTTGTCATCTCATTTCATGCCATGCTCCACAGTCTGGTTAGTTGTCAGTCACAAATTGCGGCACACTGATTCGTGCCTCTGTATTGGCAAATCATTTAATTTGTTACATGTGACATACCTTTCACTCCAATTCTAATCCAGTCGCATCTGTGACGCAACAATTTGTGTCGACTCATGCTAGTCATTCCGTCTCATGTATTTCATGCTCCACAGTTCAGTTCGTTGTCGGTTGCAATCGCAGCACACTGATTCGTGCCACTGTCATGACAAACACTTCATTTGTTCATTTCACATACCCTTCGCTACGATTCAAATTCGGTTGCATCTGCGATGCACAAAATTCACGTTGACTCGTGTTAGCCATTATTTCCTGTTCCATAGACAGGTTCACTGTCAGTCGCTACAGCGACACGTCAATTCCTGCCTCTGTCGTGGCAAATCATTTCATTTATTACATTTCACATACCTTTCACCATGAATTGAATCTAGTCGCATCTGCGATGCACCGATTTGTGTCGGCTCGTTCTAGTCATTCCGTCTCATACAGTTCCATTCTCCACAGTCCGGTTCGCTATAGGTCGCAAATTGCGGCACACCGATTCGGGCCTCTGTTATGGCAAATAATTTAATTTGTAACATTTTGCATACCCTTCACTTCAATTCGAATCCAGGCGCATCTGCGACACACCGGTTTGTACCGGCTCTTTCTACTCATTTCATCTCAATTCATTCCATGCTCCACAGTCCGGTTCGTTGTCAGTCGCAATCGCGGCAGACTGATTTGTGCCACTGTCATGGCAAACATTTCATTTGTTCATTTCTTATACCCTTCACTACGATTCTAATTCAGTCACATCTGCGACGCACTAATTCATGTCGAATCGTGTTAGCAATTGTTATTTCCTGTTCCACAGACAGGTTTGCTGACAGTCACTATCGTGACACACTAATTTGTGCCACTGTCATGGCAATCATTTTGATCATTTCATTTAAAAAAATAAAAATAAATAAAAAATAATTTTGCTCATTTCATCCCATATTCCACAGTTTGGTTCAGTCACAGTTACGGCACCCCGATTTGTGTCACCATCACTTCAATCATTCAGTGGTCCTTTTTTGTATATTGTCTGTCATGTTCTCCTTAGGTCCGGCAGTTGCTTCGTGTCTGGTCATTTGTGCATTTTTGTTTCTTTATCTCGCTCTACTGTTGTTCAATGTCGGTCACCTCAGCGACACAACGGTTCACTTTTAAATTTAGATCACTGTATGATTTGTCACGTTATTGACAGACACCCTTCAGTACTGCTCACCCTACGGTCCAGTTCAAATCCAGTCGCAACAAGGCACATCAGCCCACATAGCTTCAGACCAACTGTTCTCAAAGCTGTTTTCCTTCAAATTCCATTAATGGTTTCAAATGTGTTCATTTAACCATCGTTCACCTCCCGATAAGGTTTCCCTTGCAGTAGCTATAAACACATCTCAAAGTCGCATGACTCGGCCACTCATTCACCTTCTAATGGCATAAAGCCACTCTCCGTTGTCCATCTGTCATTTCTCCTCTAGATCAGTCGAGTTCAGGTAGTCCCATCTTACACTAGGTTGGACGTTATTCCCCCAGGTTCTGGTCGACTGAGCTTTCAATCTCAAAAACCAGGACTTCGCATCTAGGGCACAAGTCAGCCAGAGCCATGTCACAGGCCAGCGAAGACCTCACATCTGCCCCTTTGTCACCCAGTTTCAGAGAGCGTCAGCATGCAGTCCCTCAGGGGTTGAACCATCCCCAAGTTAGCAGCAGAACTAAGGTGCAGGGGCACACTCTTCCCCGCTACAGCCAGGAAAGCCGAGCTATTCAAGCTCCTCTTCCTGCCACCAGCGACAGACGGGTCCAACTCCCAGCAGGCGTCTCTTCAGTTCATGTCCTCGGCCATTTCTCAGCTTCACATAAAATTTTGTTTGTTGTATGACCTGCCTGCGCCTCATTCTTCCCACATCCCGAGTTTGAATTCCTTAATTCCTTCAGAGGAATTCTCCCTGAAATATGCTTCCGTCAAAATGGCGATCCAGGCCATTATCAAAATAGGCACAAGCGCCTGGTTTTCTAAAGCCGACATATTAGACGCATTTAAGCTTCTACCCATCCGAACCGTCACTCTGGTGCTGGCACGGCATTAAATGGAAAGAGTCGTATTACTTCGCCACTAAACTGACCTTCGGCTCTAAAAAAAAAAGCCCGTGGCTCTTCGTCACCTTCGTACAGTCGCTCACTTGGATCCTGTACGAGTGAACCAGAGCTAATGGTCACAGCACAGGGGATCTTATTACCATTAGAATGCACTCCTCTCCAGCGTTCAGCATATCCAGTGATCAGGCCTTTATACCCTTGTGAGGGAACTGCCTGTGTGACCTGTCTGATTTACACAGGGATCCATTCATTGAGGTTATTTGGGACTATTTGGGATTTGATAATTTGACCCTCAGTGTTCAGCTGCTGTGGCTAGGTTTTTTAATTGCGCTGATTGATTTGCATTATATACATACTTTTCTGATATACAATGTTGTTGCCTTATGAGTTTATGTGAAATCTCCATTAATAACTGTAAAATATTGTAATAATGAATATATTTCATTTAGCTGGCATCTATGAAAGCTGGGCAAAAAGGGTTTCATTTAAGCTTTTGCTAAGAGCAGAGAATGTGGGCCAAGGCTTGTATATGCAAACAATGGAGAGCCAATTCCATTGTTTTACACCTACTCCTTTGAAAGGATGCCATGCTGGGATATGCATTGGACCTAACTTCCTGGGGAAATGCAATTAACACACTTGGTCAACATAGTCACAAGGATTTGCATGAAAGGGGGCCGACTTATGAAGTAAGCCCTCCAATCATGATCCAAGCTAGGCCAACCAATGAGACATCAGCCTGGTTTGATATACTCAGAGCCAAGGGGGAGGTATCGCGCTCTTTCTGATAGACCAGCAAGCTGAAAGGAACTTTGGTAAGGATGGGTAATTATGGGAAAGGAATGCCCTTTTACTTGTAATTAAATATGTGTGCAGATTACTGTATTGAGGAATATACCCTGTATTCCTTCATGGAAATACTTTATTTCAACCTAATATTTTCTTCCTTGGTGTAAGACGATAGATAGATGATTGTGTATTAGCTAGACTTTCAACTGCTTCCTAATAAATGTTATGTATATTTGAAGCTTTCACTCTTGGTCGAAAAGAACTCTTATTTAACCCACATCATATCTATGAGATATGAAAAATCTTAAATATAGATTTTTCAGGGTAACAATGTTACACGGGGTCGCCTCTCCACATATCCCCCCCTGTTTCACACCAATGGGAGAAATATAACACCCTTCTTTCTAAAGGGGCACTCCACCCACCTCTTTTTCCGTGTTTGCTTCCACGAGCACTGCTTCCTAATCTTTGGAGTTCTCCCCCAGACCTACTCTCTGAGGACTGTAGGGGGCCTACTTTTACACCCACTGCCAGGAACTGACTTCTCTGAGTATCTGGTTCAACTTCAACCAGCACTTTCTGTTTTTCAGGTTCGTTAACACCTGTGCAGTTACCTTTGGCAACCAACTTCTCAACAATGCACAATTCAAAATTGTCAATACCACCAAGAACTCCTGTCCCATCACTTGCTAGCACAGTGTCTGAGGACGGACCACACATAGGCCAGCAGTTACTTCCTATGGGGCCTTCCCACAGTTTCACATTGCCTCCTGTTGTCCAACACTCCATCAGCAACTGTTCTTGCAACAAGCATTTTTCCACACCAGTTTCCTTTACCATCTCTGTTACCACTGGTATTTCCAATACGTCTGCCTTGTCTAACAGTGCTCCCGAGTTCCTCTCATACAAAACCTTTGTATGAAGCAATCCAGCACACTGTGAGACAACTTTCCAAATTAATACAAAACATTTCATTAAACGATTCCAGCATTTGCAATTTCTACATAGTACAGCCTGCAATATCCAGCTCCAATCAGCCGTACCCCGTGGCACCAGTTCTCCAAACGTAGGAGAGGACAGCAAGATATACACAGGCTGTACACTCCACAATGCTAATATTTATTTAAGCATGTCCTTTACAAAATACACAACATCATTTTTCCCTTTATGCGTTGTGGGCAAGATTTCTGCTGTGATTTCTCAGATTTTCAGTCATGAGAGTATTAATTTCTGCAACAGCCAACACCCCTTGGCCTATAGGCTGTTCAGCAGACTCCTCTCCTGGCACAGCAGCCATAGCGTCAACTACACCTTTAGCCACAGAAATTTCTTTTAGCTCTGCTATTCGTCCCTTGGCCCAGTCATCCCAATAGTTTATTCTCCGTAGCACTGCATCCGCCCAAGGAGGCATTGACAGACTAAGAGGCTCAACTGCATCCAAACCACTTTTCTTGTCAGTACTACACTTCTTCACAACATTACCATGAACATTATCAGCATTGTCAGAAATACATTGCTCATCACTATTCCTGACTTCCACGGTTGCTAGAAGCAATAGCATACATCTCTTAATGGTCACCACTGACATCTCTGGGTGCAACAGTACATTTTTACCACTTATCTTCCTACTATACAGCAGACTGCCTGAAGACAAGTCCTTATCAGTCCTCACATTACATTGCAGTAACTCATCATTTACACTGCACCGCAACAAGTCCCTCTCAGAAGTGTATTTCCCCACCAGACTTGTCACCACCGCACCGGTGTCAAATACATGATCAGTCTCTTTCACATAAAAAAACAGAATAGTTATACCAATTCAGACGACATGTGTCTGAACCTTCAATTGAGGGCATAGTCCCTCCTTGGTTGTGCTCTCACAGGCCAATGCCCCCACCTGTTTGCAGGGCAACATTGCAGGCCAAACAGGTTTCTTGTTGCCAATGGTAACAGCAGGCACTTCTCCAAAAAAGTTTTTTAGCGGTTGCTATGGGAGACTCCATTCTCCCTGTAGAGCTTTTCCTGGAGCCTTTCCCCATGCGATCACAGGATGAAGCAACAGATTTTTTGAGCATCCCAGCCCTCTCTGTGGGAACAGTGAGCTACTTCCTTATAACAGCCCCACCATCCAGATGACTCTTTGTCTCTTTTTACCATGGGAGACCACACTCTCCCTGCAGAACTTTTTCCCTTTGAATGGCCCTTCTCTGCAGCCAGGGACACACAGTTCTATTTGTAAAATTTTTTTGGTGTACTGTCTCCTTAAGGCTGAGACACAGCACACATCACTTTGCTTCATACAGCAACAGCAATACATACAGTCTCTTGACACTCACTGTTTCAGGCATGCGAAGATCCGGACTAGCGCCATCTGTGCCCACATTCTCCACCAATTGTAAACATGCAGGGTGATTATGCTCAAATGGTGCATGCAATTTCAGGAACACAGGTCAGTCCAGACTGTATTTTTAAGGGCATGGCAGCCCAATTTTATTCAAAAGAAACGAAAAGTTCACACAAACAGTAATCTTCCCTCGCAGGGGGTTCCAATATCACTGCATATCTCAAACTTCAGCCTCCTGGCTTACTCACTGTTACTTAATTGAACTCCCTTCTGAAGCTTATTTGGTCAGCTCCATGCTGCTCAGTCGTGGGCCACATCTGCCTCCTGCAGACATGTACACTCAGACTGCCACCTGCAGCCTTAGACTCCTAGAGACCACCTGTCTCTCTCTCTCTCATGGAGCTGTCTCCACATGGAAACCCTCCCGACTCCTAGACCAGGCCACCTGCCTGTAGGGTGGAGCTGTCTCCATGTGCGAGCACTGAGCTCTCTTCCTGAGAGGAATATAAACCCAGCCCACAGGTGTGCAATTAGCCTGCCTGCCAAGATAAGGTATATCTTGCTAATATACACCATTACACGGTCGCTTCTCCACAATATATATACAAAATAAGTGTGCATTCACACAAAAAATACAACAACAATTGTAAAAGTGAATTCAAACACAATAAACAAATGTGCAATCAGAAGTGTCCAATAGTCGAATAGTTAATGTTCACATATCAAACATTTTTCAAATTGTTGAAATTCATACATTGAACCTTTTGGCAATACATCTCCAACTATCCACCAGTGGAACAGATCCACCTTGATATGAATAGATGAACACATTTTGCCCTCCACCAAAAACATAAGAGCATCTTACAAGATGGTATTGATCCCTTGTATAAAAGATATCAATACAGCATGTTACAGTTAAGCCACCCCAGGAGCTCTGCAGTATTCCAATGCACGCTGAAAGCTGTCAGATAAGACATAAATGACATGTAAATAGTACAGGTACTTAAAAAATGTAGTATAAAAAACACAGAGAGTGCCAGTCGGTGGGTGTAATGATGTTCCACTGGTGGGTGGTTGGAGATTTGTTGCCAAAACAAATTCCAAATATACAAAAGCCTTTGATATTAATAATACTTAACTGTAGCAAAAATGAACTAGAACTAGATGAGCATGTGCTCCCCTATGCACCAAAGGGCCACTTTAAATTTAAAAATTAACCTTTATTATAAAAGGTTTTTAAAAACCATAACAGGTATCCCTATAGGGTGAGGTCAATGCCACTAAATATGAACCAAAGTTCTATCTCTATGTGGTAATATTTACACTTGCCAAGTTAATTGGTGAAACTTCCCTTGATATACACATATAGACAATATGAGGGTTATTATATCCTCTTACATTCAATATAAAGGCTTCAGGCTATTTCGAGGATATGTAAACTAAAGGTCTACTCACCAGCACTAGTTCAGATCATCTAAGCACATGCTCATTACTGAGGGGAATCCTATCACCATCGTGTACATGAAAATCAGAACTACAAGGCAATCACTTAATATTGATTGCTCCTATGCCATTAGCCACGTACGTAGGTACGTACGAAAGTAGAAATGTAAAGCCTTCATAAAGGCCAGATGGAGCTCAAGGATTAAAGGGGAAGCCTGCATCTATAGACACCAGTGATCTAACACTAACCTCTCTATCCCTGTAAAGAAAAAATGAGTATACCTACCTTTTTGGAAGCCACTCTGACCCGCTCTGACGTGGAGCTGTCAGCCGCGACTTCACTGTGGAGGCAGGTGCAGAGGAGGATGACAACAGAATCCCCATAATAACAATATTGGTGATATCACTTCCCATTCATTTCACAGCTGTTGTCGGCCGTGTCCTCTGCAGAGCTTCCACCATTGGAGATAGGGTCAGAGCAGGTCAATTTGGCTTCCAAAAAGGTATGTATACTCATTATTCTTTACAGGGATAGAGAGGTTAGTGTTCAATCCCTGGTGTCCATAGATGCAGGGATTTTAATTTTTGCATGGACTTCCACTTTAAGAAAGAAGATCCATCTTACTTCCAGTTTCAATTGATGTGTAAAAAACAGGGAATGGCGCTATACTATGTGAAAAAAACATATATATATAACTATTTATAGTGCGTGTACCACCAAATATATATATATCATATATATGTACATATATATATTAGGTGTACAAACCATATATATCCAGAAAGGACAAATCCTTCCTATCACGTGGCGATATAAATGACATGTGCTTAAAGATTAATTTGTGCAAAAGATAAAACATAAAAAATATATATAATAGTAAGAAAATATATATATGTATATATAGAGATGCAATCAATAAATACTATCAGCTGATGTTAATAATGCCCATCAATCAACACTAACAAGCTATGTGATAAATATCAAAATATAAACATATAAACTTAATATAACTGCTGTGGGTGATATCCAGTAATAAGCCAAAAAATTATTAAAAATAAGTGTCCATATTTGACATAGTGCTTCCTCCAATTAGTGAAAGTTTTTTTTCCGAAGGATAAACAGAGAACGTGCTGACAAAAGTGACTGTGCTCCCCTCTTGTGCTTTCACTCACCAGAGCACTTCACCCCTGCAGGGGTACAAGCATGAAGTATAAATGATGTGATCCCGGTCACAGAGTTGAAATATCCCCCTGGTTCCCAGCTTCATGCAAAAGATCATCCATGGGTGAAAGGGAAGGTGACACCAGTGTCTCCCCTCAGAGGGTGTTGCTGTCTACGGAATAGAACAGGAAACAGCACTTTATCACCACCACAAAATCTCTCCAAGCAATCACGATAGTACACTGCCAGTCCTGGCTCTCTCCAAGATGTATGTCTCAGCTCCGCACTCACATCACAAAGGAGCCTTAACTGCTTCAGCCTGGAAGATTTCACCCCCTTCCTGACCAGAGCACCCTCCGCGACCTGGCACTGCGTCGCTCCAACTGACAACCGCGTGGCCGCGCGATCCTGCACCCAAACGAAACCGACGTCCTTTCCCTCCCACAAATAGAGCTTTCCTCAGGTGGTACTTGATCGCCTCAGCGGTTTTTATTTTTTTGGGAGGGGTTGGTTTACTAAAACTGGATAGTGCAAAATCTGGTGCAGCTCTGCATAGAAACTAATTTGATTATAATGATATAATGATTCTAGTTTATTGCCAAAATGTTCGATAGGAGATATTTCAACCATTTAAAAAAGGTTAAATGTAAGAACTATTCAACTAAAACATTCTAAAATTTCTATTCTAAAAGATCGACTGGACCAAGGTTTTGCACTTAGTTCACTTTGGGTTCAGATTTAAGTACTCTCAGTCTTCCTTAACATATAGCATGCAAAAGATCCTTTGAATACAAATATTTATTTTGGTTAGGTAGCATGCCATGCCAGTCCAGCAGAAGACTGTTCCTCCTTGCAACTTGTTTAAGGTCCTCAGTAGGCCTAACCTGATCACCCTTTGAACCTCACTTGGCTATTCATTAAAGTTTGTGACTTTAAAGTGGGTATTTCTTCTAGTCATCACTAGATCAACAACCAGGAGGGTAGGAGATCTTCAAGCTTTCAAACTGGTCAAAGAACCTTATTGCAAGGTTCTCCTAAATAGGGTGATCATAAAACTGGATACAATGTATTTATCAAAAGGTAGCCACAATGTTTCTCAGAACTCAAGAAATTGTGTTTATCTTTCTTTTGTGACAACCTTATATACCCTAAGGAAGACAATTTCCATTGTTTGGATGTACGAATATGTACAGTTGGCAGGTGGATAATTTTGTATAAAAAGAAGATTTATTTTAGCACCTTCACTAAAGGTGTATTCTATCAGATCCTTGGCAACATCTGATAGAATGAGAACTTCAGTGGAATAAATATGCCAATAATCCATTTGGTTAAGCCAGTATACCTTTATTAAACATTATAGAGTGGAGGTCCCTTCACAACAAAACCTGGTCTTTCGCAGAAAAGTTCAACAAGCTTGAGGTAAGCTTTTGTTACTTTTTTTCCTCATATGCTCTGTCCTGAATGATGATTGGAAAAATCCCCAGTTTCTCTTACCAGTTTTCCAGTCTAGGAATTATCCAGCACAAAAAGCCAGCTTCCCATTCTTTCTTTTAAGATTCTATAATATTTTTCCTTAGTAGTGGTGGAGTCACTATCTCAATAGAGGAACAAGGGTGGTTGGGGGGGGGGGCATTTCACTGTTTTGCTTGTTTTTCCTGTAGAGGGAAGAACCAGTCATATCTCATGTTGCTGTTCCCAAAGATTCCTAGAAATACGGTTAACATGTAAGATTAACTGAGAATTCTGCTTTTGCAGAGTGCTTGAAAAATACATTTCAGGGGGGTGCATGCGCGGAGTCTAGCAGGGCAGACATGCATTGTTAGAGCTCCACACCGCTGAGGAGAGAAGAGAAGGACAAAGCGGAGCCTGCAGGCTATCCATTTGAACCTTTTTGCCCCAGGGAACAAACTGTGAAAGTTTGGGCAGGAAAAATAGTACTGGGAGGAAGCCGTGGCAGAAATAAAAATCACCTCACAAAGAGCTCACAGGCACTCACTGCAACTAAAGCAGCTCCAGTCACCTCACAATATACAGCATCAGGGCGCTCTCACAGAGAGAAAATGTCACAGCAAGACTCTCCATTTGAGTCAGATACAGAACAAATCCTCTCACAAACTTCTCCACAAGCCTCCTCAGCATCCCCAGTAATATTATTACAATTTGAAAAGATGCTTCATAGGCTTTAAAACAAACCTCAGACCAAATAACAAACAGCCTAACCAAAGAAATAAGAGAGCTGGAAAACCGCACCGCAGCCTTAGAAATAAAAATGGATGAAATTGAAATTACAGCCCAAGAAAATATAACAGAATTGGAACAATCAAAAGAAGAGAATTTAATACTTCAAACTAAGCTCGAAGATTACGAAAATAGAGCCAGACGTTCAAACTTGCGCATAAGGGGAATACCTGAAACTGTGACAGACCTGCAATCTACTATTACTGCTCTATTACAAGAACTAAAGCCAGATATCCCTATTGAACATTTAGAACTGGACAGAGTACACAGAGCCCTCACAGCCAAAAAGAAAGATGGACCCCAACGTGATATAATCACAAAATTTCATTATTACAGAACGAAAGAACAAATACTAATTGCTGCAAGAGAAAAAAAGGAACTTAATTTTCAAGGACACAATTATCAAATTTTTGCTGACCTATCCCAACTTACTATTACTAAAAGACGATCCATGAAACCCCAACTAATGGAACTTCAACGCCACAACATTATGTATCAATGGGGTTTCCCCTTTTCAGTCAGATTTAACTACCAAGGTACAATTTACAGAAGCAGATCAGCAGATGAACTACAACAAACCCTTTTAAAATTAAATCTGACAGAACCCACAAGCAGCAACTCTCCCACACGCAGAAGAATGGCATCATCTTCACCTTCAGGCAACACCCAGAAAATTTCAGAACAAAATGGGAATCATCATTCTCACAAAAGAGGCCGTTATGCCACATCATCCATGGACCAAGAAGATTCAATGGACTGACATCCTATTTCCTGATATCTCTTCATTTATTATACTAAGAGATGGTTCTCTATAAAAAAACCTGTATTTATAACTGAATGTAACTGCATTCTGATAGTCACACACTGTGTGGGATCATGTTACATTCCAGTTATATTTCTTATTACTTCTGATTCATATAGCCTTAGAATATATAAGTGAAATAAGGAAATTCTTGTTCAGTTATATATTTCCAGGTAATAACAATAGATTTATTACTTTTTAGGACAAATATGTTCAATAATCCAGAAGTAATGGAAGCTTTTTCTTTCTTTTCTTAAAACAAATATATTATTACCTAACTAGTTCCTAGAACTATGTTTTTGTTTATTCTAATCTGAAGAAATACAACCTCAATTTTATGAGTTAACATATCTAAACAGTTACATATGAATAAAATATGTAATTGTTTACGCTAAAAGGGTTAAAATCCCAAAATAATTCCATCTTCCCATAAAACCATCTTCATCAATACCAAAGTTATTAACAGTACCTTTCTAACTGAATTATTTAGCCTAGGGCAAAACTAACCATATACAACCACCCTGGAATAAATAATTTCAACAAAAACTATATTCTGCACTCCAATTAATGAATCATCTTTTTGATGTCTTTTGACATAGCACTTCTCTCCTGTAAGCGGAAGATCCGTGTACCCCCATTAGCCCTCCTCATTCTCCCAACCATATTATGTGGGAGTGTGACAAAGGCACTTATTCCCCTGAGAGAGATATTTATTCTCTTTCACGGGTAAATTGTGATTACTTGCAAAAAATAATTTATACAATGTATCATCTAATCTCATATGTTTTTTGTTTACTCTTTACTCCAGAATTCACTGGTTTCTTTCCTATCTTTTCATCTCTTCAGTCCACACAGGTTGATCTGCGCAGTCAGCTCTGCATAACAAAAAGTAAGTCAAAACTATTTGATCTGTTACCATGGCACCACTGAATATACTTTCCCTGAATGTTCAGGGAATAAATGTCCCTCAAAAAAGGACCAAAGCCTTCCGTACTTTCCATAACAAGAAGGCTCACATAGTATGCCTCCAAGAAACACACTTCACCAAAGATTCTACTCCAAAATATATTTCTCCTTTTTATCAGCAAATTTACACGGCTTCTGCCTGTACCAAACAAAGGGGTACTCTAATTGCATTTCACCGATCCACATCATTCACCTTATCATCAGAAATTAAAGACCCAGAAGGTAGATACCTGATACTCATGGGTTATATAATGGATACAGCAATCACTGTGATTTCCTGCTACACTCCTAACAAACAACCTACACCATTCCTCTCACATATATTACAAGTGATTAATACACACAAAATAGGAACAGTGATAATGTGCGGGGATTCGAACCAGGTCCTCCTCCCATTTCCAGATAAATCACCTTTTACACCATCTAAAATAACCTCTAGATTACCTTTTCCTCAACTTCTTTCCTAATACAATCTGGTACATTCGTGGAGAGAAAGTAACCCAATGAAAAAGAAATTCACTTATTTCTCGCACCCTCATCAAACCTTCACCAGAATAGATCATATTTTTCTAACAATAGGAATGATACCAGAAATTATTGCATCAGATATAATTCTGATTCCGTGGTCTGACCATAATGCAGTATACACTACTATAGCCTCAGCCATACCAAAAGCGCATGACCCAACGTGGTACTTACCGGACATAATGCTCAAACACCCACTACATCAGATGGCCATTGAACAAGCTTTAAAGGAATACATAACAATTAATAATAAAACAGACATTTCCCCAATAACACTGTGGGAAGCTCATAAGCCTGTCTTGCGTGGTACATTACAAAGACAAATGGCACTATTTAAACGGAAACGCAAAAATCTAGCAAAAAAACTAGAACTCAATTTTTTATGCAGCCTACATATCATTCCAAGATAATCCATCTCAGAGTACAAAATCTCATCTGGAAAAATCTAGATTGGAATACGATCTATTTCTCACTGAGTCAGTTGATAAATCCCTCAAACGCTCCAAACACAATTTCTACATGAATACAAACAAACCAGGCACATATTTGGCACGGGCATTAAATTCAACTAACAAATCTTTCAAACCAATATGTTTGAAATTATCAAAAAATGTTTATACTTGTAATCCAGTTAAAATAGTCCATAAATTTCACTCACACCTCGCAACTTTATACAAGACAAACAATGAATTTAATCCTACAGAGGCTGAATCCTTCTTCTCAAAAATAACCTTACCTGAGTTGTCTCAGAATCAAAAAAGCAGTTTGGATGAGCCTATAACTATAGATGAAGTTGCTAACGCCATAAAAGACCTAAAACTTAACAAAAGACCAGGCCCAGACGGCTACTCGGCTTTATACTATAAAACATTCTCAGAAATACTCTCTCCCATTCTCACTGAAACTTTGAACAAACTTCTAGAAGGACATTCTTTTCAGCAAGAAACATTAATGGCAATTGTTTGTATGATCCCAAAACCCCTTTCTGATGATACTTCCTATGTGAATTATCGGCCTATCTCTCTGTTAAACCTTGATATTAAATTATTAGCAAAAATAATAGCAAAGCGCCTCAATAGCATTATAGGAAAATTAATACATAGAGATCAAGTAGGCTTCATGCCAAATAGACAGGCAGGCGATAATATACGCAGGGCAGTGTTATTGGCACATATTGCTAAAAAATGGAAAATCCCTTTATGTTTTCTATCTCTCGATATTAAGAGGGCATTTGATACAGTATCCTGGCAATATATGCAATATTCATTACAAAAATGGGGTTTTGGACCCCACTTTTTAACATGGATCAAAGCATTATATAATAAACCCAAAGCCTATATAAAATATGCTGGTTACAAATCTGATGCATTTAATATCGAAAGAGGTACCCGACAGGGTTGTCCATTATCTCCCTTATTATTTGCCCTTATACTCGAACCCATGGCCCAATACATCAGAACAAACCAAACTATAACTGGCATTGAAGTAGGAGGTATTACACACAAATTATGTATATTTGCAGACGATATATTACTTTTTCTATCATCACCACAGGTCTCTGGTCCTAACTTAATACCAGCTCTTGATGGATTTGCAGCCCTATCCGGCCTTATGATTAATCCTAAGAAATGCCTAGTGCTTAATATTTCGCTCACAAACATGGAATTGATCCCGGCTAGGGCTGCAATCCCATTCACATGGGCAGAAAAATCAATCCCATATCTTGGAATTCATTTAACAGCATCTCATTCTGACTTATTCTCAACCAATTATCCTCCTGTATTAAGACAGATCACAAATTTAATAAAACAATGGTCGCAACTTCCTTTATCCTGGATAGGGAAGATTAATGCAATCAAAATGACTATTCTACCCAAATTGCTTTATCTATTCAGAGTCCTCCCTATTCCAATTCCTTCCTATTTTTTGAGAATAGTACAAAAAAGAGCAACTTCGTTTATATGGGGCTCTTCTAAACCACGTACACCTATACACACACTACAGTACCTGACCGCGAGATTGTGTTTCCAGCGCGATACCATCGCGCTGGTTCTCGGCGACAGGGTACTGTGCATGTCGCGCTGGCTCACTCATCGGGAAAGGAAAACTTTGTTTTCCTTCCGCGATGAGTGACAGGCAGCGCTGACAGCTGTCTGGTATGAATCCTGAGGCGGGAACACCGCGCCAAATTTTAAATGAAAAAACCGGTGTGGGTTCCCCCCTCGGAGGCATACCAGGCCCTTAGGTCTGGCATGGATTGTAAGGGGAACCCCCTATGCTGAAAAATCGGCGTGGGGTCCCCCCTAAATCCATACCAGACCCTTATCCGAGCACGCAGCCCGGCCGGCCAGGAAAGGGGGTGGGGACGAGCGAGTGCCCCCCCCCTCCTGAGCCGTACCAGGCCGCATGCCCTCAACATGGGGGGGTGGGTGCCTTGGGGGAGGGGGCGCCCTGCGGCCCCCCCACCCCAAAGCACCTTGTCCCCATGTTGATGAGGACAAGGGCCTCTTCCCGACAACCCTGGCCGTTGGTTGTCGGGGTCTGCGGGCGGGGGGCTTATCGGAATCCGGGAGCCCCCCTTAATAAGGGGGCCCCCAGATCCCGGCCCCACCACCCTGTGTGAATGAGTTTGGGGTACATGGTACCCCTACCCATTCACCTAGGCAAAAGTGTCAATATAAAAAAAACACACTACACAGGTTTTAAGAATAATTTATTAGTCAGCTCCGGGGTCTTCTTCCGACTTCGGGGGGTCTCCTTCCGACTTCTCCCGGTGTTCGGCCTCTTCTCCCGGTGTTCGGCCTCTTCTCCCGGGCCCCGCCGCTATCTTCTTCTAGCTCTATTGCCAGCGAGGGGCCCGGTCTGCTGCCGCTGTCTTGTCGCCGCTGTCTCGTCGCCGCTGTCTCGTCGCTGCTGTCTCGCCGCCGCTGTCTCGCCGCCGCTGTCTCGCCGCTTCTTCTCTTCTTTTCTTCTTCCCCGATGTTGACACGACGCTCTCTCCGGCTCGAATGCTGTGTGCGAGCTGCGGAGCCATTTATATAGGCGGTAACCCCGCAGGGCGCCCCCTCCCCCAAGGCACCCACCCCCCCATGTTGAGGGCATGCGGCCTGGTACGGCTCAGGAGGGTGGGGGGGGGCGCTCGCTCGTCCCCACCCCCTTTTCTGGCCGGCCGGGCTGCGTGCTCGGATAAGGGTCTGGTATGGATTTGGGGGGACCCCACGCCGATTTTTCGGCATAGGGGGTTCCCCTTACAATCCATGCCAGACCTAAGGGCCTGGTATGCCTCCGAGGGGGGAACCCACGCCGGTTTTTTCATTTAAAATTTGGCGCGGTGTTCCCGCCTCAGGATTCATACCAGACAGCTGTCAGCGCTGCCTGTCACTCATTGCGGAAGGAAAACAAAGTTTTCCTTTCCCGATGAGTGAGCCATCTCGGCGCTGGCTCCTGCGACGGGGCTCGTAGGTGTCAAATCTCGCCGAGAAGTGCGGCGAGATTGACACAATATCGCGGTCACCTACTGTACATCTTCCCAAAAATAAAGGAGGCCTGGCATACCCTAATTTTACTAACTACTACAGAGCAGCACATTTGGCCAGTCTGTCCAAATACCATGCAAAACAGGAAATCCCATTATGGGTATTTATAGAGGCTTCAGAAAATGAACCTCTATTAATATCAAACTTGTTATGGCTTGATCCTAAAGACCGATTTAAAATTCATAATCCCATAACTAAACACTTCTTATCTCTCTGGGATAAACTAAAAAACAAATATCAGTTACAATCTCCACACAATCCTCTCCTTTCTTTTATCAGAAATCCGGCCTTTTATCAGGCATGGATCTACCCAAATTCTTTTAAAGCTTGGACAACATCAGGCATTCAGACACTAAATGACTTCATAGCATCTAAATCATTCCTTTCATTCCCATCGCTTAGAGAAAAATATGATCTACCAAACTCTGAGATATTTAGATATCTCCAAATTAAAAATTTCTATACACCATTCCTAAAGGAGGATACACCATTATCCCAATTATCCATTTTTGAATCAATCTGTACAAAAGATCCATTTGCTAAAGGTACAATTTCATCACTTTATAATCAATTTTATGGAGTAGTAAATCTTAATAGACCCTCTTACGTTCAGAGGTGGGAGGAGGACCTGGGACGAACTTTAGAAGACACGGACTGGTCTAACATATCGCTCACATCTAAGTCATCTTCACCCAACATCTTAGCACTGGAGACAAACTATAAAGTCCTAACTCGCTGGTACCTTGTACCCGCTAGAGTGGCAAAATATTCACCTAATACCTCAGCTCTTTGTTTTCGAGGATGCCCAGAAATAGGCACATATTTACACATATGGTGGACGTGCCCAGTAATCCAAACCTTCTTGAAGGAAGTCTTCGTGATTGCATCTAAAATATTTAAAAAAATAATACAACCAGATCCATATATAACTTTACTTAATCTAAAACCGGAATGGTTAACACTCTCTCAATTCAAACTTATGATCCAACTAATAACGGCTGCAAAACAAACAGTGGCCAAGGCATGGAAATCTCCTACATTGGTACTAGCAGAAACAATTCACAGAATGAATAATACAATGTCCCATGCTAAGATGGTAGCCATCGATCAAAATCAAATTCCAAAGTTTGAAAAACTTTGGCATCCTTGGATAAAACAACAGTTCCTGTCAAATTTCAATGACTCTGTCCTGTTGCCATGGTAACAGATTAAATGACTTACAGAGATACCCATTCTTATGCCCCGTACACACGGTCATATTTTCAGATGGACAATGTCCGATCGGACCGTGTTGTCGGAAATTCTGACCGTGTGTGGGCGCCTTCGGACATTTTCCATCGGATTTTCCGACACACGAAGTTGGAGAGCAGGAGATAAATATTTCCGACAACAAAATCCGATCGCGTCAATTCCGACCGCGTGTGGCCTGTTCCGACGCACAAAGTGCCACGCATGCTCAGAAGAAATTCCGACACGGGACAGCTCGTTCTGGTAAACTTAGCGTTCGCAATGGATACAGCACTTTCGTCACGCTGCAATGTTAAAAATGGTTTAATACAGCGCACTCTCTTCTTCTTTATAATGTGACAAGAATTAGGTAGTTTTGATGCTCATATTCACACACACTTCTCACAAACTTTTATTTGTTTTTTTAGTGGGATTCCCTCAAAATATTGTTATTAGTTGTCACATCTGACAGTTTTATATTTTTTATTTTTTTATTTTTTTGGATTTTCAGCCTTTTTTTTCTTTAATGTTTGGATTTTTTCCAAGGCTGATCTTTGTTCAATGTTATTTTTATTTTTACTCCAGAATATTTTTTGTGTGTGTTTTGTGTGTCAAGTTACCCCAACACCATTGATATCTTTTATTATTTAATCTCCAGGAGATTGTTTGTTGTTGGTGTCCCTTGTTCATTTCACATTGTATATTTGAAATGTACCTGAATCCTCACAAACCATTTTTGAAGTAAAACACATAGGAGAGTATAATTCAAAACAAAAATCCTTTATTAAGGGATCAGAACTAAACAAAGAGGAAGGCAACACTGGATCAGCAGGAGAAATTAGTGAAGCCTGGGACCCCCACGGCAGACATCAATTCTTAAACATCAAAATTGGTGGCCTGAGGAGTCCATATCTAAGGGAGGGCAGTCTGGTCCGGGATTCACAGAGACTCGGATAGCAGCAGATGACATCTGTGTCCCCAGGCGGTGGTACCACAAGAGGCTGCATCTTTTGGCCGACCAGACTGAACCCAGGGCAATCACTGTCTGGTCTTCCTTCCACGCTTCCTTCCGGGCTGTGGCTGTGCAGTTGGAGATGTGGCAGGAGGAGGAGTAGGACCTGGAGGAGAAGGAGGACTGGGGGGACCTGGAGGAGGACTGGGGGGACCTGGAGGAGAGGGAGGAGGAGGAGGAGGACCTGCAGGAGGAGGAGGAGGACCATCCCAAAGATGTGTGTGAGGTGTAATTTGGCCCCTCATACCTTTCTCCAGAGCCTCTGATATGAGGGCCTCACACATGGCTTTTTGGCCCTCCTCCATCCTCTGCATTTTATAGGCTATGAAGGCAGCAATGTTCTCCTGCATGGTGTGGGGTGCTCCCAAGACCTCTGTAGCCCTCCAAAAGAATGCTATAGCCGCCTCCTCTAGGGTACTCGTCTTACTGCCACTTTCTGTTTTCAGGGGGGGTGGAGGGACCTTGATATCAGCCAGCTGGCTCGGCCCGGCCACCTCCTGGCTGAGACTTCCCTGTGTATGAAAAAGGGACATGGTTTTAGTTTTTGCATCATCATTCACAATCCTAAATTAGTACTCCCAACTAACATCTAGTTAACATCATTGATTGTACAAGCAGAAATATTTAGAAGAATGCTATACCTGGCTCAATCTGGGCTCCTCCACATATGGCCTGGAAGGCCCAGGTTGGGCGTCAGAAGCCTCAGCCAGGGGGGAAGGAAGCGTGGAAGGAAGACTGGAGAGGGATGGCCTGGGTTCATTCTGGCCTGCCAGAAAGTGCAGCCTGTCGTAGTACAACATCCTGGGGACATAGATGTCATCTGCTGCTCTGGATCTCTATGAATCCAGGACTTTCTTGCGCTCCCTCAGATATGTACTCCTCAGGCCACCAATGAAAATCTTTAAATAAGTGATGTCTGCCGTGGGGATCACCTGCTTCACAATTTCACACAATTGCTCCAGTGCTGCCTTCCTCTTTGTTTGGTTCTTGTAATGGGGGTGGGTAATCTCCCACAGACAGGGCAGCTCCCTTAGCATCTCTATGAAGACTGAAATGAAGTCCTGATCTTTCAGTACCATATCCATGTTCACTGCAAGACACAACACAAGACAAAGCCTAATGTCACACCAAACTCTCCTAATCTTGTTACAATATAGGCCTCAATCTATAGAAGCAGTATAGGCCCCAGTTTGTCTCTTACCTTCGTTCTTACGATCGCTGCGTTCAATGCTCCTTCCTCCGCTCACAGATCAAACGTAATACGCACGTGTGTTACGCTTTATATACACTGCGCATGCGTGTAACTCCGCCAGCCCCTGACGTTCTTTCTAGTGTATTCCCCGCCCCTTTTCGTTCGGCCCAGTGGGTGAAGAGCATGATGGCGGACATACAGGTGCAGGCTAATTGTACCAACGAGGAGGAGGAAAGGGCGGATCCAGGCACGTCCCGATCCAGAAGGAGACGTTTTAAGGCCACAAATATGTCCTTTGGGGAGATGTTGGAGATGGTCGACATCATGAGGAAGTCCGACTATGACGGAAAATATGGGCCTTACCCCAACCCGAACATCCGAAAGGCCAAGATCATGGCGAAAGTGGTCAGGAGTCTAGAGCGGAATTTCGGGGTACGAAGGTCTAAAGATCAGCTCAGGAAGCGGTGGTCGGACCTGAAGTTGAGAGAGCCAGAGCAGTACCGAAAGATCCGGAGAGTGCTGCAAAAAAGTAAGTAGTTGTGCTGTGTTCATATTCTTTCTGTCTTTATTCCGTTCGTTCTGCTCCATATGCTTTTAGTAATTGTAACGTTTAAAAAGGTCAACTTTAATGTTCATGGGCCCATTATTCGTTCGTATCAAACATTTTTCTTTCGGCCTCTAGAACACCATTGTTTAGGCCATATGCATTTTCCCACATTTTTTTGGGGCCTACTTGGATGCCAAATATTTGTTTGTGTAGATGGGTTTGTTACTAGAATGAAATGCCAACTAGATTGTGTGTAAGGAGAGGACACTGAGCAGCTGTTTTCACATCTGGACACTGGAGCACTAGTGTGGGACCCCAGAACACCATTTTTATTAGGGGGGGGGCACACAGGTGCTCCAGTGTATACTATAGGGGGGGCTACATCTGTGAAGCTTGTACCAAACAGGTAAAGTATTGCAGCTTGACAAAGGGCAATAAAAAATATACATCTTGGAACTCGGCTAAAATAGACAATTGTACCCCACTTCCAAGCAATGTTTCCTATTTCTAGTTCTGCCATCAAATATCTGTGTGCTAAGTATACCATTTTTGTTTTACATAGGGGAGAAAAGACTCGGAGGACACCCCTCATCCCAGGAGAACACAGACCCCCCACCTCTGGAAGAAGGGGAAATACCGCAAACCCAAGAAGCTGAGCAGGAGGAAGAAGAAGATGTGGTGGAGATTGGCACCACAACAGGTGAGTGTCTGCGACCACAGGCTCAGGTAAAAGAGATGGATGGAGGCAGATTTTTGAGACCTTTTTTTTGTTCTTTATCTCTTTTTAGGTGATCATGATGTGAGGGAGAGAGAACGTTTCACATCTGAAAGTGCCCAGATACTGATCAGGGAGATCATGGGGTGTAATCTCCAATTGCAAAACATCCAGCAACAAATCAGTGATGTTATTAAAAAAAATAATAACATCATTGATGTTTTGGGGCGAATTTAAACTCCACAAAATCACCTGTTTTATCGTGGTCCAATCTTACCAAAATTTTTTATATGTTTAGAAAAGCCAAATTTGGAGGATGCACACAGTGTGCCAACATGTGCTATCTGCCATCACGCAACCCCTTCCTCAATTATAAAGTAGCATTGAGGAAGGGCTTGCTCCCCCAAAACACGTCCCTTGATCCCCCCTGATGGCAGATAGCACATGTTGACATTCGTAAATTGGTGTGCATCTTCCAAATTTGGCTTTTCCAGGGGTGATTTCCCCCCATCTGAACGCTATATCAAACCCAGTTCCTAAATACTGATGTCTGATATAGCCTTCAGGTTTTACCATATGTGAACTTTGTAAGTTCAATTTGTTTGGCTTTCTTGTTGGTTTTACACAGGCCTGTTTTATCTGAAATGGATATTTCGATTTTTGATAATGCTACTGCAAACATTGTTATACAACAAACATGTTGGTTTGTTTTAAAAACCTTTGGTAAATGCACATGTGATTGTGCAGGTATAAAAAAGTGCCTTACTCAAGAATGTGTGGATTATTGTCTCAACACTACAACACTTTTGGGGTGATGTAATTGCTGTTTTATGGAAAAATGGGGGTTATTTCCTAAGGGCAAATAACTTTGCACTACAAGTGCAGGTTCAGTGCAGTTGCAAGTGCACTTGTAGTGAAATGTGTTTTTGCATTTAGGAAGTACCAGCCAACACTGTTTTTATAAGGTTACCCAATCACGACATTTTCTGCACTCAACACATTTCTGTCAGGGTCAGCTAAAACAAACACAAGCAGTAAATGTCCACCAAGAATTTCTTTTGGTTGTTTTTTATTTGAAAAAGGTGTCACAGATTGTCTGGCATATTGATAGCCCCCTTACCCGCAAAGAACTCCAGGTAGCGTAACCGGACATCATGGGCATTCAGGGAGGGCAAGCCAGGACGGCCACTTTCAAGCGCCGTCAGTGTTGATGGATTTGGGATTCCGGCCTCAGGCCCAACTGAGCCAGCATAGTTGGCTGAATGTTTTCTTAAAAAATTATGGAGAACACAGCAGGCAAGTATTATATGGTTCAGTTTATACTCCACCATATGGATGGGTGTCAGAAATAATTGGAACCGGCTGGCCAGGATTCCAAATGTGTTCTTCACCACTCTTCGGACTCTGGCCAGCCGGTAATTAAAAACCCTCTGTTCCGGGATGAGGGTCTTCATCGGGAATGGCCGCATCAGGTGGTCCCCCAGCGCAAATGCTTCATCAGCAACGAACACAAATGAGAGACCTTCAACATTGTCCTCTGGAGGTGGCAAGTCCAAGCTGCCATTCTGGAGATGCCTGTAGAACTCCGTCTGGGCGATCACTCCACCATCGGACATCCGGCCATTCTTCCCCACGTCCACATACAAGAACTCGTAATTAGCCGACACCACCGCCAACATCACTATACTATTAAACCCTTTTAATTATAATAGTACGACCCCGAGTTGGGTGGTGGGACGATGTGGACGTGTTTCCCATCAATTGCCCCTCCGCAGTTAGGAAAGTCCCACCGCTGGGCAAAATGGGAGGCCACAGTCTGCCATTCCTGTGGCGTTGAAGGAAACTGTTGAGGAAAAAACAACAAACATTACTATTTTTTCAAAGATACATGGCAAGCAGACTTCATTGAGAGATGAATGCCTAAATACAGGGTATTACTTGGAACAGCCCCTCCTTAGTTACACTATTGGCAGCCCACTGGACAGGTAAGAAGTGTCATAATACAAAGATATAAATACACACTGTACACATTTGAGCACATTTGAACATTCTGCTATTACCAATCAAGATAATAATAGGATACAAAAACTTTAAACAGTACCATTGGAAAGTATACAGGCAGGCCCTTGCACTACATGCTTTGGGGAATTCATCCATAAATCTGACCAGTAAAGAGATGGGTATAGTGTGTATGGGTTTGGCAAAGTCAGCAGATAGATGATTGAGGATAGAGAATTGGGATCAGCTGACTTAGCAGTTGGGGGAGGGAGGGTTACAAAAAATTTGGGGACACCACAAAAAAAGCCTCTGGCACTCTGCCTGAATTTAAAGCTAATATAACATTTCCAAACATTTTAGGGGTAGTTTGGGGTAAAGCACTACTATGGAGCTGATAAAATACATTGTTAAGTGACTACATGAGGTGAATATAGGGCAGGAGAGACCATGCTGGAGAGGTTATTGAAGGGCAAATATGTATGAAGGACCTAAAATAATAATTACATAAAAATCCAGCATGCATGAGGACAAAGGGGACATTCACAGCATAATACAATCATGGTAATTAGGGAATGAGGGAAGAAATACAATATATTAGCAAACATTCAATACAATAAAATGTGATATTAAAGCATAAAAATCTTACCTTCATATACTCCTTCTGCAGGACCTGTACGATGGCAGAACAGGTCTCTGGGATAATGATCCCCAGAGCCTGGGGGGAGATGCCTGTTGAGAACTTTAAGTCCTGCAGACTTCTCCCTGTGGCCAAATACCGCAAGGTAGCGACCAACCTCTGCTCTGCAGTGATGGCTTGCCTCATGCAGGTATCCTGCCTGCTAATATAGGGGGTCAGCGAAGCCAACAGACGGTGAAACACGGGGTCCGTCATCCTGAGAAAGTTCCTGAAATCATCAGGATTATTCTCACGGATCTCACGGAGCAAAGGCATATGACAGAACTGGTCACGCTGAAGCAACCAATTCTTGGTCCATGAACTCCTCCCCACCCTGTTCATGGACTGGACTTGTGTCAAGGTCAGGACCCCAACACCAAGCCCCCGCACAGCACGAACTCTACGTGGAGTACGCATACGAAACATGGCTAGAAAATGGTCGGTTGCTCAGAACGAAGTAACAGAACGCAAGGCCTGTGAAGAGCGACCTGAAAAACAGCAACGAGCAGGCAAGATCACACAGAAAACTCAGATACAAACTGACTGCACGCACTGAAGAGCAGATACAAACCCACAAGCACAAACTGAACAGCAGAAAACGATCTGAAAGCCACGAGTCTGAAAAAGCGCGAATCGTCTCTCACCAAACTTTTACTAACACGAGATTAGCAAAAGGAGCCCAAAGGGTGCCGCGCTTGGTTCTGAACCGGCCTTTTCTAGTCTCGTCGTACGTGGTGTACGTGACCGCGTGGTTGTCGATTGGAAATTCCGACAACTTTGTGCGACCGTGTGTAGGCAAAACAAGTTTGAGCCAACATCCGTTGGAAAAGATCCTAGGATTTTGTTGTCGGAATGTCCGAACAAAGTCCGACCGTGTGTACGGGGCATAAGGCTTCAAAGAGAACTAAAAAGAATAATAAACTGACGAGCGGGACAACCTTGTGGACCATACCTCTGCCTTTCTACCCTTTTTCTTCTTTCTCTTTCCTTTTCTCCTCCTTACGATTAAAGCTCATTATCAGAATTTATTTGACCTATATACACTCTACCTGTAAACAATATGTATAGTAGGTATAAATCATCTAAATACCTACAAAAGTAACTAAGGAAATGATATATATCTTTAATTTAGGTTTACGTGAACCCAATGTTTAATATTTGAAATTTCATGATATTTACCTATATAAACCCTACTGTAAAACAATGAGCTTACTTTATAGATCCTTGTAAACTTACTTTATGTATTTTTATAATATTGTATACTCAATAAACTTCTTTTGACAAGGAAAAATACATTTCAGCAATTCATAAACTAATTTGAATTGCTTCATCTCAATTTACTGGTACAATGAATAAATGTGTGTATACTAAGAATATCCCATGACATTTTTCAGTTTTCTTTTGTCTTATTGTGATTTGAATGTGAACATACTATTTTACTTGTCATTGCATATTACAGTGAATTTATTTGTTTACTGCACAAATTGTCTGAAGTAACAAAGAAAAGAATTGACTTGGTTCTGTGCTTCATCAGCAATGACATATCTTTCAGCAAAGTGTGGTGGCTACTTAAAGAAAATAGAGGGGAGGAAAGGGTTATGCAGAAAAGCATTTCAAAGTAAGTAGCAAACGTCTATTGCAGATACTTTTGTGCTGCAGGTTATTACTTTGCCTTGTTATACATAAATGTATTTTACATATTTTGTTTCAACAAGAAACCGTAGAAAGTAGCATTTGAATTATTGGTAATGAGGGATAGACTGAATGTTCGAGTCAAACATCCGCTGTTTGTTTTTTCGCAAAACAGACGAACACATGGGGCGTTTGCGGCCAATTTTCTAGTGCTAACTGAACCAGGGGGGTTTGGCTCATCCCTACTGTACACCGACTGCACTGTATTATATACTGTACACTGCCTGAAGTTTATTTACTGTATACACTGTATTATATACCGTGTACACTGCCTGCATGTATTATATACTGTACACCGACTGCACTGTATTATATACTGTACACCAACTGCACTGTATTTTACACTGTACACCGCCTGCACTGTATTTTACACTGTACACCGACTGCACTGTATTATATACTGTACACTGCCTGCACTTATATACTGTACACCGACTGCACTGTATTATTTACTGTACACCGACTGCACTGTATTATATGCTGTACACTGTATTATATACTGTGTACACCACCTACTGTATCATATACTGTACACTGCCTGCACTTATATACTGTACACTGCCTGCACTGTATTATATACTGTACACCAACTGCACTGTATTTTACACTGTACATCGCCTGCACTGTATTTTACACTGTACACCGACTGCACTGTATTATATACTGTACACTGCCTGCACTTATATTCTGTACACCGACTGCACTGTATTATTTACTGTACACAGACTGCACTGTATTATATGCTGTACACTGTATTATATACTGTGTACACCACCTACTGTATCATATACTGTACACTGCCTGCACTTATATACTGTACACTGCCTGCACTTATATACTGTACACTGCCGGCACTGTATTATATACTGTACACTAGGGGTGAGCCAAACACCCCCCTGTTCGGGTTGGCACCAGAACATGCGAACAGGAAAAAAGTTTGTTCGAACACGCGAACACCGTTAAAGTCTATGGGACATGAACATAAATAATCAAAAGTGCTAATTTTAAAGGCTTATAGGCAAGTTATTGTCATTAAAAGTGTTTGGGGTCCTGACCCAGGGGACATGGATCAATGCAAAAAAAAAGTTTTAAAAACGGCCGTTTTTTCAGGAGCAGTGATTTTAATAATGCTTAAAGTCAAACAATAAAAGTGTAATATCCCTTTAAATTTCATAGCTCGGGGGTGTCTATAGTATGCCTGTAAAGGGGCGCATGTTTTCCCTGTTTAGAACAGTCTGACAGCAAAATTACATTTAAAAAAAAAACGAAATGCCCAAAAATCCATACCAGACCCTTATCCGAGCACGCAACCTGGCAGGTCGCAGGAAAAGAGGGGGGACGAAAGTGCGGCCTCCCCCCTCCTGAACCGTACCAGGCCACATGCCCTCAACATTGGGAGGGTGCTTTGGGGTAGCCCCCAAAACACCTTGTCCCTATGTTGATGAGGACAAGGGCCTCATCCCCACAACCCTGGCCGGTGGTTGTGGGGGTTTGCAGGCGGGGGGCTTATCGGAATCTGGAAGCCCCCTTTAACAAGGGGACCCCCAGATCCCGCCCCCCCCCTTTGTGAAATGGTAAGGGGGTACTTACCCCTACCATTTCACTAAAAAACTGTCTAAAATGTTAAAAATGACAAGAGACAGTTTTTGACAATTCCTTTATTTAAATGCTTCTTCTTTCTTCTATCTTCCTTCATCTTCTTCTTCTGGTTCTTCTGGCTCTTCTGGTTCTTCCTCCGGCGTTCTCGTCCAGCATCTCCTCTGCGGCATCTTCTATCTTCTTCTCCTCGGGCCGCTCCGCACCCATGGCATGGGGGGAGGCTGCCGCTCTTCTCTTCTTCTTTTCTTCTCTTCTTCTCTTATTCTCTTTCTTCTCCGGGCCGCTCCGCACCCATGCTGGCATGGAGGCAGTCTCCCGCTGTGTGACGGTGTCTCCTTGTCTGACGGTTCTTAAATAACGGGGGCGGGGCCCCCCAGTAACCCCGCCCCCCTCTGAGCGGCCCGAGGAGAAGAAGATAGAAGACTCCACGGAGGAGATGCTGGACGAGAATGCCGGAGGAAGAACCAGAAGATGAAGGAAGATAGAAGAAAGAAAAAGCATTTAAATAAAGGAATTGTCAAAAACTGTCTCTTGTCATTTTTAACATTTTTGACAGTTTTTTAGTGAAATGGTAGGGGTAAGTACCCCCTTACCATTTCACACAGGGGGGGCCGGGATCTGGGGGTCCCCTTGTTAAAGGGGGCTTCCAGATTCCGATAAGCCCCCCGCCCGCAGACCCCCACAACCACCGGCCAGGGTTGTGGGGATGAGGCCCTTGTCCTCATCAACATGGGGACAAGGTGTTTTGGGGGGCTACCCCAAAGCACCCTCCCAATGTTGAGGGCATGTGGCCTGGTACGGTTCAGGAGGGGGGGCCGCACTCTTGTCCCCCCTCTTTTCCTGCAGCCTGCCAGGTTGCGTGCTCGGATAAGGGTCTGGTATGGATTTTTGGGGGGACCCCACGCCGTTTTTTTGTTTTTTTGGCGTGGGGATCCCCTTAAAATCCATACCAGACCTGAAGGGTCTGGTATGGAATTTAGGGGGAACCCCACGTCATTTTTTAAAAAAAATTTTGGCCGGGGTTCCCCTTAATATCCATACCAGACCTGAAGGGCCTGGTATGGAATTTAGGGGGACTCCCACATCATTTCTTTTTTTAATTTTGGTTCGAGATTCCCCTGTGGGGAATCCCCATGCCGTTTTTATCAATGAACTTCTACGTGTATTGTCTGCAATGCAATAGCCGCGAGTAGTTTTAAATGGGTTTTTTCCTTCGAAATGTCATTTTGCTGTCAGACTATTCAAAACACGGGAAACATGCGCCCCTTTACAGGCATACTATAGACACCCCCAGCTACGAAATTTAAAGGGATATTACACTTTTATTGTTTGACTTTAAGCATTATTAAAATCACTGCTCCTGAAAAAACGGCCATTTTTAAAACTTTTTTTTTGCATTGATCCATGTCCCCTGGGGCAGGACCCGGGTCCCCAAACACTTTTTATGACAATAACTTGCATATAAGCCTTTAAAATTAGCACTTTTGATTTCTCCTATAGACTTTTGAAGGGTGTTCCGCGGTATTCGAATTTGCCGCGAACGCCCCAAATTGTTCGCTGTTCGGCGAACAGCCAATGTTCGAGTCGAACATGAGTTTGACTCGAACTCAAAGCTCATCCCTACTGTACACTGACTGCACTGTATTATATACTGTACACTGACTGCACTATATATATATATATATATATATAATTCTAAACTGCCTGCATGCCACTAACTAACCTGCCTAATGTAGCTCAAGTTATCTCAATCTCCACATTATCACACTACATACGGCTGCCGTGTAAGCAGCCTTATATAGTGTGGGGTGTGGACTTGGCCCCCTGAACCATGATTGGCCAAAGGCACCCTACCTTTGGCCAATTACGGCTCTCTCAGCAGAGGGCGCTGTGATTGGCCAAAGCATGCAGGTCAGGTGCATGCTTTGGCCAATCATCATAAAACAATGCACTGTAATTTTGCAATGCATTATGGGGCGTTCCATTGGTGCTTGAATTTCCCGTGAATGCCCCATAATATTCGCTGATCGGTGAACGGGCAAACAGCTGATGTTCGAGTCAAACGTTCAATTTGAACATCGAGCTCATCCCTAGTGTACAGTATATAATACAGTGCAAGCAGTGTACACAGTATATAATACAGTGTGTACAGTATATAATACATTGCAGTCAGTGTACAGTATATAATACAGTGGAGTCAGTGTACAGTATATAATACAGTGTGTACAGCATATAATACATTGCAGTCAGTGTACAGTATATAATACAGTGCAGTCGGTGTACAGTATATAATACAGTGTAGTGCGGTGTGAAAAAACATCCACATCATGTCCGGAAGGCCACCAAGGAGATGCAGATGCTCACATGCCACTTAAAGAGGGCAAGCGGCCTCTGTGTTTACAGTGAAAATTGGTGGTCTTGGACATGGTGCATCCTCTGCAGGCGGGGCAGGCTTGTCCTTTTTTTTCTGCTGCTGCCCGTGTTATTGAGCCACAACATGCAGAAGAGTTGGTGGAGTTGATAACAAAGCTGTCCTCATCCTCCTCATCCTCTGTCACCCAGGCTCATACTAGTTTGCCTTCCAACGCAGCTGCCAAAGTGGCCTATTCCACTGGCTCCTTGTCCACAGTTACTCCTTCAGTAGCCAAACAATCATGCACGGAGGAGTCACTGGACCTATTCGACCATAGTGTTGGTTACATGGTGCTGGAGGATGCGCAGCAATTTGAAGGCTCCGATGTTGGTTCTCAGGTTGAGGAAGGGAGTAACGTGAGCCTAGAGAGAGGGGGTGCCACAGAAGGACAAGAAACTAGCAGTCATGTTCCCCCAACTGCAGCATACTGCCAAGTTTGATCCAGTGATGAGGAGAAAGGGAATGATGAGGTCACTGACTGTACTTGGGTGCCTGAGAGAAGTGAGGAGGAGGAGACACAACTCCAATGAGGCAGGATGTCCTCCAGGGGCTAGCTTAAGGGCAGCCCCCTATTGTATCACATCACAGAGCTCCACAGGTGCAGGGCACTGCTGACTCCCCACTGACTTCCAAAAGTTCATTGGTGTGGGCTTTTTTCAACACATGTGCAATAGATAACAGTGTTGCTGTTTCCAATCTATGCCTGAAGTAGATCAAGCGTAGCCAGAACACCAGCCGCTTGGGCACCACATGCTTGACAAGACATATGATGACCTGTCATGCAGTCCGTTGGCAACAGCACCTGAAAGACCCACATCATTAAAAAAAGGCAGACTTCTCTTTGCTCCTCATCTGGGATCTCAACCTCTACTATACCTCAAGTCCTCTCAAACCTGTACTGAGAAGAATGAAGGTATAGCAATAGGTGCTGCCACAAGCACTTGCAGCCAACCTACTAGCAGTACACAACCTGTTAATTTCGGCAGGTAAATTTCACAACCCCAGTTGCTGAACTGTAAAAAAAAATACTGTCCCAGCCATCCACATGCTCAGCCTCTAAATGGTGGCTTGACCAAATTTCTAGCACTACAACTGCTGCCTCTTCAGCTGGTAGACTCTGCCCTTTTGTGGCAGGTTCCAAAACGACATTTCTTTTCATATGAGCCCGTTCCAGCTCTCTACCATCATGCGGAAGGCAATGCTTTGGTCTCGTTGGACAGGGCGGTCAGCAGCAAGGTTGATATTACCACTGACTCTGGGTCAACATTACCTTTCCTTCATGGCACACTGGGTAACTCTGCTGGCAGCTGGGAAGGATGCAGGACAGGGTTCAGTTCTGGAGCTTGTTCTGCCACTACGCCTCCAAAAAGCTGGTGGTGATTGTCCCAAGTATGTCTGCTTCACCCCCTCCTCTTCTTCTTCCTCTATGGCCTTTTCTGCTGAATTGTCCCCTGAACCATCAGTGCTTCCTGAGCGTTCAAGGGGCTATGCAAGCAGTCAGGCTAAAAGATGCCATGTGGTGCTTTAGTTGGTCTGTCTAGTGAACAGGAATCACATTGAGGCAGAGATTCTGTCAACTCTGTAGGAGCAGGCTCAGAGGTGGTTGACACCACAGCAGCTTGCGCCAGGAATGGTTGTATGCGACAATGGCACCAATCTTCTCTCCGCCCTCCGACAGGGACACTTGACACATGTTCCATGCTTGGCACATGTCCTGAATTTGGTGGTGCAGCGTTTCTTGACCATGTACCTAGGCTTACAAGATCTGCTGAGGCAGATCAAAAAAGTCTGTGGGCATTTCCAGTGGTCATACCATGCCAGTCCTTGGCTGGCTTACATTCAACAGGAATTCAACCTGCCCACCAACCGCCTCATTTGTGACATGCCCACCAGGAACTTAACATTGGCAATGCTGCAGTGGCTGCATACACAGCAGAGAGTCATCAATGAGTACCTGTGTGAGTATGGCACCAGGACAGGCTCCGGGGTGCTTGGCTTCTTTTCACAACATCAGTGGCTACTGATAAAGGATGCAATCACTGTCCTGTCACCATTTGAGGAGGCCACAAGGCTGGTGAGCAGTGACAATGCATGCATCAGTGACACTGTCCCTCTAGTCTTCCTGCTTGAGCACACGCTTCGTAGAATTATGGAAAGGGCACTTGAGACAGAACAGTGGGAGGAAGAGCAGGACTTCCTTTCCTCTCAAGGCCTCTTTATGCAAATAGCATTCCTGCGGGGCCACCAAACACACAGCAGGAAGAGGAGGAGCAGGAGGATGGTGTCAGCATGGATGTAGAGGATAACATGCAACAGTCTTTAAGGGATGGTTTTCAGTCCCCAGAAACCCAAGGAGTTGTATGTGGCTGAGAGGAGGTAATTCCTGACAATGTCAACCTTAGTGACCCAGAGGACTCAAAATGTATTGCCTCTGCAAATATACACTGCATGGGCTCCCTGATTCTGTAAAGCCTGTGAAAGGATCCTAGGATTCGTGGTATCAAGGAGTGGGATCATTACTGGCTGGCAACCCTTCTTGATCCACGTTACAAGTTTAAAGTTGCAGACCTCAGCCTGCCTTCGCAGAACGAGCAGAGGATAAAACATCTTCAGGACACCTTGAAGAAAAGTTTGTTTAACTCCTTTCCAGACCCTGGGAGGTTACCATTTGGTGGTGCTGGGCAACGTGTTTCTGAGGCTTTGTTCCATCAGAGGAAGAGCAGTGGACAAGGTGGCCGGCTGACTGATGCCTTTAAACAATTCTTTAGCCCTCAGCGCTCTGGGCTAATAGGTTCAAGCAACCATCTGCAGCACCTGCATTATATGGTGCAGGGATATCTAGGGGCAAGAGCAGACTTGGAGACCTTTCCAACTGAGCATCCACTGGGTTACTGGCCAGAACTTGCTCAATATGCTACTGGCCTGCCCTGCATCCAGTGTGTTTTCTGAATGGACATTCAGTGCTGCTAGAGGGTTTGTAATGGATCAAAGAGTGCACCTGTCCACAGACTCCGTTGATAGGCTCACATTTATAAAAATGAATCAGTCCTGTATCAGCAGCTATTAAGCCCCTGATGCTGATGTAACTGATTGAATTTGCTAGGGATCTGGGATCCCTTGAAAACTGCCTATGCTGTCTATCCTATTCCTGAATCTTGATGATGCTAGCTTCCAACAATATTTTTGGTTTAGGGCACCACTAACACCCAAGGCCAAATTTTTCTGCACCTGTTTGACTGGAGCATGTAATTTTTGAAATAATTTTTAACAGCAGGGCCCGTCCCTGCGCTAAACAAGTGTAACTGTCAGGGGTTACAGTGTTCAGGCACCAACACCCAAGGCCCAGTTTTTCTGCACCTATTTGACTGGGGCATATTATTATAATTTTTTTACAAATTTTTAACAGCAGGGCCTGTTCCTGTGCCCAACAAGAGTAACTGTGAGGAGTTAGTGTTCTGGCACCACCAACACCTAAGGTCCAAATTTTGTATATAGTGCAGTCCGTATAGTATATATACTGCAGTTCAGAGTATATAGTGTAGTCAGTGTAGTATATATAATACAGTGCAGGGTAAATAGTGCAGTGCAGAGTATATAATACAGTGTATTGAAGTGGTTAAGGGGAACCCTATGACAGAATTAAGAAAAAAAGGGTATGGGGTCCCCCCAAAATCCATACCAGGCCCTTTGGGTCTGGTATAGATTTTAAGGGGAACTCCATGCTAAAATTAAAAAAAAATGGTGTGGAGTCCCCACAAAATCCATGCCAGACCCTTATCCGAGCAAGCAGCCTGGCAGGCCAGGAAAGGGGGGAGATGAGCGAGCACCCCCATCTCCTGAACTATACCAGGCCACTTACCCTCAACATGGGGAGGGTACATTGGGATGCCTCCCAAAGCACCTTGTCTCCATTTTGATAAGGACCAGAGCCTCTTCCTGATGACCCTGGCCATTGTTTGATCCCCAGATCCCGCCCCCCCTTTGTGAATGGGTATTGATTACATTGTATCCCTAGCCATTCACCAAAAAAAGTGTCAAAAAATAAAAACCACAATAGTTTTTGACAATTCCTTTATTAAAAAAGAAAAATGCCTCCCGCGATGTACATCCATCATCAATCACACTGCTCGATGGACCCAAAAAATTGAAAAAAAAGATAAAACTCTGCCTCCATGGGAGGGCTCCCGGCGACTGCTGTCTCTTGTCTGTAACAACTGTTATATAGGCAAGGACGGGGTCACCCGGTGACGTAAACAAGTGACCTCACCCACTTCTGACATCATGTGACTTCATGTGACATCAGACGGGGCAGGGTCATCTGGTTACATCAGCGGGTGGCCCCACCCTTGCCTATATAAGAGCTGTCAAATGGAAAAGACAGCAGTCAACCGGAGCCGGAGTTTTTTCGTTTTTTTTTCTTTTTTTCGGGTCCTTTGGGTGGTGTGATTGACATGGATGTACATTGCGGGACACTTATTTTAATTTTTATAAAGGAGATAACAAAAATTTCATGTGAAATCAGATGGGGTGGGGTCATCTGGTTACGTCAGCAGGTGGCCCAACCCTTGCCTATATAAGAGCTGTCAAATGGAAAAGACAGCAGTCAACCGGAGGCAGAGTTTTTTCGTTGTTTTTTTTTTCCGGGTCCTTTGGGTGGTGTGATTGACATGGATGTACATCGCGGGACACTTTTATTTTAATTTTTATAAAGGAGATAACAAAAACTGTCTATTGTGTTTTTTTTACACTTTTTTTGTAAATGAGTAGGGGTACAATGTACCCGATGCCTATTCACATAGTGGGGGCAGGATCTGGGGGCCCCGTTGTTAAAGGGGGCTTCCAGATTCAGATAAGAAGCCCACCTGTAGATCACAACAACCAATGGCCAGGGTTGTTGGGAAGAGGCTCTTGTCCCCATTAGACAGGTGCACACTGAAATATTTTGTTTCAGAATTTCGTTTTCGTCCGAAAAATAAATGTATTTAGTTACTCCCGAAATTCGTTTTTAATTATTTTGTTTTTTGTTAAAAATTGCATTTTTCCGAAAATCCAAATTAAGGTCGAATCTGTCATTGAAGGCTTATGGTGTCTGTCGAATGTTCAAAGAAGATTCGACAGAGCAGCTAAATTGTATAACGCCATATAATTTACCTGCTCCACCGAATCTTCATAGAACTTTCAACAGACACCATAAGCCAAAGTACGTGTGTACTTAGTTCTAGCTATTTTACTGCTCCTCCTCTCGAATCGAATCTTTTCTCCCCTTCGTCAAATCTTTTCTCCCCTACGTCGAATCTTTTCTCTCTATGTAGAATAATCTTGGACTAATAGAGTTAGACACTTTCGACCACAGGTTTGATGGACACAGATTGTTATTGTCATCATCATGTTGAATCTCCTATCTATATCGAACTGTTGTAGCAATGAAAATGAAAATGAAGCATTTTTTTATGTCGGATCTTTCGTTCTTCGGATTCTGCACTTTTTAACAAACGATAACGAAAATACCTGAAATTCGGACGAAAATGCATTCGGACAAAAACGAATGCACATGTCTAGTCCCCATCAACATGAGGACAAGATGCTTTGGGGGGCACCCCAAAGCACCCTCCCCATGTCCAGGGCATGTGGCCTGGTATGGTTCAGGGTTGTTCGTGCGTCCCCCCATCCTGACCTCCAGGCTGCGTGCCCAGATAAGGGCCTGGTATGGATTTTGGGGGGCCCTCACGCCAATTTTTTAAAAAAATTTGGATCGTTGAGTTCCCCTTAAAATCCATACCAGACCTAAAGGGCCTGGTATGGACTGGGAGGGGGAACCGCACGCTGTTTTTTTTCGGGAGCTGGCATTACAGCTGCTAGCAAGTTTAAATGGCATTTTTTCCTTAAGAAATTTAATTTTGCTGCAGCACTGTTCTACACATCACGTAGATGTGCCACTGTACAGGCAGACTAAGGGGACCCCCCAGGAATGATATTTAAAGAAATATTTCATTTTTTTTGTTTCACTTTAAGCATTATTAAAATCACTGCTCCTGAAAAAAAAGTAATTTTAAAAACTTTTTTTTGCATTGATACATGTCCCCTGGGGCAGTACACGAGCCCCCATACACTTTTTATGGCAATAACTTGCATATAAACCTTTAAAATGATAATTTTTGATTTTTCATGTTCGTGTCCCATAGACTTTGATAGGGTTTGCATATTCGCTAGAACTTTTTGCCTGTTTGCATGTTCTGGTGTGCAACGAACCGGGGGGGGGGGTGTTCGGCCCATTTCTCTTTTAAAGGATTTAAACATTTCAGTGTTCCCATTCAAATACACTTATTCTGATCCCCATTCAGTAGTAGGGATGAGCTTCGTGTTCGAGTCGGCGGTTCGGTCGTTCGCCGAATTGCGAACGATATGGGCCGTTCGTGCCAAATTCGTGTGGCGCGTCACGGCCCATAATTCACTGCGGCATCGCAGTGCATTGCTTGCTGATGATTGGCCAGGCATGCACTGTGACCCGCATGCTTGGCCAATCACAGCGCCGCCTGAACAGAGAGTCGTAATTGGCCAAAGCCAAGGAGGCTTTGGCCAATTATGGCTCAGGGGATTTAGTACATGCCCCACACTATATAAGGCCGCCTTCACGGCGGCCCTGTGCAGTGTGTTCCGGTGTGCTGAGAAATAGAGAGAGACAGAGACAGTGTCATTTCATTTGAGTTAGCTAGATTAGGCAGGACAGTCAGTCAGTTAGCTGCACTTAAAGTGTATTGTGTATATATATGCATCCCAGGTGTTGCATATATATATACACTGTATTCAGTTTAGCTAGATCTGTTCCTGTTATCTTCTAGACTATTTACATTTGGTGCAGTGCATCCTGCTCACAGTGTTCAGCTAGATCCGTTCCTGTTATCTTCCTACTGACAGGCAGGCTTGTCTTGTTACAGTATTTACAGCTACCTAAAGAAAATTACTGGTGTTCTTTTGATCCTATTAGTACCACGGTCAGGCAGCTAGACTATTTACATTTAGTGCAGTGCGTCCTGCTCACAGTGTTCAGCTAGATCCGTTCCTGTTATCTTCCTACTGACAGGCAGGCTTGTCTTGTTACAGTATATAAAGCTACCTGAAGAAAATTACTGGTGTTCTTTTGATCCTATTAGTACCACGCTCAGGCAGCTAGACTATTTACATTTAGTGCAGTGCGTCCTGCTCACAGTGTTCAGCTAGATCCGTTCCTGTTATCTTCCTACTGACAGGCAAGCTTGTCTTGTTACAGTATATAAAGCTACCTGAAGAAAATTACTGGTGTTCTTTTGATCCTATTAGTACCACAGTCAGGCAGCTAGACTATTTACATTTAGTGCAGTGCGTCCTGCTCACAGTGTTCAGCTAGATCCGTTCCTGTTATCTTCCTACTGACAGGCAGGCTTGTCTTGTTACAGTATATAAAGCTACCTGAAGAAAAATTCTGGTGTTCTTTTGATCCTATTAGTACCACGGTCATGCAGCTAGACTATTTACATTTAGTGCAGTGCGTCCTGCTCACAGTGTTCAGCTAGATCCGTTCCTGTTATCTTCCTACTGACAGGCAGGCTTGTCTTGTTACAGTATATAAAGCTACCTGAAGAAAATTACTGGTGTTTTTTTGATCCTATTAGTACCATGCTCAGGCAGCTAGACTATTTACATTTAGTGCAGTGCATCCTGCTCACAGTGTTCAGCTAGATCCGTTCCTGTTATCTTCCTACTGACAGGCAGGCTTGTCTTGTTACAGTATATAAAGCTACCTGAAGAAAATTACTGGTGTTCTTTTGATCCTATTAGTACCACGGTCAGGCAGCTAGACTATTTACATTTAGTGCAGTGCATCCTGCTCACAGTGTTCAGCTAAAGCTACCTGTAGAAGGTTGGTGGTGTTCTCATACTACAGGCAGGCAGTTGATTTTGCTAGCTGCAGTATCAGTACATATATATATATATATATATATATATATATATATATATATATATCCCAGCTTAGTGCAGCTACAGGCCATTAGTATGTCTGGAAGGCCAAGAAGGAGAGGCAGACAGTCACAAGCCAATAAGAGAGGGCAAGCAGGCTCTGTGTCTAGTGCTGGTCGTGGAGACGGTGCATCCTCATCAGCACGTGGCCATGGGACACGCTTGGCCTTTTTTTCGGCAGCTGGCCGCGTTGAGCCGCAACATGCGGAAGACTTGGTCGAGTGGATGACCAAGCCGTCCTCATCCTCCTCATCCTCTCTCACCCATGCCCAGGGTGCTTTGTCTGGCAAAGCAGCGGCCTCTTCCCTCGGCTCAATGTCATCAGTGACTCCTTCCCTAGCTCCACCATGTCCTCCTGAGGAGTGCCTCGAACTGTTTGACCACAGTGTTGGGTACATGCTCCAGGAGGATGCCCAGCGTTTGGAAGGCTCTGATGATGATACTGAGCTCGATGAAGGCAGTAACATGAGCACGGACAGAGGGGGTGCCCAAGAAGGACAGCAATCTGGCAGTCATGCTCCCCCTGCTGCAGCATACTGCCAGGTTTGCTCCAGTGATGAGGAGGGAGGGGATGATGAGGTCACTGACTCAACGTGGGTGCCTGATAGGAGAGAGGAGGAGGAGGAGGAGGAGGAGGCACATCACCAACGAAGCAGGATGCCCTCCAGGGGCCAGCCTAAGGGCAGCACATTGACTGAATCACACCCCAAAGCTCCACATATGCAGGGCGCTGCAGTCTCTGCGCGTTATTCAAAAAGTTCTTTGGTGTGGGCCTTTTTTGAGACGAGTGCATCAGATCGCACCGCTGCTATTTGCAACATATGTCTCAAGCGTATCTCACGTGGCCAAAAAATCTCCCGCTTGGGTACCACATGCTTGACCAGACATATGTTGACCTGCCATGCAGTTCGTTGGCAAGCGTATCTAAAAGACCCACACCAAAGAACAAAGAGGACATCTCCTTGCTCCTCATCAGCTGAGATTTCCAACCCCACTAGACCTTCAGTCCTCTCTGAGACCTGCACTGAGAGGAATGAAGGTGTAGAATTAGGTGTGTCACAGCCAAGTACTTGTGGGCAATCTGCTTTTGATACACCGACGTCAGATTGTACCAGGCAAATTTCCCTGCCCCAGCTGCTGCACCGCCGAAAGAAGTTTGCTCCCAGCCATCCATATGCCCAGCGGTTGAATGCTAGCTTGGCAAAATTGCTAGCACTTCAACTGCTGCCTTTTCAGTTGGTAGACTCTGCCCCCTTCCGTGAGTTTGTGGAATGTGCGGTTCGTCAGTGGCAGGTACCCAAACGCCACTTTTTCTCACGGAAGGCGATTCCGGCTCTCTACCAGTATGTGGAAGGCAATGTCCATGCCTCGCTGGACAGGGCGGCCAGCGGTAAGGTGCATATTACCGCTGACTCATGGTCCAGCAGGCATGGACAGGGACGTTACCTAAGTTTCACGCCGCATTGGGTGACTCTGCTGGCAGCTGGGAAGGATGCAGGACAAGGTGCAGTAGTGTTGGAGGTTGTTCTGCCACCACGCCTCCAAAATGCTAATGATTGTGACACACCTCTCTCCTCCACCCCCTCCTCTTCTTCTTCCTCCATGGCCTCTTCCTCAGAACCAGCGGTGCTCCGTAGTCGTTCAAGGGGCTACGCAAGTACGCAGGCCAAAAGATGCCATGCAGTGCTTGAGCTGGTGTGCTTGGGGGACAGAAGCCACACTGGGGCAGAGGTTCTGTCAGCTCTGCAGGGGCAGGTTCAGAGGTGGTTGACGCCACGCCAACTTAAGGCAGGAATGGTGGTTTGCTACAATGGCACCAACCTCCTCTCTGCCCTCCGACAGGGACAAATGACCCATGTGCCCTGTTTGGCTCACGTCCTTAACTTGGTGGTGCAGCGATTCTTGGGCAGGTACCCGGGCTTACAGGATGTCCTGAGGCAGGCCAGGAAAGTCTGTGTGCATTTCCGCCGGTCATATAATGCCAGTGCTCGGCTGACGGACCTCCAAAAGGAGTTTAACCTGCCCAAGAACCGCCTAATCTGTGACATGCCCACCAGGTGGAACTCAACGTGGCCATGCTGCAGCGGCTGCACACGCAGCAGAGGGCCATTAATGAGTACCTGTGCGACTATGGCACCAGGACAGGGTCAGGGGAGCTTGGTTTTTTTTCCCCACGCCAGTGGGCCATGATCAGGGGTGCATGCACTGTCCTGTCACCATTTGAGGAGGCCACGAGGATGGTGAGCAGTGACAGTGCATGCATCAGTGACACTGTCCTCCTTGTCCACCTGTTGGAGCACACGCTGCGTGGAATAATGGACAGGGCACTTGAGGCAGAACAGAGGCAGGAAGAGGAGGACTTCCTTAGCTCTCAGGGCCCCCTTTATCCAGACAGTGTTCCTGCGTGCCCGCCGATCACACAGGAAGAGGACGAGGAGGAGGAGGAGGAGGAAGATTGTGTCAGTATGGAGGTGGAGCCTGGCACTCAGCATCAGCAGCAGTCTTTAAGGGATCAGTCCCAAGAAACACATGGACTTGTACGTGGCTGGGAGGAGGTGGCTGCGGACCATGTCGTCCTTAGTGACCCAGAGGACTCCGGACCAAATGCCTCAGCAAACCTACGCTGCATGGCCTCCCTGATCCTGCAAAGCCTGCGTAAGGATCCTCGTATTCGTGGTATCAAGGAGAAGGACCAATACTGGCTGGCAACCCTCCTTGATCCACGTTACAAGGGTAAGGTTGCGGACCTTATCTTGCCATCGCAGAGGGAGCAGAGGATGAAACATCTTCGGGAGGCCTTGCAGAAAGGTCTGTGCAACGCGTTCCCAGAGACTGGGAGGTTACAAACTCCTGTTTCTGGACAACGTGTTGCTGAGGCTTCGGTCAGTCAAAAAAGGAGCGGTGGAGAAGGTGGCCGTCTGACCGATGCGTTCAGACAATTTTTTGGTCCGCAGCCCCAAGGTATGATCGGTTCCAGCAACCATCGCCAGCGTCTGTTTTACATGGTGCAGGAATACCTAGGGGCAAGATCAGACTTGGACACCTTTCCCACCGAAAATCCTCTGGGTTACTGGGTCTTGAGGATGGATCACTGGCCAGAGCTTGCACAGTATGCAATTGAGCTACTGGCCTGTCCTGCATCCAGCGTTCTTTCGGAACGCACATTCAGTGCTGCTGGAGGCGTGGTAACCGATCACAGGGTGCGTCTGTCCACCGACTCGGTCGATCGACTGACCTTCATAAAAATAAATCAATGTTGGATCACCACCAGCTACCAAGCACCTGATGCTGATGTAACCGAATATTTTTTTTTGAAATCTCAGATCCCTTCAAAGACTGCCTATGCTGATGCTGAGTGACTATCCCTGAGTAATTATCCTCTTCCTCCTCAATCATCACGCTGATAGCTTGTAAGAACATTTTTGGTTCTGGGCGCCACCACCAGTGCCTAAGGCACAATTTTTCAGCCCCTGTTTAACAGGGGCATGTAATTACAATTTTTGATGTAATACTTTGCAGCAGGGCTCGTTCCTGCATTCCAACTAGAGTGTCTGTGAGGGGTTGCAGTGTTGTGGCACCAGCACCAGTGCCTAAGGCCCATTTTTTCTGCCCCTGTTTAACAGGGGCGTGTAATTACAATTTTTGATGCAATACTTTGCAGCAGGGCTCATTCCTGCATTCCAACTAGAGTGTCTGTGAGGGGTTGCAGTGTTGTGGCACCAGCACCAGTGCCTAAGGCCCATTTTTTCTGCCCCTGTTTAACAGGGGCGTGTAATTACAATTTTTGATGCAATACTTTGCAGCAGGGCTCGTTCCTGCATTCCAACTAGAGTGTCTGTGAGGGGTTGCAGTGTTGTGGCACCAGCACCAGTGCCTAAGGCCCATTTTTTCTGCCCCTGTCTAACAGGGGCGTGTAATTACAATTTTTGATGCAATACTTTGCAGCAAGGCTCGTTCCTGCGTTCCAACTAGAGTGTCTGTGAGGGGTTGCAGTGTTGTGGCACCAGCACCAGTGCCTAAGGCCCATTTTTTCTGCCCCTGTCTAACAGGGGCGTGTAATTACAATTTTTGATGCAATACTTTGCAGCAAGGCTCGTTCCTGCATTCCAACTAGAGTGTCTGTGAGGGGTTGCAGTGTTGTGGCACCAGCACCAGTGCCTAAGGCCAATTTTTCAGCCCTTGTTTAACAGGGGCGTGTAATTACAATTTTTGATGCAATACTTTGCAGCAGGGCTCGTTCCTGCGTTCCAGCTAGAGTGTCTGTGAGGGGTTGCAGTGTTGTGGCACCAGCACCAGTGCCTAAGGCCTAATTTTTCAGCTTCTGTTCAACAGGGGCATGTAATTACAATTCTTGATTTAATATTTCACAGCAGGGCCCTGTGAGGGCTTACAGTGTTGTAGCCACAGCAACACCTAAGGCCCAAATTTCTGCTGAGTATATAGGGCAGGACCCTACTTTCAAACATCTAACTTACAAATGACTCCTACTTGCAAATGGAAGGAGACAACAGGAAGTGAGATGAAATCGACCCCAGGAAGGGAAATTCTCTCCTGTAAGAGTTAATATGGGAAAAACATTTCTCCTTTCCACTGATGCTTTCCAATCCTTGTTCCACAAAAAAACCCAAATTTTCAAAAAACATTTTTCATTGGGACAAAAAGTGAGGTGAAATCTTCTGAAGAGGAGGAAAGACAGCAAAACAAATGTCACAGGGGCTATAACCCTTCCCTATGTTTTCCAAAAAGCTTAAAAAAGATTTTTTGGCTGGAGCTAAACACGTTAAAAATGTACCCGTTCAAAATTACAAAGAGATTCTACTTAGCAACAAACCTACAGTCCCTCTCTTGTTTGCACCGCCTGTATACTGCTGTTCAGAGTATATAGGGCCTGGTGGCCCCACACCTTTCCTTATTTTAATTTGGGTGCGGGGTTCCCCTTAATATCCATACAAGACCCAAAGGGCCTGGTAATGGACTGGGGGGTACCCATGCTGTTTGTCTCACTGATTTTCATCCATATTGCCATGACCCGACATTACATTAAACCCGCAAGCAGTTTTAAATGAGATTTTTTCCTTTAAAAATGACATTTGGTGCAGGGACTGTTCTAAACACGGGAAACAGGCTTCACTTTACAGGCATACTATAGACACCCCCCAGGTACGATATTTAAAGGAATATTTCACTTTTTTTTTTACTTTAAGCATCATTAAAATCACTGCTCCCGAAAAAACGGCCGTTTTTAAAAGTTTTTTTTGCATTGATACATGTCCCCTGGGGTAAGACCCGGGTCCCCAAACCGTTTTTAGGACAATACCATGCAAATTAGCCTTTAAAATTAGCACTTTTGATTTCGAAAGTCCCATAGACGTCAATGGGGTTCTAACGTTCGTGCGAACTTTCGGTCCGTTCGCAGGTTCTGGTGCGAACCGAACCGGTGGGTGTTCGGCTCATCCCTATTCAGTAGGCCTAAACAGCCTGAAAGAATGGAAGCAAATAGAAGATTTGTACAATATACCCATGCATGATCAAGAATATAATATAAAAGAACGGTGTGGTGGTGCTACTGTAAAAAGAGTATCAAATGACACATGTGACAGCCAGCATCAACAAAGTAGTGACAATGTGAACAGTAAAAAGAAAAAACAATGCAGCGCTAGACATAAAAATCAGGATTGAGTGATCCACACAAATGTGACTATCAGCTGTGCAACGTGATAGTGTATGGCTAAATGTAAAAAAATACAGAAAACTAAATACAACATTATGGTGAGTCCATGATCATATCAACGACCAATAACGTGGACATTATGGTCATATGAATGTTCAATGAAGATGAACAGTATGAATGTAGGATGAGTGAGAGGTTTCTCAAGGGTGATACGTGGTTCACAGAGATGGTGTTCCAGTACTCAGTATCCACAGCAAAGAATAGATGGAGCAAATACGCTTACCGGAACTGGTGGACACATTTGCCGTACGGCTAGGTGTCGTACAGGCTTAAGGATCGATCGATCCAAATGGATGTAGAGGTGTATACGGCAGCTTCCACTGGTTCCTTTATAGCAATGGTAAACGGCCTGGGGACAGCAGATGTTCAAAGTCCAGTTACAGGCACTTCTCCAACAGGTGTATATTGGGGGAATACACCTTTCACATAGCCACCATAGGGACATGGAAAAGAAAAAAAAAGGCTACACATAGTGCTTAATTTCTAGAAAGCAGGTTTATTATAAACCAAACAGGGTAAAAAATTCAGATAACAGCAGCCAGGATAAAAGTGATCACAATAAAAAATAGCGTTGTACCAGGAACAAAAAATCTATATTAACCCGACATGTTTCGGACTAGAGGTCCTTCTTATGCCCCAGTAGAAGGACCTCTAGTCCGAAACATGTCGGGTTGCAATTGATTTTTTGTTCCTGGTACCACGCTATTTTTTATTGTGATCCACTTTTAGCCGTATACGCCTCTACATCCATTTGGATCGATCGATCCTCAAGCCTGTATGACACCTAGCCGTACGGCAAACGTGTCCACCAGTTCCGGTAAGCGTATTTGCTCCATCTATTCTTTGCTGTGGATACTGAGTAATGGAACACCATCTCTGTGAACCACGTATCACCCTTGAGAAACCTCTCACTCATCCTACATTCATACTGTTCACCTTCATTGAACATTCATATGACCATAATGTCCACGTTATTGGTCGTTGATATGATCATGGACTCACCATAATATTGTATTTGGTTTTTTGTATTTTTTTACATTTAGCTATACACTATCACGTTGCACAGCTGATAGTCACATTTGCGTGGATCACTCAATCCTGATTTTTATGTCTAGCGCTGCATGATCAAAAATATCACAGCCTTTATCACTAGTAAAAAAAAAACAATACAATACTTTTGTTTCATATACAGTATCTTCTGCCATATGTTTTTCTATGTGCCACCTACTGAATTTAAATGGATTTTGTATGTAAATACAGGAATGTACATTTAAGCACTAAAAGGATTTTCACTTTAAAGTAAACTTCTTTCCATCCTTCCTAAGTGAGAGAGAGATTAACTAGCAAGGAACATTTGCCATAAGTACTCTGGAATTGTAACTGTGACCCTGTCAGTTCCCTAAACAAATCCAAACAGGAGATCCCTGCATCCCTGCTTCTTCATTTAACACATCCCGAATTTTCAGATCTTTTCCTTCAGCCCCTAAGTCATTACAGTAGTCATGTGATGAAGGCTAAAATGTCTGATGGAGGCTTCAGCACTGGATCAAAGGAAAGGTAGAAGACCTGGGCCACTAGAAAGGGTATAATAATACCTTTTTTATTGCAGGAACTTGTTGCTTGGATTTGTTTAGGAATCTGAATGTGTCTCTTTAAGGCTGTGGATATGTGATTAAGAGTGCATACACAAAAGTCAAATTAACAAAGTAACAACTTACTATACCATACCAAAAAGTTTCATTTGGTGGTGTTCTTTAAAACTGAATTCCAGCCAGATGAAAAAGTTGAGAAGCTAACGTCCCTCTCCCCCCGCCACTGCAACAAATATTATCATTGGGGGGACATTGGGAATACTAGCTTCTTAGCATTCCAATTAACTGAAATATAGTTTTTAATATCTTGCTTAGGTTTTGTCAAAATCAAAAGCTTTAACATGAATTTCTCTGTATTTATTTATTATTAAATGCAACTTAAGCTTCATAATTACTATTCTATGTGAATACTTTTTCTACCAAATTAAATATATGTTAATATATGCTTATATTGTTAAGCAGAGCTAGCAGTCAAACAACATTATTTTGACAGTGTTTTCTATGAACAGCCTTGCGGTTTTCTGCATACACAAATAAATGCATTTATTACAGATTTTTTTAAAGCAAAGGAGTTTGATTCATTAAGAGCAAATAAATTAGTGTTTGTGCTTCTCCGCCTTAGACTAAACTAGTGCTGTGTACACAATATGATTTATACTGGTGATGTTTATTCATGTCAGTCCCAGCTGTTTGGTAAAACACAGTATGCAGTTGTAGAAAAAGGTCACAGCCATTGAATTCAATGCTGGTGAAAACAATACAGCTAAAGAAATCTATACCTAGTATTAGAAAAACTGCAAAAAGTTAGAAAATAGATTAGAATAAAATGATTCACATCTGTGTGAGACATTGATGAAAAGGTTATTGATGTTACAAATATACTGTGTGTGTGTGTGTGTGTGTGTATGTGGCTTTATTCATAAAATGTACATACAAAATTTAAATGATCTATTGCTCTACAAATACTGCATATTTACAGTACATGTTATTTTAGACTACATGCCATGAAAAGACTGTAATAATTAAAAAAAACGAACCAGTGCTTTCCTATTCACAACAAAGAAAGAAAAAATCCATCTTGGCAAGAGTTTTTTCTTACATGAATATATGCAGGCCACTAAATGCTACGAGTTTATTTGGAAAGTCTTTTCCTGGGTTTAAATCAAAATGATGGAGCAATAATGTATTGATTTATATGTTAATTTGACTACCATAGTAATATTGCATAAGGCAGCCTTATCTGAATGTAAAACGAAATTAGATGTGTTCTTAAAATGCCACAATTTCAGATACTGTACAATTTGCTCAAGTAATGGTCTATACAAATATGTATTCTAGAGATAAATTTATAACATATGCATTTGTAAAATTTCCAATTGATTATATTGTAAAATCCACAATGCTAAACTGAAATTCCATAAACTATAGGCATACCTGAAAGGATTTCTCTAAGTCTATCTATCTATCTATCTATCTATCTATCTATCTATCTATCTATCTATCTATCTATCTATCTATCTATCTATCTATCTATCTATCTATCTATCTATCTATCTATCTATCTATCTATCTATCTATCTATCGTGTTTTCAATGAGTTCACAGCCAACAGGAACTTCAGGTTTTTGGGTGTAGCCCACTTTTATTAAAAGTAACAAAAATGAAAGTTCATACATGCATGGGTTACCTACACAGGGGTTCTTCTCCAGAAAAAAACACAACAAAATGAAAATTCCAAGCCACCTGGCTCTCAAAGCTCACTCAGCCTTGATCGCAGTACAAAGCTGTGCAGGTCCACTCATGGCCTCTAGGAAGGGCTCTCCTGACACTCAGGCTTTCACACTCCTCCAAGACTCATGGTCCCCTCTGGTCCCCAGGATTCTTTTCCAGTTGTCTCAGCTATGGTCTCCCCAACTCTCTCAGCTGACCCAACTCTCTCTGTCCACTGACCTGGAACCTCTCCCATGTGGAGTGCCATCTCAAGGATATTGCCTGGATTTTTAAACAGTAGCACACCTCCCTCCTGGCTGCAGCAACTGCTCCAACACACTCCTACCTCACCTCCCCTGAGCCATGCTTAGATTTTCCTTATAACGAGTGTGTGCACCTGGACATACAGACAACCTGTAGAATCCCTGGAAAACCTGTACACAAGACTGAAGACTCCATCCCACCCAATGCTCTTCAGAGTCTTCAAGTTTCCAGCCCCAATCAAGACTCACCAAGTCCAGAGAAACATTACAATACAGTTTTCTCCACTCACAACAAATGGACACTTCTAAAAGTGACTCTTTGAGAGTCCTGTGTCCATTTTAAATCCATTTTCCCGGAGACAGAGACTCTCACTATCACAATGTGTATATATATTCAGCCATTCAGAGGTGGAGTTGCTGGTGTGTTTCAGATCATTGTCCTGCTGCATAACCCAAGGGCACATGAGCTTGAGGTCATGAGCTGATGACCAGAGATTCTCCTTCAGGATTTTCTGGTAGATCGCAGAATTCATGGTTTCATCAATTATGCAAGTCGTACAGGTCCTCATCAGACCTCATGCTACCACCATGTTTGACTGTTGGTATGATGTTGTTTTTATGACATGCTGTGTTAGTTTTGCGCCAGATCTAAGGGCATACCAAAAAGTTCAACATTTGTATCATCAGTCTATAGAATAATTTTGGGGATGTTTTTGGCAAATGTGACATAAGCCTTTGTGTTCTTTTTGGTCAGCAGTGGCTTTCACCTTGGAACTCTTCCATATATGCCATTTTTGCCCTGTCTCTTACTTATTGTTGAATGATGAACACTGACCTTAACTGAGGTACAGTAAGTGAAGCCTGCAGTTTTTAGATGTTGTTCTAGGTTCTTTTATGATCTCCTGGATGAGTCATCGCTGTGCTCTTGGAGTAATTTTGGTAGTCCTGTCATACCTGGGAAGGTTCACCACTGTTCCAAGTTTTCTCCATTTGTGGATAATGGCTCTCACCCTGGTTTACAGGAGTCCCAAAGCCATAGAAATGGCTGTGTAACCCTTTCCAGACTGATACATGTCTGTTCTTACAGATGCAATAAATAATGTGTAGGATTTTAATGGCATCAAGAAAATATTACAACCATAAAGAATGCAAAATACAAATATTAAAAACATGTGAGTCCCTCATACATATAAGTCACATATATACCCCAGAAAGCCACACTCTGATAAGAGTGGAAATGCACACTGCACACCTGTCATTTAGCTTGGAAAAGGGAGGAGGGGGAGAAAAAGAGGAGTGTTTTACCATCCTAGGCTATTGGGTTGTGTGTTTCTTTTGATACACACAGTGTAGGGAGATACAACGCCTAATCCCTACATGTGGCAGTGGCTTCAAAGGATGCTGCCAGTGAAAGAAACCTTAAAGCATATGCTAACCCCCCCAAAAAAATGGATCCTGCTCCTTTAAAGCATTTTATATGACACAGTGCTTGAGCTGTGTCATTTGGACCCCCATAACACCTAAAAAACCTGGCTGATCCTGCCAGTTTATCCCCTCCCCTCTGTAAACTGACCACGGTATTAATGGCTGCTGAGCCCTGACACCATAGTCAGTTTACGTGCATCTATCATCCACAGCGCCCCTGTCTCTCCTCTCTGCTCCTCCCCCTCCCTCCCTGCCTGTCAGCTACTGTGTTAGGGCCCACTTCTGCTATAATAAAATGTCTTACATTTTATAATCTGCTCTGTCTTCTGCTCTGTCTTAAAAAAAGCTGTATATATCTTATTTGTGAGCGCTAATCAGCGGTCATGTGACACGCTGGCTCTCTCCAGCTCTCTCCTACTCTCCTTCTCCCCTCCAGACTGACACCAGCGGGGCCCCTCCTGCTTCATCTGTCAGACGGGGACAGGAGAGATGCAACATGTGACTGCTGATCAGCTCTCACAAATAAGATATATATAGCTTTTTTTTTATACAACACACACACAGGGGGACATATCCTTAGAAGACAGAGCAGATTATATAAAGTAAGACATGTGGGTTAACAAACCTTTAAATACTAATGGTTTAATATAACTTAAACATTTAGTTAAATTTGTTGAAGTCAAACTTTATCTTTTGTCAAAGTTAAAAAAGTATATATAAATCAGGTAAACATTGCAGTTAAGTTTTGTGTAATTATATACATCTTTCTTCTATAATTACACAAAACAGACCTTTGCTCTTGTTTCCAAGGAAACAAAGGAATTGGAAATGTGTTTTCAAAATGGGGTTCTTTGAGATTAAATTACTAGAATTAAAGAAGCTATAAACTAATCACATGAATACTCATTTTAAGGGAACCACCTAAATTGCAAAAACTCTGAACAACTGCAAAGCTAAACAGGTGTGTACATCTTTAGACTATGCTGGACAGTAGTCGTTGAAGCCATAACAATGTAGGGTCAAGATTAGGCTGTCCTGCCTAACAAATTAAAACTATATGGTGCCCATAGCTCTGCAGAGCACTCACATAATGGTCATGTGCTTGGAAACCCTATATATACTTCAGATCAAAATATCAGAGTGTCAGAGAGCTAAAGAAAGCTCTTCCAGGCTTCTCCTAGTTCCTTACTTGTGATACCTGATGGGAAGGACTTCCCCCTACTCTGCCAGGAGCTGTTATATCTGGGGAGGGGGAGATTTTTGATATGGGGTGCTGGTGGGAAGATGGAGGATTATTTCTGAGAGGATTTGCTGAGGGAGGGGGGATATTTTTCTGGGGGGAGATTTTTACAGTGGGGTAGGGACCGTATATTGCCATTGTTGCCTCTTTGACACAAGTGGCTGTTTATATTAAAATGATTGCCCATTTGTAGCTTACATATTCCCCCAGATCCTAGCCCCCCTCATGTGAATGAGTATGGGGTACATAGTACCCCTACTCATTCACCCAAAAAAAGTGTTGTCTAAAAAAAGCCTTTAGACAGTTTTTGACAAGTCCTTTATTTTAAAAGTCAAAATATAAAAAAATGTCCCCCAGCGATTAATTGTCAATCATGATGCCTGCCACTACCGACCTAAAAAAAGGAAAAAAAAGGTCTGCTTGCGTCAAAGCCTCCCGTCGTCTGCCAGCTCCACCGTTCGACAATTCTTAAACAACTAACGGGCAGAGCAACCCAGTGACATCACATATTGACCCCACCCCCTTGTGATGTTGTCATCCATGCTGAAGCATGTTGTGCCGATGGTGTTACTAGGGGGCAGGATCACCCAGTGACGTCACCAGGTGGCTCCGCCCCTTAGTTATTTAAGAATTGTCAGACGTAGAGCTGGCAGACGGCAGAAGCCTTCGGCACAAGCAGGCGTTCTTTTTCTTTTTTCTTTTTTTTGGGTCGGCAGTGGCGTCTGGTGTCATGATTGATGATGAATCTACATCGGGGCACATTTATATTTATTTTTAAAATAAAATACTTGCCAAAACTGTCTAATGTCCTCTGAATTGAGCCAAAGAAAGTTTGGGGAATGGGGACATTTAGTGTGCAGAATAAATAGAGCTCATAACTGAGGGGGAGTTGAAATGCCTAATGTTAGAAATTACTACTATACCTCAATCCTAGACCAAATATATTTCTGGTTGCATTCAACATCTGAGAAAACATGGTCTCTCATGGAAACTTCATCCCCTCAGCATAACATCCCAACAGACTTGCTTCTTCCTACCTCAGCAGGCCGTTCCCCGCCTATACCAGACACCATCCCTTTTTTTTTCCCAATAAAGTTTTATTGAAAAACAGTGGTCATATTACAACAATATAATGCCACACACATTACAAACATAGTAATTGGACATGTTTCAAGTCGAACATCCAACACTTAATTTTGGTCATTATACATATCTTATGTGTAAAACAATAACCCAGTTTGGTCACTCAATCATGTTTGATTTCCTTTGTTCTGTATTTTGCTCATACAGAGAACAGAAAAGAACAAAAAAGTATGCTGTAACTAGACACTGTTAAGAAAAGGAATAGCAAAGAAAGATGCGTTTCAGGAACACCATGAGATTGCTAGGTTTTCATTCATTGTTCAGGTATTTGTAAGGGTCTTATAATCTTCAGAATATTTATAGACTTCCCATACTCTCCATAGAGTGTTGAATTTCTCTATATTTCTGCGTGCTATGGCTCTCAATTCCTCCATGCCATATATGTCATGTATGTTAAGCAACCACTCTTTGATAGATGGTGTTTTTGTGGTCTTCCAGCATCTGGGAATCAGGGCTTTTGCAGCTGTAAGAAGAAATCTTGTTAAGGATCTTTTGTATATTTTCATTGTACCTTGTGAAATATTTAATAGGCAGCAAGCAGCCGTTGGCGGAATTGAAGTCTCAGTGATATGTTCAATTAAGTCCACTTGCCAAAGTGGACGTATCAAATCGCATTCCCACCATATATGGTATGTCAAACCTTCTGCCCCATTGCATCTCCAGCATAGGTCTGATACCATGGGGAACCATTTATGCAGTTTAGATGGAGTATTGTACCAGTTTATCAAAAGTTTGTAGGAAGTCTCTTGATGTTGTGTGCTAATCGAGCATTTGTGTGCGAAAACTCAAGCATGAAGCCACTGGTCATCGCTAAAGGTGGTGTTCAACAAATCTTCCCAAAACCTTTTGTGTTTATTTGTTTCAGTAAGTCCTGGAGCTTATAACCAAGTGTATGCCAGAGAAATTGTCATCCATTTTTTCAGCTGTTAAATAAACCTATTCTAGTGAAGATAAGGGTCTAATACAGTGAGTGCGTTTATTGGGGTTTGAGACAAAGCTGTGAATTTGGCGATATTCCCAATAAGATAACATTTCTTGTCCGTTAACCTGTTGAAGCTCTTGTAACATTTTCACTTTATGCTTCTCAAAGCAATGAATTGCTAATAGTGGTTTTGTTTCACCCCCTGTCTTTCCGCTCGTGCTGTTAGGCCAGGAGGAAACTCAGGATTGTTATGTATTGGGGTCAATGGACCCGGTGAGGAGATCAGGTTGGTGTTTTTACTGATTTTCTGCGCTGCTTTTAGTGTGGCACCTATTGTTGGATGATTTTTAGGTTGCGTAGGGCATGCGGCCCATGCAATCCAAGTTGTATATTTAATCGGAATAGGCCCTGTAACATCTTCCAGACTCAGCCAGCCCTTATAGTCTGCATAATTGTCTATGACAATGCCAATCAATTATATGGTTCACATGTGAGGCTAAATAGTAATTTTTAAAATTTGGAAAACCCAACCCTCCGACATGTTTTGCTTTGGTGAGTAATTTAAGATTTATACACAGATGTTTGGCCGCCCAAAGAAATCTCCTAGTCATGGAGTTCAATGTTTGGAAAAAGCTCATTGGCAGCTGGACTGGTAGAGTCTGAAAGAAATATAAGATTCTAGGTAAAATTGTCATTTTTATTATGGCAGCCCTGTCAAACCAGGAAAAATATTTCATAGACTATTTTTCCAGATCCTTGTTAATGTTCTGTAAGAGGGGTTTAAAATGTGTTGCCTATATTGAATCTGTTTTCGGGGTGAGTCATATGCCAAGATATTTAATGGCTTTGTCTTCCCATTTAAAGGTGCAATTGTCCCGTGTGGTAACTACATTTTTCCCTGACAATGTTAGGTTTAATGCTTCATATTTCTTGTAGTTTACTTTGAAATTTGAAAGATAATTGTAATGTGTGAAGATGTTACATAAGTTAGGTAGTGAGATATGTGGTTGAATGATAAAAAAACAATAAATCATCCGCATATGCCGCTGATTTATATGTTTTTGCTCCCACCTGAAAACCCTGAACTGATGGTGAATTATTCACTGTCCAGATTAACGGTTCAAGGGTAAGAATGAACAGTAAAGGTGACAAAGGACACCCTTGTCGTGTTCTATTTTTAATTGACACTCTATTCGACAGTGAGCCATTTATCTTTATTCTCGCCGTCGGATTACAATATAAGGTCGAGATCCATGCCAGCATGTGAGATTATAGACCAATATGTTCACAGGTCACATGCAGATAATCCCACGACATTCGGTTGAAGGCTTTCTCCGTATCGGTGGAGCGAAGCATACCTTTGAGACCATCGGAGTGCGCCCTGTGAATTAGATTTAAGGCTTTCGTCACCTTATCCCTAGCTTCTCTCCCAGGCATGAAGCCTACTTGCTCTGGGCCAATCAATAAATGTAGTAATGGACGTAAGCGATTCGCTAGGACTTTTGTGAAAAGTTTCAAATCTATGTTGAGAAGCGAAATTGGTCTATAATTGGAGCATTCTAATGGGTCTTTATTAGGTTTAGGCAATATCGTGACATGAGCCCTTCAGAAGTCATCAGGGGTGTTTCTGGTATATTTAAGATAATTCAGGGCTTTCAGGAGGTTTGGGAGCAAAACCAAGGGAAAAGCTTTGTAGTAGTGTGCGGTAAAACCGTCTGGTCCTGGGCTTTTCCCTGGCTTAAGTGATTTAACTGCCTGTAGTAATTCATCTTCTGTAATTGGTTGTTCTAGCTGTAGTATATCTTGCTCTTCCAGGACAGGTAAACCACTTTCTACAAGGAAAAGCAAAAAAGAGGGGTAGTGGGACTTTAAATGAGGCATGGGTAGGTCTTTGAAAAAGTCTAGGAAACCTTATATTAAATTAACTATCACCACCCCTTGAGGGGCTTATAAGCTGTATAGCCATAGAGAATTGCTAATCAAAGAAATGCATAGACATCAGTTCATGAGTAATATAATAATAATAATATAATGCATCATAATATACAATACATAAATCATGCACATTGAGGCATAATAAAAATATTAGTCATGTTGATAGAAACGTTGTTTATAAACGCTGTTTGAAAATAATTGATACAAGCAATCACAGTTCTAAAATGGGTATACAAAAAAGGTGAACAAGGTATTCCGAATAACAATGTTAGTAAGTGTAAATGGTATACGATAGAATTCATAGATGAACCAAACTTGAAATGGCAACCCTGAGTGTAGACTCTACGCGTTTCATGGCGTTTAAAGCCAATCATCAGGAGTGGGATGCATCAAGGGATGACTAGAAAAATAAATAAAACAAATCAATAAGTAGATCATTGGAGTCTCGATTAAAATCATGCTTACACAAGGTAAAGCAGGTATTTTTGAATATATAAATGCACATTACCTTTTGGCAACAACCCAATACATAACCCAACAGTCCAATTATGGAATGATGAAGGTGGCCCTGAGAGAGCTGTCTCCCCCGGGGTTGAGGCCAAGGACACACAAGGTTAACCCCCAAACCGAAGGTCTCCATGGGGGCTGGAGAATCGGAGAGGGGGTAGAGAGGAACAGCAGCCAGGGAGAGAGCCAGACAGCCAAAACACACTTCCAAAGCAGGAGGCATACATGTATGGGCCACAGATGAGGTTCTGCAATAAATGAAAGAAAAAAGAATAATGAGGAGGAGATGTGTGAAAGAGATGGGGATGAATGTGTCAAAAAAAAAAGAAAAAATAAATAAAATAAAAACATATAACAATGTTGGGAATGAAGGAAAGTAAAATGTAATACCAAGCTGGCACTGGAGTGTATGTCTGACACCTGCCCCAAAAATAACTGGGTGGTGAGAACCAACAAACAAAAAATATATATAAATAATGTATACTAGCATGTTGCCAATGTGTTGGTATTTAAATGAGAGGCATAAAAATAAATATAAATAATGCACACCTGTATAAAGAGAAATCAAGCATGATGTGAATAGGTGTGTGATAGTGAAGAGGGGAAGAGAAACAGCCTGATTACCTGAGGTGTGGATGAAGACCCATATATCCTCTCCTCCTGAGAAAAAGTGTGGAATGAGCTGCCGGCTCATCCCGACCTTTGTATCCTCAGCCTAAGGGCGTGTCCCAGCCAACATCATGCAATCACGTTTGGCCAAAGAAATGGACGGGGAAGACAACCAACTGAGGCACAGAGATCTCAGCAGCAGTTCATCCCCGCCCATCAAGCCTAAGTGGGATGGAAGGAGCATAAACGCAGGTCGGCGTCGGGAGGACACCGCACCTGCGGCATGCTGGGCATGACGCCGATGCGCCAAGATCCAGCCCCGCCCCCATCGCTGAAGAGATGGGTGGGGGGAGAAGGAGCTGGGCGCATCGCAACCCCGGGGGAAGAGAGATCAATCAGAACGGACCACCCACCCTGTGGGTGGGGCGTGCCAAACAGGCAATGGAAAAAACAAAAGGAAGAGATAAAGAATGGGCTGTATCTCTGAACTAACAGAGGGTAGAGACTAAATTGAAATAACCAGTGATCAAGAGAACGAGTAGGTTACTGAATGGACCAAATGAAGAGGAAATAATAAAGCGGATGCCAACGTAAAAATAGCTCTTGGGACTAAAAACCCAGATTAAGTAGTGGCGTTAGTCAAGTGGGGCATGACAGGTCAAAGAGGGAAACGGGTGTCTTCCACCCAAATAAACATATTGTAAAGCAGTTGACCTGATTGGGCCCCACAGTTACCATAACCATGTCTCCATCCCTGTATAAACATTAAAAAGCAAAAAAGAGGGGTAGTGGGACTTTAAATGAGGCATGGGTAGGTCTTTGAAAAAGTCTAGGAAACCTTATATTAAATTAACTATCACCACCCCTTGAGGGGCTTATAAGCTGTATAGCCATAGAGAATTGCTAATCAAAGAAATGCATAGACATCAGTTCATGAGTAATATAATAATAATAATATAATGCATCATAATATACAATACATAAATCATGCACATTGAGGCATAATAAAAATATTAGTCATGTTGATAGAAACGTTGTTTATAAACGCTGTTTGAAAATAATTGATACAAGCAATCACAGTTCTAAAATGGGTATACAAAAAAGGTGAACAAGGTATTCCGAATAACAATGTTAGTAAGTGTAAATGGTATACGATAGAATTCATAGATGAACCAAACTTGAAATGGCAACCCTGAGTGTAGACTCTACGCGTTTCATGGCGTTTAAAGCCAATCATCAGGAGTGGGATGCATCAAGGGATGACTAGAAAAATAAATAAAACAAATCAATAAGTAGATCATTGGAGTCTCGATTAAAATCATGCTTACACAAGGTAAAGCAGGTATTTTTGAATATATAAATGCACATTACCTTTTGGCAACAACCCAATACATAACCCAACAGTCCAATTATGGAATGATGAAGGTGGCCCTGAGAGAGCTGTCTCCCCCGGGGTTGAGGCCAAGGACACACAAGGTTAACCCCCAAACCGAAGGTCTCCATGGGGGCTGGAGAATCGGAGAGGGGGTAGAGAGGAACAGCAGCCAGGGAGAGAGCCAGACAGCTAAAACACACTTCCAAAGCAGGAGGCATACATGTATGGGCCACAGATGAGGTTCTGCAATAAATGAAAGAAAAAAGAATAATGAGGAGGAGATGTGTGAAAGAGATGGGGATGAATGTGTCAAAAAAAAAAGAAAAAATAAATAAAATAAAAACATATAACAATGTTGGGAATGAAGGAAAGTAAAATGTAAAACCAAGCTGGCACTGGAGTGTATGTCTGACACCTGCCCCAAAAATAACTGGGTGGTGAGAACCAACAAATAAAAAATATATATAAATAATGTATACTAGCATGTTGCCAATGTGTTGGTATTTAAATGAGAGGCATAAAAATAAATATAAATAATGCACACCTGTATAAAGAGAAATCAAGCATGATGTGAATAGGTGTGTGATAGTGAAGAGGGGAAGAGAAACAGCCTGATTACCTGAGGTGTGGATGAAGACCCATATATCCTCTCCTCCTGAGAAAAAGTGTGGAATGAGCTGCCGGCTCATCCCGACCTTTGTATACTCAGCCTAAGGGCGTGTCCCAGCCAACATCATGCAATCACGTTTGGCCAAAGAAATGGACGGGGAAGACAACCAACTGAGGCACAGAGATCTCAGCAGCAGTTCATCCCCGCCCATCAAGCCTAAGTGGAATGGAAGGAGCATAAACGCAGGTCGGCGTCGGGAGGACACCGCACCTGCGGCATGCTGGGCATGACGCCGATGCGCCAAGATCCAGCCCCGCCCCCATCGCTGAAGTGATGGGTGGGGGGAGAAGGAGCTGGGCGCATCGCAACCCCGGGGGAAGAGAGATCAATCAGAACGGACCACCCACCCTGTGGGTGGGGCGTGCCAAACAGGCAATGGAAAAAACAAAAGGAAGAGATAAAGAATGGGCTGTATCTCTGAACTAACAGAGGGTAGAGACTAAATTGAAATAACCAGTGATCAAGAGAACGAGTAGGTTACTGAATGGACCAAATGAAGAGAAAATAATAAAGCGGATGCCAACGTAAAAATAGCTCTTGGGACTAAAAACCCAGATTAAGTAGTGGCGTTAGTCAAGTGGGGCATGACAGGTCAAAGAGGGAAACGGGTGTCTTCCACCCAAATAAACATATTGTAAAGCAGTTGACCTGATTGGGCCCCACAGTTACCATAACCATGTCTCCATCCCTGTATAAACATTAAAAAGCAAAAAAGAGGGGTAGTGGGACTTTAAATGAGGCATGGGTAGGTCTTTGAAAAAGTCTAGGAAACCTTATATTAAATTAACTATCACCACCCCTTGAGGGGCTTATAAGCTGTATAGCCATAGAGAATTGCTAATCAAAGAAATGCATAGACATCAGTTCATGAGTAATATAATAATAATAATATAATGCATCATAATATACAATACATAAATCATGCACATTGAGGCATAATAAAAATATTAGTCATGTTGATAGAAACGTTGTTTATAAACGCTGTTTGAAAATAATTGATACAAGCAATCACAGTTCTAAAATGGGTATACAAAAAAGGTGAACAAGGTATTCCGAATAACAATGTTAGTAAGTGTAAATGGTATACGATAGAATTCATAGATGAACCAAACTTGAAATGGCAACCCTGAGTGTAGACTCTACGCGTTTCATGGCGTTTAAAGCCAATCATCAGGAGTGGGATGCATCAAGGGATGACTAGAAAAATAAATAAAACAAATCAATAAGTAGATCATTGGAGTCTCGATTAAAAACATGCTTACACAAGGTAAAGCAGGTATTTTTGAATATATAAATGCACATTACCTTTTGGCAACAACCCAATACATAACCCAACAGTCCAATTATGGAATGATGAAGGTGGCCCTGAGAGAGCTGTCTCCCCCGGGGTTGAGGCCAAGGACACACAAGGCTAACCCCCAAACCGAAGGTCTCCATGGGGGCTGGAGAATCGGAGAGGGGGTAGAGAGGAACAGCAGCCAGGGAGAGAGCCAGACAGCCAAAACACACTTCCAAAGCAGGAGGCATACATGTATGGGCCACAGATGAGGTTCTGCAATAAATGAAAGAAAAAAGAATAATGAGGAGGAGATGTGTGAAAGAGATGGGGATGAATGTGTCAAAAAAAAAAGAAAAAATAAATAAAATAAAAACATATAACAATGTTGGGAATGAAGGAAAGTAAAATGTAAAACCAAGCTGGCACTGGAGTGTATGTCTGACACCTGCCCCAAAAATAACTGGGTGGTGAGAACCAACAAACAAAAAATATATATAAATAATGTATACTAGCATGTTGCCAATGTGTTGGTATTTAAATGAGAGGCATAAAAATAAATATAAATAATGCACACCTGTATAAAGAGAAATCAAGCATGATGTGAATAGGTGTGTGATAGTGAAGAGGGGAAGAGAAACAGCCTGATTACCTGAGGTGTGGATGAAGACCCATATATCCTCTCCTCCTTCTTTCATTTATTGCAGAACCTCATCTGTGGCCCATACATGTATGCCTCCTGCTTTGGAAGTGTGTTTTGGCTGTCTGGCTCTCTCCCTGGCTGCTGTTCCTCTCTACCCCCTCTCCGATTCTCCAGCCCCCATGGAGACCTTCGGTTTGGGGGTTAGCCTTGTGTGTCCTTGGCCTCAACCCCGGGGGAGACAGCTCTCTCAGGGCCACCTTCATCATTCCATAATTGGACTGTTGGGTTATGTATTGGGTTGTTGCCAAAAGGTAATGTGCATTTATATATTCAAAAATACCTGCTTTACCTTGTGTAAGCATGATTTTAATCGAGACTCCAATGATCTACTTATTGATTTGTTTTATTTATTTTTCTAGTCATCCCTTGATGCATCCCACTCCTGATGATTGGCTTTAAACGCCATGAAACGCGTAGAGTCTACACTCAGGGTTGCCATTTCAAGTTTGGTTCATCTATGAATTCTATCGTATACCATTTACACTTACTAACATTGTTATTCGGAATACCTTGTTCACCTTTTTTGTATACCCATTTTAGAACTGTGATTGCTTGTATCAATTATTTTCAAACAGCGTTTATAAACAACGTTTCTATCAACATGACTAATATTTTTATTATGCCTCAATGTGCATGATTTATGTATTGTATATTATGATGCATTATATTATTATTATTATATTACTCATGAACTGATGTCTATGCATTTCTTTGATTAGCAATTCTCTATGGCTATACAGCTTATAAGCCCCTCAAGGGGTGGTGATAGTTAATTTAATATAAGGTTTCCTAGACTTTTTCAAAGACCTACCCATGCCTCATTTAAAGTCCCACTACCCCTCTTTTTTGCTTTTTAATGTTTATACAGGGATGGAGACATGGTTATGGTAACTGTGGGGCCCAATCAGGTCAACTGCTTTACACTTTCTACAAGGAATTGCTTGATTAATTGGGAACGTGTTCCAATCAGTTCAGCTGGCTTATGTGGATGTGGTAGATTATACAGTTCCGTGTAATAATTGTGAAAAACTTGGGCTATCTTGTCTGTCTCATGTATCAGTTGATTGTTTTTGTTTCTAATTGCCGCTATGTTTGTAGAAAGTTGTGTCTCTTTTAATGCTCTCGCAAGAAATTTCCCTGTTTTAGCACCATGTTCATAGAAAAAGCCTTCTTTAAGATAAATAATTCTCTGTGCTCTCGCTCTCAGGTTTAATATAGATTGCAACTGTTTACGTAGCTCGAATAGCTCAACAGCTACATTCATGGCTATCGATTGTTTATGTTGGGCTTCTAAATTGCTTATCCTAGTCACTAGGTCATTTAATTCTTTCTCTGCTTCCCTTTAATTTTTAGCCCCCAATCTAATTAATTCCCCCCTGATCACACACTTATGAGCTGCCCATGTGGTTAATGGGGATATTTTCTCTGAAGTGTTTTCGTTAAAATATGTTTGATAGCCTCTGACACCTTCGTATGTGTCAGTGTATCAGTGAGTAAAGATGGGTTCAATCTCCATGTACTTTTATATACCTTTTGTTGGGGAGTGAAGAGACAGAGAGATGGGTGAATGATCTGAAAGGGATTTGATGCCGATATTTGCTGATGGTAATAACAGAAGATCTCTTTGTGATAAGAAAATATAATCTATGCGCGTGTGTTTATTGTGTAAGGTTGAGAAATATGAGAAATCTCTACCTGTAGGATTGGCTGTGCGCCATGTATCTACTAATGTGAGGGAAGATAATAACGAATTTATTTCCTTAAATTTTATATGGTACACTGGATGTGCCATCTGACGTATCTTGAGATGGATTTAATGGTAGATTAAGGTCCCCACCTAGAATAATATAACCTTGGGCAAAACTCTTTAGTTCCTCGATTATAGTTTGGCAAAACGACACTTGAGCGGTATTCATACAGGGGGCTGCACATACAGGGGGTTCTTCCAAAGAAGTGGGGTTCTTTAAATAAGTGGCACTTCTGCTCTTGCACCATCCATCTGAACATTTTCTTCTCTCTTCACAGGTAAATCTGCGTTTATACCTCCATATACCTTAAACTGAATATTGACTGACTGCTCACATGCATATTTGGTAAATCTATGTTTATACCTCCATATACCTTAAACTGAATATTGACTGACTGCTCACATGCATATTTGGTAAATCTGTGTTTATACCTCCATACACCGTAAACTGAATATTGACTGACTGCTCACATGCATATTTGGTAAATCTGCGTTTATACCTCCATATACCTTAAACTGAATATTGACTGACTGCTCACATGCATATTTGGTAAATCTGCGTTTATACCTCCATATACCTTAAACTGAATATTGACTGACTGCTCACATGCATATTGGTAAATCTGTTTCTCACCACTGTTTCAACTCCATCTGTAGCCATGCTCACATTATTTCAATGTTAATTTAGCTATTAAGTCTTACCTAAATTATGGGTTCCCTTATCTTTACAATGTTGGCCTTTTAGTCCCCTTGCAGTTTGATTGTGGTGTGAAAGTTTTGCTTTGCTAGCTGTGTTCCTAATATCCCCTCCTGATTGATTAATTGCCAGATTGTATTAACACCCAACCCAATATAAATACAAGGCCTTCTTTACGGGGGAACACATACAGGGGGCTGCACATACAGGGGGTTCTTCCAAAGAAGTGGAGTTCTTTAAATAAGTGGCACTTCTACTCTTGCACTTCAGCGATTTGCACAAAGCAAACCACAACAAACTGCAGATGACCTCAATTCCAAATTATCTCACCTTCGTCTCTGAAACATGCACTCTTTACCTCTCCTCCTCTTCAAAATTGCAGCCTCTCTCCTCAAACTCTCTTTTCTTCACCCCTCTGCTCCACCCCACAATCTGTACATATCACCCTCACTTCTCCCCTCCCCCTATTACTGCACCCATCACCTCTTTCTAACTCTAAGCCCACTTGCTAACAAACCCCCCAGGATACTGAAGCATATCCCCTCATACAAATCATATTCTCATATTACCTCCCTTACTCTTCTGCTTCTCCTAAGCACTGGAGATATTTCCCCAAACCCTGGGTCTTTCTTATTTAACTGTGCCCAATACACCCATCACCATCACCCTACACCCTCTGGCAGTAGTCGCAATTTACGCAATTTAGTCTCCATTCCTCTTCTTCCCAACCTCAGCCTCCCTCTCTCCTGCGCCCTCTGGAACGCCCGCTCTGTCTGCAACAAACTCACTGCCATTCATGACCTCTTTGTCACTAATTCCTTTAATCTACTTGCTCTCACCGAAACCTGGCTCCACGAATATGACACCCCTTCTTCTGCTTCCCTATCACAGGGTGGCCTTCACTGGACTCACTCCCCTTGGCCTAATGGACGCAAGGGAGGTGGAGTGGGATTCCTCCTATCCCCCCAGAGCACCTTCCAGGTTATTCACTTTCCTCCCTCTTTTTCCCTCTCATCATTTGAAGCCCACTGTATACGTCTATTCTCTCCTAATTCCTTAACAATTGCTGTGATCTACCGGTCCCCTGGACCTTTATCGACTTTCCTTGATGAGTTTTCTGCCTGGCTACCCTACTTTCTCTCTTCGGAAATTCCCACAATCCTTCTCGGTGATTTCTTGTACAAAAGGTTTTATTGAACATAAGGACCGTCAATAATACAGAAAAAAAGGAAATATTAATGAACACAACATGTATACACATTTACAGAGACTTTAAATAACACCAAAAACAATTTGGGATACAAAGAATTGCAGAAATTCCTGAGTGAATCTAGGCTGTTCTGTGAGATTGGCGAGTATTTTAATGTAATTACACGCTGGATCTCATTTGCGTACCAATGCCGGTACATAACTTTATATAGCTTATGTGTCGAGGGAAAACATGCTACATAACCTTACAGTGATAAACAAAGCTCTAGAAGAGCAATGTGTGTTCATAAACATTTTGTCATCATTCATCCTGGCCCAGCATAACTAAGCCTGCGGGTCAGAGGGCATAGAAAGGAGACAAGAGATGAGGGAAAGGACTGAAGAAGAATAAAATAGGTATTTAGAATAGGAATGAAAGGAAAGAAACAGAAAGAGATAGATAAGAAGAGAGGGGGGAGTCCATGGGGTGAGGGAGTGGAGATCTGCTAAAGAGAGAGTAGTTCCAAATCGAAGCGAGAGGGGTGGGTATGTACCACCCATGGTTGCCATGTCCGGAGAAATTTGTCGTGTGTATCTGATAACACGGCCGTCAGTTTCTCATTGACCATGATATCATTAACGTGATTTTTAACTGCTTCGACACTGAGGGCGGGAGTTTTCCAAGCCTTTGCAATGGTCAATTTAGTTGCAGTAAATATATGAGATGCCAGTTGGCGTTCTGGTCGCAGCAATTCATTGATTGGTTTCCCCAAAAGGGCCTCATAGGGATCCTTCTTTATATTAGTGTTAAAGATGTTTCAAAGAAGTGCATAGACTCTGACCCACAGTCTGCATACCCTGGGGCATTTCCACCAAATGTGTGCCATCGTTCCCTCTTGAGAACACCCACGGAAGCATAAAGGGAAATAAGATGGGATAAAACTCGTTAATCTGGCAGGGGTATTGTACCATCTATAAAGTACTTTATAAGCATTTTCCAAGAAGAGAACATTCCTGGAGCACTTAGACTTAGTGCAATAGTCATAACCTGCCAGTCCTCTGGGTCCAGTTTTTTCCCCAATTCTGCCTCCCACTGGAGATGGTATGGTCTTAAAGGCGGTTGTTTGGAGCCTATAATGGCTGCGTATATTAAAGAAATCAGACCCGAGGATTGGGGTCTTGATCTACAAAGGCTTTTAAAGGGGGTTAAGGTGTAAGGGGTAGATTGAGATTTTATGAGAGATTGGAGAAAATGTTGGAGTTGTATGTATCTGTAGTGCTCCCTGAGAGGGACATCATGGGAAGAATGTAAGGCTGCAAAGGATATAATTCTGGTGGGGGTAAGCATGGAATGGACATCTACAAAGCCATTTTCAGTCCACCACCTGAATTGCCACGAGTTATCGCATCCAGGTGGGAACAGTGGACACTGCAGAAGGTCCCATAACCGAAGTGAGTGGGCCAAACACGGACCAATAGTAGTTGGGCGGTGTGCTTGAGGGAGCCATGGGAGGGAGGCTAAAGATATCAGGTGAGAGTCCACCAAGTCAATAGTGGCCCAAAACGGCATTTGATATTTTTCATGAAGATGGGATAATGGGGCGATGGACGATGCTGTATAGTAAGCCTGTAAATTGGGAACGGATAGGCCACCATTGATCCTACAAGCGAAAAGCACCTGTCTCTTGATCCTGGGTCTCGTGGAGCCCCAAATAAACTGCAAGATTTTGCACTGATGTATACAGAGAATATGAGAGTGGACCTGGACCGGCAAGACCCCTGATATAGTAGAGCAGTTTTGGGAGATAGGTCACACGGACAGTTGTAATCCTGCCGAACCAGGATAACAGGAGGGTGGACCAAGAGGAGAGCATACCCACCAGCTTCCCAAACAATGAGGGAAAGTTGGCTTGATATAGGCCCGAATAACTTGGGGTAAGCCGGATCCCAAGGTAAGGTAGAGAATTTAACCATTGAAAGGAAAAGTTTGACTGCAGGGTTCCTAATTCAGAGGGCGAGAGGTTAATCAACATTGCTTTAGATTTAGCGGGACTGACTGATAAGCCCGAGAAGGTGGCAAAGCTATCCAAAAGAGATAGCAGGTTAGGGAGGTTAATTCTAGGTTTAGTGATGGTCAATAGGATATCGTCTGCAAACATCGACAACTTACGTGATGTTGTCGATCCCACTCCCGCTATATCCGGATGTGATCTAATGGCTTCCGCCAAGGGTTCAAGTGCTAGAATGAATAAAAGTGAGGAGAGTGGACATCCCTGGTGGGCACCCCTACTAATAGGGAAGGTATGTGATTTGAATCCATATTATTTCACTTTGGCTTGGGGGGGAGTCATAGATAGCTGAAACCCAGCTCATAAAGGAGGTGCCAAATCCAAAATGTTTAAGTACTTGAGTCAGGTAGGGCCAGGACAGGGTGTCAAAGGCTTTGTTAATGTCTAATGACAAAAACATTGTTTCTAAGGCCCTGCCATAAACAATGTGTTGTATTTGAAGAAGACGTCTTATGGCGTCACTTGCCTGTCTCCTTGGGACAAAGCCCACCTGGTCCTTCTTTATCAAACGTGGAAGAAAGGAGTTGAGGCGAGTGGCCAGGATCTTTGTTAAAATTTTCATATCTATATTAATTAGAGAGATCGGCCTAAAGTTAGCCCAAGATGAATGATCTCTATCTGGTTTAGGGATCATGACAATATTGGCAGTCAGCAGATTAGATGTGAAAGGGCGACCTTCTTTAACTGAATTATACATATTAGTTAGATAGGGAGCAATGATTTCTGCCATCTTCCGGTAATAAAGTGCCGTGAAGCCATCTGAGCCAGGCCTCTTACCCACCTTCAACTCCTTAATGCACTGGAGGACTTCCGAGACCTGTATGGCTCAGTCCATCAGTGACCTATGGGTTTCGGATAGGGAAGGTAAAGATAAATTTGTCAAAAAAGCGTTGAGGCCTTGGGTGGAGAGGTGGTCCGGCTCGGAGTAAAGTTTGGTGAGACGATGCCGAAATTCATCCAGGACGCGCTGGGGGTTACCAGTTAGGGAATTGTGACGGGTGCGGAGAGTAATGGGAGCAAATTTTGGGGAAAGGTGCGTAATCTATTAGCTAACATTGCAGTAGGTTTATTAGCTTTAGCGTACCATTTCTTTTTTTTAACTCAAATTTTTTTTTTTTTTTTTAGAAAATTATTCTACCGCTGGTGCCATCCAGTATTTTACAATAAGTTTTCTGGCTAATAGGGATGAGCTTCGAGTTCGAGTCGAACTCATGTTCGACTCGAACATTGGCTGTTCGCAAGTTCGCTGAACAGCGAACAATTTGGGGTGTTCGCGGCAAATTCGAATGCCGCAGAACACCTTTTAAAAGTCTACAGGAGAAATCAAAAGTGCTAATTTTAAAGGCTTATATGCAAGTTATTGTCATAAAAAGTGTTTGGGGACCCGGGTCCTGCCCCGGGGGACATGGATCAATGCAAAAAAAAGTTTTAAAAACGTCCGTTTTTTCAGGAGCAGTGATTTTAATAATGCTTAAAGTCAAACAATAAAAGTGTAATATCCCTTTAAATTTCGTACCTGGGGGGTGTCTATAGTATGCCTGTAAAGGGGCGCATGTTTCCCGTGTTTAGAACAGTCTGACAGCAAAAATGACATTTGGAAGGAAAAAACACATTTAAAACTACCCGCGGCTATTGCATTGCCGACAATACACATAGAAGTTCATTGATAAAAACGGCATGGGAATTCCCCACAGGGAAACCCCGAACCAAAATTTTAAAAAAAAATGACGTAGTAGTCCCCCTAAATTCCATACCAGGCCCTTCAGGTCTGGTATGGATATTAAGGGGAACCCCGGCCAAAATTTTTTAAAAAAATGATGTGGGGTTCCCCCTAAATTCCATACCAGACCCTTCAGGTCTGGTATGGATTTTAAGGGGAACCCCAGGCCAAAAACAAAAAACGGCGTGGGGTCCCCCCATGAATCCATAACAGACCCTTATCCGAGCACGCAACCTGGCAGGCCGCAGGAAAAGAGGGGGGACGAGAGTGTGGCCCCCCCTCCTGAACCGTACCAGGCCACATGCCCTCAACATTGGGAGGGTGCTTTGGGGTAGCCCCCCAAAACACCTTGTCCCCATGTTGATGAGGACAAGGGCCTCATTCCCACAACCCTGGCTGGTGGTTGTGGGGGTCTGCGGGCGGGGGGCTTATCGGAATCTGGAAGCCCCCTTTAACAAGGGGACCCCCAGATCCCGCCCCCCCTGTGTGAAATGGTAAGGGGGTACTTACCCCTATCATTTCACTAAAAAACTGTCAAAAATGTTAAAAATGACAAGAGACAGTTTTTGACAATTCCTTTATTTAAATGCTTCTTCTTTCTTCTATCTTCCTTCATCTTCTTCTGATTCTTCTGGCTCTTCTGGTTCTTCCTCCGGCGTTCTCGTCCAGCATCTCCTCCGCGGCGTTTTCTATCTTCTTCTCCTCGGGCCGCTCCGCACCCATGGCATGGGGGGAGGCTCCCGCTCTTCTCTTCATCTTCTTCTTCATCCTCTCCTCTTCTTCCTTCTTCTCTTCTTCATTTTCTTCTCCGGGCCGCTCCACACCCATGCTGGCATGGAGGGAGGCTCCTGCTGTGTGAAGGCGTCTCTTCGTCTGACGGTCCTTAAATAACAGGGGGCGGGGCCGCCTGCTCTGATGCACGGGACATGACGGGACTTCCCTGTGGCATTCCCCGTGATGTCACAGGGAAGTCCCGTCAAGTCACCGTGCGTCAGAGGGGGGCGGGGTCACCGGGTGGCCCCGCCCCCCGTTATTTAAGAACCGTCAGACGAGGAGACTCCGTCACACAGCAGGAGCCTCCCTCCATGCCAGCATGGGTGTGGAGCGGCCCGGAGAAGAAAATGAAGAAGAGAAGAAGGAAGAAGAGAAGAGGATGAAGAAGAAGATGAAGAGAAGAGCGGGAGCCTCCCCCCATGCCATGGGGGGGCGGGATCTGGGGATCCCCTTGTTAAAGGGGGCTTCCAGATTCCGATAAGCCCCCCGCCCGCAGACCCCCACAACCACCGGCCAGGGTTGTGGGGATGAGGCCCTTGTCCTCATCAACATTGGGGACAAGGTGTTTTGGGGGCTACCCCAAAGCACCCTCCCAATGTTGAGGGCATGTAGCCTGGTACGGTTCAGGAGGGGGGGCACACTCTCGTCCCCCCTCTTTTCCTGCGGCCTGCCAGGTTGCGTGCTCGGATAAGGGTCTGGTATGGATTTTTGGGGGGCCCCACGCCGTTTTTTTTTTTTGGCGCGGGGTTCCCCTTAAAATCCATACCAGACCTGAAGGGTCTGGTATGGAATTTAGGGGGAACCCCACGTCATTTTTTAAAAAAATTTTGGCCGGGGTTCCCCTTAACATCCATACCAGACCTGAAGGGCCTGGTATGGAATTTAAGGGGACTCCCACGTCATTTTTTTTTAAAATTTTGGTTCGGGGTTTCCCTGTGGGGAATTCCCATGCTGTTTTTATCAATGAACTTCTATGTGTATTGTCGGCAATGCAATAGGCGCGGGTAGTTTTAAATGGGTTTTTTCCTTCCAAATGTCATTTTGTTGTCAGACTGTTCTAAACACTGGAAACATGCGCCCCTTTACAGGCATACTATAGACACCCCCCAGCTACGAAATTTAAAGGGATATTACACTTTTATTGTTTGACTTTAAGCATTATTAAAATCACTGCTTCTGAAAAAACAGCCGTTTTTAAAACTTTTTTTTACATTGATCCATGTCCCCTGGGGCAGGACCCAGGTCCCCAAACACTTTTTATGACAATAACTTGCATATAAGCCTTTAAAATTAGCACTTTTGATTATTCATGTTCGTGTCCCATAGACTTTTTTTTTTTTTTTTTATACTCTCAACCACTTCCGTCCAATAGCGAAATAGCTGGGGGCATTTCCATATCATATGTAACATATCTCCCGTATTTTGACATCTGGGACAATCAGCATTTACCCTTCTCCCATACTTAAACAGTTTTTTGGGGGTATAATATGCCCCGTGAAGGAGCAATAAATGTGAGAATTTCTGGGCCGGTGAAACCAACACCTGGTGACCCCCCTCCAGAATCTCTTTCCATTGAGTATCCAATATTGTCCCCAGGTCCCTTTCCCATTCCCTTCTACACTTAAGTTTCTCAGGACCTTCCCTACTGTTTTTACAAATGTATTGGTAGAATTCTGTTATTAGCCCCTTTACTCCCTCAGTATTCTCTATCTTTTGGGAAATGGGTGATTGGCACCAGTTCGGGCCTTGTACTCCAAATTGGGCCTGCAGTGCGTGCTTGATCTGTACATAGTTAAAGTATGACTGATTTGGAATACCGAATTCCTCCTTTAAAGTGGCAAAGGTCTTTAACATATTACCGTTATATAGTTGCTCTAATTTTACTATCCCCTTTAATTCCTAGGTCTTAATTTTACCTAATTGTAAAAGTTCCTTATAATTTTTATTGTTCCATAAAGGGCTATGCCTCGCTTCCCCCTCCATACCCTTCATGCCCTTAATAAAGTTCCACACTTTTAACATTAGTTTAATCGTAGGGGCCCTATAGGTAAACGAGTTTGCCTCTAATACCTCCAAAATCTGCCTATGAGGTGCTCCAACAATCATTATTTCCGTGTTGTTATTACCCCCATAACCACTACCAGATCTCAGATGTTGCAGTTGGGCTGCCAGGAAATAGTTTTGCGGATGCAGAACTGCCATACCTCCCTCACATGTCGCTAATTGTAGTATCTGTAGGCTTACCCTGGAGTGCCCTCCCTTCCATATCAACCCTCTAAACAGCATATCTATTTTTTTAAACCACTTTCCAGAGATCCATGCTGGTGAATTTTGTAAAATATACAATAGCTGAGGCAACCATAACTTTTTTTAACAGGTTGCACCTACCAGCTACCGACAGTGGAAGTCTCCTCCATATCTCAGTCTTTTTCCTAAATTTCTCCAACAGTGGGACCAAGTTATTATTTAGGAAGTTACCCGGTTCTTTAGTTATGTGGATGCCTAGATATTTTGTTTTTTCCACAATTTTTAGTGTGGTTTCCTCCAAACGGGTACCTTGCTTAATCGGGTTTATTGGCAATATCACAGACTTCTCCCAGTTTATGGAAAGGCCCGAGATCCCCCCAAACTCTGCGAAGATACCCATTACCTGACCAAGTGAACCTTCTGTATCTCCTAAGAAGATAAGTACATCATCCGCATATAATGCGATCCTCTCCTCCCCAGTGCTTCTCCGGAATCCTTCCATACTCCTGTTTTGCCTTATAGCGGCAGCCACTGGTTCCATTGCTAAAGCAAAAATCAGAGGCGACAAGGGGCACCCCTGTCTGGTGCCTCTCTCCAAGCAAAACTTGCTCGAGAGTATATAATTGCTTCTGACCCTTGCTTTAGGTTTATTATATAGAATTTTTACCCACTTACTAAATGAGGGACCAAACCCATATACCTGCAACATATGCCATATAAATCCCCACTCCAGGCTGTCAAATGCCTTTACTACATCTAACATCAGGACAGCTCTGGTGCCCGAGTTTTCTGTTGGGGTTTGTACATTCAAAAAGAACCGCCTTATATTTTCACTTGTTGATCTCTGGGGAATAAACCCAGTTTGATCCGGGTGGATCAACCTATGTATTATCCTTTGCAGTCTGGTAGCCAGAATCTTTGCCAAGATTTTTGCATCCGAGCATAATAAGGAGATCGGTCTATAAGAAGCAGGTTCCAAGGGGTCCTTCCCTTCTTTAGGTAATATTATTATTATAGCCTCAGTCATTGACTCAGGTAATTTTCCTTCCTGATACGCCCATTCAAATACCCTTAAAAGTTCCGGTATCAATATCTCCCCATACTTCTTGTAGATTTCCGCCGGGAGGCCAACCGGCCCAGGGGATTTCTTATTGGCCAGTGCCTTTACTGCTATACCAATCTCTTCTAATGTAATCGGGGCCTCCAATGCCTCAATCTCCAATCCTGAAAGGGAGGGCAGCCTTATTTTCCTAAAAAAGTCTTCCATATTCGCCCCCTCCGCTGAGCCCCGAGAATTATATAATTCATCATAGTATATTTTAAATGTTTCGTTGATTTTATCTGGATGGGATGTAATCTCACCTTCTTTGGTTCTAATAGCGGGGATCGTCGGGGGGGGGGAGAATCTGATTTAACAATATGGGCCAGTATCTTCCCCACTTTCTCCCCTTCTCCATATAACATTTGTTTTTGAAATAGCCTCTTGTTTTCGGATTTCCTAGTCATTACCTCCTTATATTTTAACTGTTTATCCTCCCATCTCTACTGACTGTCCAGGGTTGGATCTCTCACAAGTTCCCTCTCTGCCGCTCGAAGCTCCTCCCTGGCCTTCTCTTCCCCTGCCATTGAGGCTTTTTTTAACCTGGATACCTGCTGGATTAACAGACCCCGCAGGTATGCCTTCAGGGCATCCCACATTACCCCTCTTGCTGTGGTGTCCTCATTTACACTTATAAACTCCCTCATTCTGGTTATAATTTTATTTGAGTCCACAAATATCTCAAGCCAGATTGGATTTAGTTTCCACATACCGCGTTGTCTATTCAATCCAGTAACCATCCTGGCAGTCACCAATGAGTGGTCTGATACCCCCCTAGGTTGATACGTAATGTCTCTGACTATATGTGCGGCCAGATCATTACCTACTACAAAGTCAATTCTTGAGAGTGAGGAGTAAGTACCTGAATAACATGAGAACTGTTGCACCCCTGGATTACACATTCTCCAGAGGTCCAACAGCCCTGCCTCTTTAATAAACTGGCTCATTCGGATCCCGTATGAGCCCTGCCCCTTTTTTCCTGGGGGAAATCTATCTATTTCTTAATTTATTGCGTGTCCCATAGACTTTAATGGTGTTCGCGTGTTCGAGCAAACTTTTTTCCTGTTCGCATGTTCTGGTGCGAACCGAACAGGGGGGTGTTTGGCTCATCCCTACTGGCTAGATACATCAATCTGGTTAACATGTAATACATTCCTCTTGGGAACATTTCTGCATCTATGGCTCCAAGCAGGTACACTACAGGATTTAGAGGGACAGGAACCTGTGCTAGTCTAATAATACACTGGGAGACTTCCTCACAATACCTGTGTAGTTTTGGGCACCTCCAAATTAGGTGTATAAAGTCCCCCTTATGTATTCTACATTTTGGGCACAGGGGGGAGTTCCTCCCCATTTATATAGCTGCACTGATGTCCTATATGCCCTATGCAAAATAAATAATTGTGACAATCTATGGGATGCGGATACCGATACTGCTGGAATAGATTCAAGTGCCATTTCCCACTGGTTCCCATCTATCTCCCCTACATCTTCCACCCATTTGCTTTGGCATTTTAGCGAGGCATGATCCTGGACTGAGGACAGCAATTCCCTATAGGTTTTTGATATTAATCCTTTCCTAGTGTCCGCCCCAAGGACTTCTCTCAACATAGGTAATGTCGACACTGTCAAAGAGTGTGTTATTTGTTGTACCTGCAACGTGTGACGAAGTTGGAGATATTGATAGAAGCTCCTGGGGTTTAACTGGAATTCCCTACATAGCTGTTCATATGTCTTCCAACACCTCTTCTATATACATATAGCTGTGCAAAGAACCAGATTCCCCTCTCTTTCCAGGGGGTGAAGCCCTGCAGTTCCTGTACCTCTGGGTATCTTTTATTGTGCCATATCGGGGTAAAGGGCAGCACACCCAATATTTTCAGCGCTTTCCGGACCTCCCCCCATACTCTTTTGAGGAGGACACACGTAGGTGCCGAACCTGTCATGCTTTGCAGGTCCATGTCCATATGAGAGGCCGCCTCTAATGCGGGGGCCGATACAGTCACCAGTTTACATATAGGGTCCTCATTTCCTTCCCTCCCCCACTCTGCCATCTGCTGTAACTGTGAGGCCAAAAAATACATTTTGGAGTTAGGTACTGCCAGTCCTCCTCTGTCCTTTCCATATTGCAGTGTGGTTAGACTTTTCCTAACTGTTTTTTTTTCCATATTAATTCCCTCATCAGTGTATCGATCTGTTTAAACCATTTGTTTGGGATCCACATTGGGGAATTATGGAAAACATACAGTTGCTGGGGAGCCCATACCATTTTTATTAAATTTGCCCCTCTTATTACTGACAGTGGAAGCTTACACCAACTGTTACATTTCACTTTCTGTCTAGCCAACAGTGGACCCATATTTAGCTGAAGATACTCAGTAGGATCTGGTGATTCCACCACTCCCAGATATTTAAAACTGTTGGCTATAACTATTTGTTCTGCCCCCTCTGGAAACTGTTCCTTCAACTGATCTATGGGCATTAAGGTTGATTTTGACCAGTTGATAGTAAAGCCTGAAAAACATCCGAAATCCCCTATTATCTCCATCACTGCTCGCAACGAGGCGGCTGTGTCGCCTAAATATATAAGCGCATCGTCTGCATATAAAGATATCTTTTCTTCCCTCTGGCCCCTATGGAACCCTGCCACTTCTGGGGCATTGTGGATCAATATGGCCAGGGGCTCTACTGCCAGGGCGAACAGCAATGGGGACAATGGGCTTCCTTGTCGGGTACCTCTGTGTAGCTCAAATGGAGAGGAAAGGTTATTATTGATGCGCAGTCTGGCTCTAGGCTTAGAATAAAGCACCTTTACCCACACTATAAATGTATTCCCCACTCCAAATCTTGCCAGTATTTCCAAGAGGTAGGGCCACTCCACACTATCAAATGCCTTTGCAGCGTCCAGTGACAGAATGGCCCTATCCCCCGGATTATCCATTGGCACCTGTAGATTCATATATATTCGCCTAATGTTATCGTCCATAGAGCAGGTGGGTATAAAGGCAGACTGGTAACGATGGACCAAACTGCCAATTACTTGGGATAGCCTCTTAGCCAGGACTCTAGTAAACAGCTTGACATCCGCATTTAGTAAAGATATTGGGCAATAAGAGTCCAGTAGGAGCTTATCCTTTCCTGGTTTTAGGAGTACTGTTATTATTGCCTCTTGCATGCTATCTGGCAGGCTGCCTACTTCCTCTGACTCCTTTATAGCCTGCAACAGGGGTGGTAGAAGGTCCTCCCCATAATGGGAATATACCTCCACTGGTATCCCATTCGGGCCTGGGGATTTATGATGTGGCGCCCCCTCCAATGCCTCTGCCAGTTCCACCAATGTAATTGGAGAATTCAACATTTCCCTGTCCGCCTCGGATAACCGTGGAAAAGGGCAGTCTTGTAGAAACAAAGCCAAATCGGATGGAGTATAGCTAGTTTTAGAGGAGTATAAGTCCTTATAGAACCACTGAAAGTCATTAAGAATATCCGAGCTAAGGGTATGTTTATCCCCGGATTCTGCCCTTACAGCCGAGATATTAGCGGTTTCCCTTGCTCTCTAGCTATAAGAGCAAGAAGGCGGACAGTATTTTCTCCCTCTTCAAAATAGCTCTGCTGCTGAAAATATCTCCTCTTCTCTGCTGCGGACAGTAAAACCGAATTGTACATTGCTTGTGCCTCCGTCCAAGAGTCATGGTTAGATTGGGAGGGATCGGCTATTAATACCTGTTCTCTCGCTTTCATTTCATCCCGTACCCTATTCTCCCATTTCCTGGACCGAGTTTTAATTCCTGCAATCTTTCTAATAAGGCATCCCTTTAGGAATGCCTTAAGTGTATCCCATACTACCGCTGCACTAGCGGATCCCCTATTAAAGTGCAAGAATTCCCGCAATGCCCCCCTCGTTCTGTCCGCAGAAGGGAACAGGGTTAACCAAGAGGGGTTCACTTTCCACAATGGGCGGCCCGATGCTACAGTGACATCCAGCCGTACATAGAATGGAGAGTGATCGGATAGTAGACGCGGCTCATAGGTCGAGTCCACCACCGGCTGCATAAGTACCTCATTCCCTAAACCCAGATCAATGCGGGAGAGTCCATCATGTGTAGCAGAGTAGCATGAAAAACATCTGTCCTCTTCATGCCTTTCTCGCCAAACATCACAGAGTCCCAGTTCCAGAAGTAGGGAGGCAAAAGCTGTCCTTCCAGCCATCTGCCTCACCGCTCTGAATGTCAAGGCAAATTCTATCATGGGAATTGTCCAAGGTATTATTGTAGTCTCCCAACGCTAATACCGGGACATCCGGGTATAGGGCCATAAATTTCGCTAAGCTTCTAAGAGGGGTAATTGAAAACGGTGGGAGGATATAAATTGAGGCGATAATACATATTAGTCCATTGAGTTTACAAAGCAGAAAAATAAATTTACCCTCCTTGTCCACCCTCTGTTGAATGCACTCAAAGGAAACATCGATGGAAACCATTACACTAACTCCCCTTGAATATGAAGTGTGCATGGAATGAAACTGTATCGGATATTTCCGTGACCCCTTGTTTTTCTGATGCCTGAGTTGTTTCAGAAGTTAAGAGCGGCAACTATCTTCACCAAGCTGGATCTATGAGGAGCATACAACCTGGTTTGCATCCGCGAAGGGGACGAGTGGAATATACCGCACCAGGTTTGGTCACTATAAATGCCTGGTCATGCCTTTCGCCTCTGTAATGCCCCAGCCATTTTCCAACACTTTATCAATGATGTGTTTCGAGATTTTCTGGACATCTTTGTCATTATATATCTAGATGACCTCCTGATTTTTTCCATGTCCCTAGAGTTACACTCAAGACACGTCAAGAGTGTCCTACTTCAACTTCGCCAGCACAGGCTATATGCCAGACTGGAAAAGTGTGATTTTTAAGTGCCAGAGCATTCCATTCATGGGATTGATGATTTCCCCAGCAGGAATCAAGATGGACCCACAGAATGTCTCTGTCATACTAGACTGGCCCGCACCCACCGACAAGAAGGGGGTACAGCGTTTTGTGCTGTGCGAGGGCTTGGTGTTGGGGTCCTGACCTTGACACAAGTCCAGTCCATGAACAGGGTGGGGAGGAGTTCATGGACCAAGAATTGGTTGCTTCAGCGTGACCAGTTCTGTCATATGCCTTTGCTCCGTGAGATCCGTGAAAATAATCCTGATGATTTCAGGAACTTTCTCAGGATGACGGACCCCGTGTTTCACCGTTTGTTGGCTTCGCTGACCCCCTATATCAGCAGGCAGGATACCTGCATGAGGCAAGCCATCACTGTGGAGCAGAGGTTGGTCGCTACCCTGCGGTATTTGGCGACAGGGATAAGTCTGCAGGACTTAAAGTTCTCGACAGGCATCTCCCCCCAGGCTCTGGGTATCATTATCCCAGAGACCTGTTCTGCCATCATCCAGGTCCTGCAGAAGGAGTATATTAAGGTAAGATTTTTATCCTTTAATATCACATTTTATTGTATTTAATGTTTGCTAATATCTTGTATTTCTTTCCTCATTCCCTAATTACCATTATTGTATAATGCTGTGAATGTCCCCTTTGTCCTCATTCATGCTGGATTTTTATGTAATTATTTTTTTAGTCCTTCATACATATCTGCCTTCACTTACCTCCCCAACATGCTTTCCTGCCCTATATTCACCTCATGTAGTCACTTAACAATGTATTTTATCAGCTCCATAGTAGTGCTTTACCCCAAACACCCCCTAAAATGTTTAGAAATGTGATTTGTGCTTTAAATTCAGGCAGAGTGCCAGAGGCTTTTTTTTGTAGTGTCCCCAAATCATTTTTCTAAACCCTCCTTCCCCCAACTGCTAAGTCAGCTGATAACAATTCTCTATCTATCCTCAATCATCTATCTGCTGACTTTGCCAAACCCATACACACTATACCCATCTCTTTTGTGGTCAAATATATGGATGAATTCCCCAAAGCATGTAGTGCAAGGGCCTGCCTGTATACTTTCCAATGGTACTGTCAGAGAGCTCACCTTGCTGGTCATGGGATTGGCCACCAGAGGGCGTGCCTGTGAGCAAGCCGGCCTATTTAAGTTTGTCAGGCACTCTGTTCAGTGCTGCCTGATCATCAGCTTCCTGTGCCATAGTTCCTGTTTCCTGTCTTGTCTTCCTGTTTACCTGATCTCCTGACGACCCGGATTGCCCTTGGATTCCCCTTTTTGCTGCCTGTACCTGACTTTGGCCTGTTTGACTCCGCTTCTGCCAGCTCCTATTGTACCTTGCTGCCAGTCTGTTGCTGAACCCAGCCTGTCTCCTGACCATCCTGCTCAGTCTCATCGCCTGTGTTCCAGCCTGCACCTGCTGTTCATAGACTGCTATTCCACCAGCATCTAGACTCTAGTTCACAGGCTCTCATACCACTCCGCACTCCTGTGCTTCCTGTTACCTTACCAGGGGCCACGAGTCGGACGCGTAAGGGAGCCTACTATCTCTGCCCAAGCGAACTCACCGGTCTGGTAAGTAGGAGTCTGATAGTATCAGGCAGCCATGACCGAGACCGGGCAGGGGGCCTCCCCTATGGACGTACTTTGCAGACACTTGGCAGGATTAACCCAAGCAGTCAAAAGTTTACAGGATGGCTATACCCGACTAGAGGTACGTGTTCAGGCCCTGTCTGCACCTACCAACCCTCAGGGGACTTCGTGTGCAACCGGGGCACCCTCCGTAGTCATGCTCCCTCCAGAGCCCAAAGTACCTATACCGGAGAGATTTTTTGGAGACCGTAGTAAATACCGTGCATTCCGGAATGCATGTAGTCTCTATTTTGCTCTGCAGCCTCGGACCTTCTCCCTAGAAGCCACTAAAGTGGGCTTTGTTAATTCCCTGTTGTCCGGTGGGCCTCAAACCTGGGCCCATCACCTTCTGGAACAAAAGTCGGATGCCCTGGAAAGTCTGGACGCCTTCTTCTTGGCGATGTCTCAACTTTATGAGGATCCTCAACTAACCGCTTCTGCTAAAGCTTCCCTGCACTCCCTTCGGCAAGGACTATGCAAGGACTATGCTGTTGAATTTAGGTGCTGGAGTTCCGATACGGCATGGAATGACGCGGCTCTGCGTCATCAGTTTAGAATGGGTTTGTCCGATCCACTCAAGGACGAGTTAGCACGGGTTGGGATACCTCAGACCCTGGAAGAATTAATTAGCCTCTCAATCCAAATTGACCGTCGTCTGAGAGAACGACGCACCGAAAGATCTACCAGTGCCTATCGACCCACTTGGATGCTTCCACAGGTTCCCAGTCCTCCTAGTAGGCCTTTGGCTCCTCCAACCTCTCCAGTTTTCAAGACGTCAGAGCCTATCCAGCTTGGTCTGCTCCGTCCTTCCTTGACTCCTGAAGAGAAGTTACGAAGACGTAACCTTAACCTATGCCTCTACTGTGGGGAACCTGGGCACTACGCCAGCGTCTGCCCCAACAAGATGCGTAAGTGTCGTTCTTCTGCTCGTATATGTGCTACTATCATGCCAAAACCTAGTACTCACCTTACCATCTCTGTCACTTTGCAGCTTCCCGGAAAGGCTATCCAAGTTCCAGTCATCGTTGATTCCGGAGCATGCAGCTGCTTCATGGACCAGGCCTTTGCAGCTCAGCATGATATCCCACTCCGACTCAAGACCCAGAGCCTGGCTGTCCACCTTGCAGACGGTTCCGCCCTCCGTTCCGGTCCTGTCATTCAAGAGACTATCCCTATAATAGTTACTATAAACTCTCAACACCAGGAATTCCTCCGTTTAGATGTCATTTCCTCTCCCCTGTTCCCTGTCATCCTGGGCATGCCATGGTTGCTGGGCCATAACCCCCATATCAACTGGGTTTCTGGGAAAGTGGAGTTTCTCTCTGATTATTGCCAACAACATTGCCTGCCAAGAATGGCCCATGAGATACCTCAACTCCTCGGCCTACACCCTGAAACCAACTCACACCAAGCCATCCCAGAACCCTACCGAGATTTCTCTGATGTATTCAGCAAGAAAGGTGCTGAGACTCTACCGCCACACAGGCCCTATGATTGCCCTATAGAGCTGCTACCTGGAACCGAAGTACCCTTCGGTAGGATCTTTCCATTGACTGAGCAGGAATTGGATACACTAAAACAATACCTTGATGAGAATTTAAAGAAAAAGTTCATCCGCCCGTCCACATCTCCGGCCGGCGCAGGCATATTCTTTGTGGAAAAAAAAGATCATTCCCTTCGGCCATGTATCGACTACCGGGAATTAAATCGGATAACGATCAAGAATCGCTACCCCTTACCCCTGGTGCCTGAATTATTCCAGAGGCTAGGAACGGCAACTGTTTTCACAAAACTGGATCTTCGCGGAGCCTATAATTTAATCCGTATCCGGGAGGGGGACGAGTGGAAAACCGCTTTTCGCACTCGTTTTGGGCATTTCGAGTATTGTGTTATGCCCTTCGGTCTATGCAATGCCCCAGCCACATTCCAACATTTTGTGAACGACATCTTCCAGGAATTTGTGGATCTCTATGTCATCGTCTACCTCGATGACATTCTCATTTTCTCATCATCACTGACTGATCATCGCAGGCACGTCCGGAATGTCCTCGCCCGGCTCAGGCAACACGGGCTGTATGCTAAACTCGATAAATGTGAATTTGAACTCCAATGCATCCAATTCCTGGGGCTCATCATTTCAGTGGAAGGTATTAAAATGGACCCTCAAAAGGTGTCCGCCATCCTGGACTGGCCCACACCTACGGACAAGAAGGGGGTCCAACGCTTTGTTGGATTTTCCAATCTCTATAGGAAATTCATCAGAGACTTTTCCAAGATCATCGCCCCCATTACTGAATTAACAAGACAGGGAAACCGATTCTGCTGGACCCCCAGGGCTCAATTGGCCTTTGAAAAATTAAAAGGATTATTCACGTCGGCCTCCATCCTCAAACACCCTAACTCTGCCTTGCCATTCGTGTTGGAGGTTGACGCCTCAGAGGTCGCCGTAGGAGCTGTACTCTCCCAACGTCAGGGCCCCAAGGCCCTTCTGTTTCCAATAGCTTTTTTTCTCGCAAATTATCGGTGTCTGAAAGAAACTACAATGTAGGAGACTGGGAGCTTCTGGCCATCAAGACGGCTCTGGAGGAGTGGCGCTATCTTTTGGAGGGTGCTGTACATCCTATTCTAATCTACACAGACCACAAGAACTTGGAGTATTTGAGATATGCCAAGAGACTAAAACTGCGACAAGCCAGATGGGCGCTCTTCTTCTCTCGCTTTCAATTTCATATAACCTACAGACCCGGCTCCAAAAACATCAAACCAGACGCTCTCTCACGAATGTTCCATGACTCCAAAGAAACCGTCCCTCTGGACACTATCCTGCCTGCAGGAAATTTTTTATTACTTCAGGGGGATTTAATCTCCAGAATAAGGCAAGCTTCCACAACTATACCCCAACCCACTGAGACCAGCCTAAGAGATGGTTTACTCTGGCATAAGGAGAAGATCATGGTTCCTGAGAGCCTTAGGGTACCAGTACTAGAGCTTTGCCATGACCACAAGTTGGCTGGGCACTTCGGGCTCAGAAGACAACCGAACTGGTGCAGCGCACCTTTTGGTGGCTACAGTTGGCCGAGGACTGTAGGAATTACGTCAGTTCCTGCCACACATGTGCCCGAAGCAAGAATATTCAGACGAAGGCCTGGGGCTTACTGAAACCCTTGCCCATCCCTGACAGACCTTGGAAAATGATCGCGATAGATTTCATTGTGGAACTGCCCCCATCCGAAGGCTTCTCCACCATCTTTGTCATAATTGATAGATTGTCAACAATGGCTCACTTCTTGCCTATGAAAGGCACACCCTCAGCCGTGGAAACGGCGAAGATCTTCATTAAAGAAATTGTGAGATTACATGGGGTTCCCTCTAATATCGTCTCGGACCGGGGTGTCCAATTCACCTCCAGGTTCTGGAAGGATTGTGTGGTTCCCTCGAAATTGAGTTAGCATTCTCTTCAGCCTATCACCCTCAGACAAACGGCCAGACGGAGAGAACCAACCAAACCTTGGAGCAATACCTCCGTTGTTTCTCGGCCTTTTCCCAGGATGACTGGGTTTCTCTGCTACCAGTTGCGGAGTTTTCATACAATAACTCCCTGCACTCAGCCATCAACCAGATGCCATTTTTTGCCAATTATGGATTTCATCCCTCCTTTCTACCCAGCTCAATACCTGAATGCTCCCTCCCGGCAGTGACCGAGACATTGGAATTCTTCTCTACCAACAACAAACTTCTGCAGGAAACAATGGCCCAATCCCAGGCTTCTTATAAAAAAACGTTCGACAAGAAGAGGCGCGGGGAGCTTATCCTGGAGCCTGGCAATCAAGTATGGCTGTCCACAACTAACTTAAAAATGGCTTGCCCTTCTAGGAAACTAGGGCCTAAATTCATGGGACCCTTCTTGGTGAGAAGAAAATTAAACAACGTAGCGTACGAGCTCAGTCTGCCGGACTCCTTCAAAATACACCCGGTTTTCCATGTGTCCTTACTGAAACCGGTCGCTCCTGATCCTTTCCCCAACCGTAGTAAAAATTCTCCTGAGCCTGTTATGCTCAATAACGAGGAGGAGTTTGAAATCGAGGCTATCCTGGACTGTAGGAAAAGGCGCAATCAAATACAGTATCTTATTAAATGGAAGGGGTATGGTCCGGAGGACAATTCCTGGGAACCAGAAAACAATTTACATGCCCCGGAACTTTTACAGACTTTCAGAAATGTTCATGCCTCCAAGTTGGCCCGGCTGGGCATCAGGTGGCTGGCCTTAGGGAGGGGGCACTGTCAGAGAGCTCACCTTGCTGGTCATGGAATTGGCCACCAGAGGGCGTGCCTGTGAGCAAGCCGGCCTATTTAAGTTTGTCAGGCACTCTGTTCAGTGCTGCCTGATCATCAGCTTCCTGTGCCATAGTTCCTGTTTCCTGTCTTGTCTTCCTGTTTACCTGATCTCCTGACGACCCGGATAGCGCTTGGATTCCCCTTTTTGCTGCCTGTACCTGACCTTGGCCTGTTTGACTCCGCTTCTGAATGCTCCTATTGTACCTTGCTGCCAGTCTGTTGCCGAACCCAGCCTGTCTCCTGACCATCCTGCTCAGTCTCATCGCCTGTGTTCCAGCCTGCACCTGCTGTTCATAGACTGCTATTCCACCAGCATCTGGACTCTAGTTCACAGGCTCTCATACCACTCCGCACTCCTGTGCTTCCTGTTACCTTACCAGGGGCCGCGAGTCGGAGCCTACTCTCTGCCCAAGCGGACTCACCAGTCTGGTAAGTAGGAGTCTGATAGGTACTGTTTAAAGTTTTTGTATTCTATTAGTATCTTGATAGGTAATATCAGAATGTCCAAATGTCCTCAAATGTGTACAGTGTGTATTTATATATTTGTATTATGACACTTCTTACCTGTCCAGTGGGCTGCCAATAGTGTAACTAAGGAGGGGCTGTTCCAAGTAATACCCTGTATTTAGGCATTCATCTCTCAATGAAGTGAAGAGGGTTACCTGTCCAAGATTCCACCCCCCCTATAATGTTAGAAATAGGTGTACCTTATACTTTGGTGTTAATTAATAAATGCTATCTGGAGGTTGGCCAAGAATGTTTGTGCCTAATCTGCTTGCCATGTTTATGTGAAAAATAGTAATTTATTTTTGTTTTCCTCAACAGTTTCCTTCCACGCCACAGGAATGGCAGACTGTGGCCTCCCACTTTGCCCAGCGGTGGGACTTTCCTAACTGCGGAGGGGCAATTGATGGGAAACACGTCCACATCGTCCCACCACCCAACTCGGGGTCGTACTATTTCAACTATAAGGGGTTCGATAGTATTGTGATGTTGGCGGTGGTGTTGGCTAATTACGACTTCTTGTATGTGGACATGGGGAAGAATGGCCGGATGTCCGATGGTGGAGTCATCACCCAGACAGAGTTCTACAGGCGTCTCCAGAATGGCAGCTTGGACTTGCCACTTCCAGAGGACAATGTGGAAGGACTCCCATTCGTCTTCGTTGGGGATGAAGCATTTGCGCTGGGGGACCATCTTATGCAGCCATTCCCGATGAGGACCCTCACCCAGGAACAGAGGGTTTTTAATTACCGGCTGGCCAGAGTTCGGTTAAGATACCTTGAGTTCTTTGCGGGTAGGGGGGCCATCAATATGCCAGACAATTTGTGAAGCATTTATCAAATAAAAAAAAAAGCTAATCTTTGGTGACATTTACTGCTTGTGTTTGTTTTAGCTGACCCTGACAGCAATGTGGGGAGTCCTGAAAATGGCGTGATTATGTAACCTTATACAAAGCACTGTTGGGTGTTAATTACCAAAGGCTTAGACACTTTTTATACTACAAGTGCACTTGAAACTGCACTGAAAATGCACTTGTAGTGCAAAGAGGATTTGCCCTTAGGAAATAACCACCATTTTCTCAGAAACAGCAACTACATCACCACAAAAGTGTTGTAGCGTTGAGACAATAATCCACACATTCTTGATTAACAAACTTTTTAATACCTGCACAATCACATGTGCATTTCGAAAAGGTTTTTAAAACAAACCAACTTGTTTGTTGTATAACAATTTTTGGGGTGGCATTATCAAAAATAGAAATGTCCATTTACGATAAAACAGGCCTGTGTAAAACCAACAAGAAAGACAAAAATCTTGAACTTACAAAGTTCACATATGGTAAAACTTGAAGGCAATATCAGACATGAGTATTTAGGAACTGTGTTTGATATTGCGTTCAGATGGGGTGAAGTCACCCCTTGAAAAGCCAAATTTGGAAGATGCACACCAATTTACGAATGTCAACATGTGCTAGCTGCCATCACTGGGGATCAAGGGACGTGTTTTGTGGGAGCAACCCCTTCCTCACCGCTACTTTATTATTGAGGAAGGGTTTGCACCCCCAAAACGCGTCCATTGATCTCCCGTGATGGCAGATAGCACATGTTGGCACACTGTGTGCATCCTCCAAATTTGGATTTTCGAAACATCGCTCAAAAATTTTACAGATTGTAGCTCACAAAAAAAGAAAGTGATTTTGTGGGTTTTTAAATTCACCCCAAAACATCAATGATGTTATTATTTTTTTGAATAACATCATTGATTTTTTTCTTGAGGTTTTCCAATTGTAAATTACACCCCGTGATCTCCCCAAACAGGATCTGGGCACTTTCTGATGTGAAAGGATCTCGATCCATAACATCACGATCACCTAAAAAGAGAGTAACCAAACAAAAACAGGTATCAAAAATCTGCCAGCATCCATCTCTTACCTGAGTCTGTGGTCACAGACACTCACCTGTTGTGGTGCCAATTTCCACCACATCTTCTTCCTCCTCCTGCTCAGCTTGAGTTTTGGGTATTTCCCCTTCTTCCAGAGGTGGGGGGTCTCTGGTCTCCTCGGATGAGGGGTGTCTTCCGAGTCTTTTCTCCCCTATGTAAAACAAAAATTGTATAATTAGCACACAGATATTTGATGGCAGAACTATAAATAGGAAACCTTGCTTGGAAGTGGGGTACAATTGTCAATTTTAGCAGAGTTCCAAGATGAAGCTTTTTTAGTGTCCTTTGTCAACCTGCAATACTTTACCTGTTTTGTACAAGCTTCACAGATGGAGACCCCCCTATAGTATACACTGGAGCACCTGTGTGCCCCCCCCCTAATAAAAATGGTGTTCTTGTGTCCCACACTAGTGCTCCAGTGTCCAGATGTGAAAACAGCTGCTCAGTGTCCTCTCCTTACACAGAATCTAGTTTGCATTTCATTCTAGTAACAAAGCCATCCACACAACCAAATATTCTTCATACAAGTAGGCCCTAAAAAATGTAGGGAAATGCATATGGCCTAAACAATGGTGTTTTAGAGGCCAAAATAAAAATGTTTGACACGAACAAATAATGGTCCCATGAACATTAAAATTGCCATTTTAAACTGTACAACAATTAAGAAAAGCATATGGAGCAGCACGAACGTAATAAAGACAAAAAGAATAGGAACACAGCACAACTACTTACTTTCTTGCAGCACTTTCCGGATCTTTCTGTACTGCTCGGGCTCTCTTAATTTCAGGTCCGACCACCGCTTCCTGAGCTGATCTTTCGATTGTCGTACCCCGAAATTCTGGTGCAGACTTTTGACCACTTTCGCAATGATCTTGGCCTTTCTGATATTGGGGTTGTGGTAAGGTCCATACTTTCCATCATAGTCGGCCTTCTTCAGAATGTCCACCATCTCCAACATCTCCCCGAAGGACATATTTGTGGCTTTAAATCTTCTCCTTCTGGATCGGAACATGTCCGGATCCGGGCTTTCCTCCTCCTCCTCCTCGTTCCTGTAATTAGCATGCACCTGCTGTGTATCCGCCATGTGCTCTTCCCCCACTGCGCAGAACGAAAAGGGGAATAGACTAGAAAGAACGTCAGGGGCGGGCGGAATTACGCGCATGCGCAGTGTGTATAAAGCGTACCACACGTGCGTATTACGTACGATCTGTGAGCGGAGGAAGGAGCATTGGAGGCGCCGATTGTAAGAACGAAGGTAAGAGACATACTTGTGCCTATACTGCTTCTAAATTGAGGCCTATATTGTAACAAGATTAGTAGCGTTTGGCCTGACATTAGGGTTTGTCTTGTGTTGTGTCTTGCAGTGAAAATGGATATCTTACAAGATAATGACTTCATGGCAATATTCGTTGACATGTTCAGGGAGCTGCCCTGTCTGTGGGAGATCAACCACCCACATTACAGGAACCAAACAAAGAGGAAGGCAGCCCTGGATCAATTGTTGGAAATTGTGAAGCAGGTGATCCCACGGTAGACATCACATATTTGAAGATCCTAATTGGTGGCCTGAGGAGCACATATGTAAGGGAGCGCCAGAAATTCCAGGATTCGCAGAGATCCGGAGCAGCAGACGACATCTATGTCCCCAGGATGTGGTACTATGACAGGCTGCATTTGCTGGCATGCCAGACTGAACCCAGGCCATCCCTCTCCAGTCTTCCTTCCACTCTTCCTTCCCCCCCAGCTGAGGCTTCTGATGCCCAACCTGGGCCTTCCAGACAGCAACATGTGGAGGAGCCCAGATTGAGCCAGGTATAGCATTCCTCTAAATATTGCTGGTTGTCCAATCAATGATGTTAACTAGATGTTAGTTTGGAGTACTAATTTCTGATTGTGATTGATGATGCAAAAACTAAAACCATGTCCCTTTTTCATACACAGGGAAGTCTCAGCCAGGAGGTGGCAGGGCCGAGCCGGCTGCCTGATCTGCAGGTCCCTCCCCTACACCTGGAAAGAGAAAGTGGCAGGAGGAGGAGTGTCCTAGAGGAGGCTGCCATAGGCCTCTTTTGGAGGGCTACAGAGGCCCTGGGAGCACCACACACCGTGGAGGATGACTTCGCTGCCATCATTGCCTCTAAAATGCAGAGGATGGAGGAGGGACAACAACTCATGTGTGAGTCATTAATATTGGAGGCTCTTAATAAGGGGATGAGGGCCCAATTTACATTTGATACACACCTATGTGAACTCACACATGGTCCTCCTCCTCCTCCTGCATGTCCTCCTCCTCCTTCTCCTCCAGGTCCTCCTAGTCCTCCTCCTCCTCCAGGTCCTACTCCTCCTCCTGCCACATCTCCAACAGCAGAGCCACAGCCAGGAAGGAAGCGTGGAAGGAAGACCAGAAAGTGAGCACCCTGGATCCAGTCTGGTCGGCCAAAAGATGCAGCCTCTTGTGGTACCACAGCCTGGGGACACAGATGTCATCTGCTGCTTTCCGGATCTCTGGGACTTCTGGACCAGACTGCCCTCCCTTACATATGGACTCCTCAGGCCACCAATTTTTAATTTTCAAGAATTAATGTCTGCCCTGGGGGTCCCAGGCTTCGCTAATTTCTCCTGTTTATCCAGCGTTGCCTCCCTCTTTGTTTGGTTCTGAGCCCTTAATAAAGGATTTTTGGTTTGAATTATACTTGCCTATGTGTGTTACTTCAAAAAGGACAGTTTGTTTGTGAGGATTCAGGTACATTTCAAAAATACAATGTGAAATTAACAAGGGACACCAACAACAAACAATCTCCTTGAGATTAAATAATAAAAGATATCAATGGTGTTGTGGTAACTTGACACACAAAACACACACAAAAATAGTCTGGAGTAAAACTAAAAATAACATTAAACAAAGATCAGCCTTTGAAAAAATACAAACATAAAATCGAAAAGAAAAATGGCTTTAAATCAAAAAAAAAAAATTATGTCAGATGTGACAAATAACAATATTTTCAGGGAATCCCAAGAAAAAAAAAAATAAGTTTGTGAGAAGTGTGTGTGAATATGAGCAGCAAATCTGCTTAATTGTTGTCACATTATAAAGAAGAAGAGAGTGCGCTGTATTAAACCATTTTTACCATTGCAGCATGACGAAAGTGCTGTATCCATTGCGAATGCTAATTTTACCAGAATGAGCTGTTCCGTGTCGGAATTTCTTCTGAGCATGCGTGGCACTTTGTGCGTCGGAACAGGCCACACACACACACGGTCGGAATTGACGCGATCGGATTTTGTTGTCGGAAAATTTTATATCCTGCTCTCAAACTTTGAGTGTCGGAAAATCCGATGGAAAATGTCCGATGGAGCCCACACACGGTCGGAATTTCCGACAACACGCTCCGATCGGACATTTTCCATCGGAAAATCCGACCGTGTGTACGGGGCATTAGTCTGTAGGGTTCAATATTGAGTTGGCCCACCCTTAGCAGCTACTACAGCTTCAACTCTTCTGGGAAAGCTGTCCACAAGGTTTAGGAGTGTGTCTATGGGAATGTTTGACCGTTCTTCTAGAAGCGTATTTGTGAGGTCAGGCACTGATGTTTGACAAGAAGTACCAGCATCAATCACAAAGAACGCAGCTGCTGCCAGCCTGAAAAAAAAAACAGGTCTGAACCCGACACTGGCTCTTATGGGGCATACACACGGTCGGACTTTTCGTCTACAAAAGTCCGACAGCTTGTCCGATAGAATTCCCGCGGACTTTTGGCAGACTTGCGGCGGACTTGTGGCAGACTTTCTAACGAACGGACTTGCCTACACATGACCACACAAAAGTCCGACGCATTCGTACGTGATGACGTACACCAGACTAAAATAAGGAAGTTCATAGCCAGTAGCCAATAGCTGCCCTAGCGTGGGTTTTTGTCCGTCGGACTAGCACACAGACGAGCGGATTTCGGGGTCCGTCGTAGTTACGACGTAAAGATTTGAAGCATGTTTCAAATCTAAAGTCCGTCGGATTTGAGGCTGAAAAAGTCAGCTGAAAGTCCGGGGAAGCCCACACACGATCGGATTACCAGCCAGCTTTAGTCCGTCGGCGTCCGTTGGACTTTTGTAGATGAAAAGTCTGACCGTGTGTATGCCCCATTACAGTCTGTTTGCTCCACCACTTCCCACAGCTAAATAAACAAAAGGGCGGGAGCACTCAGTGATGTGATGTAATGTGTGGCCCCACCCCATTGTGATGTCATTGACTAGGGCATGCTGGGTTGATGATGGCACAAGGGGGTGGGGTCACCCTCTGGTTGGCGGCGGCAGATGTGGCGTTCATCGTGATTGATGCTTGATTTACTTTGGGGACATTTTTTTTTAATAAAGAACTTGCTCTGTGTTTTTATTTTCAACACTTTTTTGGTAAATGAGTAGTAGTCACATGGGGATCTGGGGGCCCTTGTTAATGGGGGCTTCCAGACCCCCACAACCACTAGCCAGGGTTGTGAGGAAGAGGCCAAAACGCAGTTTTCTTTTTAATTTTGGCATGGGGTGCCTTTAAAATCAATACCAGGCCCCGGAGGGCCTGGTACGGATTGGGGAGACCCTCACGCTGTTTTTTTTCTCAAGTTTTATTGCCGGAAATTCTTTTGATTACATTCAGCTCTCAGTGGGGATACCCTCTGACAGCTGATGAGTCATCAGTTGTTAAGGACGCCGGCGGCTGCCTGCTCCTAAATGTGCATCAGAACTATGTAAATTGCAATTGAACCACTGAACAACTGTTTTGGAAATTTACAGTGAAAACAGACCTAAAATTTGCACCCACATGTGTGAACCCGGCCTCAATGTTTTTATTGCAGTCTACAATATGAGATTTTTTTTCTTCTTTTAATTAAACTTTATTGGTGTCATGCTGATTGCTTCCATTGGAGCGTATTTATGCAGTTAGACTTCATAGAAATTTAAAGCCACTGTAATCCCACCATAGTAAGGTGAGCTTACACCCTTGGGGATTTCTGAATGCTGGCTCTACGCAATGTAATTTTTTGCTGGAATATTTGGGACTTCTTTTGCACGGTGGGACTGTTATTCAGGGACTGGAATATTTCAAGTTTATTTGAGGCTCTCTTTACATTTATGTTTTTTCACATGTTTTTACATATATGGTTTTGAATAGAATTTCATATATGCGTACTGATATTGGATTTACATAATTTTGATTACACAGTGGGATTATCATTTAATTACCATAGACCCTGGAAATCTCATGTGGCCTTGTGTGGTGCTAGAAAATTGAATTCTGAGGTATGTTGTGGGTTTTATTTGGCTTTTCTTCACATGCAGTTGATATGCTACTGGCCTTAAGTATGATGAAGAGACATTAAACAAAAATTTACAAAATTTGTGGCAACTGCAAGCACACTCAGTGTATAATTTTGTATGGTAATTTGGTATTTTTTGTAGCCTTCCCAGTTCTCAGAAGCTTGGGGAAAATCTCATCAGACACTCCCCTGTCTTAAATATTCTGGCTTCAATAGCTATGCTGTTAAAGCCAGTGACTGTAAAGAAGGATGGAAGATCAGGCCATGCAAGAGATCTGGAGGAGCTGGAATAGTTGGAATACAATGTTCTCTTGGGTCAAGCTGCTTTGATCCTAATTACCCGAGTTCCCTCCACCCAAGTCCTATGGAGTGGATGCAGAAGATGTTGTAGTGAAGGGAAGGCATACATCAGGGAGAACTGGTCCCAATGTGTCACCAGGGCATCTACAGCAAATCCATGATCCTGGAAATAAACCGGTCCAGTTCTGCATTGATGCCAAAAGATCCACATCCAGTGTGTCCCACTGCAGACAGAGTGCCTTGAACACCTCCGAGTGGAGGGTCTACTCTCCTGGTGACAACTTCTGGCAGATGAAGAAGTCCACCTGCCAACATTTTACTCCCAGGATGTGAACTGCAGACAGAGCGGAGATATGAAGCTCAGGTCATAACATGAGGTCTACCTCATCTTGGACTGCTTGGATCCTGCTTCTGGTGCCCCATTGATGATTTATGTATGCCATGGCCATGGTATTGTCTTATTAAACCCTTAGTGGGGACCCTGCAGCTGTGCTGACTTATGCAGGAGAAACAGGTGGATCTTGCACAGTTTCAGAAAAATAATAGGTAAAGACCTCTTCTGCACCGAAAAGTTATTTAAAGACCACCTCCCCCCAAAATCATTAGGTTGGCATAAGTCATCATCGCCTTCCAAAAAAGGGGGAGAAATAATTTCCTGGCCTCCAGCCTTCAGGGAGACATCCACCGGTCCAAAGATCACAGAGTGCTGGGATGTAGGGACATTGGAGGGTCCAATGGCTATGCCCCCTCATCCCATGCCATCAGGACATTCCGCTGCAAATGTCTGGAATGGAACTGAGCAAAGGAAACCACAATGAACAAGGTGACCATCTTCCCCAACCCTCATGCAGAGATGAATTGAGAGATAACTCAGGGATCTGAGAGAATTTCTGATTTCTCAACGCAGGACACTTCCCTGAATGGAAAAATCACCTTTGCCTGAGCAATGTGTGAGAGAAACTTTGTGCTCCAGATGATAAGATCAGAACATGTAAATAAGTATCCTTTTTGACCACTAATGCCAGTAAATCCCCTGGATGGGGCAAAGCCACAACTGTACGTACAGATTCCATTCAAAACCTCACCTGCTCACATGGAGGAATCTGTTAAGATATTTGAGATCTTGTATGGGACGAACATCCCCATTTGGCTTCAGGAGTGTAAAAAAGCTGGAATTCAAAATCTCAAAATATCTTGTCCTCTGATACAGGTATGATAACTCCTTGACCCAGAAGATGATCAAGAGCCTTCAAAAGCAACAATCTTTGTTGTGAATTAAAAGAACATTTGAAAGCATAAAGTGGGCAGGGGGGGAAAATATAGAGAGACTTTACAGTGGACCCATTTATCTGCTACGTCTCCCTGCCATATTTCCATAAAAGCCTGCAAACGTCCCCCCCCATACACACCCAACAGAGTGGTGGCACTTCTTCATTGCTTAATTGGGAAAGATGCTTATTATCTGATTTTACTGGCTTAAAGTCCCAGGACCTTTAACGGAACTGGGATTGAGGTTTTGCCCTGGAATCTAAGGCTTGAAATCAGCCAAAGGAAAGCCTTATAGAAGAAAGAGTAGAAGTAGAGGGGGCAGCTGACCTTTGAGTTGAGTGCCTACACCTCTTCTGAAGTGGTAGAAGAGGACTTTTACTACCTGAAATCTTCTGGATATACTTATCCCAATCTGGCCAAGGCATTATTGTTTGTGAAAAGGAAAACTTGCCAAAAGCTTCTTGCAGGGTAAATCTGCAGATCAGCACTTTAACCAAAGAGTCCAGTGCATGTGTATGAACAAAAGTCCTGAACATGAAATCTGCTAAATTGAATCCCTCAAAGTTAAACAAACAGCCCAAGGGAAACCCACCGAATCCTCGCCCAAGTCAGCATCGCTGCATGTGGACTCTAAGCTTTTGGACAGATGCCTTGCTCAATCCTAAAACTCTGGTGGTCTCCAATAGCTGCAACCTCTACCTGCAAGGCCATACCCAACCAGGCAAAAGATGAGCATCATAAGCATCGTTATTCACAAGTATCCCTCAAAATCAGGATGTCATCCACCGGGCATGTAAAGTTCTAATTGAGATAAGGGGCCGCCACATCTACCTAGAGCATACTACACTTCTTAATGAACTCTTCCTCCATAGGGTATTTATGGGGGAATCTCTTTGGCAGAGCAACACCTTGTCAGGGTGAGTCCAGTCTGCAAACAACTGCTTAAAGTGGTATTAAAACCAAAACCAAAACTGTAATATATTGCAGCTTATCAATCATCAATCATTAGATGTGATGGTTGTATTTGTCTTTTTTTTTAAGCTTTTTTTCCTCTGATTTCACTTAGTGATCTGGTCAGCAACACACCTCCTTTATTAGAGTGCCTCCACTCTGAATGAAGGAGCACATGGGGCATAAATAACAGCAGCATAGTCAGTCTAGGGAGGAAGGGTAGTATATGTACGAGCAGATTTAAATACACTAACAAATTGAAGACAGACTCCATTTCACACTTTATAATCCTTTACAGCAAACTTTTTTTCCTTTTGGGATAAAGGTTTTACATGAATAAATAAAAGCTGATCAGTGTAAGCACCCCTGCCAGCGTTAAATGGTTTGTCATATGCATTTATTTTGCATGCATCAGATCTATAATTATGGAAGACCTCATAAGTAAGAGATACAATTATTTTCATGCTGTAAGAATTATACTATTCTTAGTAGACATATGGGGGTTATTTACAAAGGGCAAATCCACTTTGCACTACAAGTGCACTGTAAGTGCACTTGGAAGTGCAGTTGCTGTAAATCTGAGGGGTAGATCTGAAATGAGGGAAAGCTCTGCTTATTTTATCATCCAATCATGTGCAAGCTAAAATTCTGTTTTTTATTTTCCTTGCATGTCCCCCTCGGATCTAAATCGACTGCACTTCTATAAGAGCAGATGCAATATGTCGATAATGCCCTAAAAATTTTTATGTGGAAGAAAGATGAATAGATGAATGGAGAGGGGGTGAGAGGGAGGGGGGAGGGGTATGCAGAGAAAAGAATGGTCACAAGGAAAAGAAAGAGACTTAGGAATCAGGATTCCTGGTGAAAAGATGGTTAAAGAATAGTAAATATGAGTAGTCAGTGCACATGGAATGTGAGAGGCATGGGCACGCAATTAAAACAAACACAGGTCTTTACAGAAATTAGTAAAGTGCAAGCCAAAATATTCTGTATCCAAGAAACACATTTGGTTAAAGAAAGACTTGACTATTTAAAGAAGCTTTGGATACAATGGTCGAGTCATTCATGCCATACAACTTATTCAAGAGGGGTTTCGCTTATGGTGCATCAAGCGGTGATGTCGGAATGTATCAGGGTAAACAAGGATCCGGATGGGAGATATGTTTTTGTGTTTGCCCTGGTACATTTACTGCCATTTGTCATCATGGAGATATATAACCCCCCCACCTGCTACAATGGGAGTATTGAAGGAAGCAATGATATTTATGTTAGAATATCCAGAGGCACATACCATATGTATGGGAGACTTTAACATGTGGTTAAACCCAAAAGTGGATAGGTTTGGGAAAAATATTCAAAAGGGAACAGTAGGGTCCAAGGTATTGGAAAAATTTATTAACGAAGTTGGATGGTTTGATCTTTGGAGGATTAGAAACCCAGAGTCTAGGTCTTATTCGTGGCATGCATCAGGGAGAGGGTGCATGTCTAGAATTGACCTGGCTTTGGGGAATGAGAGATACTCCCAATGGTGCAATAAGTCACTTATATGCCCAGAGGGGTGTCTGACCCCTCTGGGTTGATTTTTGATTTAAAAATAGGTCCTAGAGGAAGACATCTGGGCTATAGGATTCAATCCCATTGGTTAACTCAGAGCAGATGGTAATGTTTCTGGAAGCCCATGGGGATAGAAAAATGGGGGTGTGCTCTGGGACACCTTTAAGGCGTATTTAAAAGGGGTAATGAGATCCACAATATCATATATAAAACGCAGTAATAGACAGGAAGAAGAGGTAACTTGGCAGAGTTATGCGCACGGGCAGAAGCTACGTTTATAAATGATCCCTCAAATATAAATCAGATAAGATGGGCAGGATTAGCGCGCCAGTATAAGAACTGACTAACAGTCAATGCTAAACACAAGAGGTTCAAGAAAAAACGAAAAAAAATTTGGAGCAAGGACACCAAGCTAATAAGATATTAAATTATTTGATAAAACAACAGTCGTCATCATTAGCAATTTCAGTGAGAAACGAAAAAGGGGAAACTGTCAATACAGCAGAGGAGATACTTATGAGCTTTCAAAGATATTATGTTAATATGTATATATCAGCACTGACTTGCACTGGAGAAGAGATAGAGAAATATCTGGAGGACTTGGATTTCCTCAAATTAACAGAGGAACAAAAAGAGGGAATGGAGAAAGATATAGAGGAGGAGGAAGTACGAGAGGCCATCTTTTCTATGGGAAAGGGTAAATCTCTAGGATGGATGGTATACCGCTGGAAATGTACCAGCAATATGTGGAGATTATGGCACCAGCCCTGACCAAGATGTATAGAGAGACATTTCTCCAGGGAAAATGCCCCCTTCCATGTATGAAGCAACAGTAATACTAATACCAAAACCAGATAAGGATAGAACTGACTGTGCATCGTATAGACCAATTTCTTTATTAAACATAGATTATAAAGTATTGGCAAAAATACTCGCTAAAAGGCTTAATGGAGTAATCCTATCCATTGTGTCGCATGATCAAACTGGATTTATGCCAGGGAAATCTACTTCAACCAATAATAGAAGAACTCAATTCGTGGTACAGCTGAGAGAGTTTATTCCGGAGACAAGTGCCTTGGCATCGTTGGATTCGACCAAGGCATTTGACTCCATAGAATGGGAGTTCCTACAGACAGTGCTGAAAAAAGTGGATTCGGTGAAAAATTTAGAAAATGGGTAAGAATATTATATAAGCAACAATGTTCAAACTTATTAATAAATGGAATATTATCTCCCACAAAAAAACTATATAGGGGAACAAGACAGGGATGCCCAATGTCCCCTCAACTATTTGCCATAGCAATCGAAGCACTGGCAAATAGATTTAGACATTCTAAAAAGTACAAAGGGATTAAAGTGTGGGAAAAGACTGAACATATAGGTCTATACGGTGATTACATCATACTATATATGGGAGATGTGCATACCTCCCTGATGGAGGCAATAAAAATAATAGAAATATATGGGACATTTTTAGGGCTTAAGATAAATTGGCAGAAATCCGCATCGATGCTGCTTGGGCCAGGTAATGGAATGAGACTTCAGACCCCACTAAAAATAGTTGAAACATTTAAATATCTAAGAATAAACATCACTTTGGACCCTGAGGAATCCCTGAAAGCTAATATACTCCCCCCGGTAGAATATGTCAAGAGAAAACTGGGAATATGGATAAAACTACCAATATCAATGGCAGGAAGAATACAGCTGATTAAGTCTATTGTATTGCCTAAGTGCTTGTATGTTTTTGCACATTCCCCGGTAAAAATACCAAAACAGATATTTAAAAATCTAAATTCCCAGGTGACTAGATTTATCTGGGCATATGGTAGATGTAAACTAAAACTTAATACGTTACAAAGACCCAAAACAGCAGCAGGGCTGGCTCTGCCAGATTTATATTTATATTATCTGGCAGGGCAATTGAAACATTTAAGATCTTGGGTAAGTCAGGAATAGGGATGGACCAAACACCCCCCCCCGGGTCCGGTTCGCACCAGAACATGCGAACAGGCAAAAAATTTGTTCGTTCACGTGAACACCATTAAAGTCTATGGGACACGAACATAAAAAATCAAAAGTGCTAATTTTAAAGGCGTAAATGCGTGGTATTGTCTTAAAAAGTGTTTGGGGACCCGGGTCCTGCCCCAGGGGACATGTATCAATGCAAAAAAAAGTTTTAAAAATAGCCGTTTTTTCGGGAGCAGTGATTTTAATAATGCTTAAAGTGAAACAATAAAAGTGTAATATTCCTTTTAATTTTGTACCTGGGGGTGTCTATAGTATGCCTGTAAAGTGACGCATGTTTCCCGTGTTTACAACAGTCCGAGAGCAAAATTACATTTCTAAAGGAAAAAAAGTCATTTAAAAGTACGTGTGGCTATAATGAATTGTCGGTCCCGACTCCCGGAAATACACATAAAAGTTCATTGATAAAAACAGCATGGGATTCCCCCACAGGGGAACCCTGAACCAAAATTTAAAAAAAAATGTGTGGGGGTCCCCCCAAATTCCATACCAGGCCCTTCAGGTCTGGTATGGATATTAAGAGGAACCCTGCACCAAAATTAAAAAAATGGCATGGGGTCCCCCTCAAAATCCATACCAGACCCTTCAGGTCTGGTATGGATTTTAAGGGGAACCCTACACCAAATTTTTTTTAAAAAATGGCCTGGGGTCCCCCCAAAAATCCATACCAGACCCTTATCTGAGCACGCAACCTGGCAGGCTACAGGAAAAGAGGGGGGATGAGAGAGTGCCCTCCCCTCCTGAACCATACCAGGCCCCCAAAGCACCTTGTCCCCATGTTGATGGGGAGAAGGGCCTCATCCCCACAATCCTTGCCCGGTGGTTGTGGGGGTCTCCGGGTGGGGGGCTTATTGGAATCTGGAAGCCCCCTTTAACTAGGTGACCCCCAGATCCTGTGTGAAATGGTAACGGGTACAAACGGTGAAAAATTTACCCCTACCATTTCACAAAAAATGTGTGAAAATGGTAAAAAAACACAATATACGCCTTGGGACAAGTCCTTTATTAAAAAAATAAAACTGTCCCACGGAGTCTTCTTCTTCTTATTTTCACGCTCCGACGGACCGAAAAAAAAAAAGCTGCACGTTGCCTATAATCTGCCTCCATGGGAGGCACCCGCTGTAATGACCGGCCGCTGTCAGGTGACAGCTCTTTCATAACTGAGGACGGGGCCACACGATGACGTCGCTGGGCTTTCCCATAGTGTCATCCCTATGGCTTTCCCATAGTGTCAGAGGGGGGCAGGGCCACTCGGTCCGCCCCCCTCTGATGCACGGGGACATCCCTATGGCTTCCCTGTAGCCACCCGTGGGACAGTTTTATTTTTTTATTTTTTTAATAAAGGACTTGTCCCAAGGCATGTATTGTGTTTTTTTTACCATTTTCACACATTTTTTGTGAAATGGTAGGGGCAAATTTGTACCCTGTTACCATTTCACACAGGGGGGTGGGATCTGGGGGTCCTCTTGTTAAAGGGGGCTTCCAGATTTCGATAAGCCCCCTGCCCGCAGAACCCCACAACCAACGGCCAAGGGTTGTGGGGATGAGGCCCCTCTCCCCATCAACATGGGGACAAGGTGCTTTGGGGGGCTACCCCAAAGCACCCTCCCATTGTTGAGGGCATGTGGCCTGGTACAGTTCAGGAGGGGGGGCGCACTCTCTGAAGGGTCTGGTATGGATTTTGATGGGGATCCCCACGCCATTTTTTTTAAAATTTTGGCACGGGGTTCCCCTTAATATCCATACCCAGAATTTGGGGGGACCCCACGCATTTCTTTTTAAATTTTGGTTCGAGGTTCCCCTGTGGGGGAATCCCATGCTGTTTTTATTAATGAACTTTTATCTGTATTGCCGGGAGTCGGGACCGACAATTCACTATAGCCACGAGTACTTTTAAATTACTTTTTTTCCTTTGGAAATTTCATTTTGCTCTCGGACTGTTGTAAACACAGGAAACATGCGCCACTTTACAGGCATACTATAGACACCCCCCAGGTACGAAATTTAAAGGAATATTAAATTTTTATTGTTTCACTTTAAGCATTATTAAAATCACTGCTCCCGAAAAAAATGGCTATTTTTAAAACTTTTTTTTGCATTGATACATGTCCCCTGGGGCAGGATCCAGGTCCCCAAACACTTTTATGACAATACCATGCATATAAGCCTTTAAAATTAGCACTTTCGATTTCTCCCATAGACTTTTAAAGGGTGTTCCGTGGCTTTCGAATTTGCCGCGAACACCCCAAATTGTTCGCTATTCAGCGAACAGGCGAACACTCGATGTTCGACTCGAACATCAGGACCATCCCTAGCCAGGAACAAAAAACAAGGGTAGAGGAATATTTATTAAGCAGGATGCAGGTAGATGATCTCCTAGTAGGACTAGAAACAACTGATTTGAGGAGGGTGGGAGCAAAAATTCCCCTTCTAAAGTTGGCTAGGGCAGTTTGGAAGGAGGCAAAAAAACTGATGGGATTTATTGATATCCCACCAGAAACTGCCTTGTGGAATAATCCAACATTTCAGCATTTGGAAACATTTGAGGATAGTAAATTTTGGAAACAGAATAAGGTAACAACTATTGGTCACTTGTATGATAAAAATATAATATTTTCCTATGAAAACCTGTGTAAACAATATAACCTACCGAGTAAACAGTTTTATAGATATCTACACCTTAGATCTAGATACAGTTTAGAAAAAAGGAATTAAAAATATCTAAATACCCTCTCATAGGTATTTTGAGATCACAGGGACCAAAGGGATTAGTATCCAAACTATACTCACATCTGTTACAGAGTAAAATAGGTGGTGAACTGTTGGGAGATAGGGATAAATGGCAGACAGCTATCCCAGATATGAGCGACCAGGAATGGGATGATATCTGCTCCTCCCACTTGAAAGTATCCCCGGCAATGAATAACAGGATAATCCAGGTAAATATAATATATCAGACATACCCGGCTCCGAACAGGTTGTATAAAATGAGAAGGATGTCTGCACCAAACTGCACAAGATGTGGGCAGGGGGGGCAGATTTCCTCCACGTAATGTGGTATTGTGATAATATAGGGAGATACTGGCAGAAGGTGGTCAGGAAATTAGAAAAAGTTATAAATAGATCTATTACGGCCACGGTTGAGCTCTGTTTGCTGGGAGTACTAAAGGAGGAGAGAGGGAGTAGATATATTAGGATATTTCTGCAAGAAGCATGATTTCTGGCAAAAAAACAAATAGTAGAGAAGTGGATTCAGCCAAACCCACCGACACTTATGCTGCGTACACACGAGCGGACTTTTCGACCGGACTGGTCCAACGGACTATCCGACGGACTTTCGGTGGACTTCCAACAGGCTTTCCCAACGAACGGACTTGCCTACACATGATCACACTAAAGTCCGACGGATTTGTACGTGATGACGTACGACCAGACTAAAATAAGGAAGTTGATAGCCAGTAGCCAATAGCTGCCCTAACGTGAAAACAGAAGTGGAACTCCTGCGCTGCTATCGGACTCCTATGCTACCAAGGGGACACTGCTGCAACACCTAAAAGACTGCTCCAAACAGACAAAACGAAAGTGAGTAATAGGGGGATGGTAGTTGCGCTGTGATAGGAAGGGGATAAGGGAAAGGGGGGGGGAGACTACACTAAAGTGCATGTGAAAAACATGCCAAGTGACCTGAAAAACCAAATAAAACGAGAATAAGGAGAAAACACTGACTCGTGCATATGATGAATAAATAAAATACCACTAAATGGTGTGAAAAAAGAATGTTGTCATGAAGGGGAAGTGAAATTACCTGACATGAAAGTGAGCAGTGCACATGGTAGAAAAAGGGCGATCAAGCCAATGAAGATAACAAAAGCAATAAGCAATAAGTGAATCAAACACTGAGTGCACAAATGGATGATAAATATAAAAAATAGAAAATAATCCCGTTAGTAAACGTTATAAAGAATCAAAACACTTGACCAGTGAATCAAAAAATATGAGAAAAAAAACTCAGCATGAAAAACAAAAAATAGATAGTAATGGCAAAAAAAATGCAGAGAAATACAATATATGAATTACAATATATGAAAAGAACAGTCCCGCCACCAAATGTGACACTTCTGAGTGACAATCCAAAAAAAACAATGATGAAAGTGACAAGGGGAGAGGGGTGGTCTACGATGGGAGCACCTCCGTGTTCACAGGCCCCTTACCTTACGGCTGTAAGGTATACAGCATATGTGTTTGGCGCCCAGTGGATGATGAAATCCGGAAAAATGCAGCAGATGGTGTGGCTCACAAATGCAGTATGTCATATGCGAAAAAAACAAAATAAACAGCATATGGTGTAATACCGTTTGATGATGAATCACAGGGGGACAGGCAGGCTGAGGGGGGGGGGGAGAGGGGGGTTGCACTCACTTGTAATCAATGAGCGCAAGCCTCAAACCACGAGCGCCGAACTCGTATAATCCAAGCTGCTGGCGAAGGACCCTCCAACGTCTCTCGCCTCCTGTTGCTCACCACCCGTCATAAACCATATAAGCAGTGCAGTATCGAAACAGAAAAACCGCACATAGCGTGATCTCATATATAAAACACTTTATTGCACAGATTTTAAATACTATGAACTTACAAAGGATGACAGCTGGGGGGTAAAAAACTCAGCGAGCGCCGTGCTAGTAACATCAGCTGTTGTGTGGCAGCGTCCCGTGCTCCTAACGCGTGTCGTCACGTCACGTGACTTCTTCATCCTCTGAAGTAGTCACGTGATGTGACGACACGTGTTAGGAGCACGGGACGCTGCCACACAACAGCTGATGTTACGAGCACGGCGCTCGCGGAGTTTTTTACCCCCCAGCTGTCATCCTTTGTAAGTTCATAGTATTTAAAATCTGTGCAATAAAGTGTTTTATATATGGGATCACGCTATGTGCGGTTTTTCTGTTTCGATACTGCACTGCTTATATGGTTTATGACGGGTGGTGAGCAACAGGAGGCGAGAGAAGTTGGAGGATCCTTGGCCAGCAGCTTGGATTATACGAGTTCGGCGCTCGTGGTTTGAGGCTTGCGCTCATTGGTTACAAGTGAGTGCAACCCCCCCTCTCCCCCCCCCTCAGCCTGCCTGTCCCCCTGTGATTCATCATCAAATGGTATTACACCATATGCTGTTTATTTTGTTTTTTTCGCATATGACATACTGCATTTGTGAGCCACACCATCTGCTGCATTTTTCCGGATTTCATCATCCACTGGGCGCCAAACACATATGCTGTATACTTTACAGCCATAAGGTAAGGGGCCTGTGGACACGGAGGTGCTCCCATCGTAGACCACCCCTCTCCCCTTGTCACTTTCATCATTGTTTTTTTTGGATTGTCACTCAGAAGTGTCACATTTGGTGGCGGGACTGTTCCTTTCATATATTTTAATTCATATATTGTATTTCTCTGCATTTTTTTTGCCATTACTATCTATTTTTTGTTTTTCATGCTGAGTTTTTTTTCTCATATTTTTTGATTCACTGGTCAAGTGTTTTGATTCTTTATAACGTTTACTAACGGGATTATTTTCTATTTTTTATATTTATCATCCATTTGTGCACTCAGTGTTTGATTCACTTATTGCTTATTGCTTTTGTTATCTTCATTGGCTTGATCGCCCTTTTTCTACCATGTGCACTGCTTACTTTCATGTCAGGTAATTTCACTTCCCCTTCATGACAACATTCTTTTTTCACACCATTTAGTGGTATTTTATTTATTCATCATATGCACGAGTCAGTGTTTTCTCCTTATTCTCGTTTTATTTGGTTTTTCAGGTCACTTGGCATGTTTTTCACATGCACTTTAGTGTAGTCTCCCCCCCCCTTTCCCTTATCCCCTTCCTATCACAGCGCAACTACCATCCCCCTATTACTCAATAGCTGCCCTAGCGTCGGTTTTCATCCGTCGGACTAGCATACAGACAAGCGGACTTTTCGATAGGAACTGGGTCCGGCGGAGTTCCGACGTAAAGATTTGAAACATGTTCCAAATCTAAAGTCTGTCAGATTTTCGACCGAAAAAGTCAGCTGAAGGTCCGATGAAGCCCACACACGGTCGAATTGTCCGCCGGACTCGGTCCATCGGACCAGTCCGGTTGAAAAGTCCGCTCGTGTGTACATGGCATGTCAATGGGTGAGAGCAGTAAATCAGGTTTTACCTTATGAAAGAATAATGTATGAATAAAGGGGAAATGTGCGGAGATATGAAAACATTTGGGCAAAGTGGAATAGATCTTATTTAACAATGGATACAAAAATACCTGAAAACATAATATAAAGTGACTATAAGGTGAATGAGAGAAAATGGAATGATAGCTAGGAGAGAATGGAATGTAATTGGAAACATATGGGGAATTATATAGTAATGGAATAAAATGTAAAACTATGTAAATTAATATGTAAGAAAAATTTGTAATAAAGAGTATTGAAAAAAAAAAAAACACTTGCAGTGCGGATGCAGGTGCAATACATGGGATGATTTTAAATGTGATACTTCTGTTTATGCAGCTGCTCTGATCTTTTAGTTCACATCCTCTCAAAACATGATGACTGTGAGAATGCAAAATAAAGGGTGACTTGCTGTTAGTAATTGGTTTAGGGGTTAGATTAGTGCTAGAGTTAGGAGTAGGGATGAGCTCCCAGTTCAGTCCGAGCACATGCGTGGACTGAACTTTTCTTGTTCAGGCTATTATTCTAACGTCAGACTTTCAGTCCATTTGAAAAGAGTTGTACTTTATGTACAGTATCTCACAAAAGTGAGTACACCCCTCACATTTTTGTAAATATTTTATTATATCTTTTCATATGACAACACTGAAGAAATGACACTTTGCTGCAATGCAAAGTAGTGAGTGTACAGCTTGTATAACAGTGTAAATTTGCTGTCCCCTCAAAATAACTCAACACACAGCCATTAATGTCTAAACCACTGGCAACAAAAGTGAATACACCCCTGTGTAAAATGTTCAAACCTGGCCCAAAGTGTCAATATTTTGTGTTGCCACCATTATTTTCCAGCACTGCCTTAACCCTCTTGGGCATGGAGTTCACCAGAGCTTCACAGGTTGCCACTGCCTCTTCCACTCCTCCATGACAACAGCACAAAGCTGGTGTGATGTTATAGACCTTGAGCTCCTCCGCCTTCCATTTGAGGATGCCCCACAGTTGTTCAATAGGACCCAGGGACATGCTTGGCCAGTCCATCACCTCTACCATCAGCTTCTTTAGTAAGGCAGTGGTTGTCTTGTGGGTGTGTTTGGGGTCGTTATCATGTTGGAATACTGCCCTGCGGCCCAGTCTTCAAAGGGAGGGGAATCATATTCTGCTTCAGGATGTCACAGTATATGTTGCCATTCATGGTTCCCTCAATGAACTGTAGCTCCCCAGTGCCGGAAGCACTCATGCAGCCCCAGACAATGACACTCCCACCACCTTGCTTGACTGTAGGCAAGACACACTTGTCTTTGTATTGAGTGATAGGATCTCTGCGCTACTAACTGACGTGAAAAAATAAAATTTGAAATTACATATGATGTGAGCAAAAAATCATAAAGGTGATGCCGCAAAATCACTAGTGTACACTAAATCACCATGTAGTAAATAAATATTGAATAGGATTTCGTGCAAGCACATAAATGAATCAAACATAAATGTTAGCTGTGTCACGTGATCTGTGTACAACAATAAAAACAAAATGTTCAATAATGATAAAATAGTGAAAGCAAACAAAAGGCTAAGGCCCCTATCCAAGGGCCAGATAATGGATAGTGAATCCAATAATATGATCAGCTGTGTAAGGTGGCTGCAGTGATGATGATTATTAATTGTTCTTTACATTGAAGTCAGATACAGCAAAGTGACTCGTTCCCCCTGTATGTGTGCTCCCAATGCCCTTACCTCAAGGGGCTTAGAATTAAGCCCTATTGTAGATGTAGAGTGATGGTCTGGGGGTGCCTGTTCTTCAGGTTGTCAGGTGATGTCCGCTGGTTGCAGATGAATGGATACCCCAGCTACTCCTGGATTTCGTTTTTCTGGCTTGGAGTTCAGCACACAGAATCACCCCCATCCAGGAGTAGCTGGGGTATCCATTCATCTGCAACCAGCGGACATCACCTGACAACCTGAAGAACAGGCACCCCCAGACCATCACTCTACATCTACAATAGGGCTTAATTCTAAGCCCCTTGAGGTAAGGGCACTGGGAGCACACATACAGGGGGAACGAGTCACTTTGCTGTATCTGACTTCAATGTAAAGAACAATTAATAATCATCATCACTGCAGCCACCTTACACAGCTGATTGATCGTATTATTGGATTCACTATCCATTATCTGGCCCTAGGATAGGGGCCTTAGCCTTTTGTTTGCTTTCACTATTTTATCATTATTGAACATTTTGCTTTTATTGTTGTACACAGATCACGTGACACAGCTAACATTTATGTTTGATTTATGTATGTGCTTGCGTGAAATCCTATTCAATATCTATTTACTACACTTGTCTTTGTACTCCTCACCTGGTTGCTGCCACACACGCTTGACACAATCTGAACAAAATACGTTAATCTTGGTCTCATCAGACCACAGGCCATGGTTCCAGTAATCCATGTCCCTAGTCTGCTTGTCTTTGGACAACTAATTGCAGGCTTTCTTGTGCATCATCTGTAGAAGAGGCTTCCTTCTGGGACGACAGCCATGCAGACCAATTTGATGCAGTGTGTGGCGTATGGTCTGAGCACTGACAGGCTGACCCCCCACCTCTTCAACCTCTGCAGCAATGCTGGCAGCACTTATACGTCTATTTCCCAAAGACAATCTCTGAATATTACGCTGAACATGTGCACTCAACGTCTTTGATAGACCATGGTGAGCTCTGTTTTGAACCTGTCTTGTTAAACTGCTGTAAGGTATTGGCCACCGTGCTGCAGCTCAGTTTCAGGGTCTTGGCTAGGGATGAGCTTCGCGTTCGAGTCGAACGCGTGTTCGACTCGAACATTGTGTGTTCGGTCATTCGCCGAATTACGAACGTTATGGGTGTTTGCGCCAAATTAGAGTGACGCGTCACGCCCATAATTCACTGTGGCATCGCAGTGCATTGCTGGCTGATGATTGGCCAAGCATGCACTATGAACCACAGGCTTGGCCAATCACAACGCCATGTGTACAAAGAGCAGTAATTGGCCAAAGCCAGGGAGGCTTTGGCCAATTATGGCTCAGGGGGTTTAGTAAACACCCCACACTATATAAGGCCGCCTGCACTTTGGCCCTGTGTAGTGTGTTGCGGTGGAGAGAGAGAGATAGACAGTGTCATTTGATTTAAGTTAGATAGAGTAGGCAGGTTGAGTCAGTTAGATGCACTTGTAGTGTATTGTGTATATATATGCATCCCAGGTGTTTTATATATATATATATATATATATATATATATATATATATATATATATATATATATATAAATGTCCTAGATTGTAAGCTCTAACGAGCAGGGCCCTCTGATTCCTCCAGTATTGAATTGTATTGTACTGTCTGCCCTAATGTTGTAAAGCGCTGCGTAAACTGTCGGCGCTATAGAAATCCTGTATAATAATAATAATAATAATATATATATATATATATATATATATATATATATATATATATATATATATATATATACACTGTATTCAGTTTAGCTAGATCAATTCCTGTTATTCTCTTCCTAATATACTGACAGGCAGGCAGGTGTTTTTACAGTATTTCCAGATAGTGTACTGTGTACCCTGCACAGTTGCACCTACAGTATAGCTACCTGAAGCCAGTTGCTTGTGTGCTTCTTCTGACACTATTAATAGCACAGGCAGGCTCTTGAAGTATTTCCAGTTAGTGTACTGTGTACCCCGCACAGTTGCACCTACAATATAGCTACCTGAATCCAGGTGCTTGTGTGCTTCTTCTCATACTATTAATAGCACAGGCAGACTCTTGAAGTATTTCCAGTTAGTGTACTGTGTAACCCTGCACAGTTGCACCTACAGTATAGCTACCTGAAGCCAGTTGCTTGTGTGCTTCTTCTCATACTATTAATAGCACAGGCAGGCTCTTGAAGTATTTCCAGTTAGTGTACTGTGTACCCCGCACAGTTGCACCTACAGTATAGCTACCTGAATCCAGGTGCTTGTGTGCTTCTTCTGATACTATTAATAGCACAGGCAGGCTCTTGAAGTATTTCCAGTTAGTGTACTGTATACCCTGCACAGTTACAGCTACAGTATAGCTACCTGAAGCCAGGTGCTTGTGTGCTTCTTCTGATACTATTAATAGCACCGGCAGGCTCTTGAAGTATTTCCAGTTAGTGTACATTGTAACCATGCACAGTTGCACCTACAGTATAGCTACCCGAAGCCAGGTGCTTCTGTGCTTCTTCTGATACTATTAATAGCACAGGCAGTCTCTTAAAGTATTTCTAGTTAGTGTACTGTGTAACCCGGCAGAGTTGCACCTACAGTATAGCTAACTTAAGCCAGGTGCTTGTGTGCTTTTTCTGATACTATTAATAGCACAGGCAGGCTCTTGAAGTATTTCCAGTTAGTGTACTGTGTACCCTGCACAGTTACACCTACAGTATAGCTACCTGAAGCCAGGTGCTTGCGTGCTTCTTCTGATACTTTTAACAGCACAGGCAGGCTCTTGAAGTATTTCCAGTTAGTGTACTGTGTAACCCTGCACAGTTGCACCTACAGTATAGCTACCTGAAGCCAGGTGCTTGTGTGCTTCTTTTGATTCTATTAATAGCACCGGCAGGCTCTTAAAATATTTCCAGTTAGTGTACTGTGTACCCTGCACAGTTGCACCTACAATATAGCTACCTGAAGCCAGGTGCTTCTGTGCTTCTTCTGATACTATTAACAGCACAGGCTGGCTCTTGAAGTATTTCCAGTTAGTGTACTGTGTACCCCTGCACAGTTGTACCTACAGTATAGCTACCTGAAGCCAGGTGCTTGCATGCTTTTTCTGATACTATTAATAGCACAGGCAGGCTCTTGAAGTATTTCCAGTTAGTGTACTGTGTAACCCTGCACAGTTGCACCTACAGTATAGCTACCTGAAGCCAGGTGCTTGTGTGCTTCTTTTGATTCTATTAATAGCACCGGCAGGCTCTTAAAATATTTACAGTTAGTGTACTATGTACCCTGCACAGTTGCACCTACAGTATAGCTACCTGAAGCCAGGTGCTTGTGTGCTTCTTCTGATACTATTAATAGTGCAGGCAGGCTCTTAAAGTATTTCCAGTTAGTGTACTGTGTAACCCTGCACAGTTGCACCTACAGTATAGCTAACTGAAGCCAGGTGCTTGTGTGCTTCTTCTGATACTATTAATAGCACATGCAGGCTCTTAAAGTATTTCCAGTTAGTGTACTGTGTAACCCAGCACAGTTGCATCTACAGTATAGCTAACTTAAGCCAGGTGCTTGTGTGCTTTTTCTGATACTATTAATAGCACAGGCAGGCTCTTAAAGTATTTCCAGTTAGTGTACTGTGTACCCTGCACAGTTACACCTACAGTATAGCTATCTGAAGCCATGTGCTTGTGTGCTTCTTCTGATACTATTAACAGCACAGGCAGGCTATTGAAGTATTTCCAGTTAGTGTACTGTGTAACCCTGCACCGTTGCACCTACAGTATAGCTACCTGAAGCCAGGAGCTTGTGTGTTTCTTCTGATACTATTAATAGCACAGGTAGGCTCTTGAAGTATTTCCAGTTAGTGTACTGTCTAACCCTGCACAGCTGCACCTACAGTATAGCTACCTGAAGACACTAGCTTGTGTGTTTCTTCTGATACTATTAATAGCACAGGCAGGCTCTTGAAGTATTTCCAGTTAATGTACTGTGTAACCCTGCACAGCTGCACCTACAGTATAGCTACCTGAAGCCAGGTGCTTGCGTGCTTCTTCTGATACTTTTAACAGCACAGACAGGCTATTGAAGTATTTCCAGTTAGTGTACTGTGTAACCCTGCACAGTTGCACCTACAGTATAGCTACCTGAAGTCAGGTGCTTGTGTGCTTCTTCTGATTCTATTAATAGCACAGACAGACTCTTGAAGTATTTCCAGTTAGTGTACTGTGTACCCTGCACAGTTGCACCTACAGTATAGCTACCTGAAGCCAGGTGCTTGTGTGCTTCTTCTGATACTATTAACAGCACAGGCAGGCTCTTGAAGTATTTCCAGTTAGTGTACTGTTTAACCCTGCACAGTTGCACCTACAGTATAGCCACCTGAAGCCAGGTGCTTGTGTGCTTCTTCTGGTCCAATAATAGCACAGGAAGGCTCTTGAAGTATTTCCAGTTAGTGTACTGTGTAACCCTGTACAGTTGCACCTACAGTATAGCTACCTGAAGTCAGGTGCTTGCGTGCTTCTTCTGATACTGTTAACAGCACAGGCAGGCTCTTGAAGTATTTCCAGTTAATGTACTGTGTAACCCGGTACAGTTGCACCTACAGTATAGCTACTCTAAGCCAGGTGCTTGTGTGCTTCTTCAGATACTATTAATAGCACAGGCAGGCTCTTGAAGTATTTCCAGTTAGTGTACTGTGTAACCCTGCACAGTTGCACCTACAGTATAGCTACCTGAAGACAAGTTCAGGTGTTCTCATACTAATAATACTACAGCCAGGCAGTTGATTCTGCTAGCTGCAGTATAATCGGTATATATATATATATATATATATATATATATATATATATATATATATATATACATCTCAGTTTTGTGCAGCTACATCTCACTGCAGGCCAATAGTAGGTCTGGAAGGCCAACAAGGAGAGGCAGACAGTCACAAACCATTAAAACGAACCAGGATGCCCTCCAGGGGCCAGCTTAAGGGCAGCACACTGACTGCATCACAGAACAGAGCTCCGCATGTGCAGGGCGCTGCTGTCTCTGCTCAATATTCCAAAAGTTCTTTGGTGTGGGCCTTTTTTGAGATAAGTGCATCAGATTGCACCGCTGCTATTTGCAACATATATCTCAAGTGTATCTCGCATGGCCAAAACATCTCCCGCTTGGGCACCACATGCTTGAACAGACATATGTTGACCTGCCATGCAGTTTGTTGGCAAGGGTACCTAAAAGACCCAAACTAAAGAACAAAGAGGACCTCTCCTTGCTCCTTATCAGCTGGGATCTCCAACCCCACTATACTTTCAGTCCTCTCTGAGACCTGCACTGAGAGGAATGAAGGTGTAGAATTAGGTGTGTCACAGCCAAGTACTTGCGGGCAATCTGCTATCGGTACACCGACATCAGATTGTTCCAGGCTAATTTCCCTGCCCCAGCTGTTGCACTGCAGAAAGAAGTTAGCTCCCAGCCATCCACATGCCCAGCGGTTGAATGCTAGCTTGGCAAAATTGCTAGCACTTCAACTGCTACCTTTTCAGTTGGTAGACTCTGCCCCCTTCCGTGAATTTGTGGAATGTGCGGTTCGTCAGTGGCAGGTTCGTAAGCCAAAAGATGCCATGCGGTGCTTGAGCTGGTGTACTTGGGGGACAGGAGCCACACTGGGGCAGCGATTCTGTCAGCTCTGCAGGGGCAGGTTCAGAGGTGGTTTACGCCACGCCAGCTTAAACCAGGAAAGGTGGTTTGCGACAATGGCACCAACCTCCTCTCCGCCCTCCAACAGGGACAACTGACCCATGTGCCCTGTTGGGCTCACGTCCTTAACTTGGTGGTGCAGCAGTTCTTGGGCAGGTACCTGGGCTTACAGGATGTCCTGAGGCAGGGCAGGAAATTCTGTGTGCATTTCCGCCGGTCAAATAATGCCAGTGCTCGGCTGGCTGACCTCCAAAAGGAATTTAACCTGCCCAAGAACTGCCTAATCTGTGCCATGCCCACCAGGTGGAACTCAACGTTGGCCATGCTGCAGCGGCTGCACATGCAGCAGAGGGCCATCAATGAGTACCTGTGCGACTATGGCACCAGGACAGGGTCAGGGAAACTTGGTTTTTTTCCCCACTCCAGTGGGCCATGATCAGGGATGCATGCACTGTCCTGTCACCATTTGAGGAGGCCACAAGTATGGTGAGCAGTGACAGTGCATGCATCAGTGAGACTGTCGCCCTTGTCCACCTGTTGGAGTACACGCTGTGTGGAATAATGGACAGGGCACTTGGGCACTTGGGGCAGAACAGAGGCAGGTAGAGGAGGGCTTCCTTAGCTCTCAAGGCCCCCTTTATCCAGACAGTGTTCCTGCATGCCCGCTGATCACACAGGAAGAGGACAAGGAGGAGGAGGAGGAGGAAGGATGTGTCAGCATGGAGGTTGAGCCTGGCACATTATTCTTCAGCAGCAGTCTTTAAGGGATCATTTACAGTCCCAAGAAACCCATGGACTTGTACGTGGCTGAGAGGAGGTTGCTGTGGATCATGTCATCCTTAGTGACCCAGAGGACTCCGGACCGAATGCCTCAGCAAACCTACGCTGCATGGCCTCCCTGATCCTGCAAAGCCTGCGAAAGGATTCTCGTATTCGTGGTATCAAGGAGAGGGTTCCACGTTACAAGGGTAAGGTTGCGGACCTTATCTTGCCATCGCAGAGGGAGCAGAGGATGAAACGTCTTCGGGAGGCCTTGCAGAAAGGTCTGTGCAACGCGTTCCCAGAGACTGGGAGGCTACAAACTCCTTTTCCTGGACAACGTGTTGCTGAGGCTTCGGTGGTGGAGAAGGCGGCCATCTGACCGATGCGTTCAGACAATTTTTTAGTCCGCAGCCCCAAGGTATGATTGGTTCCAAAATAAATAAAAAAGAATTGCGCTAAGTGCATGAAAAAATCAAAAAATTATAAATAAAAATTGTGAAAAAGGTCCTGCTGCTATGCACTATAACCCCGATATAAGGGCACATAAAACAAATGTAGAAAAAGAGAGTGCAGCACTGGACTAATGACAAAACCATATGTGAGTAATAATAAATCAATTATTCAATCAATTAATCAAAATAGTAAAACACAGTGACTAATTCCAATCATTGATAGAAGATCAAGACCAATTGGGTGCTCAAAAATATTTAGTGTTGAAAAAAAACAATAAATCAATAAAGTAGTGGAAGTGGACCATCAAGGGAATACTCCAGGACACACTGCTGGAAAGAGACATCAACCTCCTGTATGGACGACCAACTGGCGAGGTGCTTCACAAGGTGCTGTCCCAGGATCACTTTTCATAGAGCAGTCAGGTAGTGCTTCCACAACTCCAGCAAAAATGAATCATAAATGCCAAAAGAAAAAAGGGGAGCGACTCCAATGGTGTAGAAAAACTTTTGGCTGCTTTATTAAAATATCAAAAGGTAAAAACATGAAATCTTACAGAGATGGAAAAAACGACATCACCGCCGTTTAAACTGAAAGCGCGCATGCGCGATGCGTATTGCGTTGTGACCCTATGGCCGTTCTGTCACAACTGACGTCATCAGGGGTACGCATCGACGCATGCACATGAACCTTATAAATCCAAGCCGTGCATTGGAAAGCGCCGCAATTGGCTTATTAAAAACAAAACCAAGCTTTGATTGGTCTCAAAGGTGTAGTTGCAACCTCATGAAAAAAAAAAACAGTCAAAGGGGAAAAAGGGGAGGAACCTATCAGATAAACAATATATATATATAAATAAATCATATGTATTAATACTAAAAAATAAATTAATTATAATTCTGAAAAAAAATTGTGGTGTTAATAAAATACATAGGAAGTATGGGTTACCATAACACATATAGTTTAATCATCAATCAAAGGCAGAATCATATGCATCTAGATTAGCAGAGGTGTATTAAGGGGGACATCAACTGTTATTAATAAAACAGCTCTATGTTCAAGCCATTAGGGGCATGACAACCAAGCTTGTAGATCCAGTTTGTTTCTGATCTGGAGATGGTTCTCTTACCATTACTGCCACGCCAATGGGGAACATACTTTTCTATGCCAATGAAGATGGTGCCCTTGGGGTCTCTATCATGCACTACGTTATAGTGTCTAGAGACACTAAGCTTGTCAAAGCCTTGTTTTATATTTGTGATGTGCTCACCCAACCTAAGATGCAACATCCATATGGTTCATCCTACATACTCCAAACCGCATGGAAACCTAAGGAGGTATACAACACACTTGGTGGTACATGTTATGAGTGACTCATTAGGGTAGGTGACACCTGTACCTTCTGATGTAAATTCAGTCAATCTCCTTTGGCGTAGTGCGTTCATCCTACAGACTTTACATCTCCTACAGGGGGAAAAGCCCTTAATATACCCCAAAAAAGTTAAACGCTGGGGTGGGTCAGGAACATTAGGTGTCAAAATGTGTCTGAGGCTTGTAGCGCCCCTAAATAAAACACTAGGATTATCCGGTAATAGGGGACCAAGAATGCGGTCGTTTTTAATGACCGGCCAATGTTTTTTAATGATTCTTTTAATGGCCCAATGTTGGCTGGAATAAGTCATAAGAAAGGCTAGTCCAAAGTCTTCTCTGTTATTAACCTGAGGGGACTTCTCCCTTAGTAGATCCATACGATCTCTATTCCCTACTTCCGTGATCAAGGGACCCAGGGCTGCCTTATCATAGCCTTTACTTAGAAATTTGGATTTCAAAGTTGAGGCTTCCTTCAGTAACTCTTCCAGATTAGAACAATTCCGCCTTAGGCGAAAAAATTGGCCCTTGGGGACAGCAGACAACCAAGAGTGGTGATGGCAGGAATCAAGTGGAATAAAACTATTTATGTCGGCTGGTTTGAAAAAAGTGGATGTGATGATGCTACCATCCACAATGGTAATTAACAGATCCAGGAAATTAATCTGGATCAAACTGGCCTCATAGGAAAGGACTATGCCCCTATCGTTGCTATTAAGGGAAGATAGGAAAGTGGACACAGACTCAGAGTCGCCATCCCAAATAAATAGGACATCGTCTATGAATCTTTTCCACATGACAAATTGAGATGGCCTGTCACGTAGACCCACATCCTCCTCCCATTTGGCCATAAAGAGATTGCTGGGAGCAAATTTTGCTCCCATGGCCACTCCCTTTATTTGCAGGTAATGCGCACTGTTGTACCAAAAATGGTTGTGTCAGAGGAGTTCTCCGAATAGATTGGCTATTGGGCATTCCGGTGTGCACCGGTCCGCACCGGCTCGCGCCTGTTCATGCCGCTGTGCGGGCGCTTGCGGGTGCGCGTGGGCGTGTGTCGGCGCGCGCGCACGGCATTTGGCGTCAACCGCCCTATTTAGTCTGCTGGAATCTTCTGCTCGGTGCTGTCCAATCTGCAGCTCCCAGGTCCTGAACTCCTTTTTCCTGTTGCTTCCTGTTTGCCTGTTTGATCTCCTAGTGACCCCGGCCTGCCTTTGGACTTCTCTTGTTATCCGCCTGCACCTGACCACGGCTTCCCTTGACTATGACTCTGCCTGTTCCTTTGTACCACGCTGCCCGCCTGCTGCCAACCCTGCCTGTGACCCGGACTTGAGCCTGCCTGTTCCTCTGCACCTCGCTGATCGCTTGTTGCCAACTCTGCCTGTGACCAGACCTGCCTTGCACTGCTCTGCACCAGCTGCCTAGACCCTGCCTTCTAGGACTTCCAGATCATACGCATCAGGATCCTGGGCCTTACCTCCGCAAGTCACCTGCCAGGCTCTCTTACCACTCTGCGCTCCTGTGCCTTCTGTTTACACTACCAGGGGCCGGGAACCAGATACGTACGAGAGGCCTCCCCTGCTATACCGGGTTCGTCAGTCAGGTACGTGTAAGTCTGACAGTATCGGACAGCCATGTCCGAGCCCGAGCAGGGATCCTCTCCCATGGAGGAGTTATGCAGACACCTGGCAGGTCTCACTCAAGCTGTGAAGAGCCTTCAGGAAGGCTACACTAGGCCGGAAGAAAGAGTCCAGGTGCTCTCCTCACCTGCTAGCCCTCTAGCTGCTTCTGCTGAGCGGACACTCATCTCCTCCCTCTGTGGTCATGCTTCCTCCTGAGCCAAGGGTTCCTACACCTGACAGATTTTCTGGTGAACGTAGCAAGTATCGATCCTTCCGTAATGCCTGCAAATTATACTTTGCTCTGTTACCACGAACCTTCTCCTTGGAAGCAATGAAGGTGGGCTTTGTAATTTCTCTCCTGTCCGGCGAACCACAGACCTGGGCCCACCGTCTCCTGGAACAGAAATCAGCATCTCTAGATAACCTGGATGCATTCTTTGCTGCCATGTCCCAATTGTATGAGGACCCCCAGTTGAAAGCCACCGCTGAGTCTGCTCTGCACGCTCTACAACAAGGGCGGAGACCTGCGGAAGATTACATCCTAGAATTCAGGCGTTGGAGTTCAGACACGGATTGGAGCGACGCGGCCCTGCAGTACCATTTTCGCATGGGTCTTTCCGATCCGCTTAAGGATGAGTTGGCGCAGGTTGAAGTACCACAAACATTGGAGGACCTTATCAAATCTTGCCCTAACAAGACATGTAAGCCTTTTTCAGCCTCTACTAAGTGTGCTCCTATCATGCATAACCCTGCTAATCATCTTGCTCTCCCAATTGTTCTACAGCTTCCAGGACAGGATCTTACAGTCTCGGTCATAATTGACTCCGGAGCTTGTAGCTGCTTTATGGACCTAACCTTTGCCGCTAACCACCACATTCCTCTCCAAGCAAAATCACAGGGACTTGCGGTCCATCTCGATGATGGTTCCACCCTCAGCTCTGGTCCCGTCATCCAGGAGACTATTCCTTTGTTGGCCATCATGAATACTCACCATCGAGAATTTCTTCGTTTTGATGTGATTTCTTCTCCACTTTTTCCGATTATTTTGGGAATGCCGTGGCTACAAGCCCATAACCCTAGTATCAATTGGGTTTCCGGAGAAGTTTAGTTCTGCTCCCACTATTGTCAGCAAAACTGTTTGCCTAGTACCTCTACTGATTCTTCTCAACTCATGTGTCTGGACGCGGACACTGAATCGCAGCAAGTGATTCCCACTCCGTATCGGGATTTTCTTGATGTCTTCAGTAAAAAGGGGGCGGAAACCCTTCATCCTCACAGACCTTATGATTGCCCGATAGAACTTTTGCCTGGGTTTGAAGTTCCTTTTTCAATTAATTTTCCCATTAACATAGCAGGAGCAGGGTGCTCTCAAGACCTATATCGATGAGAACTTAAGGCGAGGATTCATCCGTCCTTCTACCTCACCGGCCGGGGCCGGCATTTTCTTCGTGGAAAAGAAGGACCACTCCCTTCGGCCTTGTATCGACTATAGAGAGTTAAACTAAATAACTATCAAGAATCGCTACCCCTTACCTCTGGTACCTAAACTCTTCCAAAGACTGGGCTCAGCAACAATCTTCACTAAACTCGATCGCCGTGGGGCCTATAACCTAATCCGCATTGGAGAGGGAGATGAATGGAAAACTGCCTTCCGTACCCAGTTCGGGCACTTTGAATATCTTGTTATGCCCTTTGGTCTGTGCAATGCACCTGCAACGTTTCAGCACTTCATTAATGATATTTTCTGTGACCTCCTGGACCTATACATTATAGTATACCTAGATGACATTTTGATTTTCTCCTCCTCAGTCATCGAACATCGCAGGCATGTCCAAAATGTACTAACCCCGCTCAGGCAGCATGAACTTTATGCCAAATTAGAAAAGTGCGAATTTGAACGCCAATGCATCCAGTTCCTCGGCCTAATCATTGCTAGCGACGGCATTAAAATGGATCCGCAAAAGGTGGCAGCTATTCTCGACTGGCCCACTCCTTCTGATAAGAAAGGGGTCCAACGCTTTATTGGCTTCGCCAACTTTTATCGCAAATTTATTAAAGGCTTCTCTGCAATTATTACACCAATTACCGAACTAACCAAGCAAGGGAACCGTTTTTGTTGGTCTACCGAGGCGTAATCTGCCTTTGACAAACTTAAAAAGTTATTTATCTCCGCCTCCATCCTGAAACATCCAAACCCTGCCTTACCTTTCGTCTTCAGAGGTTGCAGTGGGGGCAGTACTCTCTCAGCGGCAAGGTGCCAAGTCCCTGCTTTATCCAGTGGCTTTTTTTTCTCAGAAACTCTCCACTGCGGAAAGGAACTACGATGTTGGAGACAGAGAGCTTCTAGCTATTAAGGCCGCATTGGAAGAGTGGCGTTATCTCTTAGAGGGTGCTGCACATCCCATTTTGGTCTATACCGACCACAAGAACCTTGAATACCTGAGAACAGCCAAGAGACTGAGACCTCGGCAAGCAAGGTGGGCTCTGTTCTTCTCTAGGTTCCAGTTTCACATCACGTACAGACCTGGTTCCAAGAACACTAAGTCGGACGCATTATCCCACATTTTCCAGGATTCTGAGGAACCTTTACCTTCTGACACCATCCTTCCTGCTGGGAATTTTCTGCTGCTACAGGGAGATATCATATCCCAAATTAAACAGGCCTCCAGGAATCTGTCCCCACCTATGGGAGTCGACATAAACTTGCAAAATGGGTTGTTCCGGTTCAAAGACAAGATTTTGGTCCCAGAGAATCTAAGAGTGGCAGTACTGGAACTCTGCCATGACCATAAGTTAGCTGGGCAATTTGGTGGACTGAAGATGACAGAGCTGGTGCAACGTACATTTTGGTGGCCCCAACTGGTAAAGGATTGTAAAAGTTATGTGGAGTCCTGCACCACCTGTGCTCGGAGTAAGAATAGTCGGTCAAAGGCCTGGGGTCTACTAAAACCTCTACCCGTTCCAGAAAGACCCTGGAAGATGATTGCGATGGACTTCATCGTAGAACTCCCTCTGGCAGAGGGTTCTTCCACCATTATTGTCATTGTAGACAGGCTGTCCAAGATGGCTCATTTTTTACCCATGAAAGGCACACCTTCTGCCTGGGAGACTGCAAAAATTTTTGTCAGAGAAATCGTGAGATTACATGGAGTGCCATCAAGTATAGTCTCCGATAGAGGTGTGCAGTTCACTTCCAGGTTCTGGAAGGCTCTCTGTGGGTCACTTGAAATTGAGTTGGCGTTCTCATCTGCCTATCACCCCCAGACAAACGGGCAGACAGAGAGAACTAACCAAACCCTGGAGCAATACCTCCAATGCTTTTCTACCTTCTCACAGGACGATTGGGTCTCTCTTCTGCCTATTGCTGAGTTCGCATACAACTCTGTGCACTCAGCTATTAAATAGACACCATTCTTCGACCAATTATGGCTTTTACCCGTCATTCCTGCCTGATACCTTACCCGAGTGCTCTATTCCTGCAGCTTCTGAAACAATAGACTTCTTTGTCACCAATAATAAATTACTACGCGAAACCATGGCTAAAACCCAAGAATATAATAAAAGGATGTTCGATAGGAAAAAGCGTGGAGAACTCATTCTGGAACCTGGCAAGCAGGTTTGGTTGTCCACCCTTAACTTAAAGTTGGCTTGTCCCTCAAAGAAGTTGGGTCCCAAATTCATGGGTCCCTTTCCAATCAAAAGGAAAATTAATGATGTAACCTATGAACTGGATCTACCCAATACATTAAAATATAACCCAGTTTTCCATGTATCCTTGCTGAAACCCGCTGTTCCCAATTCCTTTTCGGGTCGTAATACCGGCCCGCCTGAACCTGTAATTGTGGACAATGAAACAGAGTTTGAGGTGGAAGCAATCCTGGACTGTAGGAAGCGACATGATCAAGTCCAATATTTGATCAAATGGAGGGGGTATGGACCAGAGGAAAACTCCTGGGAACCAGAAGGCAATCTGCACACTAAGGAACCTTTAAGAGACTTCTGGAATGCTCACGCTGATAGACTGGCCCAGATGGGCATCCGGAGGCCGCCCTTTAGGAGGGGGCACTGTCAGAGGAGTTCTCCGAATAGATTGGCTATTGGGCGTTCCGGTGTGCGCCGGTTTGCGCCGGTCCGCGCTGGTGCGTGCCGGCGCACTCCTGGGCACGTTGGCGCGGACGCACGCACGGCGTTTGGTGCCAACTGCCCTATTTAGTCTGCTGGAATCTTCTGCTTGGTGCTGTCCGATCTGCAGCTCCCAGGTCCTGACCTCCTGTTTCCTGTTGCTTCCTGTTTGATCTCCTAGTGACCCCGGCCTGCCTTTGGACTTCTCTTGTTATCCACCTGCACCTGACCACGGCTTCCCTTGACTACGACTCTGCCTGTTCCTTTGTACCACGCTGCCCGCCTGCTGCCAACCCTGCCTGTGACCCGGACTTGAGCCTGCCTGTTCCTCTGTACCTCGCTGACCGCTTGTTGCCAACTCTGCCTGTGACCGGACCTGCCCACTTGCTCCTGCTCTGCACCAGCTGCCTAGACCCTACCTTCTAGGACTTCCAGATCATACGCATCAGGATCCTGGGCCTTACCTCCGCAAGTCACCTGCCAGGCTCTCTTACCACTCTGCGCTCCTGTGCCTTCTGTTTACACTACCAGGGGCCGGGAACCAGATATGTACGGGAGGCCTCCCCTGCTATACCGGGTTCGTCAGTCAGGTACGTGTAAGTCTGACAGGTTGTGTGCCATCGAGAAATCCAATAGCTCCATCACAAAATTACATTGTGTGGTGGAGATATTGGAGTCTTGATAGAGGAAATGTTGCACCGCATCGTGCCCCAACTGGTGGGATATTGATGTATAGAGAGATGCGACATCAGCAGTCACTAACATGTACGTAGTTTTCCACTCTATTTCACTCAATAGGTTAAGGACATGTTTTGTGTCCTTAAGAAAGGAGGGGGTGCCCATCACCAGTGGTTGTAGAAAAAAATCAATGTATTTCCCAACACGTGAAGTGATGGAATCTATACCACTGATGATGGGCCTTCCCGGAGGGTTAACTAGGGTTTTGTGTATTTTTGGCAAAATATACATAACCGGCAGTCTAGGGGCCAAAGGGACCAGATGTTCCTTCTCTTTTTTGTCTAAAATCCCCATATTATGCCCTTTGTCTATCAAAGTTCTCAACTCCCGTTTATACCCGGGTGTTGGATCTGACAGCAAAGGTAGGCAAGTGTCAGTATCAGAAAGGATTCTCAACATCTCGTTGTTGTAGGAGTCCTTGTCTAGGATGACAATAGCACCGCCCTTGTCAGTGGGGCGTATGATAATGTCTCTCCTTTTACACAAAGTCTCTACTCCAATTCTGATGTCATGTTGAGATTGCACTCTTTTCATTCTTAAATTGGTCAGATCATTCAGCACTAGATCCCGAAATATAGTGAAATTCGGTGCTGAATTCCCTGAAGGATTAAAGAGCGAGGCGTTCGACAACCCAGAGTGAACCACCGCAGATTTCTCTCTGGTAAGTTGTCTAGACGGATTACTCAGAATATACCTTTTAATGTTAAGTTTATGTTTCTGCACATCTATAAACGTTTGGAATTTATTTAAATTCCGAGGTGGAACAAACTTCAGGCCTTTATTGAGAGTGGAGAGTTCTTCATTAGAGAGTGCTCAAGTTTACAATGCCATTTGTATCTACAATCTCCTTCTTTTTGGGGTGAAGCTTCCTCCCCCCTCGGCACCCTCTCTTGCGTCGCCATTTCATTTGTTTCTTCCTCTGCCTGCCACCTGAAAATCCCGTCTATAACGGTTATCTTCTATATGTTGGCCTTGGGGGGGGACAAAAGTGTTGTGATTACCACTCGAACCAAACGCTGACTCGTCCGTGACATTTAACAGAGGAAAAAAAACTATTTCCCCTGTTAATGTCAATTCCATGTTAACCTCGTTTAACATCACTATCACAATGAACACGCCCTCTCCCATAGGTCTGCTGATAATGATAGCGGTGATGATTACCGTGACTGTGATGGGTCTCTCGGTTACCCTGTTGTCTCCGAGGTAGAGGTGAATGTGGTCTAGAGAAGGATCTTTTGCTACCTCCTCTCCCTCTTGGATGGTTAAAATGTCGTTGAAATCCCCTACCCCTAGAGGGATGGGGGGAGGTGTGGTGCATATACGGTGCGTCAGACCGGTTATCCCACCGTGTCACTTGAGTTACAGATGTGGGTTGGGGAGTATTAGTACTAGTAGAGGGGGGATCAGTAGGAGAGGGGACCTGCCACTTGAAAACTAAATTATCCTTATAATCCTTGGCATCCCTATTATATTTTCTCCTTTTCTTCTACTTTTGCTCCATTTCTTCTTTAATCAAAATGTTTTTTAAAGCTTCTGATCTAGGGATATAATCCTGATCATCTTTGAAGGGGATTATTTTACTTCTAATGCTGTTAATCTCCAAATCCAACATTGTTAGTCTACGTTTCTTCTTAGCAACCAAGAATTTGGGAAAACCAAGCCCCGCTTCGTTAAAATATTTAAACCATTCCGCTAATTTGTTGTCTTCTTTTTGGGGGTTTACCTCCCATCTTAAGCTCCTAGGGACCATATTTTCCTTTACGTATTCCTCTAGGTATGCTATATCCCTTCTAACATGCACTTCAGTGATGGCAAGGTTTTTTAATCTGAGGAAACATCCTGCCAGATCATCCTTGGGATCATCCCTGCTGTCAAAGACTCCCGTGGTGTCCGTGACCACATGAGATCTATACTCAACAATATCCATTTTAAGGAAACACCAGATGCACAACTATATATCAAGAAATACACAAAATAAATAAAAAAGAATTGCGCTAAGTGCGTGAAAAAAATCAAAAAATTATAAATAAAAATTGTGAAAAAGGTCCTGCTGCTATGCACTATAACCCCGATATAAGGGCACATAAAACAAATGTAGAAATAGAGAGTGCAGCGCTGGACTAATGACAAAACCACATGTGAGTAATAATAAATCAATTATTCAATCAATTAATCAAAATAGTAAAACACAGTGACTAATTCCAATCATTGATAGAAGATCAACACCAATTGGGTGCTCAGAAATATTTAGTGTTAAAAAAAACAATAAATCAGTAAAATAAAGTCCAAAATTGTGATATGTAGAAATTCAATACAGAGTCCGGGATCAGTTTTCCACCATGTAGTGCTGCCCACCACCTAATGGTTAAAATGGAGGCTTACCAGAAAGCCTGTGACCGCCCTTATTCAGGGGGGTCAAAACAGGCTTAGTAGAAGTGGACCATCAAGGGAATACTCCAGGACACACTGCTGGAAAGAGACATCAACCTCCTGCATGGACGACAAACTGGCGAGGTGCTTCACAAGGTGCTGTCCCAGGTTAGCTTTTCACAGAGCAATCAGGTAGTGCTTCCACAACTCCAGCAAAAATGAATCATAAATGCCAAAAGAAAAAAGGGGAGAGACTCCAATGGTGTAGAAAAACCTTTGGCTGGTTTATTAAAATATCAAAAGGTAAAAACATAAAATCTTACAGAGATGGAAAAAACAACATCACCGCCGTTTAAACTGAAAGCGCGCATGTGCGATGCGTATTGCTTTGTGACCCTACGGCCGTTTCGTCACAACTGACACCATCAGGGGTACGCATTGACACACGCGCATGTGCCTTATAAATCCAAGCCGCGCATTGGAAAGCGCTGCAATTGGCTTATTAAAAACGAAACCAACTCCTCCCGCAACACACCCACCATGATTGACATATTTTCACTGAACGTAAAGGGCCTTAACTCAAATGCTAAGAGAAGCCTAGCGCTACGAGAGTTCAAACGGTCCAAAGCTGACATTATTTTTATCCAGGAGACCCACCTTGATAAAACAGGCACTATGACATTTGCACGGCGACAATACCCACACACATACCAGGCCTCTGGCCCACATAAACGGGCAGGGGTGGCAATCCTTTTTAGACAAGGCTCCCCCTTCCAGTTGCAATCCCTATACTCTGACCCACTGGGACACTACCTCATCCTCCGAGGCCTTTGGGGAGGAGCGAATATCACTCTTTGCAACATCTATGCTCCAAACACAAATCAAATCCCCTTTCTGTCTAAGGTCTTCGATCGCCTGTTTGAGGCCTCCCATCAATACCTGGTGATTGGAGGAGATTTTAACCTTGTTCATTCTCCGGGTCTTGACAAACACTCAGTGGGTCAAAGGAAAACCCAAGTAACAACCAATAAAATAGCCGCCCAGATTCGCCAACTAACTAGGAAATATGCCCTGTTTGATACATGGCGCACTACCTATCCATCTGCTAAACAATTTACTTTCTATTCCCATCCCCATATGTCCCACTCACGATTGGACTATTTTTTTGTCAACACCCCGACTCTGCGAACATGCATGAACCCAGACATTCAGGCCATTTCTTGGTCGGACCATGCCCCGATTACACTCTCCCTGACACTCTCCCCAAGCTCCTTTCGTAAATGCCATTGGCGTCTAAACGATTTTCTACTTAAACATGACCCATCTAGAATGGAATTAGAGCAAACTTTGAAACTCTACTTTGCGGAAAATGCCACCTCTGAGATCTCCACCTCAACTCTGTGGGAGGCCCATAAGGTCTTTCGAGGCCAATGTATTTCACTCTCCACTTCCCTAAAAAGAACCGCTAATACAACACGCAGTGCCCTTTTAGACAGACTTAAACATCTGGAAGCGCGTTTGCTCGCATCTCCGTCCTTAGCAACCCCTAGAGAACTCACTAGTGTTTGGGCTGGACTGAAAGATATCGAGATGGGTAAAATAGAAAAAGCGTTAATTAGGCTTAGACAGACGTATTACGACAAAGCCAACAAATCACATACGCTTCTGGCGAAACAGCTTCGCGACAAAGCAGCAACTACTACAACTACACAACTTAGAGAGGCAAATGGGGTCCTTCAGTCCCACCCTAATAAAATAGCACAACTTTTTTATGACTTTTATTCTGCACTGTATAACGACCCGAGTGTTCCGCACAACCCACCCCCTCCTGACCTATCCCATGCCATCCATACTTATCTAGCGGAAACGGATACTCCTAGGCTTACCTCCTCCGCTCTGGAGACTCTTAATGCCTCCGTGACGGAGGAGGAGGTGACAGAAACAATCAAACTGCTACCTAACAATAAGGCCCCCGGGCCTGATGGACTACCATACCTTTATTACAAGACGTTCCTACCACATTTACTCCCCCATATGACAAACCTTTTTAACTCTTTTCTTTCTGACACACCCATTCCCAGAGATATGCAAAATTCTTACCTGACATTGATCCCAAAACCAGGGAAAGACCATACTCTTCCGGCCAATTACAGACCAATAGCACTCCTCAACACAGACTTAAAAATCTTTACGAAACTGCTGGCAAACAGACTAAACAATTTTATGCCATCCCTGGTCCATAGGGACCAGGTAGGTTTTATCCCTTGCCGACAGGCGGGGGATAACACCCGGAGGGTTATTGACCTAGTGGAGGTTTCGAACAGAAACTCAAAAGAGGCAATACTGCTCAGCCTGGATGCCGAAAAAGCCTTTGACAGGCTGGGCTGGCCTTTCCTGTTCGCGACTCTCAATCGGGCCGGTATTGAGGGCCCATTTCTCCGAGCTATTACCCACCTATACTCGACCCCAACAGCCCAGGTTCGCACTAACTTTGCCACCTCCCCTACCTTTCTGATCTCTAATGGGACCCGACAAGGCTGCCCACTCTCCCCTCTGTTGTATGCCCTATGCATTGAACCGTTAGCAGCCCATATCAGAAACAATCCAAGTATTCATGGTATTCCAGTCCGTACTAGAGAATTCAAGATCTCCTTATTTGCGGATGATGTTCTTCTCACTCTTGCCCAACCTCGCATATCCCTCCCAAATTTACAAGTAGAGCTGGAAAGGTATAGCGTCCTTTCGGGCTATAAAATTAATGGCTCCAAGACGGAGGCTCTCCCTCTTAATTTATCCCCCCAAACATTATCCACACTCTCGCAAGCATTTCCATACTCCTGGCGGTCCTCCTCCCTAAAATACCTGGGGATACATATAACATCCACATACGATACACTATATAAAGCCAACTTCCCCCAAATGTTCACCTCTATCAGAGCTTCCCTAACCAAATGGAAATCTCTGAAACTGTCACTTTTTGGTAGACTTGCAACCTTGAAGATGACGATACTACCCAGACTTCTATATATTTTTGAGACACTCCCCATCCCCATTCCGTGTTCCCACCTAAAAAAACTTCAAGCTGACCTGATAAACTTTTTCTGGAACTATAAAAGACACCGAGTTGCTAGATCGGATTTATATGCCCCACGTAACCAGGGTGGATTGGCGTTTCCCAACATAGCTAAGTACTATCTGGCAGCTCAACTAAGACCTATAGCCTCCTGGTGCTCCCTACATGCCTACAATAGGTGGACACAGATAGAAAAGCTGTGGCTAGCCCCCATACACCCAAATTCCATGCTTTGGAGCTCCGATATACCCCCCAGCAGCATGCAACTGTTAGGACCGATGGCTCTACTACGTACCTTATGGCGACGGGCTAAATTGAAATATCCGCTCACTACCACATCCTCCCCAGTCACTTCATTCCTTTTCATGCCCAATATTCCTGACAGCTTAACTTCACAGATGTCCCACTTTTGGATGGACAAGGCCATATTCCGTTATGGACAACTACTTGATCCTAAAACCAGAATGTTGTGACCCTTCTTAGACCTGCAAAAGTCTTTTGATATCCCCAAGCAAGCCTTTTTCGGTTACCTACAACTACGCCATTATGCACAATCACTGGGCTCGAATTTGAGATTCTCCCCTCTCACAGACTTTAAAAAGCTTTGTTTGGAGGGTTCATCCCCTAAAGGCATGATCTCCCGCACTTATCAGATACTGATTGCAGATTTCTCACCAGACGGGCCGCGACATTCATATATGGCTAAGTGGGAGCAGGCGCTTGGCACAGAGATAACCTTAAAGACCTGGCAATCCATATGGTCCCAGGCCACCAAAAGCTCCATATGCACGCTTTATAAAGAGAATCAATTTAAGATTCTATATCACTGGTATCAGACCCCTGACCTGCTCCACTCCATATACCCTACGGCCGACTCCCGTTGCTGGCGATGTTATAAAGATAGGGGAACACTATTTCATGTCTACTGGACCTGCCCTCTAATCATTCCCTACTGGAATATGGTTCATTCCCTGCTCCAGTCCATCTTTGATGTTGAAATGCTTCTCGAACCGAGGACCTTTCTTTTGGGCCTTCCACCTGCCACCTTCTCTAAAGTGTCCAAAAAGCTCTTAGCCCATGTGCTTACTGCAGCACGCTGCCTGGTGGCCCTAAAGTGGAAAAAAAGAGAGCCCCCCTCGCTAACTGAGCTGCATTCCAGGATCAGAGATGTCAAGAGAATGGAATATCTCACGGCCTCAATAAATGACACACTTGACAAGCATAATCGTATCTGGGAACCCTGGGTTTTGTTGGAGACCCCTGTGACCTGAAGGTATATGCTGTTTATGTATTAATGAGCTGCTCTCCGCCGGCCTGGGCCGGACCCTGGAGGAGAGTGGCCCCCCCTCTCACCCCCTTCCTTTTTCTGTCTCTCTCTTCTTTCTTCCTTCTTCTCGATATCTGAGAATGTAGATGTTTAAGCATATGGTACTAGTGTATACACTGTTTGAGATGTATCATTATCCAGTGAATCTACTTCTCTTTATCACTAACTGTCAATACAGTAAAGATTTGCCGTCCAACATGTGAGTGATAACGTGCCAAATTGAACTGTGATATTATGATATCTTTCTCTTTATGTACCCAATGCTGAAATGCTGTATTTGTTTTTCTGTGGAAAAATAATAAAAATGTCAGTTAAAAAAAAACGAAACCAAGCTTTGATTGGTCTCAAAGGTGTAGTTGCAACCTCATGAAAAAAAACAATCAAAGGGGAAAAAGGCTTTGTTTCGTTTTTAATAAGCCAATTGCGGCGCTTTCCAATGCGCGGTTTGGATTTATAAGGCGCATGCGCATGCATCGATGCGTACCCCTGATGACGTCAGTTGTGATGAAACGGCCGTAGGGTCACAACGCAATACGCATCGCGCATGTGCGCTTTCAGTATAAACGGCGGTGATGTCGTTTTTTCCATCTCTGTAAGATTTTATGTTTTTACCTTTTGATATTTTAATAAACCAGCCAAAAGTTTTTCTACACCATTGGAGTCTCTCCCCTTTTTTCTTTTGGCATTTATGATTCATTTTTGCTGGAGTTGTGGAAGCACTACCTGACTGCTCTATAAAAAGCGATCCTGGGACAGCACCTTGTGAAGCACCTCGCCAGTTGGTCGTCCATGCAGGAGGTTGATGTCTCTTTCCAGCAGTGTGTCCTGGAGTATTCCCTTGATGGTCCACTTCTACTAAGCCTGTTTTGACCCCCCTGAATAAGGGCGGTCACAGGCTTTCTGGTAAGCCTCCATTTTAACCATTAGGTGGTTGGCAACACTACATGGTGGAAAACTGATCCCGGACTCTGTATTGAATTTCTACACATCACAATTTTGGACTTTATTTTATTGATTTATTGTTTTTTTCAACACTAAATATTTCTGAGCACCCAATTGGTGTTGATCTTCTATCAATGATTGGAATTAGTCACTGTGTTTTACTATTTTGATTAATTGATTGAATAATTGATTTATTATTACTCACATATGGTTTTGTCATGATTGGTTCCAGCAACCATCGCCAGCGTCTGTTGTACATGGTGCAGGAATACCTAGGGGCAAGATCTGACTTGGACACCTTTCCCCCCGAAAATCCTCTGGGTTACTGGGTCTTGAGGATGGATTACTGGCCAGAGCTTGCACAGTATGCAATTGAGCTACTGGCCTGTCCTGCATCCAGCGTTCTTTCGGAATGCACATTCAGTGCTGCTGGAGGCTTTGTAACCGATCACAGGGTGCGCCTGTCCACCGACTCGGTCGATCGGCTAACCTTCATAAAAATGAATCAGTCTTGGATCACCACCAGATCCCAAGCACCTGATGCTGATGTAACCAAATCATTTTTTTTTGAAATGTCAAATTCCTTCAAAACTCCCTATGCTGATGCTGAGTGACTATCCTGTTATGCTGAGTGACTATCCTCTTCCTCCTCAATGATCATGCTGATAGCTTGTAAGAATATTTTTGGTTCTGTGCGCTGCCACCAGTGGCTAAGGCCCAATTTTTCTGCCCCACTTAACAGGGCCGTGTATTTACAATTTTTGATGCAATACTTTGCAGCAGGGCTCATTCCTGTGCTCCAACTAGAGTATCTGTGAGGGGTTGCAGTGTTGTGGCACCAGCACCAGTGCCTAAGGCCCAATTTTTCAGCTCCTGTTTAACAGGGGCGTGTAATTACAATTTTTGATGCAACTTTGCAGCAGGGCTCGTTCCTGCGTTCCAAGTAGAGTAACTGTGAGGGGTTGCAGTATTGTGGCACCAGCACCAGTACCTAAGGCCCAATTTTTCAGCCCCTGTTTAACAGGGGCGTGTAATTACAATTTTTGATGCAATATTTTGCAGGAGGGCTCATTCCTGCGCTCCAACTAGAGTATCTGTGAGGGGTTGCAGTGTTGTGGCATCAGTGCCTAAGGCCCAATTTTTCTGCCCCTGTTCAACAGGGACATGTAATTACAATTCTTGATCTAATATTTCACAGCAAGGCCCGTTCCAGCGCCCACCAAGAGTAACTGTGAGGACTTACAGTGTTGTGGCACCAGCACCACCGCCACCATCACTAAAGGCCCAATTTTTCTGACCCTGTTCAACAGGGGCATGTAATTACAATTTCTTGATCTAATATTTCACAGCAGGGCCCTGTGAGGGCTCACAGTGTTGTGGCAACACCAACATTTAAGGCCCCAATTTCTACAGAGTATATAGGGCAGGCCCCTACTTTCACACATCCAACGTACAAACGACTCCTACTTGCAAACGGAAGGAGACAACAGGAAGTGAGATGAAATCTACCCCTAGGAAGGGGAATTCTCTCCTGTAAGAATTAATATGGGAAAAGTGTTTCTCCTCTCCACTGATGCTTTATCACCAATCCTTGTTTCACTAAAAACCCCAACTTGTCAAAAAACATTTGTCATTGGGACAGAAAGTGAGGTGAAATCTTCTGAAGAGGTGCACAGACAGCATAACAAATGTCACAGGGGTGATAACCCTTTCCTATGTTTTCCAAAAAGCTTAAAATAAATTTTTTGGCTGGAGCTACACTTTAAAAATGTACCAGTTCAAAATTACAAACAGATTCTACTTAACAACAAACCTACAGTCTCTGTCTTGTTTGCAGCTCCTGCATACTGCTGTTCAGAGTATATAGGGCCTGGGGGCCCCACGCCTTTTCTTTTTTTAATTTGTGTGGGTTCCCCTTAAAATCTATACAAGACCGAAAGGGCCTGGTAATGGACTGGGGGGTGGGGGGTACCCATGCCGTTTGTCTCACTGATTTTCATCCATATTGCCAGGACCCGACATTACATTAAAGCCGCAAGAAGTTTTAAATGACTTTTATTCCTGCAACAGTCCTTGCAGGGACTGTTCTAAGCACGGGAAGCATGCGCCACTTTACAGGCATACTATAGACACCCCCCAGGTACGATATTTAAAGGAATATTTCACTTTTTTTTTCACCATGCAAATTAGCCTTTAAAATTAGCACTTTTGATTTCGAACGTTCGAGTCCCATAAACTTCAATGGGGTTCTAACGTTCGTGCAAAGTTTTGGTCCCTTCGCAAGTTCTGCTGTGAACCGAACCGGGGGTGTTCGGCTCATCCCTAGTCTTGGCAATCTTCTTATAGTCTAGGCCAGGGATCCTCAAACTACGGCCCTCCAGCTGTTGCAGAACTACACATCCCATGAGACATTGTAAAACTCTGACATTCACAGACATGACTAGGCATGATGGGAATTGTAGTTCCTGAACACCTGGAGGGCCGCAGTTTGAAGACCCCTGGTCTAGGCCATCTTTATGTAGAGCAACAATTATTTTTTTTAAGATCCTCAGAGAGTTCTTTGCCATGAGGTGCCATGTTGAACTTCCAGTGACCAGTATGAGAGAGTGAGAGCGATTACACCAAATTTAACACACCTGCTCCCCATTCACACCTGATACCTTTGTACTAACTTTTGTTGCCTGCAATATAGACATTAATGGCTGTGTGTTGAGTTATTTTGAGGGGACAGCAAATTTTAGGCATGTGCATTCCATTTCGTTCCGAATCGAAATACGGACGAATTTTTCATTATTCGGAAATTCGGATGCATCCAAATTTCCAAATTACAAAAGTAAAGAATTTAAACGAATCCGAAAAAAAACGAACAAATTCGAAAACATATTTGAATCGAATTCGAAAACATATTTGAATCGAATTCTAAAACATATTCGAATCGAATTCGAAAGCAAATTCGAATTGAATTCGAAGACAAATTCGAATCGAATTTGAAAACATGTTCAAATCGAATTTGAAAACAAATTCGAATCGAATTAGAAAAAAATAGAAAATGTTTTTCTAAAAAAAACAATAAGATATATATATATATATATATATATATATATATATATATATATATATATATATATTTTTATTATTCTCTTCTATTGTTTTTTTAATGCTTTTCTTTTCTATTATTTTATATTCTATAATAGTCTTTTCAATTCAAATTCATTCTATACGAAATTCGAATTTCGGAACATGGCTTCTGAAGTTTGAATTTCGTATAGAATGAATTCGAAATTGAATAGAAAAGATTAGAACAGAAAATAATAGAAAAGAATAGACTAGAAAAGCAATAGAACAGAATAGAAGAAAATATAATATATATATTATATTTTCTTCTATTCTGTTCTATTGTTTTTCTAGTCTATTCTTTTCTATTCTATTCTAATCTTTTATATTCAAATTTGATTTCGGTCTATATGAAATTCGAATTTTGGAAGATGTTTTATATATAATATATATACCGTATATACTCGAGTATAAGTCGTTTCGAGTATAAGTCGAGGCCCCTAATTTACCACAAAAGACTGGGAAAAATGTATTGACCCGAGTATAAGACGAGGGTGAGAAATGCAGAGGGTCAACAATGCCCATCTGCAGCTGCCTGCCTCCCTGTGTCCTGTGCAGCCTACCTGTACCCTGTGCATGTGTCCTGTGTCCTGTACATGTGTGTCCTGTACATGTGTGTCCTGTGTTCCTGTGTCCCTGTGTGCATGTGTCCTGTGTGCATGTGCAGCCTACCTGTGTCCTGTGCAACCTCCCTGTGGTGATCTCCATCCTCCCTGTGGTGATCTCCATCCTCAAGCGGCGACCGGCATGTGATGATAGTGTTTGGCAGCCATTCCACAGTTCAAAAGCCGCGCCTCCTCCTCGGACGAGGATGAGAGAATGTCCGTGATAGGCTGTACACTGACAGCTGTTCAGCCTATCACAGACGAGCAGGAGGCGCGGCTTTTGAAAGATGGAATAGCCGCCGAACACTATCCTCACACGCCGGCCGCCATCTGCCTGCATGACACGCTGATCATGCAGATAGACGGCGGTGACTCGAGTATAAGTCGAAGGGACACTTTCAGCCCAAAAAAAAGGGCTGAAAAATTCGACTTATACTCAAGTATATACGGTATATAATTTTTTTCTATTCTGTTTCATTGTTTTTCTATGCTATTCTTTTCTATTCTATTCTAAACTTTTCTATTCAAATTTGAATTCATTCTATACGAAATTCGAATTTCGGAAGATGGCTTCTGAAAGTGGAATTTCGTATAGAATGAATTCAAATTTGAACAGAAAAGATTAGAATAGAAAATATTAGACTAGACAAACAATAGAACAGAACAGAATAAAATATAATATATATATTTTATTCTATTCTGTTCTATTGTTTTTCTTGTCCTTTCTCTTCTACTCTATTCTAATCTTTTCTATTCAAATTCGAATTCATTTTAAGAAATTAAAATTTCGGAAGATGGTTTTATATATATATTTTATTTTTATTATATTATTTATTTTATTTTTTTTTTATTTATTTTTTTTTCTATGCTGGTCTATTGTTTTTCTATTATTTTCTATTTTATTCTAATCTTTTCTATTTGAATGCGAAATCATTCTATAGGAAATTTGAATTTCTGAAAATGGTTATACAGAAACAGAATGAAGTCGAATGCTAATAGAAAAGACTAGAACAGAATAGAAAAAAAATTATATAGATAGATAGATAGATAGATAGATAGATAGATAGATAGATAGATAGATAGATAGATAGATAGATAGATAGATAGATAGATAGATAGATAGATAGATAGATAGATAGATAGATAGATAGATAGATAGATAGATAGATAGATTATATATATATATATAATATTTCTTTCTATTCTGTTCTACTGTTCTATTGTTTTTCTATTCTATTCTTTTCTATTAGAATTTGATTTCATTCTATTTCTATATAACCATTTTCCGAAATTCGAATTTTGTATAGAATGAATTTGAATTCAAATAGAAAAGATCAGAATATAATAGAAAATAATAGAAAAACAATAGAACAGAATAGAAAAAATATTATATATATAAAACCATCTTCCGAAATTCGAATTTCGCATAGAATTAATTCAAATTCGAATAGAAAAGTTTAGAATAGAATAGAATAGCATAGAAAAACAATGGAACAGAATAGGAAAAAAATATAATATATATATATATATATATATATATATATATATATATATATATATATATATATATATATATATATATATATATATAACCATCTTCCAAAATTGGAATTTGGTACAGAATGAATTCGAATTCGAATAGAAAAGATTAGAATACAATATATTATATTTTTTTCTATTCTGTTCTATTGTTTTTCTATGCTATTCTTTTATATTTTCTATTCTATCCTAATCTTTTCTATTGGAATGCAATTTCATTCTATACGAATTTCAAATTTCGCAAAATGGTTATATATAGTTTACTTTTTCAAATTCAGTTAATGTTTTTTTCGAATGCGGTAGAATTTTTTTGAATTTGATAGTTTTTTTCGAATGTGGTAGAATTTTTTCGAATTTGATAGTTTTTTTCGAATGCAGTAGAATTTTTTCGAATTTGACAGGTTTTTTTTCGAATGTGGTAGGATTTTTTTCGAATTTGATAGTTTTTTTCGAATACGGTCGAATTTTTTCGAATTCGAATACGAAACGAAACGAATTCCAAAAACGAATGTAACGAATGCAACGAATTTAACTAAACAAATTTAGTTAAATAACGAATCGAAATGAAACACTGTTATACAAGCTGTACACTCACTACATTGTAGCAAATGTCATTTCTTCAGTGTTATCAAGTGAAAAGATATAATAAAATATTTACACAAATGTGACGGGTGTACTCACTTTTGTGAAAAACTTTATATAGTAGCAAGGTTTTCTCCAACTACTATTTGTAACAGCTTCCTTCTTCCGCTGTCAAGGTTGCCACATCCTTCACAACCAGTGATGCCACCTGGCCCCATTCATCCATGTAAACAAAGTGGCCAAGATAGTTTTTAAAACATCGACATGGTATTCCGGTGACATCATTGTTCATTGACCTAAATACAGCCATATGCACATTTGGTCATTGGCATTAAACAGGAGACCCCCACTCCTTTCTTTTTATTGAACTGCCCTCTGCCCATAGACCTCCACATCCACCAGGTAAGTGTTATTGGGAAGAGGCCCTTGTCCTCCTTTTCATGGGGACAAATTGGTTTCGCAGGGGTTTACCAATAAATAAAGATTTACCAACCTGAGTAAATGGTGCTTTTAAATAAAAACAAACTGTACAGCACTGACTAAAGTTGGTCAATGCCCTCTATATAGGTAACAGGTAGGTAAGTGTTAGAGGGTTATTCAGTGTAAGGAATATTTTAGTTTAGTGACATGTGGGGAAGCCCCACACCAAATAGTGCAGGGAAACTGAAATCTAATATAACAAACATGGAGTGCCTTTTTATCATAATTATTTATTAGACCATCACCCTCCCTTGTGCCTACAGTAAATTATTAAAACTGTCAGAGCATGTTTCTTTGCGTAGGTATGAGCCACTCAATATAAACAAACAGCAATGTATCTAGGGAAGTGGGTGTGGTCTGCCCCAGCTATAGCCAGCTACAGGCTTCCCTAGGAGGCTAAGCAAACAAACTTGTAGCACAGACTTTTAAAGCAGTAGTAAACTGCACCTTTTTGAAAAAAAAATCCCTGCAAGACAATGGCATAATGTGCTAGTATGCATCGCATACTAGCACATTCTGAAATACTTCCCCTATAATGAAGCCCTCCAGTGGTGAACTGGCACCATTGACAGGGCTTCCATCTGTTCCGGATGTCTGATTAGCCGAGCTGTGATGACATCAAGGACGTGGCACAGAGGTCTGATGCCTTCAGAGCGCAAGCTCCAATGACGTCACCAGCTGCATGCAGTGTGAATATCTCCCAAACAGTGCAAGTTTCGGAGATACTCACTGTATCTACAGGTAAGCCTTTTATAGGCTTACCTGTAGGTGCAAGTGCCAAAAAAGACTTTACTACTATTTTAAGGGGACCTACATAAAGACTGTGGTAATGATGAAAATGTGCAGTAATAAAAAAAAAATACATTTGCTTTATTAAATACAACTAAAAAACATGAATATGACCATTATGTGCATTTTGTAAACATGCCATATGTTAATAGTGTAGTTTAGTATAGTACAAAAATTGTTTTTAGATGATGATAGAGTTCACATGAAAAAACTCAAAAGTGTTCCAAATACTCATCTTCTTCAGGAGTACATGTGACTAATATCTGAAACATAAGGTATATATTAATAAAAGAAGTCCCGTCACATTAAAAATCATTGCTGCTGGACATTCTGTTAGATATGCCATACAACTTGTTCTCTTCTCACTCTCACCCTTTACTTTCTTTTCTACTCCATATATTTGTTGGCTACCTTACTGACAAAGTACATGCGTGTTCAATGTCCTTCTTTCTTCATTCTGTCATTTTTTTTACTAAATAAAGTTAAAAAAATCATGGTGGCTCTCATATAAGGTTTGTATACATATATGTTGTTACCATTATAAAAAATAATTAATTTCCTTTCCTAAATAAAGGAATTAATGTACAATCTGTAAGAATTATTGTCTCCGTACTGAAATGTGGAACGCCCTAGATTTATAGTCACCCAAGAGCAAACACAAAGAACTCCAAAAATGCTGCCAAATGGCCTCTAGATAGTGAAAGAAATTTGTGGCCTAAGAAGCCCGAAATTACTTTCCTTTGTGCTCCATCTCTAGGTGACAAGTGCTCAAACAAATCTTTTAGGAGAACCACCATGATTTCGGGTATGGTATGGATTTTGGGGTGGACCTCACACCAAAGAAAAATGATGTGAGGCCCCCTGAAATCCATAGCAGACCCTTATTCAAGCATGCAGCGTGGCAGGCCAGGAAAGGGGGCGGCAAGTGTGTGGCTCCCCTCCTGAACTATACCAGGCCACATGCCCTCACAATGGTTTCTTCCCCACAACCCTGGCCTGGTGGTTGTGGGGGTGCTGGAGGGGGCCTATCATAATCTGGATACTCTCTTTACCAAGGGGGCTCCTCAGATCTTGGCCCCCCATTTGAATGAGTGTGGTACATACCCATACCAAAAAAACAGGCAGCAGTAAACAAAAGCAAATGAGTTTTTGACAAGTCCTTTATTAAAAAAACATGTACAAATGCTTCTTAATGTAGAGCCATTGTCAATCAAATCAATGCTGCCCGCTGACTCACACAAAAAAAAACCTCTGCTCGCCAACACCTGACCACTCCGTCGCTTGGCTACCACTGACTGACCTCTCCATTTCTATCTGCTGCTTAAGAAAACCAAGGCATGGAGCCACTTTGTGATATCATTGCCCATGTATGGACATGTCCATATTTGGTTCATAATGTCATAAGAGGGAAGGGTCACCGGTGATGTCATTGGCAACATATTTTGAAAATACAGTTGGCGCAAATTCCCTTTATCTATACCAGACCCTTATTCTAGATGATATCAATATCAATGGGGAATACTTCACAAAAACCTGAGGTTCCTCTTAAAGGGGTTGTAAACCTTCATGTTTTTTCACCTTAATGCATCCTATGCATTAAGGTGAAAAAACACCTGGCAGTGACTGACCCCCCAGCCCCCCCATTTTACTCAACTGAGCCCTGGAACTAGACCCGGCAGGGACGTGCTGTCTCTCTGCCCAGGGTTCTTGGCTCTTGATTGGATAGATTGATAGCAGTGCAGCCATTGACTCCCGCTGCTGTCAATCAAATCCAATAACACGGGTGCCAGGGGACGGGGCCAAGTCATACATTCGGCGGCTATGGACGCCGAATGCTGGACTTGGGAGCACGCCCGTAAGGCAGCCCCCTCGGGAGAGCACTTCTCCTAGGGTATTATTTGATGTGGGGAGGAGCCGTGAGAGCCGCCAGGGTACCCCAGAAGATGAGGTTTGGGGCCACTCTGTGCAAAACGAGCTGCACAGTGGAGGTAAGTATGATATGTTTGTTATTTACAAAAAAAACCCTTACAATCACTTTAAAAATACATAACAAATCCTTATCTTTGATGAGGGTCTGCTTTGGATATCAGGGGGATCCTATACAAAAACACTCTTATACCCATATCTGAGCATTCAGCCTTGCAGGCCAGAAAGGGGGAGAATGAGCATGAGTCATGTTACCCGTAATTTATATTTGAGATGTAATATCTCTCAGATATGATTTGGTTTAATGAGAGTTCTTTGACCATGAGTGAAAGCTTTAACACAATAACAAAAATGTATTGTTGAATAGTAAGGAAGTCTAAACTAATACACAGCAATCTATCTATAGCCTATACAAAGGAAGATAATCTTAGGTTAAAATAACAGAATACAGACTATAATACTCAAAACATTAATCTACAAAACAACAGGATAGAAAAGTCACAAGACAAACATTTAGATACAAGTACATGGGAGATTTCCCATAGTTACCATTCCCACCAAGGTTCCATTCTGGTGGCTGCTCTGCCATAGAGTGTGCGTCTTCCCTCCCATCTAGTCTGTGTGTATCATTACAGGCTAATGCCTCATTGGTTGGCATTAGGGATGAGCTTCGAGTTCGAGTCGAACTCATGTTCTACTCGAACATTGGCTGTTCGCAAGTTCGCCGAACAGCGAACAATTTGGGGTGTTCGAATGCCGCGGAACACCCTTTAAAAGTCTATGGGAGAAATCAAAAGTGCTAATTTTAAAGGCTTATATGCAAGTTATTGTCATAAAAAGTGTTTGGGGACCCGGGTCCTGCCCCAGGGGACATGGATCAATGCAAAAAAAAGTTTTAAAAACGGACGTTTTTTCAGGAGCAGTGATTTTATTAATGCTTAAAGTCAAACAATAAAAGTGTAATATCCCTTTAAATTTCGTACCTGGGGGGTGTCTATAGTATGCCTGTAAAGGGGCGCATGTTTCCTGTGTTTAGAACAGTCTGACAGCAAAATGACATTTGGAAGGAAAAAACTCATTTAAAACTACCCGCGGCTATTGCATTGCCGACAATACACATAGAAGTTCATTGATAAAAACGGCATGGGAATTCCCCACAGGGGAACCCCGAACCAAAATAAAAAAAAAAAAAAATGATGTGGGGGTCCCCCTAAATTCCATACAAGGCCCTTCAGGTCTGGTATGGATATTAAGGGGAACCCCAGCCAAAATTTAAAAAAAAAATTGACGTGGGGTTCCCCCTAAATTCCATACCAGACCCTTCAGGTCTGGTATGGATTTTAAGGGGAACCCCGCGCCAAAAAAAAAAAAAAACGGCGTGGGGTCCCCCTAAAAATCCATACCAGACCCTTATCCGAGCACGCAACCTGGCAGGCCGGGACTTTGACGGGACTTCCCTGTGACGTCACGGGGAATGCCACAGGGAAGTCCCGTCATGTCACCGTGCGTCAGAGGGGGGCGGGTCACCGGGTGGCCCCGCCCCCGTTATTTAAGAACCGTCAGACGAAGAGACGCCGTCACACAGCGGGAGCCTCCCTCCATGCCACAGCATGGCTGCGGAGCGGCCCGGAGAAGACATGAAGAAGAGAAGAAGAAGAAGAAGATGAAGAAGAAGATGAAGAAGAAGATGAAGAAGAGAAGAAGATGAAGAGAAGAGCGGGAGCCTCCCCTCATGCCATGGGTGCGGAGCGGCCCGAGGAGAAGAAGATAGAAGACGCCGCGGAGAAGATGCTGGACGAGAACGCCGGAGGAAGAACCAGAAGAGCCAGAAGAACCAGAAGAAGAAGAAGATGAAGGAAGAAAGAAGAAGCATTTAAATAAAGGAATTGTCAAAAACTGTCTCTTGTCATTTTTAACATTTTTGACAGTTTTTTAGTGAAATGGTAGGGGTAAGTACCCCCTTACCATTTCACACAGGGGGGGGGGCCGGGATCTGGGGGTCCCCTTGTTAAAGGGGGCTTCCAGATTCCGATAAGCCCCCCGCCCGCAGACCCCCACAACCACCGGCCACGGTTGTGAGGATGAGGCCCTTGTCCTCATCAACATGGGGACAAGGTGTTTTGGGGGGCTACCCCAAAGCACCCTCCCAATGTTGAGGGCATGTGGCCTGGTACGGTTCAGGAGGGGGGGGGCCGCACTCTCGTCCCCCCCTCTTTTCCTGCAGCCTGCCAGGTTGCGTGCTCGGATAAGGGTCTGGTATGGATTTTTAGGGGGACCCCACGCCGTTTTTTTTTTTTTTTTTTGGCGTGGGGTTCCCCTTAAAATCCATACCAGACCTGAAGGGTCTGGTATGGAATTTAGGGGGAACCCCACGTAAATTTTTTTTTTTAATTTTGGCTGGGGTTCCCCTTAATATCCATACCAGACCTGAAGGGCCTTGTATGGAATTTAGGGGGACTCCCACATCATTTTTTTTTTTTAATTTTGGTTCGGGGTTGCCCTGTGGGGAATTCCCATGCCGTTTTTATCAATGAACTTCTATGTGTATTGTCGGCAATGCAATAGCCGCGGTAGTTTTAAATGTGTTTTTTCCTTCAAAATGTCATTTTGCTGTCAGACTGTTCTAAACACGGGAAACATGCGCCCCTTTACAGGCATACTATAGACACCCCCCAGGTATGAAATTTAAAGGGATATTACACTTTTATTGTTTGACTTTAAGCATTATTAAAATCACTGCTCCTGAAAAAACGGCCGTTTTTAAAACTTTTTTTTGCATTGATTCATGTCCCCTGGGGCAGGACCCAGATCCCCAAACACTTTTATTGACAATAACTTGCATATTAGCCTTTAAAATTAGCACTTTTGATTATTCATGTTCGTGTCCCATAGACTTTAACGGTGTTCGCGTGTTCGAACAAATTTTTTTCCTGTTCGCATGTTCTGGTGCGAACCGAACAGGGGGGTGTTCGGCTCATCCCTAGTTGGCATGGCACTAATTGGTGGGCCTCCTTATTCCTGGTTAAGGATTGGCTACATTTCCAATCCCTATACTTTTCATAAGTCAGCCCCCTTTAATGCAAATCCTTGGCACAGACTATTTGTAAGTAGATGACATTTTCAGGGAAATTAAGTATTCATGACGGGTCGACTACCTTTATTGCATATCTAAACAAGGGATCCTTTGAAGTGAATATTTGTAGATGGCCAGTTGAGAATATGAGGCTCGGCCACACCTAAAATAATGGTTTATGTGTAATCTCCTTTAATATTTGAAACTTTTGTCTTTGCCATCTGAAACAAAAAAAACTCTTTGGGGGAAAAAAACCCTTTAAACTCTCCATCACTACAGTCCACATTTCTGGATCTCAGTACTACTAGTCATCACTTGTTCTGGATGTAATAAGTCCATAATAAAAATAATAAGAGACAAAACACAAAAAAACAAGGAGGAAAAAAAATCTTTGTTCTCAACAGTCCAATAATAATTATTTATATTATAAATGATAAATATTATATATTAACCTGTGCACTGCAAGCCAGCCCTTCTGATCAACCATTGTGTGTTTAGCTTTTGTGTGTGACTTGCTGTGTATTCTACGTCTGATTCCAGTTACCGACCTTGGCTTGTTCTTGACTATCCCTGCTTGCTTGTGACCCTGACCTTTTAGCGTGTTCCCTATCTATCCTTGTCTGCTAGTTGCCCTGACCTTTTGCTTATCTCTTTACTACCCTTTGTTGTCCTGGGCTGCTGCTTCCTCTCTGTTCTCCTGCAGCCTACCGTGAGCGTGAGCTGGGAGACTCTAGGGGCCCAGATCTGGAGTCAGTTGCAGCCCTGTCCATCCTCATCACTAGAGGCTCTGGTGAACGCCTGCTGGCTCTTAGACTCTGTGCCCTGGAGAATCTTATGCTCTAGCTCCCAGTGGGATCTGTGTTGGTCTGCAGTGGACCTGCCTTCCTTAACCACCCAGACTTCCATCTGCAGCAGTCAGCTATAGGGTCCACTACCTTAGTGGTGCACTCTTGACCCCAACAGTGTGCATCTGTCACCTGGCCTCAGGTGACCTGACAGTTTGAACAGCCATGGCTGATGTGCCGCTTCCCACAGATGCTCCATTGCAGGGCATAGTCTGCAAACTTGAGACCCAGGAATTGAATCAGACTCAGGTGATGCAATTCCTCCAGGATCTGGCTTCCCGCTTTGAGCAGCTTCAAGGCTCCTTGGGAACTCTGAGTCAGCAACCTCAAGTACAACCAGCGGCTGCACCTATTCCGGTCGCAGTCGCAGCCACACATTCACTACAACTGCCAGCTACGTCCCGTTACTCCGGGGACCTCAAGGCCTGCAGGGGGTTCCTTAGCCAGTGCACAATTCATTTTGAACTCCAGGCCCAAAACTTCCTGTCAGATCGGGCAAAGGTAACCTATATTATAGCCCTCCTGTCTGGCGAGGCGTTAGCCTGGGCTGCCCCTCTGTAGGAACTGAATGATCCAGTGGTATCTAGCCTGTCTGACTTCTTGAAACTTTTTCGGAATATCTTTGAGGAACTGGGTCATGTCTCCTCAGCGGCCAGTGCTCTTTTACGTCTCCATCAAGAGTCCGCTTCTGTGGGACAGTACGCTCTTCATTTTCGTACTTTGACTGCTGAGCTGAGCTGGAATAATGAGACTTTAGTTGCAACCTTTTTACATGGCCTTTCTGATTGAGTGAAGGATGAATTAGTGGAGCCATCCCTGCTGATCTGGACGATGTCATCACCTTGTGTAACCAGATCGATATTCGCTTTCAGGAGAGGACCCTGGAAATAAGATCCCAGCACTCGCCGTTCTTTAGGCAGCCTGAGCTCCCTGTCCCCTCTATTCGACCCCATGAGCACCTCCTGCCAACTGAGGAACCTATGCAGCTGTGCCGGACCAAGCTATCTCCTGAAGAAGCACAGAAGTCTGGGCCTGTGCCTCTATTGTGGGGCAAAAGGTCATTTTTATGAAACTTGCTCTCTTCGTCCGGAAAAACGCTCAGGGCTAATACATCTGGAAGGTGGCGTATTGGACCCTGAAATATCACCTTCACCTTCTCATCTTCTTCTTTCTGTGTTCCTTCATGTCAGCGCTTCCTCTCATTCGGTCTTGGCATATCTGGATTCCGGAGCCGCTGGCAATTTCACGGACTGGGGAACTGCATCTTCCATGAGACTTACCCTTTTGCCCCTTACAAAGCCATTGGTGGTCTTGGCGATTGATGGCACTGTTCTCCCAGGGGGTCCTATCTGCTTCCAGACCCTTCCTGTTAAGATGTCGGTAGGGACACTCCACCAGGAGTGGATATCCTTCCTTATCTTACCTAAGGCCTCATCGCCTATCATTTTAGGTCTTCCTTGGTTACAGCTCCATTCTCCACACGTTGACTGGACTGCTGGACAGATCTTGGCTTGGGGTTCCTCCTGTTCCTCATCCTGCCTACTCAAGGTTGCCCCAAAAGAGAAACTTCCTGTTGCCACCATCCCAGTATCTTCTGCTCTTCCCGCTGCATATAGCGATTTCTGGGATGTGTCCTGCAATAGTCAGGCTGATCAAACTGTCAGGTCACCTGGGGCCAGGTGACAGATGCACACCGTTGGGGTCAGGAGTGCACCGCTAAGGTAATGGACCCTACGGCTGACTGCTACGGATGGAAGTCTGGGTGGTTAAGGAAGGCAGGTCCACAGCAGACCAACACGGATTCCACTGGGAGCTAGAGCATAAGATTCTCCAGGGAGTGGAGTCTAAGAGCCAGCAGGTGTTCACCAGAGCTTCTAGTAGTGAGGATGGACTGTGCCGCAACTGATTTCAGGTCGCGGCCCCCAGAGTCTCCCAGCTCACACTCACGGTAGGCTACAGGAGGACAGAGAGGAAGCAGCAGCCCAGGACAACAATGGATAGTAAGGAGATAAGCAAAAGGTCTGAGCAACTAGCAGACAAGGATAGACAGGGAACACGCCAAAAGGTCAGGGTCACAAGCAAGCAGAGATAGTCAAGAACAAGCCAAGATCGGTAACTGGAATCAGACATAGAAGACACAGCAAGTCGCACACAAAAGCTAAACACACAATGGTTGATCTGAAGGGCTAGCTTGCAGTGCACAGGTTAATATAGAGTCCCTGATAGGGGCTGGGGTAGAGCCATGCTTTCAGGAGAGATTATTTAAGCAGCCAGGTGAGGGTGGCTGGCCTCTTAATCTGAACACATGGAGAAGTAAGCTGACAGACAAACACTACTGCATAACCATGACATAATAGTACGAAAGTCCATAATGCCAATCTGGTCATGTTGCCCTTGCTTCTGGGACAGCCTTCCATGGTGATTCCAATTGGATTCAGCATACAGTAACAGCCTTTGGACCAGCTTTCCTGGCTTTCTCAGATTATACTTTATTAATATGGACCAAGGTAGGGAAAGAAAAACATGAGTACTTCTAAGACATATGAATTCAAATGAATGCTTATCTGGTAATTCTGAGTAGTAAAGACCTTTGATTAGAATTGCTATAGATATACTGCGACATAATAATAAGACCTTATCTCATTGACACATTTAACAATTTGAATGGTTACCCCCTTCAGCCAGGTTGTCTGATCTTCATCACCCATCTTGCATCATCATCCATGGTCATATGTCTTTAAACTCTACCCCACCTTCTGCTGGTTACCACTGTGTGTATATGACCTTTCAAGTCTCCAGGGGGGATCTTGCTGTCATCACAACTCACCACTAACTCCTTTTACTGAAACTGTGTTCAGTTATACCAACCCTGATGGGCTAAACCTTGGCTGGTGCCAAAAATTTTTGCACATAGCTCTGTCTTTGGCTACCATGTGCAGCTACTGTACGAGTCCTGCCTTTAGCAGGATATGGAAGAGGTCATAACTTTAAGGGGTCTCAGTGCAGATTAGGTAGTGTCAACTAAGCGGACAAAATAACTTGATTTCAGAATATGGATAAGTGTGATGTCACCAGTTACTTGTGGTTTCAGGAATAATCAAACTAAATTACTCTTAAGTACAAATGTACTGTACTATACCTACTTTTTGCCAATCACTATGAGTCTTACAAGTCCCAGTATATCTACTGTATTTTTATCAGCGTATAACACGCATATTTTTCCCCCTGAAAATAGGGGGAAAATCACGCCGATAGTGTACCTCGGAGGGGGACAAGTGCTGACGATCGTCGCTATGCACCATCAGTATTTAACGAGCCGTCATCTACTGTATAATCAGCTCTCACTCAGCTCTGACATCACACACACAGTCCTGCCTCCGCCACCAGCATTGGACCAATGTTCTGTCAATCACAGGAGCTGGTCCAATGCCGATGGCGGAGGTGGACTGCCGACTGAGAGCCGAGTAAACAGGAGATGACGGCTCGGTGATTTCCTGCATGAGAGGTAGTGAAGCTGCAGATAGGCATAAGGCTGCATTGATGGGAGATGGGCACAGATCAGGCTGCAGATGGGTGCATATCAGGCTGCATTAAGGCTGCAGATGGGCATAGATCAGGCTGCATTGAGGCTGCAGATGGGCACATATCAGGCTGCATTGAGGCTGCAGATGGGCACATATCAGGCTGCATTGAGGCTACAGATGGGCACAGATAAGGCTGCATTGAGGCTGCAAATGGCACTGACCATTATTTTGCTTGAAAGTGGTTTATTTTTCCTGAAACTTCCCTCTTAAATTGAAGGTGCGTGTTATATACCTGTGCGTGTTATACGCCGATAAATACGATATATGAAATTCGAGCAATGGTCTTTGGACTTAGTTATGGCACACCAAAAACTAACTAAGAAAAAAAATGACCAATGAGCACATATGATGATTGCCACATATTAGGACTATAGGGAGGACTGTGTGTCACATGTACAAAGAAAATAGTCACATGACTGTTGCTAAAACCAGGTGTTACTGTTACTATTGTCATAGTTGGTAATAGCTACCATGACATAAATTTATATAAAACAATTATCTAATGTCGAAAGAGAAAAAAAAAAGTAAAAGAACTGTTGGAAATTGTCCCAATCACAAAATGCTATAGGGAAGCTTTAATATTCTATATCAACATTTGTAACTGTTTTAAATGTTCTCCATATAATATTCCCCATACTTCCCTCTGGTTTTGCTATGGTGTAATAAAAAAAAATAAAAATCTCCAATATCACCCAAAAATAAAGGTGATATTAGGAAATAAAAAAAAAATAGTTATCATGAAAATAAAATAAAAATAAAAATTTAAAAAAATAAATAAATAATTAAAAAAAAATGTACAGATTTAATGCTGCCTTCAACATGAGATTTGTGATACACTTTTCTCCTTAAATTGTTAAAGAGCCTTGAGTCTGTATTCAGTTAAAAAAAACGCAATTGAAACTGCTTCCAAACATTGCAGCAATACAAAAGGCAACATCCTCTCTTGGTAGTGATTAACATATTACTTGATTCTCACTGAGGACCAATTTGCAAGTCAGGCAAGCAACAAAAAGTTGCAGTAGATAGAGGAACACTCTGTTTATTAAAAAAAGACAAACACACACAAAAAAAAGAAAAAATTTTAGAATTCAGCTAGGCCTGACTGCAATTAATTTCATTACAAGGCTTATCCTTAAAACAGACATAAAAACTATGCTTTAAGGTCCTCTGTGTTTCAAAGTATTTTGCCAAGTCTGGGTCCGCTCTGCATTATCTAAAAACATAAAAAATATACGTGCAGCGCTAACCAAGAAAAGTGTGAAAAAATACATCAAACATAAAGAAAATGAATCAGTGATTTGAAAGTAACTGTAAATAATGTTACTCCACCCAAAACAAGCCTGTGAAGTGTATAAAAATGTCCAAAAGAAATGTACTAAGTGTAGGAATGTCCAGAGGCAATATTTAAGCTCTGCAGACTAGAGCCGAAAGACCAAAGTCAATCAGTGTGCATAGAAGGGGTCTTTTTAGACAAGGGAGGTGCTTGGACACAAGATGTTGACTGAAGACTGGATAACACGGCAATCAGAGGCAATACATCATAAACATCTAGAGTTAAATACTCTTACCAGATCCAGTGAGACATATCTGCCATACGACAGTACGTCTATCTGAGCTTGTGGAGATGGCCTCCCATGAACTCTCCCCAGAGGTTCTCACTACAGTCACGATCTCCAATGGATGAAGTTAACCTTGGGTCGCGGTCCCCGATAACCAGGACAGTCGCCAGTGGGGGTTCTCAGCTCACTCACACACTCTCCGATTCCAGGCAGGTTCAAGAGGTTAAAAACAACCCATCATGGATGAAATCATGGAGGGAAAAGAAAGAAAGGGGCTCCACATGGCGTAGGTCAAAAAAAATTATGGGATTTATTGAATAAAAAAACCTTACAAATAAAAAAGTGAGCACTAGATAAAAGTTAGTGGCAATGTGGGAAGCTAAAACGCCCTACGCGTTTCGACTAAAAAGCGTTCAACTGGGGCATAAAACAGCAACCCCACATTGCCCATATATATATAGACTAAAAACACCATGCCAAATAATTAGGTCCGCCCCCATCATGGCAGAACTGGAAGTGCAAAGTTTGATGTTAGAAACACTAAAAATTAGCTGGAACATAAATGATTCCCTTGTATATTGACACACCACACTAGGCCTAGAGTGTACAATGGTTCAGGGGTTAAACCGAGATGTCCACAGTAAAGGGGGGTCTTAAATATCGGATCACTGACTCGGCTTGCGGTCCAAGCCTCACAGTGACGACGGGACTTGCGTTCCCCGTGTCTAAGACACGTGACCGGGGAAGGGATAACAGCCGGCGAGCACTGCGCCACTGGAGTCTCCCACGGTCATCACGTGGAGCGTGCGTACCAAGCCTCAAACGTGAGTGAGGGAGAGAAACCAGTCCGCAACCAATGCGCCGCTGGCATCTCCCTCACTCCCTTCTAAGGGGCAAGCGCTCCAAGCCTCTAAGTGAAGAGGGGCGGACAACCGCTCCAAGGCCAGCCTCATCTGTGATTGGGACCGGCCGGACCAATCACAGACAAGCTAGATGACTGGCCGCTCCCCCTCCTGTCATTACTAAGCTGACCTACGCTACACAGTGCGCACTACCATGGCAACGGCCAAAGCCAATGCCAGGGTGACGTAACTGCATGGGTAAAGTTCGATTCTAACCCCTTAATCATCACCGCAGAGGTGACCAAATATAAGGGTCCTATGAGTACCATCATTCAGGTTAAACCCAGCATGGTGGGTAGATGCAAGGGGGGGGGGAATCCCCTACAGTGCATCTTGGTATGAATAGAACTCCCCAACTATATGTCCAAACTAATCCCACCCCTACAGCTCAGACGCAGTGATGCATGCTCAGGCCCCCAACGATGAGGACCTAGCAGTGCCACATTGTCGAGCTGTCACAGGGGGACCCAAGGTCCCAAGGGTAGAAAAGTTGTGATGGGATTAACATAATATATCATAAAATGACTGGTGGCAAAATCCACTGGAGGCATTATCTCCTTCCCTAGGATCCGGGAAACTGAATACTAAGGAAATCGACTTATCCAACATGCCAAGCCGATCACATAATTGTAGTCGCAAACTCTAATAAATGTCACGAAAATGGGGGGAATTAAAAGTGTGAGAGTACCAAGCATAAGGTTCACATTAGTTCACCATGGATGTGTTCGAATATAGGACCACTAGGTCCATTAACACGGAGGGTGTCTTCGTGCTTAATAACACCGACACTGAAATGAGTGGACTATTCCAAAGGCTTAAAAATTTAATGACCACTGAACTTCATCTACAGTGGGACATTGCGTTTCCAGAGCAGTACATTAAAGAAAAAATGGTCCCGAGGGGTTTATGGTGGGATGTGTTTCCCCAACAGGGAGACTCAGACTTGGAACCGTGGTTTCGTTATTTTAACGAAGCAGGTGTCAAGCTGATTGGCTTCTTGGTGGAGAGGAAGTGCAGTAGACTTACTGCATTGGATTTGGAAATTAGAGATCTTAAAGATAAGCTCCTCCCATCTAATGGATTGCCCAAATATATTTCCCATTCTTTTTTTTTTTCTTTGCCACATCAGTTAACTTTATCCAGAGACTGTCTTCAGAATGATATTCATATATGTCTCTAATCCAGTCACATCATTATGGCCTTTCAAAGTTTTCCCTTTTTTTTTTTTTTTTTAATTTTTTTTTTGTATAAGTATTATATTGCAATATACATTTCGATATGTATGTAGTTACAATAGTGCCACGTTACAAAGTGCGTAGCATACGTCTTATATCTCAAAGCCGATTAACTGCATATCCTCGTATTGCTATTGTGCGTATTTATGTATTAATGCTTTTCTTTCTAGTAAACCCACCCCCCCGCCCTCCTGTGACCCCCCCGCCCTCCTGTGACCCCCCCCCTGTTAAACTGCTATAAATCCAAGGCACGTCCGATGACCGACATAGGTTCCGTACATTATTCTCTCTCGGCTCTAGACTCTAAGCTGCTCCTAGCTCAGTCCACCCCGTTAGTAGGGAGGCGGATATTCTCAGCACTAGGATAGCACTGATAACGGGCAAGGCATTGTTTGAACCCACAGGTTCCACATTCTCACAAACTTATTATAGTTGCCTGACCTAGTGTAGAATGTTCTTTCGCTCCACACTGTGGAGTTGACAGTTCCTATCCAATCTTCCGGGGTGGGGGGGGTTCTTGATTGCCAAGACTGTGCAATTAGTTTTCTGGCTTGGAACAGGCATCTTGCTGCCGCTACCGCCGTGCTCCTGTCTCTCAGTCCGTTAGTAACATGTCCCAGCACACAGGTCTTAGGATCTAGCTCTAGGTTAATTTTAAACGTGGTGTTTATTTTCTTTAAGATCTCGGGCCAATACCTAACTAGTTTTGGGCACCTCCAGAACATATGAATCAAATCGCCTGTTCTTCTGCATCTGGGGCACTCATCGTTGGTTCGACGACCAAACATAAAGAGCTTTTTTGGTGTATAGTAAGATCTGTGCAGCAGCATCAGATGGGAGGCCTTTTGTGAGGGAGAGACCGACACCTTTGGTCCAAGTTCCAGAATCCTTTTCCACTGTGTGTCCGTTATCTCCCCCACATCAGCCGCCCACCTGTCCCTACCCCCGGAAGAGCCTACATGCGTGTTTATTTTCTTTATTAGTTGAGTGTATATCTCTGTGGTTAACCCCTTAGAGGTCTCTGATTTGATTATTGTTTGTAATAGTGGGATCTTGTACCATGTGGGGGGTTGCCTTCCAAACTGCTTTCTCAAGGCGTGCCTAATCTGTAAAAATACGCCCGTACTCATGCCTCAGTTCCTCAAAGGGTTTCAGGGTGTCCCCCTCATATATCTGTATCAACCGACATATCCCATTCCTCTCCCAAAGCTTATTAATATCAACAGATAGTAGTTCCTGCAAGTTCTTGTTATTCCAAATTGGTGAGTATTCTGAGATTCCTTTGTACCCCATTATTCGCTTGGCTGTCTGCCAGACCCTGGTAATCATTTTAAGTGTCGGAGTCTCTCCTTGTAGTGAATCTGCCTCCAGTGCTTCAAATAATGAACTATGTGGGCTTCCCTGTAGGATGACCTGGGCACTCTTACTTCCCCCTCCATCAATGGCGCATCCCCCAAGTTGTTGTAGCTGGGCTGCCAGGAAGTAAGTAAACGGGTGGGGGACCCCCAGTCCCCCCTCCGTGACGGGGCACTGCAGTTTTTGTAGGCCTATCCTGGCCTGTCCTTTTTTCCAGATTAATTCCCTGAAAAGGGATTGGATTCTTTGAAACCACTTCTCCCTGATCCACACTGGGGAGTTGTGGAGCAGGTATAGCAACTGAGGCAGCCATACCATTTTGATCAGGTTGGCCCGGCCCGCCACAGATAGAGGGAGTCTACTCCAGATATCGCATTTTTTTTTAAGTTTTAATAGGAGAGGGACCAAATTGTCCTCAATAAACGCACCGGGGTCCTTGGACAACACAACACCAAGGTACTTGATTTTCCCCGTGACTCTCAGTTGGGGTAAGCTCATTGAGATAGGGTTGGCCAATGGATCGACCGGCAGGAGCGATGATTTCTCCCAGTTGATAGTCAATCCTGAGAATTTTCCAAAGTCCCCCACTAGGTGCATTACTTTCTCCAATGAGGAGGTCGTGTCCCCAAGGAAAAATAGGACATCATCCGCAAAAAGCGCTATTCTCTCTTCCTCGCCTTTTCTGTGAAAACCCTGCAGTTCGGATGATGATCTCACCACTCCCGCCAATGGCTCCATGGCCAAAACAAACAACAAAGGGGACAAGGGACAGCCCTGTCTAGTCCCTCTTTCGAGGGGGAAGCTTTCCGAATAGTCATTATTTATCTTGAGTCTTGCCTTTGGATGATTATAAAGGATTTTTAACCAGCTGATAAATACGGGGCCAAATCCAAACCTCTCTAGCACCCACCAAAGATATTCCCACTCCAGGCTATCAAAGGCCTTGGCGGTGTCCAGAGACAGTATGGCTCTAGGCCCTGCATTCTCCGCTGGCACCTGAAGGTTCAAGTATGCCCTTCTGATGTTAGTGCTGGTAGACCGACCGGGGATGAACCCCGATTGGTCTGGATGCATGAGTTTTGAAATACACTTGTTTAATCTGGACGCCAACACCCTTGCTACGATCTTGGCGTCCGAACATAGTAATGATATCGGTCTATATGAGGTGACTTCCAGTTGGTCTTTCCCCTCTTTTGGTATCACCACTATGTCAGCCTCCAACATTGATGGGGGTAGCCTTCTGTCCTTAGTCGTCTGCTCCAGTACTTTTAAAAGCTCCGGAAGTAGGACCTCCCCGTACTTTCTATAAATCTCCAATGGCAATCCATCCGGGCCAGGAGATTTCTGGCCTGACAACTCTGCAACAGCCTTTTGCAACTCCTCCAGGGTCAGGGGAGACTCCATCTCACTCCTGTCCCCCTCCGAAAGCACGGGCAGATCCACCCCTTCCAGAAACCCATCCATATCGCGCCGGTCCGACCCCCGGCGCGACCTGTACAGGTCCCTATAGAACGTGGAAAAGGTCTCTAGGACCTCGGCGGGATCGGAAGTAATCTCTCCAGCCGGTGTCCTAATTGAAAAAATGGCCGATGGGGATAGGTTAGACTTAGTTATGAGTGCCAGCATCCGACCTACTTTCTCCCCTTCGCCATAGTAATTTTGTTTCTGGAAAAGTCTTTTATTTTCTACTCTTCTATTAATTAATTCTCTGTACTCTTGTTGTCTACTGAGCCAGACCTCCTGTTTTGCAGGGGTTGGGTCCGCCACGTATTGTGCTTCTGATTCCATGGCTTCCCTGCTAGCCCTCACCTCCCATTCCCTTGACGTTTTCTTTACTATGACAACCTGCTGGTGTAGTAGTCCCCTAAGGAACGCTTTTAAAGTGTCCCACACTACCCCCGCAGGGGCTGTACCTGAGTTAAATGTTACAAACTCTTTTAATTTGGAAGTAACTTCTACTGGACTGCTTATTATATCCAACCATAGTGGTTTTATTGTCCACCTTTTCCGGCTAGATCTAGCATTTAAGTTCAGAGTCAAGGTCAAGGGAGAATGATCTAAGATACCCCTCGGCTTATACTCTATGTTCCCTATTAATTGCAGAGCTTCACTGTTGCCTACTGCCATGTCTATACGCGAGAGAGTAGAGTATGACCCTGAATAACAGGAATACTGCCGGGTTTTTGGGTTATGAGATCTCCATAGGTCGCACCACCCAACCTCTTCCAGAAGTTGGCCTAGGCGGCCCTCCGATAACCTTTCCACCCGGTTCATAGGCGGAAATCGATCCATTTTATTATCCAAAACTGCGTTAAAATCCCCCACCAATATTATATAATATTATATAATATTATCGGTACATCTAGCTTACTTTCCACAAATTCCAGCAGATCCAAAATGGTCTCTGTTTTAAACGGAGGAGGGATGTAAATATTTGCTATTACCAGAGGCTTATTTTCCACAACGCAACTCAAGAAGACATAGCGACCCAACGCGTCAATTCTGGCTTCCCTGCAGGAAAACGAGATACCTCTCCCCACCAATATGCTCACCCCTCTTGAGTATGAGGTGTAGACTGAATGATACTGTTCTTGAAATTTGTGGTTCCGAACATGTAATTTGGTATCATTAGTGAGGTGAGTTTCCTGCAGGCAAGCCAGTTCAACGCCATAAGCTTCCATTGCCGTAAAAACTGCTGCCCTTTTGGCGGGATCACCCATGCCCCTGATGTTCCAGGAGCCTATCTTTAGCGTTTTAAGAGGCATTTAGAAGAAAAAAGCAAAAAAGTAACAAAAAGGGCCAAAAAAAGAAAGAGGAGAAAATGCCCAAAAAGAAGGGGCATTTCATTTGTGTATTTGTGGATACCAAATTAATCGTGAGCGCTGTGGTTGTGTTAACCAAAAAAGAAAAAGAATAAAAAATAGATAGAGTGGGGAAGGGCAAAGGGCCCCCGCGTCCAGGGACTCCCCCCCCCGCGTTTCCTAACTGCAGGTACAAACCACATGTGCTAATATGCTTTACGTTTATTTTTGTGAACCCATCCTTCGTAACTATGTGTGCCTTGCATTCACCCCATTGCCTAACCCTATGTCTCGCTGTAAACCCCCCTTCCCCCCCGCCCTCAGCTTTATGCATCCCCCTTCTTACCACCCTTATTCGTGACCCCCCCTCCTGCCTAATTAGGCTAGCCCTAGGGGGCTGTGCTTGTGACCTTTTTCCCCCCTCCCAACCATGCAAAAAATACCTCCCCACACATATACTGAAAAGATACGTTGTGACTCACTACCACACTATGTCCAAACTAATCCCACCCCTACAGCTCAGACGCAGTGATGCATGCTCAGGCCCCCAACGATGAGGACCTAGCAGTGCCACATTGTCGAGCTGTCACAGGGGGACCCAAGGTCCCAAGGGTAGAAAAGTTGTGATGGGATTAACATAATATATCATAAAATGACTGGTGGCAAAATACACTGGAGGCATTATCTCCTTCCCTAGGATCAGGGAAACTGAATACTAAGGAAATCGACTTATCCAACATGCCAAGTCGATCACATAATTGTAGTCGCAAACTCTAATAAATGTCACGAAAGGGGGAAATTAAAAGTGTGAGAGTACCAAGCATAAGGTTCACATTAGTTCACCATGGATGTGTTTGAATATAGGACCACTAGGTCCATTAACACGGAGGGTGTCTTTGTGCTTAATAACACCGACACTGAAATGAGTGGACTATTCCTAAGGCTTAAAAATTTAATGACCACTGAACTTCATCTACAGTGGGACATTGCATTTCTAGAGCAGTACATTAAAGAAAAAATGGTCCCGAGGGGTTTACGGTGGGATGTGTTTCCCCAACAGGGAGACTCAGACTTGGAACCGTGGTTTTGTTATTTTAACGAAGCAGGTGTCAAGCAAAGATAAGCTCCTCCCATCTAATGGATTGCCCGAATATATTTCCCATTCTACTAACCTTAGAACCTTCCTAGAAAAGGAGGAGAAGGACCAAAGGAACAAGAAACAAAAAAAGTACAACCGAGATGTTTCTGATTACAAAAATGGTTTAGTTTTTGGATGGCAGAAAAAGATAGCACAGGGAGTTGATTCTGGGTCCACCAGTATATCTACTGAGAACGTGGAACAAACTGTTCGCTACCCAGATAGGAGGTTGACCTATGACCCCCCCCTAGGTCAGGTAGACCAACCGTACCCGGTCCCAATCTCTCTGCCCCTAGACCCGGACCACAGATGCACCAGTCCCCTAGAGAATTGAACTGTGGGAGACATCCCTCGGGCCCTGGGGGTTACACCCCGGTGTCTTACCGGGGTGGGCACCCCCCAAGTCGAAGGGGTAAGCAACCTAACGGCAGAGGTAGGGGAAATGGGGAGAATAGAGGCAGAAGCCCCTATCAAGGCCAGTATGACCCAAAATTCAATACCAGAACCGACCACCCCAATGATGGTTACGGTTATGGTACCCCTGTACATGTGAGTAACTGTTTTGCTGCCCTCCGAGATGGACAATCTCGCGATGCACACTACGATTACGCCTACCATGATGACAGGGGGAATGGTGAATATAACAGAATGGCATACCCATATAACCACTCGGGTCCTTCTCAAACCCTGGGTTTTCACAAATCGGGACACAACCACCCCCCTCGAAGTCCAAGACCAAGAGAGGATGTAGAGGAGGGTGGCGACTACAATGGAGAAAAAAGAAAAAGGACACACTAGGTGCCGGCATATATAATTTGAGCAAGGTCAGTCTTTCTGACCATGAAAAGTATGTTCTAGATAAGGGACTTAGATTTGTCCCCCCCCCAAAAAGCTAAATAAATTCTCCACATTTGTGGATGTACACAAATACATCCGCAAGTTAAATATACAAAGGCACTATTTATCCCAACCTGCAGCTAATCCCAGAACTACGAGACAGAGTGACATTAGACACTCTGGTCTCTCGAATCCATCACTCTTCAATCCCCCAAATAACACATCCCACTCTGTTAATGTTTTCAAAGATCTAGTTTTACGTGATTTTGAGAAAATCCCTGATAAACATACCTATCAGGATCCTGCCATTAGGGCAGGCATTGACTCTCCTTGCAACAGAAACAATCTAGTCATCCGCCCGGCCGACAAAGGCGGCGGGATAGTGGTCTTGGACAAGGATGACTATATTACTAAAATGAAACGTCTATTAGATGATCGCACTACTTATAGCATCCTTCCTAAGGATCCCATGAAGGATTATAAACGAGCCCTTACGGCCCTCATAGACGAGGGTTTTTCCCTCAATATACTCAATCAGAAAGAGAGAGATTTCCTTGTACCTACAGCACCACGGATACCGGTCATCTATTACCTTCCGAAAGTGCATAAGAATCCCACTAATCCCCCCGGTCGTCCCATTGTAAGCGGGATAGATTTGGTTACTTCACGAATCAGAAGGTATATTGACTTCTATCTCCAGCCCCTGGTCAAGCAGATGCCTTCTTACCTAAAGGACACAAGGGCTGCGATTAATCTTTTAGAACAAGTGGAATACCAAGATGGCCTACTTTTGGCTACCGCGGATGTATCTGCATTGTATACGTCCATTCCGTTAGACCAAGGTCTAGCGGCTGTCAACTTATTCCTTTCCAGGGACTCTGGCCTCCCTCTTATCCACCGAAATTATGTTATGGAGCTCCTCAGGTTCGCAACAGAACATAATTATTTTTGGTTCCAGGGCACTTATCACTCTCAGATCAAAGGTGTGGCCATGGGGGCTAAATATGCCCACAGCCTGGCCAACCTTTTCATGGCCCTATGGGAGGAGGATGTCGTCTATTCCTGCAGGCCACCTCAGTTGGTTCTGTGGGCCAGGTATATAGACGACATCCTCCTCCTATGGAAGGGCAACCTCAAGTCACTTGAAAAATATATGGAATTTCTGAACATCAATGATAGAAACATCTCTCTGTGCTTTGAGGCTGGTTTTGAGACAATACACTTCCTGGATCTTGAGATGTCCACAGTCAATAGACAGCTGGTTCTTAAAACTTTCTTTAAGCCCACAGATCGTAATGGGTATACCCCAACAGACAGCTGCCACCATCGGCAGTGGCTGAAATCGGTCCCTAAGGGACAGTTCCTCCGGTTGCGGCTCAATTGCAGTAATACTGAGGATTTCCAGTCACAGTCCCAAACTCTTAGAGAAAGATTTATAGAAAAGGGATATAGACCATCTTACCTTGATAATACCATCAGGGAAGTTAGGGAAGTGGATAGGGATTCACTTTTGAGTGACCGCCCCAAGGTACAGGGTGATAATCTACATAAATGGTCGTTCTTTACTGCATTTTCCACTCAACATAAAGAAGTCAAAAGGATTTTGGAGAGGCAGTGGAAGGTCCTGAAATGCGACCGAGTTTTAGGTCCTGTCTTACCGGACTGGGCCAGTACCATCTTTCGGGGTGCACATTCGGTCCAGGGGGAAATCGCCCCCAATGTTATCGACTCCCCCCCAGTCCGTCTCTTTTTTTCAAGACTGTAAGGGATACTTCCCGTGTAGAAAGTGCAATGTGTGCCTACATAATATAAGTGGGAGACGCAAAACAACGACTTTCCACTCCATGGCCACATCCAGAGAGTACAGTATGAAACACTTCACCACATGTGCCACCCGGCATGTGGTTTATCTTATTACATGTCCATGTGGCAGACAATATGTCGGACGCACTACTAGAACTTTCTCTATTAGGGTCAATGAACATATCGCCAAAATCAAGAAGGGTTGTATCAAGCACAGTGTTCCCCGCCATTACCTGGAAAGTCATAATAGGGACCCCACAGGTACCTCCTTTGTCATTATAGACAAATTTGTTCCCAATTGGAGGGGCGAGTCCTGTTTGAGGGGTGTGTTGCGACTCGAAACTTACTGGATTTATGAGCTCAGGTGCTTCTCGCCACATGGTATGAATGTCGAGTGGGACATAAATAGCTTCATTAGCCGGGCGTGAAGAGTATTTTGGTTCTCGAGCCCCGACACACCTCTCATTCTGTTTAGTCTTTAGGATGTTACTATGAGTGCTTCTGGGTTTTGTTGCAGTACTTATATATTTTATGTTTCTTTTTGTCCCCTTTCCCCTTCCTCTTTTAGAGTGTATTGAGGATTTTTGGGTATTTTGTCCCATTGCATTTAGTCACATTTAGTAGGCTCTGGTGCCCTGTCTCTATCTGGGTTTACTTATGCTGGATAGAGTAGATGTTTGTCTTAATAGACTATGACACCAGGGTCGAGTAAATGTTGATTTGGGATGCCATTCAATATACCCTTATACTTGGTATTCTCATACCTTTAATCCCCCCCCATGACATTTACTAGAGCCTGCAATTAGGGGATTGACTTGGCATGTTGGATAAGTCGATTTCCTTAGTATTTAGTATTTAGATTTGGGGTGCCATTTAATATACCCTTATGCTTGGTACTCTCACACTTTTAATTTCCCCCTTTCATGACATTTATTAGAGTTTGCAACTACAATTATGTGATTGACTTGGCATGTTGGATAAGTCAATTTCCTTAGTATTCAGTTTCCCGGATCCTAGGGAAGGAGATAATGCCTCCAGTGGATTTTGCCACCAGCCGTTTTATGATATATTATGTTAATCCCATCACAACTTTTCTACCCTTGGGACCTTGGGTCCCCCTGTGACAGCTCGACAATGTGGCACTGCTAGGTCCTCATCGTTGGTGGCCTAAGCATGCATCACTGCGTCTGAGCTGTAGGGGTTGGATTAGTTTGGACATATAGTTGGGGAGTTCTATTCATACCAAGATGCACTGTAGGGGATTCCCCCCCTTACATCCACCCACCATGCTGGGTTTAACCTGAATGATGGTACTCATAGGACCCTTATATTTGGTCACCTCTGCGGTGATGATTAAGGGGTTAGAATCTGACTTTCCCCATGCAGTTACGTCACCCTGGCATTGGCTTTGGCCGTTGCCATGGTAGTGCGCACTGTGTAGCATAGGTCAGCTTAGTAATGACAGGAGGGGGAGCGGCCAGTCATCTAGCTTGTCTGTGATTGGTCCGGCCGGTCCCGATCACAGATGAGGCTGGCCTTGGAGCGGTTATCCGCCCCTCTCCACTTAGAGGCTTGGAGCGCTTGCCCCTTAGAAGGGAGTGAGGGAGATGCCAGTGGCGCATTGGTTGCGGATTGGTTTCTCTCCCTCACTCACGTTTGAGGCTTGGTACGCACGCTCCACGTGATGACCGTGGGAGACTCCAGCGGCGCAGTGCTCGCCGGCTGTTATCCCTTCCCCGGTGACGTGTCTTAGATACGTGGAACGCAAGTCACGTCGTCACTGTGAGGCTTGGAATGCAGGCCGAGTCAGTGATCTGATATTTAAGACCCCCCTTTACTGTGGACACCTCGGTTTAACCCCTGAACCCTTGTACACTCTAGACCTAGTGTGGTGTGTCAAAATACAAGGGAATCATTTATGTTCCAGCTAATTTTTAGTGTTTCTAACATCAAACCTTGCACTTCCGGTTCCGCCATGATGGGGGCGGACCTAATTATTTGGCATGGTGTTTTTAGTCTATATATATATGGGCAATGTGGGGTTGCTGTTTTATGCCCCAGTTGAAGGCTTTTTAGTCGAAACGCGTAGGGCGTTTTAGCTTCCCACATTGCCACTAACTTTTATCTAGTGCTCACTTTTTTATTTGTAAGGTTTTTTATTCAATAAATCCCTTAATTTTTTTTGACCTACGCCATGTGGAGCCCCTTTCTTTCTTTTTCTTCCATTATTTCATCCATGATGGGTTGTTTTTAACCTCTTGAACCTGCCTGGAATCGGAGAGTGTGTGAGTGAGCTGAGAACCCCCACCGGCGACTGTCCTGATTATCAGGGACCGCGACCCAAGGTTAACTTCATCCACTGGAGATCGTGACCGTAGTGAGAACCTCTGGGGAGAGTTCATGGGAGGCCATCTCCACAAGCTCAGATAGACGTACTGTCGTATGGCAGATATGTCTCACTGGATCTGGTAAGAGTATTTAACTCTAGATGTTTATGACATATTTCCTCTGATTGCCGTGTTATCCAGTCTTCAGTCAACATCTTGTGTCCAAGCACCTCCCTTGTCTGAGAAGATCCCTTCTATGCACACTGATTGACTTTGGTCTTTCGGCTCTAGTCTGCAGAGCTTAAATATTGCCTCTGGACATTCCTACACTTAGTACATTTCTTTTGGACATTTTTATACACTTCACAGGCTTGTTTTGGGTGGAGTAACATTATTTACAGTTACTTTCAAATCACTGATTCATTTTCTTTATATTTGATGTATTTTTTCACATCTTTCTTGGTTAGCGCTGCACGTATATTTTTTATGTATTTGATGCAATTTGGTTTGTTTGTGTGCTAGCTGCTATTTATCACATTACTTTTATTTTTGGTCAGCGCAGCTTCTCATTTATACCGCTCTGCATTATCTGCTAATGTTTGGATATTTACCCTAAAATACAAAACTCAAAAACCATTAGTAAACCCTCACCCTACCTCTTGAAGAGGTTTCCAATGACTGCACTAGTTGTGGATGCTTGAAACCACCTTCCAGCCGAGGTAATGAGTGAGTCAACAGTAAGTGCAGTCAAAAATGTACAGACACACCCACATATCTATACTCTGACAAACAAAAAAAGCTATAGGAAAACTTGGTGGGTTTATAAGTAATTAAAGTCTAATGCCCCGTACACACGATCGGATTTTCCGATGCAAAATGTCCGATCGGAGCGTGTTGTCGGAAATTCCGACCGTGTGTGGGCTCCATCGGACATTTTCCATCGGATTTTCCGAAACGCAAAGTTGGAGAGCAGGAGATAAAATTTTCCGACAACAAAATCTGATCGCGTCAATTCCGACCGTGTGTGGCCTGTTCCGACGCACAAAGTGCCACGCATGCTCAGAAGAAATTCCAAGACGGAACAGCTCGTTCTGGTAAACTTAGCATTCGCAATGGATACAGCACTTTTGTCACGCTGCAATGTTAAAAATGGTTTAATACAGCGCACTCTCTTCTTCTTTATAATGTGACAAGAATATATTAGTTTTGCTGCTCATATTCACACACACTTCTCACAAACTTATTTCGTTACTATTTATCGTGATTCCCTGAATATATTTTGATTTCTCACATCTGACAACATATTTTTGTATATTTTTTAATATATTTTTTGTCTTTAATGTAGATTCTTTTTTTGTGTTTGTCTTTTAATTTTTTTTTTTTGCGATTTTGATTTGTACTCCCGAAAATGTTTGTGTGTGTTTTTTGTGACAAGTTCCCACAACACCATTGATATGTTGTTCTATTTAATCTGTAGGAGATTGTTTGGTGTTGTTGTCCCTTGTTAATTTCACATTGTATTTTAGAAATGTACCTGAATCGTCACCAACAAACTATCCTTTTTGGATGAAAACACACACAGGAGAGTAGAATTTACCTAAAAAATTTTATTAAGGGCTCACAACTAAACAAAGAGGGAGGCAACGCTGGAGAAACAGCAGAAGTGGGTGAAGCCTTGGACCCCCAGGGCAGACATCAACTATTTTTACGCAAAATTGGTGGCCTGAGGAGTCCATATCTAAGGGAGGGCAGTCTGGTCCAGAAGTCCCAGAGATCATGAACAGCAGCAGATGACATACATGTCCCCAGGCTGTGGTCATACGAGAGACTGCAGCTTTTGTCAGACCAGACTGAACCCTCTTGCCTTCCTTCCACGCTTCCTTACACGCGGTGGCTCTGGTGGTGGAGTTGTGGCAGCAGGAGGAGGAGGATGGTCCAACTCAACCACGTCGGTCTTGGGTGTTAGTTCCCCACGCACCCCCTTATGTAGGACTTTATACAGAAGGTCCTCACAGAGCCTGCTTTGACCCTCCTGCATGCCCTGCAATTTGGTGGCAGCCATGCAGGCAAAGGCCTCTTCAGGAGTTGGTAAGGCCCGGAGGGACGCCGAAGCCTCCTGAATCAGCCTGAACGCTGAATCCTGCACGGGACTTGGAGTGGGCTTCCTGGCTCGTTTATATGGCAGGCGGAGGGGAGGGACCTGAGACTCAGTCAGGCTGCAACTGGTCCCTGGCTTCTCTTGGCTGACACTTTTCACAACCTCCTCCTGACTGAGGTCTTCCTGTGTATGAAAAAGGGACATAGTTTTAGTATTTTTTCCATCAATCACACACAATTCACCTCATGACTGCTGCAAATTGAATGTTAACAAATATAACAGACTATCCTTCTGAACCCAGCAGTTTTCATTCCTGTCCCAATTTTGGGTGCCCACTACTGTCTATTGATATGTAAAACACTTTCAAATAGTGATCAATAATAACATCTAGTAAATATCATTTCTTTATTGCCCAGAAATCTGTAGAACAATACTATATCTGGCTCCAGCTGGGCTCCTCCACTTCTTCCTGGCTGGAAGGCCCAGGTTGGACATCAGAAGCCTTAGCTGGTATGGAAGGAAGCGTGGAAGGAAGAGTGGAGAGGGATTCCCTGACTTCAGTGTGGTCTGACAGAAATCGCAGTCTCTCGTAGTACCAGAGCCTGGGGACATAAATGTCATCTGCTGCAGCTCCAGATCTCTGGGAATCTGTGACCTTCTTGCGCTCCCTAAGATATGTGCTCCTTAGGCCACAAATTTTGGCTTTTAAATAAGGGATGGTTGCTGTGGGGACCACCGGCTTCACCAACTCCAGCAGTTTCTCCAGCGCTGCCTGCCTCTTCTGTTTGTGATTATAGTGGGGGTGTCTCACTTGCCACAGACCGGGCAGCTCCCTGTATTTGTCAATGAAGAGGGGCAGGAAATTGTGGTCGTTGAACCCGTCCATTTTCTCTGCAAGACACAACACAAGACAAACCCTAATGTCAGGCAAAACTCCCCTAATCTTGTTACAATATAGGCTTCCATTTGGAAGCAGTATAGGCGCAAGTTTAGATCTTACCTTCGTTATCACGATCGGCGTCTCCGATGCTCCTTCCTCCGCTCACAGATCGTACGTAATACACACGTGTGTTACGCTTTGTACACACTGCGCATGCGTATAACTCCGCCCGCCCCTGACATTCTTTCTAGTCTATTCCCTGCCCCTTTTCGTTCGGCGCAGTGGGGGAAGAGCACATGGCGGATAGACAGCAGGTGCGTGCTAATTGTAGCAACGAGGATGAGGAGGAGGAGGGTAGGCCGGATCCGGACACGTCCCGATCCAGAAGGAGATTTAAGGACTCAAATATGTCCTTTGGGGAGATGTCCTTTTGGGGTACGACGATCAAAAGATCAGCTCAGGAAGCTGTGGTCGGACCTCAAATTACGAGAACATGAGCAGTACAGAAAGATCCGGAGAGTGCTGCAAAAAAGTAAGTAGTTGTGCTGTGTTCCAATTCTTTTTGTGTTTATTACGTTCGTGCTGCTCCATGTGCTTTTAGGAACTGTTGTACAGTTTAAAATGGCAACTTTCATGTTCATGGGCACATTATTCGTTCGGATCAAACATTTTTCGTTCCAACTATAAAATACCATTGTTTAGCCCATATGCATTTGGCCACCATTTTGACGCCCTATACTTGTCTGGAAAGAATTGGGTTGTGTAGATGGCTTTGTTACTAGAATGAAATGCAAACTAGATTGTGTGTAAGGAGAGGACACTGAGCAGCTGTTTACACATCTGGACACTGAAGCACTAGTGTGGGACAAAAGAACACCATTTTTATTAGGGGGCCACACAGGTGCTCCAGTGTATACTATAGGGGGGTCTCCATCTGTGAAGCTTGTACCAAACAGGTAAAGTATTGCATGTTGACAAAGGGCACTAAAAAAGCTACATCTTGGAACTCTGCTAAAATTGACAATTGTACCCCACTTCCAAGCAATGTTTCATCTTTATAGTTCTGCCATCAAATATCTGTGTGCTAAGTATACCATTTTTGTTTTACATAGGGGATAAAAGACTCGGAGGACACCCCTCATCTGAGGTGACCAGAGCCCCCCCCTCTGGAAGAAAGGGGAAATCCCCCCAACACAAGAAGAGCAGGAGGAAGAAGACGTGGTGGAACTAGTCACCACAACAGGTGAGTGTCTGCAACCACAGGCTCAGATAAGAGATGGATGGTGGCATTTTTTTAAACCAAATTTATTTTGGGGTTCCTCTCTTTTTAGGTGATCGTGAGGTTGTGGATCCAGATCCTTTCACATCCGAAAGTGCCCAGATGCTGATCGGGGAGATCATTGGGTGTAACAATTGGAAATCATCAAGCAAAACATCAATGATGTTATTCCAAAAAATAAAAACATTATTGATGTTTTGGGGTGAGTTTAAAGCCCCTCCAAATCACTTTCTTCTTTTGTGTGCTACAATGTGCAAAATGTTTTTGTGATTTTTCCCAAAGCCAAATTTGGAGGATGCACACAGTGTGTCAACATGTGCTATCTGCCATCACGGGTGATCAATGGACGTGTTTTGGGGGTACAACCCCTTCCTCAATAATAAAGTAGGTGAGAGGAAGGGCTTGCTCCCCCAAAACACATCCCTTGATCCCCCGTGATGGCAGCTAGCACATGTTGACATTGGTAAATTGGTGTGCATCTTCCAAATTTGGCTTTTCCAGGGGTGATTTCCCCCCATCTGAACGCAATATCAAACACAGTTCCTAAATACTCATGTCTGATATTGCCTTCAAATTCGACCAAATGTGACGTTTGTAAGTTCAAGATTTGTGTCTTTTATTGTTGGTTTTACACATGCCTGTTTTATCTAAAATGGACATTTTGAGTTTTGATAATGCCACCACAAAAATTGGTATACCACAAACATGTTGGTTTGTTGGAAAAACCTTTGGTAAATGCACATGTGATTGTGCAGGTATTAAAAAGATTGTTAATCAAGAATGTGTAGATTATTGTCTCAACGCTACAATACTTTTGGGGTGATGTATTTGTTGTTTTCTGAGAAAATGGGGGTTATTTCCTAAGGGCAAATCCACTTTGCACTACAAGTGCAGTTTCAGTGCAGTTGCAAGTGCACTTGTAGTGAAATGTGTTTTTGCATTTAGTAAATAACAGCCAACAGTGCTTTGTATAAGGTTACACAATCACGCCATTTTCTGCACTCAAAACATTTCTGTCAGGGTCAGCTAAAACAAACACAAGCAGTAAATGTCCACAAAGAATTTCTTTTTTTTTATTATAAAAAGGCTTCACAGATTGTCTGGCATATTGATAGCCCCCCTACCCGCAAAGAACTTCAGATAGCGTAACCGGACATCACGGGCACTCAGGAAGGGCAAGCCAGGACGGCCACTTTCAAGCGCCGTCAGTGTGGTTTGATGTATGATTCCGGCCTCAGGCCCAACTGAGCCAGCATAGTTGGCCGAATGTTTCCTTAAAAAGTTATGGAGAATACAGCACGCCAGTATAATATGGTTCAGTTTATACTCCGCCATATGGATGGGTGTCATAAATAGGCGGAACCGGCTGGCCAGGATTCCAAATGTGTTCTCCACCACTCTTCGGGCTCTGGCCAGCCGGTAATTAAAAACCCTCTGTTTTGGGGTGAGGGTCCTCATTGAGAATGGCCGCATCAGGTGGACCCCCAGCACAAATGCTTCATCAGCAAGAACACAAATGGGAGTCCTTCAACATTGTCCTCTGGAGCTGGCAAGTCCAAGCTGCCATTCTGGAGACGCCTGTAGAACTCCGTCTGGGCGATGACTCCACCATCGGACATCCAGCCATTCTTCCCCACGTCCACATACAAGAAGTCGTAATTAGCCGACACCACCGCCAACATCACTATACTATTGAACCCCTTGTAATTATAATAGTACAACCCCGAGTTGGGTGGTGGGATGATGTGGACGTGTTTCCCATCAATTGCCCCTCCGCAGTTAGGAAAGTCCTACCGCTGGGCAAAGTGGGAGGCCACAGTCTGCCATTCCTGTGGCGTGGAAGGAAACTGTTGAGGAAAAAACAATAAACATTACTATTTTTTCACAGAAACATGGCAAGCAGATTAGACACAAACATTATGGGGCAATCTCCAGATAGGATTTAGTAAGGGGAATTTAACAAGGCCAAAGTATAAGGTACACCTATCATATTCCCCCTCCCCCCCCTCTCATGGGCCATTTCTAACATTATAGGGGGTGTGTGGAAATCTTGGACAGGTAACCCTCTTCACTTCATTGAGAGATGAATGCCTAAATAATGGGTATTACTTTGAACAGACCCTCCTTAGTTACACTATTGGCAGTCCACTGGACAGGTAAGAAGTGTCATAATACAAAGATATAAATACACATTGTACACATTTGAGGACATTTGGACATTCTGCTATTACCTATCAAGATAATAATAGGATCCCAAAAATTTTAACAGTACCATTTGAAAGTATACAGGCAGGCCCTTGCACTACATGCTTTGGGGAATTCATCCCTAAATCTGAGCACTAAAGAGGTGGGAATAGTGTGTATGGGTTTGGCAAAGTCAGCAGATAGATGATTGAGGATAGATAGAGAATTGGGATCAGCTGACTTAGCAGTTGGGGGAGGGAGGGTTACTAAAAATTATTCGGGGACACCACAAAAAAAAGCCTCTGGCACTCTGCCTGAATTTAAAGCAAAAATAACATTTCTAAACATTTTAGGGTGTGTTTGGGGTAAAGCACTACTATGGAGCTGATAAAATACATTGTTAAGTGACTACATGAGGTGAATATAGGCCAGGAGACACCATGCTGGAAAGGTGAGTGAAGGGCAAATATGTATGAAGGACCTAAAATAATAATTACATAAAAATCCAGCATGCATGAGGACAAAGGGGACATTCACAGCATATTACAATCATGGTAATTAGAGAATGAGGAAAGAAATACAATATATTAGCAAACATTCAATACAATAAAATGTGATATAAAAGGATAAAAATCTTACCTTCATATACTCCTTCTGTAGGACCTGTATGATGGCAGAACAGGTCTCTGGGATAATGATCCCCAGAGCCTGGGGGGAGATGCCTGTCGAGAACTTTAAGTTCTGCAGACTTCTCCCTGTCGCCAAATTCCGCAGGGTAGCGACCAACCTCTGCTCCGGAGTGATGGCTTGCCTCATGCAGGTATCCTGCCTGCTGATATAGGGGGTCAGCAAAGCCAACAGACGGTGAAACACGGGGTCCGTCATCCTAAGAAAGTTCCTGAAATCATCAGGATTATTCTCACGGATCTCACGGAACAAAGGCATATGAGAGAACTGGTCACGCTGAAGCAACCAATTCTTGGTCCATGAACTCCTCCCCACCCTGTTCATGGACTGGACTTGTGTCAAGGTCAGGACCCCAACACCAAGCCCCCGCACAGCACGAACTCTACGAGGAGTACGCATACGAAACATGGCTAGAAAACGGTTGGCTGCTCAGAACGAAGTAACAGAACGCACTGAAGAACAGCAAGGCCTGTGAAGAGCGAACTGAAAAACAGTAACGAACGAACAAGAATACAATGACTACTTAAAGTCACACGGAACTTGCTGCACGCACTGAAGAGCAGATACAAACCCACAAGCACAAACTGAACGGTAGAAAACGATCTGAAAGCCACGAGTCTGAAAAAGCGCGAATCGTCTCTCACCAAACTTTTACTAACACGAGATTAGCAAAAGGAGCCCAAAAGGTGCCGTGCTTGGTTCTGAACCGGCCTTTTCTAGTCTTGTCGTACGTGGTGTACGTGACCGCATGGTTGGCGATCGGAAATTCCGACAACTTTGTGCGACCGTGTGTAGACAAAAAAGTTTGAGCCAACATCCGTCAGAAAAAATCCTCGGATTTTGTTGTCGGAATGTCCGAACAAAGTCCGACCGTGTGTACGCCCTATAAGATGACACATGTAGACATATAACCTTCACACATATTAACAGGACATGATTCAATTTGGAGGAAAAACATAAGACATACTGAAGCCATAATATTCCACAAGGTGCAAAGTAATGTATTTTTATGTACTTTCCGTTTGTCAGAGTGAATGGAACTTCACTCTAAGCCCCAGGAAAATAAAATAAAAACACAATCCCTACAGTTTCTCAGAGTTATAGGGATCGAGATCTCATTTCTGTACACAGGTTCATTATTCAATAACAAATTTAAACTTGTAAAAGAAAAAAAAAGTAGATGTGTTTAATCTGGTACCAGTACTGAGCTCATTACAAACGGAAACACAAATAAAAAGCATGCATGTTAATGCGATCACCTGATGGTCATCCAACAATGGTGTGTACACACCCCTGAGAAAAAAAAATCTTTGTTTACGCATAGATAGTTCCTACACATCCATTACATCACCCAGACACACATTAATTGAGATTGAATGCTATACATTCTGGATATAGAAAGCTTTTGAAATTGCAAATGAATTGCTAGGCATTTCTTGCAATGGGGAGAATATAAAAGAAGAAAAAAAAAACAATGACACAGGAGTACCTAGTCTATTATACTTTACCTATTTACGCATGTGTATTTATGCATATGTACAGCTATCTACATACACCTGCTTTATATGTAAACACACTTTCAGAAACTCACTTAACCTGAAAAAGATAACTTGTAGACAAAACTTATTATTCTATCCTTTTTTTTTTAACCTATTTAACCACTTTAGCCCCGGACCATTATGTTGCCTAAGGACCAGAGGACTTTTTCCAATTTGGCACTGTGTCTCTTTAACTGCTAATTGCGCGGTCATGCAATGATGTACCCAAACAAAATTTGCGTCCTTTTCTTCCCACAAATAGAGCTTTCTTTTGATGGTATTTGATCACCTCTGCGGTTTTTATTTTTTGCGCTATAAACGGAAAAAGACCGAAAATTTTGAAAAAAAATGATATTTTCTACTTTTTGTTATTAAAAAAATCCAATAAACTCAATTTTAGTCATACATTTAGGCCAAAATGTATTTGACCACATGTCTTTGTTAAAAAAAATGTCAACAAGCGTATATTTATTGGTTTGCGCAAAAGTTATACCGTCTACAAACTAGGGTACATTTTCTGGAATTTACACAGCTTTTAGTTTATGACTGCCTATGTCATTTCTTGAGGTGCTAAAATGGCAGGGCAGTACAAAACCCCCCAAATGACCCCATTTTGGAAAGTAGACACCCCAAAGAAATTGCTGAGAGGCATGTTGAACCCATTGAATATTTAATTTTTTTGTCCCAAGTGATTAAATAATGACAAAAACAATTACAAAAAGTTGTCACTAAACGATATATTGCTCACACAGGCCATGGGCTTATGTGGAATTGTACCCCAAAATACATTCAGCTGCTTCTCCTGAGTACAGGGATACCACATGTGTGGGACTTTTTGGGAGCCTAGCCACGTACGGGGCCCCGAAAACCAATCACCGCCTTCAGGATTTCTAAGGGTGTAAATTTTTGATTTCACTCCTCACTACCTATCACAGTTTTGAAGGCCATAAAATACCCACATGGCACAAACCCCCCCCAAATGGCCCCATTTTGGAAAGTAGACACCCCAAGATATTTGCTGAGAGGCATGTTGAGTCCATGGAATATTTTATATTTTGACACAAGTTGCGGGAAAGTGACACATTTTTTTTATTTATTTTTTTTTGCACAAAGTTGTCACTAAATGATATATTGCTCACACAGGCCATGGGCATATGTGGAATTGCACCCCAAAATACATTTAGCTGCTTCTCCTGAGTATGGGGATACCACATGTGTGGCACTTTTTGGGAGCCTAGCCGCGTACAGGGCCCCAAAAACCAATCACTGCCTTCAGGATTTCTAAGGGTGTAAATTTTTGATTTCACTCTTCACTGCCTATCACAGTTTCAGAGGCCATGGAATGCCCAGGTGGCACAAACCCCCCCAAATGACCCCATTTTGGAAAGTAGACACCCCAAGCTATTTGCTGAGAGGTATGGTGAGTATTTTGCAGCTCTCATTTGTTTTTGAAAATGAAGAAAGACAAGAAAAAACATTTTTTTTTCTTTTTTCAATTTTCAAAACTTTGTGACAAAAAGTGAGGTCTGCAAAATACTCACTATACCTCTCAGCAAATAGCTTGGGGTGTCTACTTTCCAAAATGGGGTCATTTGGGGTGTTTGTGCCACCTGGGCATTCCATGGCCTCCTAAACTGTGATAGACAGTGAAGAGTGAAATCAAAAATGTACGCCCTTAGAAAGCCTGAAGGCAGTGCTTGGTTTTCGAGGGTCCCGTACGCGGCTAGACTCCCAAAAAGTCTCACACATGTGGTATCCCCGTACTCAGGAGAAATAGAAGAATGAATTTTGGGGTGTAATTTCACATATTCCCATGGCATGTTTGAGCAATATATCATTTAGTGACAACTTTGTGCAAAAAAAATAAATATAAAAAATTTGTCTCTTTCCCGCAACTTGTGTCACAATATAAAATATTCCATGGACTCAACATGACTCTCAGCAAATAGCTTGGGGTGTCTACTTTCCAAAATGGGGTCATTTGGGGGGGGTTTGAACTGTCCTGGCATTTTATGCACAACATTTAGAAGCTTATGTCACACATCACAAACTCTTCTAACCACTTGAAGACAAAGCCCTTTCTGACACTTTTTGTTTACATGAAAAAATTATTTTTCTTGCAAGAAAATTACTTTGAACCCCCAAACATTATATATTTTTTAAAGCAAATGCCCTACAGAATAAAATGGTGGGTATTTCATTTTTTTTTTTCACACAGTATTTCCGCAGCGATTTTTCAAACGCATTTTTTGGGGAAAAAACACACTTTTTTAAATTTTAATGCACTAAAACACACTATATTGCCCAAATGTTTGATGAAATAAAAAAGATGATCTTAGGCCGAATACATGGATACCAAACATGACATGCTTTACAATTGCGCACAAACGTGCAGTGGCAACAAAATAAATACATTTTTAAAAGCCTTTAAAAGCCTTTACAGGTTACCACTTTAGTTTTACAGAGGAGGTCTACTGCTAAAATTACTGCCCTCGATCTGACCTTCACGGTGATACCTCACATGCATGGTGCAATTGCTGTTTACGTTTGACGACAGACCGCCGCTTGCATTCGCCTTAGCGCGAGAGCAGGGGGCGACAAAGGTGCTTTTTTTTTTTTTTTTGCTTTTTTATCTTATTTTTAAACTGTTCATTTCATTTTTTTTTAAATCATTTTTATTGTTATTTTAGGGAATGTAAATATGCCCTATGATAGCAATAGGTAGTGACAGGTACTCTTTTTTGAAAAAATTGGGGTCTATTAGACCCTAGATCTCTCCTCTGCCCTCAAAGCATCTGACCACACCAAGATCGGTGTGATAAAATGCTTTCCCAATTTACCAATGGCGCTGTTTACATCCGGCGAAATCTAAGTCATGAAATGCTCGTAGCTTCCGGTTTCTTAGGCCATAGAGATGTTTGGAGCCACTCTGGTCTCTGATCAGCTCCATGGTCAGCTGGCTGAATCACCGGCTGCATTCTCAGGTTCCCTGTTGAGACAGGAGAGCCAGAGAAAAACACGGAAGACGGTGGGGGGGCATTCCCTCCCACTGCTTGTAAAAGCAGTCTAGAGGCTAATTAGCCGCTAGGATTGCTTTTACATGAAAGCCGACTGCTGGCTGAAAAGAATGATACCAAGATGATACCTAAACCTGCAGGCATCATTCTGGTATAACCACTCAAAGTCGTGATAGGCGTACCTGAGGACATAAAAATGGTTAACAATAAAACACAGTAAACGGTAAAGTATAAAAAATTGCATACCTGAAAATCAAACATGGTAAAACATAATAACAATAAAACATTGCAGAATAGAATACAGTAAAAAAAGAGCAGAACAATAGAGAGAGAATAGAGAGAGAGAGAGAACAATAAAACGACAACTATTTTTTTTTTTACATATATATTTTTTTTTACACATTTTTTTGTAACTAACTTTTATAACTGTAACTGGTTCCAGGTTCGGGTCTCTCAAAATGCAATGGCATTTTGGGAGACCCTGTGAAATGGCGCCTAGTCTGTGCAATTCTGTACCCTACGCTAATACTCAACTAGTGCATGGTAGCGTTCAAAACATTCACCAATGCAAAGACCAGGATTGTCAGGACAGGAGGGACAATAATAGCGGGAGTCACGGCTATATCCGCGCTTGCTGCAGACACAACATCTTTTTTGGGGGGGTTCGCTGGGTAGGGGTACTCGGGAGGACATAAAGAAAATGCCTCTCATGCAGTGACTGCATTTGGTTGGGGATGTGAATGGGGGAAGTACGGGCGCTGCAGAAGTGGTGAGTTCCCAATTAGGATTGGCGAATGCAGCAGGAAGGGCATTATGGGCACGACGGGCCTGTTTGTCTTCTTCTTGGTGGCAGCGGGACACTACTTGTGCTTGCCACCTCACCAGCTTGAACTGCACTTATGGGACTCGCCACGTCACCAAGTGTTACTGCAGTGCTGGTTCGACTACGACCGGGGTATTCTAGGCCACTGGTGCTTGCAAATTCACCAAAACGCTACCAAAAAAACTGTTAGCGATCGGAGGGATCAGGCCTGACTCTGCGAACGCTGCAGTTATGCGCTTAGAGTTTTGTAAGTGACAGTGATCGATTGATACTGCACTTGGGTGGGCTGGGCTGGGCCAGGCGGAGGGGCAAAACGCAGGTGTTAGCAGGTATCTGGGCTGATCCCGCTAACACTGCGTTTTTGGGAACCCTAAACTGCTGGGGACGCTAGTATAGATATGATCGGATCAGATATTGATCCGTTCAGATACTACACCACTAAGGGAGGTGTACGGTGCGTGCGTGGGTTTAGCGCTACTGGCACTAACCTGACGCTGCCTGGGGCTGGTGCTTGTCAATTCACCAAAACGCTACCAAAAAAACTGTTAGCGATCGCAAGGATCAGCCCTTACTCCGCGAATGCTGCAGTTATGCGTTTAGTGTTTTGTAAGTGACAGTGATCAATCGATACTGCACTTGGGTGGGCTGGGCTAGGCCGGGCGAAGGGGCAAAATGCAGGTGCTAGCAGGTATCTGGGCTGATCCCGCTAACACTGCATTTTTGGGAACCCTAAACTGCTGGGGACGCTAGTACAGATCTGATCGGATCAGATATTGATCCATTCAGATACTACACCACTAAGGGAGGTGTACGGTGCGTACGTGGGTGTTAGCACTACTGGCACTAACCTGACGCTGCCTGGGGCTGGTGCTTGTCAGTTCACCAAAATGCTACCAAAAAAACTGTTAGCGATCGCAAGGATCAGGCCTTACTCCGCGAACGCTGCAGTTATGCGTTTAGAGTTTTGTAAGTGACAGTGATCGATTGATGCTGCACTTGGGTGGGCTGGGCTGGGCCAGGCGGAGGGACAAAACGCAGGTGCTAACAGGTATCTGGGCTGATCCCACTAACACTGCGTTTTTGGGAACCCTAAACTGCTGGGGACGCTAGTATAGATCTGATCGGATCAGATATTGATCCGTTCAGATACTACACCACTAAGGGAGGTGTACGGTGCGTGCGTGGGTGTTAGCGCTACTGGCACTAACCTGACGCTGCCTGGGGCTGGTGCTTGTCAATTCACCAAAACGCTACCAAATAAACTGTTAGCGATCACAAGGATCAGGCCTTACTCCACGAATGCTGCAGTTATGCGTTTAGTGTTTTGTAAGTGACAGTGATCAATCGATACTGCACTTGGGTGGGCTGGGCCGGGCGGAGGGGCAAAATGCAGGTGCTAGCAGGTATCTGGGCTGATCCCACTAACACTGCGTTTTTGGGAACCCTAAACTGCTGGGGACGTTAGTATGGATCTGATCGGATCAGATATTGATCCGTTCAGATAATACATCACTAAGGGAGGTGTACGGTGCGTGCGTGGGTGTTAGCGGTACTGGCACTAACCTGACACTGCCTGGGGTGGTGCTTGCCAGTTCACCAAAATGCTACCAAAAAAACTGTTAGCGATCGCAGGGATCAGGCCTGACTCTGCGAACGCTGCAGTTATGCATTTAGTGTTTTGTAAGTGACAGTGATCGATCGATACTGCACTTGGGTGGGCTGGGCCGGGAGGAGGGGCAAAACGCAGGTGCTAGCAGGTATCTGGGCTGATCCCGCTAACACTGCGTTTTTGGGAACCCTAAACTGCTGGGGACGCTAGTACAGATCTGATCGGATCAGATATTGATCCGTTCAGATACTACACCACTAAGGGAGGTGTATGGTGCATGCGTGGGTGTTAGCGCTACTGGCACTAACCTGACGCTGCCTGGGGCTGGTGCTTGTCAGTTCACCAAAACGCTACCAAAAAAACTGTTAGCGATCGCAAGGATCAGGCCTTACTCCGTGAACGCTGCAATTATGCGTTTAGTGTTTTGTAAGTGACAGTGATCAATCAATACTGCACTTGGGTGGGCTGGGCTGGGCCAGGCGGAGGGGCAAAACAGAGGTGCTAGCAGGTATCTGGGCTGATCCCGCTAACACTGCGTTTTTGGGAACCCTAAACTGCTGGGGACGCTAGTACAGATCTGATTGGATCAGATATTGATCCGTTCAGATACTATACCACTAAGGGAGGTGTATGCTGTGTGCGTGGGTGTTAGCGGTACTGGCGCTAATCTGATGCTGCCTGGGGCGACGCATATCACCGCCGGGTGATCAGGGGGCTAAATCTTTATTCGGTAATAAATGGTGGGTGCCCTGATACTATAAAAAATAAACGAACTAACCAGCGTCACCCGTAACAGTTATACAGTGATCAGTGGTGAAAGGGTTGACTAGGGGGCAATCAAGGGGTTAAAACATTTATTAGATAGTATATGGGGGTCCCTGTCGCTATAAAACGCTGACGGCGAACCTAAATATTTACGTCCCTAACTAGCGTCACCAGCGACACTAATACAGCGATCAGAAAAATGATCGCTTAGCGACACTGGTGACGGGGGGTGATCAAGGGGTTAAAACTTTATTGGGGGGGTTAGGGGTACCCTAGACCTAAAGGGGGCTAACAGTAACTGTCCCACCACAGTAACTGTCACAAACTGACACCATGCAGTAATAAAAAAAAAAAAAACCTGCTTGGTGTCAGTGTGACAGGGGAGGGGTGATCGGGGGGTATTCAGGGGGGATCGGGGGTGTATTGTATGCCTGGCGTGTTCTACTGTATGTGTGTGTGTTGTGCACTCACATTCCAGTCTTCTCTCCTTGGCGCCGGAACGGAAAATGCCAAGCCGTAGAGAGATGACATCATTTCCTCTGCCTCTGTGTACAATACAGAGGCAGGGAAATGATCCCATTGGCTGGGAGCGATCGTGAGGGGGGGCCACAAATGGATGGCCTCCCCCTCACCACCGATCACCGGGGAGGATTTGACGACCGCCGCAGGCACTGGGCGGGGCCCAATCAGACCCCCCACCCGCGGTCAGGCAAGGACGTACCTGTAAGTCCTTTTGCCTGCCCGTGCCGCTCTGCCGACGTACATCGTCGTGCGGCGGTCGTCAAGTGGTTAAAGCAAATAATACAACATTCTTACGTGTACATTGGTAAATGGTCAATGACATTCACATTTTGATCTAGTGAAGCTAAAATGATATTTCATCCCCGTTTTTACTATAGTGGTTTGGTTCCTGATGGGCACGTTACACCCTCCATTTTTCCAATTCATGGATTCAATAAGATTACTTTTAAAGGATTGGAATTCTTTCACAAACTCATCCCGTTCCAATTTAATTTGCCTAATCTCATATTGTAAAGCCTCATTCTTGGCCTTAATTGTTGAAGAAGGGATGTATGATCTAGTATTTTCATATTCATTACCCCTAGGCCCTGCTCCCGAGCATGATGAGTACACTTCCACGTCACTCCTCTTTGTTGTATATTGATTTTGTTTCAATATCTTTTCACCAGAGGACAAACAAATTTGGGAAATGTGCCCGAATAAGCCACAGGTGTAACATTTTATATATTGTAAAGTATTAAAGCGCCTCTTAACCACCGGTGTGGTTTTAGGCTGAGAAAATTCGATAGCTCAAACCTGATTAACAACTTTTCCTGTCTGCATATGAGATATAGGGGCATTTTCAAAAGAGCTCCCACCTTTCAATGAAACTAGCACATAATCTAGATCAGTGGTTCTCAACCTGGGGGTCGGGACCCCCTCGGGGGTCGAATGACGATTTTCCAGGGGTCACCGAGTCCTGGGCTGTTCCTGAAGCCCGCACCACTCTCCCAGCCTTTTCGTGGCTGCCCAGCAGGGCTGTCCCTGGCGCCTGTGGCCGCCCAGCTGGGCTGTTCCTGGACCCCGCGGCCGCCCACTCAGCCTTCTAGCAGCCGCCCATTCAGTTCATGGCTGGGGGGCAGAGACTAGAGGTTATCTGACTGATGAGGAATGCAAAGTTGGCTGGAGGAGACCCCATCTCCTGATTTTGGCATAAGTGTGACTGCTACGAGACACCACAAAGTCGGAGACACAGTGAAGTCGGAGATACAGTCAGTAACAGTATAGTTGCCATTAAAAGTCCCACTACAGTTCTCAGATCAGCAGATGACCTCGATCAAGAGCACCTAAGTTGGCTGATCAGAACTCCCCCCAGCACTGCCACTCATCTCAAAACCCGCCAGCACTGCCATTCATTCCATTACCCCCACCCACCAAGGAGTAAGAAAAGGAAAAAAAAATAGAGAATACATGGAAGGGAGAGCAAAAGAGGGGGAGGAACAAAGAAAAAGGGAGAGAGAATAATTTAAAGAATAAGAAAGATGGCTAGAGAGAGGGATGGGGAAAAATACAAGAAATTAGGATAGAGAGGGATAAAAGGGAGAACAAAGAGTAAGCGTGGTACATCCTAAAATGTAGCATAAGGGGTTTTAATACTGTACGAGTGGAAGGGACTCAGGGAGTGCTAAATGTCCGTGGGTTAGGGGTGCAAATTACTTGTCTTGCCTTGGGTGCTGACAACCCACACTACGAAAATAATTTTACTGTTAGGGGTCCCCACAACTTGGGAAATTTTATCAAGGGGTCACCGCACTAGAGGGGTTGAGAACCACTGATCTAGATGGAGATAATTTCCTGTTGCATCTATAAATACTCAAAAGAGTTGCATTACAAGCTATGGTATGTGGAGATTGCCCAAGCTGCCCTGGGCTGGAAGATGTAGACACTTGTTTACATTTACTCTCTCAGCCTCTTTCAGCCCACGTGCTAGCTGATCAACCTCTTCCTGCTCATTTTAGTTGTCTATTGTTGGTTGCTGGTATCTAGCATTCAAATTTGTCATATAAACTTTTAGAGTACCAATATTATATATAATAGGTGGTGTAGCGCTACAATAAAACAATAAAATGCTTAGATAAACTTAATGGAAACGTCATTCAAAAAAGTCCATGATAATCTTGATTTAACAGCAAAAAGATCAAGTGAAAAAATCCGCTTGTGAGGACACCACCACCAACACCAACACCCAAACACACTGCCTATTACCAGCAGGTAGATAACACAGGCATGGGTAATTTTTCCAGCAACCACTCCTCAGCAGTATGGGGGATAAACTCAGCAACTCCTTCACTTGTATGTCAGCAAACCTGGATGCCTCTCAGTGGAAGGTCCTCGCCAACACGGATTTAAATACCGGTATACCACCAATGCAATAATCCAATGAAAAGAAAAGAACACTTCATAGTGCAGACATCCCAAACAAATACATTTATTGCAAAGTTTAAAAGGAGATTACACTCACATTTTAGTGGCAGATGGTAGGCATGTGAATAAGAGAAACATCCAGCATTTCAAACCAAAAAAATAGCCGCTGCGTCCCAGCATAACAATTGCGTCACATGTTACAGGCTCCTCCCTACACCTTTCGTCATCGTTCATGTCGTCAGGGACGTGGCCATACGTGTATTGAGCTTAGTTTATATAGGGGACGGCTTAATAATAGGTGGATCGGTCTATGAACCAAACACAGGAGACAGGAAATTCACATGCACTCCAAAGACCGTAAGTGGCCATGGGAGCAAACTGAAATTGTTCCTAGAGGAACAGAGCAAGGTGTAAATATTCTGAATGATGGAAAAAATTAAACAAAAGAAATATCCATAAAAGGGGTGAGCGCTAACACAAACCAGGACGTTACACATGGGTAACAGAACAAAAGATAATAATCCAAAGTACTGCTGCACAAATCCAATGTATATATAAATAATAAAAGAACCGCACATTCTTCAATGTGCATGTGATAAAAGGCTTAATAGGAAACTGCTCACCAGTGGAGCTAGACTGAAAGGATTCAGTTTTTCTGCTTTTTTTAGCATTGATTTTACATATAGGGCACTTCCTACAGGGAAAAAAGCCACCCATATTCTGGAAAAAGGATTGTTTCTTAGGGGTCTTGATAGCATTAGGAGCTGTTTGTAGTCATTGTGGTGGGACACCTCTAAAGATCACCTGAGGCTGTTCTGGTAAATGAGGACCCAAAACCCTATTGTTACGGAGTACACCCCAATGTTTTTTAAGAATTTGTTTCACTGAATAGTGTTGGTTGGAATACATGGTTAGGAAGAAAATTTAAAGGAATCATTATGGTCCTTTATCTTGGGCACCAAAAGGTCATCACGGAATTTCTCATCTGCAGATCTTATAGCATCCTCCAACTCCAATGGCTGATAACCCTTCTCCAGGAATTTCAACTTGAGCATTGAAGCCTCACGGAAGCCTCACGGAGAAAGTCATTCCTATCCATGCAGTTCCTTTTAAGTATCAAAAATGTACTTTTAGGAACAAATTTTAACCAAGCTGCATGATGACAACTGTTGGTACTAATGAATGAATTACGGTCTGTCTCTTTAAAAAAAGTAGATGTAGTGATTTTGCCTTCCATGATTTTAATTTTCTTTTTATCACATTTTTTAAAAAAGTCAACACTTATACATCATGCATCATACATTAATACATACATTAATTTCTTCACTTAAACATCAATAAAGGATCTTGTTTAATACCCACTTATTTCCTTATTCCATTCCTTCCTATCTTAATATTCCTACCATTAGGGATGAGCTTCAAGTTCGACTCGAACATCGGCTGTTCGCCAGTTCGATGAACAGCGAACAATTTGGGGTCAAATTCGAAAGCTGCGGAACACCCTTTGAAAGTCTATAGGAGAAATCAAAAGTGCTAATTTTAAAGGCTTATATGCAAGTTATTGTCATAAAAAGTGTTTGGGGACCTGGGTCCTGCCCCAAGGGACATGGATCAATGCAAAAAAAGTTTTGAAAACGGCCATTTTTTCAGGAGCAGTGATTTTAATAATGCTTAAAGTGAAACAATACAAGTGTAATATTCCTTTAAATTTCATACCTGGGGGGTGTCTATAGTATGTAAAGGGGCGCATGCTTCCCGTGTTTAGAACAGTCTGACAGCAAAATGACATTTCAAAGGAAAAAAAGTGATTTAAAACTACTCGCGGCTATTAATGAATTGCCGGTCCGACAATACACATAAAAGTTCATTGATAAAAACGGCATGGGAATTCCCCACAGGGGAACCCTGAACTAATTTTTTTTTAAAAAATGGCATGGGGGTCCCCCTAAATTCCATACCAGGCCCTTCAGGTCTGGTATGGATATTAAGGGGAACCCCGGCCAAAATTTAAAAAAAAAAATGGCGTGGGCCCCCCTCAAAATCTATACCAGACCCTTCAGGTCTGGTATGGATTTTAAGGGGAGCCCCGTGCCAAAATTTAAAAAAAAATGGCGTGGGTCCCCCCAAAAATCCATACCAGACCCTTATCTGAGCATGCAACCTGGCAAGCTGCAGGAAAATAGGGGGGGACGAGAGAGCGCCCCCCTCCTGAACCGTACCAGGCTACATGCCCTCAACATTGGGAGGGTGCTTTGGGGTAGCCTCCAAAAAAACACCTTGTCCCCATGTTGATGGGGACAAGGGCCTCATCCCCACAACTCTTGCCCTGTGGTTGTGCGGGTCTGCGGGTGGGGGGCTTATTGGAATCTGGAAGCCCCCTTTAACAAGGGGACCCCAGATCCCGGCCCTCCCCCCTGTGTGAAATGGTAAGGGCGTACCCCTACCATTTCACAAAAAAAGTGTCAAAAATGTTAAAAATGACAAGAGACAGTTTTTGACAATTCCTTTATTTAAATGCTTCTTCTTTCTTCTATCTTCTATCTTCCTTCGGTTTCTTCCTCTATCTTCTTCTTCTTCTGGTTCCTCTGGTTTTTCTGGTTCTTCCTCTGGTGTTCTTGTCCAGCATCTTTCTCCGCGGCGTCTTTTTCCCTTCTTCTTCTGGGGCCGCTCCGCATCCACCATGATGGGAGGCTCTCGTCTTCTGACGGTTCTTAAATAACGGAGGGCAGGGTAACGAGTGACCCTGCCCCCGTCTGACGTCACGGGGAATGCCACAGGGAAGTCCCCGCCAAGTCCCCGTGCATCAGAGGGGGGCGGGGTCACCGGGTGGCCCCGTCCTCCATTATTTAAGAACCGTCAGAAGATGAGAAGCGTCACACAGCGGGAGCCTCCCATCATTGTGGATGCGGAGTGGCCCGAGAAGAAGAAGGGAAGAAGACACTGTGGAGCAAGATGCCGGACGAGAACACCAGAGGAAGAACCAGAAGAAACAGAAGAACCAGAAGAAGAAGAAGATGGAGGAAGAAACCGAAGGAAGATAGAAGGTAGAAGAAAGAAGAAAGAAGAAGCATTTAAATAAAGGAATTATCAAAAACTGTCTCTTGTAATTTTTAACATTTTTGACACTTTTTTTCTGAAATGGTAGGGGTACTTTTGTACCCCCTTACCATTTCATACAGGGAGGAGGGCCGGGATCTGGGGGTCCCCTTGTTAAAGGGGGCTTCCAGATTCCGATAAGCCCTCCGCCCACAGACCCCCACAACCACCGGCCAGGGTTGTGGGGATGAGGCCCTTGTCCTCATCAACATGGGAACAAGGTGTTTTGGGGGCTACCCCAAAGCACCCTCCCAATGTTGAGGGCATGTGGCCTGGTACAGTTCAGGAGGGGGGGCCGCACTCTTGTCCCCCTCTCTTTTCCTGCAGCCTGCCAGGTTGCGTGGGGAGATGAAGACACGTGACGGTGTCATAACGCGTAGGGATTGGCTGGAGCGGCTTACACACTGAAGCACAAGTGAGAGGGCGCTGAGAACGCCAGATCGTTCAGTATTTGCTATGCCTGTTTTAAATGTTTTAAATGTAAGAAGAATAACGTAATAAATACCCCCCCTTTGATTTTAAACGTTAATACACTAGTGGAGCCTTTCTTCTCTCTCCTCCTCCCCTATGTTTATTTTCCTTGATACTGAGTTTACTAGAGCGGAGTGACAGAGAAGAAAGCATGGCGAGATAACAACAAAGAAGGAGAGGCTCCCAGACACTGCTTCCACGTCTTAAAGTCATAACAACCCATATGCCTGTTTATTGCATAATTAAGGTGAGAGTTCTGAGAGACCACACTAGGAGGCACCACCACAAGATTAATACACCCAGTATACAAGATAGAACAGATCCGAATAGAAAAAACATTTTTTAATACTTTTTCATCATTGCCATCTATTTTTTCAAGAACTTTATATATTTTCAATTTTTATTCATAATTTTACAATCCTACCACTTGCACTTTAAAGTCACATTTGCATGAACTTTGACAGCACTATTTTAAGATTATTGCTGGTATTTTGATTGTTTATGAATTTATGTATGATGGGTTACACATAATATTATTTATCAGCACTTTAGAAAAAATCATTTCACTCATAAGTATTTATTTATTTATACTTATTTATTCACGGATTCAACTTGTTTTTCACGACATTTGTGTCACAATATTATAATAGATTTTTATCATTTGCATATATTTTTAGCACCATCACTTTACCTATAGATAGTGGGTATTGCTATATGTGGCTAACATAGAGATCATTGATCCTAGTAATTATAGCTGTAGCAACCACTATCCAAAAGTTCTAATTTTGTTTATGTTTACACAGACTTGCACATATTAAGTATTGGTGATATTGCGCGAAATACATTCAATATCTACTGTATCAAGTGTTGATGTGAAACACCCCCATTTTGCTGCAATATTTATACCTATTTATACCTGTTTTATAGGAATATTCTATTAGAAATGATCTAGTCACTATTTATTTATTTTACATCTACCAGCGTGAAGGAAAATTTTTATTAACTCACAATATAGGCCCAATGTTAAATCTTACCTTCGCAATCAAAATTGCCACCTCTGTTACTCCTTCCTTCACTCACAGATCGTACATACTACGCACGCGTGTTACGCTTTATAGACACTGTGCATGCGTGAAACTCCGCCCGCCCCTGACGTTCTTTATAGTCTATTCCCCGCCCCTTCTCATTCGTCACAGTGGGGAAGAGCACATGGCGGAGTCAGAGCAGGTGTCTGATAATTACACCAACGAGGAGAAGGAAAGGCCAGAGGCAGAAACGTCCCGATCCAGAAGGAGACGAATTAAGGCATCAAATATGTCCTTTGGGGAGATGTTGGAGATGGTCGACATCCTAAAGAAGGCCAACTATAACGGGAAGTATGGACCATACCCCAACCCCTATGTCCGAAAGGCCAAGATCATGGCGAAAGTGGTCAAAAGTCTGCACCGGAATTTCGGGTTACGTCGATCAAAAGATCAGCTCAGGAAGCGGTGGTCGGACCTAAAATTAAGAGAGCACGAGCAGTACAGAAAGACCTGGAGAGTGCTGCAAAAAAGTAAGTAGTTGTCCTGTGTTCCTATTCTTTTTGTGTTTATTACGTTCGTGCTGCTCCATGTGCTTTTCTTAACTGTTATCCAGTTTAAAATGTCAACTTTCATGTTCATGGGCACATTATTCGTTCGTATCAGACATTTTTCTTTCGGCCTATAAAACACCATTGTTTTGGCCATATGCATTTGCCCACATTTTTTAGGGCCTACTTGTGTAAAAATAATTTGGTTGTGTAGATGGGTTTGTTACTAGAATGAAATGCAAACTGGATTCTGTGTAAGGAAAGTACACTCAGCTGTTTACACATCTGGACGCTGGAGCACTAGTGTGGGACACAAGAACACCCTTTTTATTAGGGGGCCCACACAGGTGCTCAAGTGTATACTATAGGGGTGTCTCCATCTGCTTGTACAAAACAGGTAAGTATTGAAGCTTCGCAAAGGACAAGAAAGATGCAACATCTTAGAACTCTGCCAAAACAGACAATTGTACCCCACTTCCAAGCAATGTTTCATATTTATAGTTCTGCCATAAAATATCTGTATGCTAAGTAGACCTATTTTTTTTACATAGGGGAGAAAAGACTCGGAGGACACCCCTCATCTGAGGAGACCAGAGACCCCCCCACCTCTGGAAGAAGTAGAAATCCCACAAAGACAACAGGAGGAGGAGGAAGGAGACGTGGTGGAAATTGTCACCACATCAGGTGAGTGTCTGCGACCACAGGCTCAGGTAAGAGATGGATGCCGGCATATTTATAATACATGGTGTGTTTTGGTTTTTATCTTTTCAAAATCCTTTTGTTTTTTTGTGTGCTAAAAATTTTTGACATTTTTTGACAAATTTGAGAAAAGCCAAATTTTGAAAATGCACAGTGTGTCAACATATGCTATCTGCCATCACGGGAGGGGGTTTCAAGTGCACTTGTAGTGCAAAGTGTCTTTGCCTTTAGTAAATAACACCCACCAGTGCTTTGTAAGGTTACACAATCACGCCATTTTCAGGACTCATCACATTTCTGTCAGGGTCAGCTAAAACAAACACAAGCAGTAAATGTCACAAAATATTTGAGTAGTAAATTCAAGGTATCTTAGCCGGACATCATGGGCACTCAGGGGGGGACAAGCCAGGACGGCCACTTTCAAGCGCCGTCAGGGTTGTTTCATTTTGAAGTCCAGCCTCAGGCCCAACTGAGCCAGCATAGATGGCAGAATGTTGCAGTAAAAAGTTGTGTAGAACACAGCACGCCAGGATAATATGATTCAGTTTATACTCCGCCATGTGTATGGGTGTAAGAAATAGGCGGAACCAGCTGGCCAGGATTCCAAACGTGTTCTCCACCACTCTTCTGGCTCTGGCCAGCTGGTAATTAAAAACCCTCTGGTCCGGGGTGAGGGTCCTCATCGGGAATGGCCGCATAAGATGGTCCCATAGCGCAAATGCTTCATCAGCAACGAAGACGAATGGGAGTCCTTCCACATTGCCTTCTGGAGGTGGCAAGTCCAAGCTGCCATTCTGGAGATGCCTATAGAACTCCGTCTGGGTGATTACTCCACCATCGGACATCTGGCATTCTTCCCCACGTCCACATACAGGAACTCATAAGTAGCCGACACCATCGCCAACATCACTATACTATTGAACCCCTTGTAATTATAATAGTACAACCCTGAGTTGGGTGGTGGGACGATGTGGATGTGTTTCCCATCAATTGCCCCTCCGCAGTTAGGAAAGTCACACCGCTGGGCAAAGTGGGAGGCCACAGTCTGCCATTCCTGTGGCATGAAAGGAAACTGTGGAGTCAAACAAAAAAAAAGTAATTTTGAACATAAACAGGGAAAGCTGATTAGACACAAACATTCTTGCCCAACAATCAAGATAACATTTATTTGAGGGAGTGTTTAAAGACCAAATTATAAGGTACACCTATCAAATCCCCCCTCCTCCCCCCTCTCATGGGCCATTTCTAACATTATAGGGGGGAGCTCTTGGACAGGTAACCCTCTCCACTTCATTGAGAGATGAATGCCTAAATAATGTGTATTACTTGGAACAGCCCCTCCTTAGTTAGACTATTGACAGCCCACTGGACAGGTAAGAAGTGTCATAATACAAATATATAAATACACATTGTACACATTTGAGCACATCTGGACATTCTGCTATTACCTATCAAGATAATAATAGTATACAGAAACTTGAAACAGTACCATTTGAAAGTATACAGGCAGGCCCTTGTACTACATGCTTTGGGGAATTGATCCATAAATCTGAGCACAAAAGAAATGGGTATAGTGTTATGGGTTTGGCAAAGTCAGCAGATAGATGATTGAGGATAGATAGAGAATTTGTATCAACTGACTTAGCAGTTGGGGGAGGGAGGGTTAAAAATGATTTGGGGACCCCCAAAAAAAGCCTCTGGCACTCTGCCTGAATTTAAAGCACAAATCACATTTAAAAACATTGTAGGGGGTGTTTGGGGTAAAGCACTACTATGGAGCTGATAAAATACATTGTTAAGTGACTACATGAGGTGAATATAGGGCCAGGAGACCATGCTGGGGAGGTAAGTTTAGGCAAATATGTATGAAGGACAAAAAAAAATTACATAAAAATACAGCATGCATGAGGACAAAGGGGACATTCACAGCATATTCCAATCATGGTAATTAGGGAATGGGGAAAGAAATAGAATATATTATCAAACATTATATACAATAAAATGTGATGTTAAAGGATAAAAATCTTACCTTAATATACTCCTTCTGCAGGACCTGAATGATGGCAGAACAGGTCTCTGGGATAATGATCCCCAGAGCCTGGGGGGAGATGCCTGTCGAGAACTTCAAGTCCCACAGGCTTCTCCCCATCGCCAAGTACCGCAGGGTGGCGACAAGCCTCTGCTCCGGAGTGATGGCTTGCCTCATGCAGGTATCCTGCCTGCTGATATAGGGGGTCAGCAAAGCCAACAAGCGGTGAAATATGGGGTCCGTCTGTTCATAAACTGGGCTTGTGTCAAGGTAAGGACCCCAACACCAAGCCCCCGCACAGCACGAACTCTACAAGGAGTACGTATATGCAATATGGCTAGAAAACGGTCAGCTGCTCAGAACGAAGTAACAGAACGCACTGAAGAACAGCAAGGCCTGTGAAGAGCAACCTGAAAAACAGTAACGAACGAACAAGAACACAATGACAAAGTCACGCATAGGTTGCTGCATGCACTGAAGAGCAGATACAAACCCACAAGCACAAAATGAACAGCAGAAAACGATCTGAAAACCACAAGTCTGAAAAAGCGTGAATCATCTCTCACCAAACTTTTACTAACACGAGATTAGCAAAAGGAGCCCAAAGGGTGCCGCGCTTGGTTCTGAAATGGCCTTTTCTAGTCTCTTCGTACGTGGTGTATGTCACCGCATTGTTGGCGATCGGAAATTCCGACAACTTTGTGCGACCGTGTGTATGCAAAACAAGTTGGAGCCAACATCCGTCAGAAAAAATCCATGGATTTTGTTGTCGGAATGTCCGATCAATGTTCGATCGTGTGTACGGAGCATAAATCCTTACTTACAACGTCTCTAAACACTGTAAAAGATGGTGCCAAAGCACACGGTGGATTGAACAGAGAAGCGTTGGATAGTGAAGTATGATTAATTTCTGTAGATGCCATTCTAGTTGATCTGAATGGATTAATGATCATGTATCTCTTGATATTGATCTTACGAGTAAATTTATGAAGATTTATAAAAGTCTGAAATTTATTCAGAGTTTTAGAGGGGGCAAATTTAAGACCATGGTTGAGAACATGTTTTTCTTCAACAGAAAGGGAGCTTTCGGTGCTCAAATTAAAGAGGCCGGCGTCTCTCAAACCCGCCTTCTTTTTTGTGCGGATCTGCCTTCCCCCTCTGGAACCCCTTTTGGATCTATTGACCTTTTTAAATTGTTGGCCCCAGGAAAAATGTTTTATTCTATTCTGAACATTCAATCTATCTGAATTGTTTCTTCTAAATGATTGGTTCTGTTGTAACCAATAATTTCCACCAGAAGATATTCTTGGGGAGTAAACTTCCCTTTGATAGGGTTGAGACTCCCACAGTGTAGGATACTTGGTCATATATCTCCCTTCATCATAATAACCGTCGTCATTAGTCAAAGGATCATACCTGTTGTGAATATCAACAGGAAAAGTGTTATGGGTCTAGGGGTACTTAAAGGGGTTATAGTGGATTCCACTACTCCACTGCCCCCATGAAGATTCAATCTACCAGATAGCAACTGTCACGTACCTGGTTAGTGAGCCTGACGAGTAGAGGAGGGCCTCTCATACCACACTGGCTTTTGGGTTACTGAAGGTGAGACAGCAGCCACAGAAGCACGGTGGCATAGGAGTGCCTGAGATCAGTCCTGTAGTCTGAATGGCTGGTAGTCCATGGATGGATCTGCAGCAGGCAGGCAGGTGGTGGTTAAGCAGACCAAGGCCGTGGCAGGCTGGGATTGCAGCTAGAGCAGGATCCAGATGCGGATTGCAGAGCAGAGCCATGACAGGCTGGATGAGCAGGTGCAGGGTCAGGCAAGCCGGGTCAGTAATGTTCAGGCAGATAGATAGAGCAGCAGGCAGAAGAGGAGTCCAAAACAAGCCGGGGTCGGCGTGTCAAGCAGACAGCGTTAGTGAGAACAAGCCAGATCAAGATCAGAGGTCAGCACAGGTAACAGGTCAGAACACACAGAAGCTGCATACCAAACAGCAATGAGTCTATGCAAGAGCTTAGTTTAAATAGCCCGCCTGGCATACACATGTACGCTGATGTGCGAGTGTACATATGTGTATGCAGATGTGCCAATGCGCTAATGCGTATGTGCGTAAGCCGATAACCTCTAAGTGTACTGGGGACCTGTCTTTCTTGACAGCAACTCTTTACTTTGCCACTTAAATACACTTTTATTTTTATAATCTTCTAAATCCCTATTAAATTTGTTTTTCTTCTTCCCTCTTTGTTCCATCTTCTTTTTTTCTAAATGTTTTTTTAAAACTTCTGTCCTTTTATTATAGTCATCAGTATTTTTAAAAGGCACCAGCTTTTCTTTGAGGGTGCAAATTTCCTCATCTAATTTAAGGAGCTTTTGTCTTTTTTTAGCTAGTAAAAATTTCAACAAGCTGAGACCCGCTTTGTTGAAATATTGATACCATTCTGTGACATCTATGTCACTTTGAGGGGACACCTCCCACCTCAAACTCCTAGGGACCATTTTTTTCTGCAATGTAGTGCAATTCACTAGTAACAAGATTTTTCAATCTCAGAAACATTCCACCTAAATCGTCATTTGGTGGTCTGGCTTCAGAAAAAAATCCCATCTATATTTAGTAGTATGTGAAGCTCTGAAGTCAAATATATCCATTTGATCAGATTCCCTGCTGCAACACAAAAAGCAATAACAGAAATAGAAAAACACACTTTTGTTGCGCTGGGATCTTTTGAGTTAAATCAGCTAAAGTTGATTAATCAATGTGTAAAAAAGCTGCTAACACAATATGCAGGGTTCACACAATAATAGATATAATAGGTGGTGTAGCACTACAATAAAACAATAAAATGCTTAGATAAACTTAATGGAAACATCATTCAAAAAAGTCCATGATAATCTTGATTTAACAGCAAAAAGATCAAGTGAAAAAATCTGCTTGTGAGGAAACCGCCACCAACACCCAAACACACTGCCTCTTACCAGCAGGTAGATAACACAGGCATGGGTAATTTTTCCAGCAACCACTCCTCAGCAGTATGGGGGATAAACTCAGCAACTCCTTCACTTGTATGTCTGCAAACCTGGATGCCTCTCAGAGGCAGGTCCTCGCCAACATTGATTTAAATATACAACCAATGCAATAATCCGTCCCAGCAATACAATTGTGTCACACGTTACAGGCTCCATTGACATTGTCAGGGGCATGGCCGTACGTGTATTGAGCTTAGTTTATATAGCGGACAGCTTAATAATAGGCGGATCAGTCTATGAACCAAACACAGGAAACAGGAAGTTCACATGCACTCCAAAGACCGGAAGTGGCCGTGGGAGCAAACCGAAACTGTTCCTAGAGGAACAGAGCAAGGTGTAAAGGTTCTGAATGGCGGAAACAATTAAATAAAAGAAATATCCATAAAAGGGGTGAGCTCTAACGCAGACCAGGATGTTACACATGAGTAACAGAACAAAAGATAATAGTCCAAAGTACTGCTGTGCAAATCCAATGTATATATAAATAATAAAAGAACCGCATCAGGAAGCAGTGCCATCTTGTGGTTAATACATCCAAACACATCAATAAAAATAGCATCATAGAAAAATGAGCATATTAAATCAAAAGAAAGAACATTTCATTAAAAAAATATATATAAAAATATATATATATAAAAAAATATTAAAAAACTGTGAGGAGATAGAAATTGGGATCAATTGACTTATAACGCCAATCAACTATTATTGATAAAAGAGTTGATGTCCCACTCTATATTCATTCCATGCGGAGCATAACACCTAACCTGATAAATCCACTTGGTCTCTAAGATTTCCATGATCGTATTGCTACCCCTCCAATTGTTATTAAATTTATTGATCCTAAAGAACACAGTACCCTTAGGGTCTCGATTGTGGCACAAGTCATAATGTTTGGAAAAACTATGTATTGGAAAACCCTTCTTGATATTGGCCACATGTTCACTAAGCCTAATATGGAGCATGCAAATCGTGCAGCCAATATATTGAAGTCCACATGGACAACAAACAATGTAAACAACATTCTTTGATGTGCATGTGATAAAAGGCTTAATAGGAAACTGCTCACCAGTGGAGCTAGACTCAAAGGATTCAGTCTTTCTGCTTTTGTTAGCATTGATTTTACATATAGGGCGTTTCCTCCTACAGGGAAAAAAGCCACCCATATTCTGGAAAAAGGATAGTTTCTTAAGGGTCTTGATAGCATTAGGAGCTATTTGTAGTCGTAGTGGTGGGACACCTCTAAAGATCACCTGAGGCTGTTCTGGTAAGTGAGGACCCAAAACCCTATTGTTACGGAGTACACCCCAATGTTTTTTCATAATTTGTTTCACTGAATAGTGTTGGTTGGAATAGGTGGTTAAGAAAGAAAATCTAAAGGAATCATTACGGTCCTTTATCTTGGGCACCAAAAGGTCATCATGGAATTTCTCAGCTGCAGATCTTATAGCGCCCTCCAACTCCAATGGCTGATAACCCTTCTCCAGGAATTTCAACTTGAGCATTGAAGCCTCACGGAGAAAGTTATTCCTATTTGTGCAGTTCCTCTTAAGTCTCAAAAATTTACTTTTGGGAACGGATTTTAACCAAGCTGTATGATGACAACTATTGCTACTAATGAATGAATTATGGTCCGTCTCTTTAAAAAAAAGTAGATGTAGTGATTTTGCCTTCCATGATTTTAATGTTCAGATCCAAAAAATGAATTTCAGATTTACTAGACTCATGTTTTAGGATTATACCTCTATCGTTAAGATTGAGCTCGAGTACCGATATTACTTTTGGCTATTTCCAGATCCTTCTTGAGAGATATGTTTTGCAACAATAACTGTTCATAATTGTTAGCCAACCAGCAAGCCGCAAAAATTAGTGCAGTCTTACCCTCACTTTTGCTGTATCGTTTCTCTGTACGTTTTACAGTTACATACTCTTGTGCCTGGTTGCATGTGCTTTTAGATTCCTCCATTGCTCTTATTATTTAAAAGCTATTTTTAACTATAGCAATCCTGGCCATCACTTTCTCCATGATGTACAACAAGTTCAGTGACGATACAAGAATACACCACAGAACAGACTTCTGACAGTTATCTACCACTTAGAATATGACCAGGAGTGGAGACACCCCAATTATAATCACAATAGCATGTAGCCTACCTAGTCTGAGCCTACACCCGAAACACAATAAACCAGGGGGACAATAGAGACTATAGTGCTGAGATAAGCACACAAGGAACAACAGGGGTAACCCTCTAGGTCAGGGGTCCTCAAACTACGGCCCTCCAGTTGTTCAGGAACTACAATTCCCATCATACCTAGTCATGTCTATGAATGTCAGAGTTTTGCAATGCCTCATGGGACTTATAGTTCCGCAACAGCTGGAGGGCCATAGTTTGAAGATCCCTGCTCTAGGTAGACAATAGAAAGGTAAACAGAGCCGTGTTTAGACCAAGAACTACTACACCCAATTCAGTTTAACACATAAAAAAATCTACAAAAAATGCAGCTTATCGAATTATTGGTAGTGTTTATCCTTAAAAGAAAAACTTTCAAGGTATAATACAGTATGCTAAATGTACCTTATTTTATACTCTATAATTATTTGTTATCAGATATTAGATTCAGTAACCAAACTTCCACAGTTTGGCATTTGCAAGTGGATTAACCTAGCTCAGACAGACGCCACAAAAACCTGTCTATCTGCAAGATAATTTTTTACCCTGACAACAATGAGAATATTACTGCCTTGTAATTTCCAACAATAACAAAAATAAGCCAAAAAAAACTATTAAAACAAACAACTCTCTTGTAGCTCAGTTTTAATGTCCTACACAAATACTATGCCTTTAGTGGACACACCAGTTAAATAAAAAACAAAAACCTGTTGAACCTTTTTAACAAAACAACCAAGACCACACTTTTTTGCTGCGTACGCATGAGTGGAATTTCCATCGGAAAAATCTTGGATGGTTTTTCGGACGGAATTCCGCTCAAGCTTGTCTTGCATACACACGGTCACACCAAATTCCGACTGTCAAGAACGAGGTGACGTACAACACGTACAATGGGCCTAGAAAACGGAAGTTCAATAGCCAGCATGCCACCCTTTGGGCTCTTTCTGCTAATCTTTTGTTTATCTCGTGTTAGTAGAAGTTTGGTGAGCGACGAATTGCGCTTTTCAGCCTCATGCTTTTCAGTTCATTACTGCTCTTCAGTTTGTGCATGTAAGTTTGTATCTGGTTTTCAGTGCATGTAGTCAGTTCGTATCTGTTTTTCAGTGTGTTCTTGTCCACCCGTTTCTGATTTTCAGTTCGCTCTTCACAGGCCTTTCTGTTCTTCAGTGCGTTCTGTTAGTTAGTTCTGACCAGCCGACCGTTTTGAAGCCATGTTGTGGGTACGTGCTCGTCATAGAGTTCGGGGGCCTGGTGTTGGGGTTCTTGCTTTGACCCAAGCCCAGTCCATGAACAGGGTGGGGAGGAGTTCATGGACCAAAAATTGGTCCTCCGGCGTGACCAATTCTCTCATATGCCTTTGCTGTGGGAGATCCAGGAGAATAACCCTGATGATTTCAGGAATTTTCTCTGGATGAGGGACCCCCGTTTTCACCGTCTGTTGGCTTTGCTGTCCTCTTATATTATGAAGCAGGACACCTGCATGTGGCAAGCCATTACTCTTGAGCAGAGGCTAGTCATCACATTGCGGTACTTGGCGACGCAGAGAAGTCTACAGGACCTCAAGTTCTCTACAGGCATCTCCCCCCAGGCTCTGGGGATCATTATTCCAGAGACCTGTTCTGCCATCAAACAGGACCTGCAGAAGGACTATATTAGGGTAAGTTTTCTCCTTTAACATCACATTCTATGTATTTATTGTATGCTGTTTTGTATATCTTTCATCATTCCCTAATTACCATGATTGCAATATGCTGTGAATGTCCTCTTTGCCCTCATGCATGCTGTAAGCTTTTAATGCTCCTTTTTTGTCCTTCATGCATATTTGCCCTCACTAACCTCCCCAGTAGGGATGAGCTTCGTGTTCGAGTCGAACCCATGTTCGACTCGAACATCGGCTGTTCGCCCGTTCGCCGAATTGCGAACGATATGGGTCGTTCGCGCCAAATTCGTGTGGCGCGTCACGGCCCATAATTCACTGCGGCATCGCAGTGCATTGCTTGCTGATGATTGGCCAAGCATGCACTATGACCCGCATGCTTGGCCAATCACAGCGCCGCCTGAACAGAGAGCCATAATTGGCCAAAGCCAAGGAGGCTTTGGCCAATTATGGCTCAGGGGATTTAGTACACGGCCCACACTATATAAGGCCGCCTGCACGGCGGCCCTGTGTAGTGTGTGTTCCGGCGTTCATTGAGAGAGAGAGAGAGACAGACAGTGTCATTTGATTTGAGTTAGATAGATTAGGCAGAACAGTCAGTCAGTTAGCTGCACTTACAGTGTATTGTGTATATATATGCATCCCAGGTGTTGCATATATATATATATATATACACTGTATTCAGTTTAGCTAGATCCGTTCCTGTTATCTTCTAGACTATTTACATTTAGTGCAGTGCGTCCTGCTCACAGTGTTCAGCTAGATCCGTTCCTGTTATCTTCTAGACTATTTACATTTAGTGCAGTGTGTCCTGCTCACAGTGTTCAGCTAGATCCGTTCCTGTTATCTTCTAGACTATTTACATTTAGTGCAGTGCGTCCTGCTCACAGTGTTCAGCTAGATCCGTTCCTGTTATCTTCTAGACTATTTACATTTAGTGCAGTGCGTCCTGCTCACAATGTTCAGCTAGATCCGTTCCTGTTATCTTCTAGACTATTTACATTTAGTGCAGTGCGTCCTGCTCACAGTGTTCAGCTAGATCCGTTCCTGTTATCTTCCTACTGACAGGCAGGCTTGTCTGGTTACAGTATATAAAGCTACCTGAAGAAAATTACTGGTGTTCTATTTGATCCTATTAGTACCACGGTCAGGCAGCTAGACTATTTACATTTAGTACAGTGCGTCCTGCTCACAGTGTTCAGCTAGATCCGTTCCTGTTATCTTCCTACTGACAGGCAGGCTTGTCTGGTTACAGTATATAAAGCTACCTGAAGAAAATTACTGGTGTTCTATTTGATCCTATTAGTACCACGGTCAGGCAGCTAGACTATTTACATTTAGTACAGTGCGTCCTGCTCACAGTGTTCAGCTAGATCCGTTCCTGTTATCTTCCTACTGACAGGCAGGCTTGTCTGGTTACAGTATATAAAGCTACCTGAAGAAAATGACTGGTGTTCTATTTGATCCTATTAGTACCACGGTCAGGCAGCTAGACTATTTACATTTAGTACAGTGCGTCCTGCTCACAGTGTTCAGCTAGATCCGTTCCTGTTATCTTCCTACTGACAGGCAGGCTTGTCTGGTTACAGTATATAAAGCTACCTGAAGAAAATTACTGGTGTTCTATTTGATCCTATTAGTACCACGGTCAGGCAGCTAGACTATTTACATTTAGTACAGTGCGTCCTGCTCACAGTGTTCAGCTAGATCCGTTCCTGTTATCTTCCTACTGACAGGCAGGCTTGTCTGGTTACAGTATATAAAGCTACCTGAAGAAAATTACTGGTGTTCTATTTGATCCTATTAGTACCACGGTCAGGCAGCTAGACTATTTACATTTAGTACAGTGCGTCCTGCTCACAGTGTTCAGCTAGATCCATTCCTGTTATCTTCCTACTGACAGGCAGGCTTGTCTGGTTACAGTATATAAAGCTACCCGAAGAAAATTACTGGTGTTCTATTTGATCCTATTAGTACCACGGTCAGGCAGCTAGACTATTTACATTTAGTACAGTGCGTCCTGCTCACAGTGTTCAGCTAGATCCGTTCCTGTTATCTTCCTACTGACAGGCAGGCTTGTCTGGTTACAGTATATAAAGCTACCTGAAGAAAATTACAGGTGTTCTATCCCAGCTTAGTGCAGCTACAGGCCATTAGTATGTCTGGAAGGCCAAGAAGGAGAGGCAGACAGTCACAAGCCAATAAGAGAGGGCAAGCAGGCTCTGTGTCTAGTGCTGGTCCTGGAGACGGTGCATCCTCATCAGCACGTGGCCATGGGACACGCTTGGCCTTTTTTTCGGCAGCTGGCCGTGTTGAGCCGCAACATGCGGAAGACTTGGTCGAGTGGATGACCAAGCCGTCCTCATCCTCCTCATCCTCTCTCACCCATGCCCAGGGTGCTTTGTCTGGCAAAGCAGCGGCCTCTTCCCTCAGCTCAATGTCATCAGTGACTCCTTCCCTAGCTCCACCATGTCCTCATGAGGATTCCCTCGAACTGTTTGACCACAGTGTTGGGTACATGCTCCAGGAGGATGCCCAGCGTTTGGAAGGCTCTGATGATGATACTGAGCTCGATGAAGGCAGTAACATGAGCACGGACAGAGGGGGTGCCCAAGAAGGACAGCAATCTGGCAGTCATGCTCCCCCTGCTGCAGCATACTGCCAGGTTTGCTCCAGTGATGAGGAGGGAGGGGATGATGAGGTCACTGACTCAACGTGGGTGCCTGATAGGAGAGAGGAGGAGGAGGCGGCACATCACCAACGAGGCAGGATGCCCTCCAGGGGCCAGCCTAAGGGCAGCACATTGACTGCATCACACCCCAAAGCTCCACATGTGCAGGGCGCTGCAGTCTCTGCGCGTTATTCAAAAAGTTCTTTGGTGTGGGCCTTTTTTGAGACGAGTGCATCAGATCGCACCGCTGCTATTTGCAACATATGTCTGAAGCGTATCTCACGTGGCCAAAACATCTCCCGCTTGGGTACCACATGCTTGACCAGACATATGTTGACCTGCCATGCAGGTCGTTGGCAAGCGTATCTAAAAGACCCACACCAAAGAACAAAGAGGATCTCTCCTTGCTCCTCATCAGCTGAGATTTCCAACCCCACTAGACCTCCAGTCCTCTCTGAGACCTGCAGTGAGAGGAATGAAGGTGTAGAATTAGGTGTGTCACAGCCAAGTATTTGTGGGCAATCTGCTTTTGGTACACCGACGTCAGATTGTACCAGGCAAATTTCCCTGCCCCAGCTGCTGCACCGCCGAAAGAAGTTTGCTCCCAGCCATCCACATGCCCAGCGGTTGAATGCTAGCTTGGCAAAATTGCTAGCACTTCAACTGCTGCCTTTTCAGTTGGTAGACTCTGCCCCCTTCCGTGAGTTTGTGGAATGTGCGGTTCCTCAGTGGCAGGTACCCAAACGCCACTTTTTCTCACGGAAGGCGATTCTGGCTCTCTACCGGCATGTGGAAGGCAATGTCCATGCCTCGCTGGACAGGGCGGTCAGCGGTAAGGTGCATATTACCGCTGACTCATGGTCCAGCAGGCATGGACAGGGACGTTACCTAAGTTTCACGGCACATTGGGTGACTCTGCTGGCAGCTGGGAAGGATGCAGGACAAGGTGCAGTAGTGTTGGAGGTTGTTCCGCCACCACGCCTCCAAAATGCTGATTGTGACACACCTCTCTCCTCCACCCCCTCCTCTTCTTCTTCCTCCATGGCCTCTTCCTCGGAACCAGCGGTGCTCCGTAGTCGTTCAAGGGGCTATGCAAGTACGCAGGCCAAAGGATGCCATGCGGTGCTTGAGCTGGTGTGCTTGGGGGACAGGAGCCACACTGGGGCAGAGGTTCTGTCAGCTCTGCAGGGGCAGGTTCAGAGGTGGTTGACGCCACACCAACTTAAGGCAGGAATGGTGGTTTGCGACAATGGCACCAACCTCCTCTCTGCCCTCCGACAGGGACAAATGACCCATGTGCCCTGTTTGGCTCACGTCCTTAACTTGGTGGTGCAGCGGTTCTTGGGCAGGTACCCGGGCTTACAGGATGTCCTGAGGCAGGCCAGGAAAGTCTCTGTGCATTTCCGCCGGTCATATAATGCCAGTGCTCGGCTGACGGACCTCCAAAAAGAGTTTAACCTGCCCAAGAACCGCCTAATCTGTGACATGCCCACCAGGTGGAGCTCAACGTTGGCCATGCTGCAGCGGCTGCACACGCAGCAGAGGGCCATCAATGAGTACCTGTGCGACTATGGCACCAGGACAGGGTCAGGGGAGCTTGTTTTTTTTTCCCCACACCAGTGGGCCATGATCAGGGATGCATGCACTGTCCTGTCACCATTCGAGGAGGCCACGAGGATGGTGAGCAGTGACAGTGCATGCATCAGTGACACTGTCCCCCTTGTCCACCTGTTGGAGTACACGCTGCATGGAATAATGGACAGGGCACTTGAGGCAGAACAGAGGCAGGAAGAGGAGGACTTCCTTAGCTCTCAAGGCCCCCTTTATCCAGACAGTGTTCCTGCGTGCCCGCCGATCACACAGGAAGAGGACGAGGAGGAGGAGGAGGAGGAGGAAGATTGTGTCAGTATGGAGGTGGAGCCTGGCACTCAGCATCAGCAGCAGTCTTTAAGGGATCAGTCCCAAGAAACACATGGACTTGTACGTGGATGGGAGGAGGTGGCTGCGGACGTTGTCGTCCTTAGTGACCCAGAGGACTCCGGACCGAATGCCTCAGCAAACCTACGCTGCATGGCCTCCCTGATCCTGCAAAGCCTGCGTAAGGATCCTCGTATTCGTGGTATCAAGGAGAAGGACCAATACTGGCTGGCAACCCTCCTTGATCCACGTTACAAGGGTAAGGTTGCGGACCTTATCTTGCCATCGCAGAGGGAGCAGAGGATGAAACATCTTCGGGAGGCCTTGCAGAAAGGTCTGTGCAACGCGTTCCCAGAGACTGGGAGGTTACAAACTCCTGTTTCTGGACAACGTGTTGCTGAGGCTTCGGTCAGTCAAAGAAGGAGCGGTGGAGAAGGTGGCCGTCTGACCGATGCGTTCAGACAATTTTTTGGTCCGCAGCCCCAAGGTATGATCGGTTCCAGCAACCATCGCCAGCGTCTGTTTTACATGGTGCAGGAATACCTAGGGGCAAGATCAGACTTGGACACCTTTCCCACCGAAAATCCTCTGGGTTACTGGGTCTTGAGGATGGATCACTGGCCAGAGCTTGCACAGTATGCAATTGAGCTACTGGCCTGTCCTGCATCCAGCGTTCTTTCGGAACGCACATTCAGTGCTGCTGGAGGCGTGGTAACCGAACACAGGGTGCGTCTGTCCACCGACTCGGTCGATCGGCTGACCTTCATAAAAATGAATCAGTCTTGGATCACCACCAGCTACCAAGCACCTGATGCTGATGTAACCGAATAATTTTTTTTCAAATCTCAGATCCCTTCAAAGACTGCCTATGCTGATGCTGAGTGACTATCCCTGAGTAATTATCCTCTTCCTCCTCAATCATCACGCTGATAGCTTGTAAGAACATTTTTGGTTCTGGGCGCCACCACCAGTGCCTAAGGCACAATTTTTCAGCCCCTGTTTAACAGGGGCGTGTAATTACAATTTTTGATGTAATACTTTGCAGCAGGGCTCGTTCCTGCATTCCAACTAGAGTGTCTGTGAGGGGTTGCAGTGTTGTGGCACCAGCACCAGTGCCTAAGGCCCAATTTTTCTGCCCCTGTCTAACAGGGGCGTGTAATTACAATTTTTGATGCAATACTTTGCAGCAGGGCTCGTTCCTGCGTTCCAACTAGAGTGTCTGTGAGGGGTTGCAGTGTTGTGGCACCAGCACCAGTGCCTAAGGCCCAATTTTTCTGCCCCTGTCTAACAGGGGCGTGTAATTACAATTTTTGATGCAATACTTTGCAGCAGGGCTCGTTCCTGCGTTCCAACTAGAGTGTCTGTGAGGGGTTGCAGTGTTGTGGCACCAGCACCAGTGCCTAAGGCCTAATTTTTCAGCTCCTGTTCAATAGGGGCATGTAATTACAATTCTTGATCTAATATTTCACAGCAGGGCCCTGTGAGGGCTTACAGTGTTGTGGCCACAGCAACACCTAAGGCCCAAATTTCTGCTGAGTATATAGGGCAGGACCCTACTTTCAAACATCTAACTTACAAACGACTCCTACTTGCAAACGGAAGGAGACAACAGGAAGTGAGATGAAATCTACCCCTAGGAAGGGAAATTCTCTCCTGTAAGAGTTAATATGGGAAAACAATTTCTCCTTTCCACTGATGCTTTCCAATCCTTGTTCCACAAAAAACCCAAATTTTCAAAAAACATTTTTCATTGGGACAAAAAGTGAGGTGAAATCCTCTGAAGAGGAGGAAAGACAGCAAAACAAATGTCACAGGGGTGATAACCCTTCCCTATGTTTTCCAAAAAGCTTAAAAAAGATTTTTTGGCTGGAGCTAAACGCGTTAAAAATGTACCCGTTCAAAATTACAAAGAGATTCTACTTAACAACAAACCTACAGTCCCTGTCTTGTTTGCACCGCCTGTATACTGCTGTTCAGAGTATATAGGGCCTTTCCTTATTTTAATTTGGGTGCGGGGTTCCCCTTAATATCCATACAAGACCCAAAGGGCCTGGTAATGGACTGGGGGGTACCCATGCCGTTTGTCTCACTGATTTTCATCCATATTGCCATGACCCGACATGACATTAAACCCGCAAGCAGTTTTAAATGAGATTTTTTTCTTTAAAAATGACATTTGGTGCAGGGACTGTTCTAAACACGGGAAACATGTGTCACTTTACAGGCATACTATAGACACCCCCCAGGTACGATATTTAAAGGAATATTTCACTTTTTTTTTTTTTACTTTAAGCATCATTAAAATCACTGCCCCCGAAAAAACGGCCGTTTTTAAAAGTTTTTTTTGCATTGATACATGTCCCCTGGGGTAGGACCCAGGTCCCCAAACCCTTTTTAGGACAATACCATGCAAATTAGCCTTTAAAATGAGCACTTTTGATTTCGAACGTTCGAGTCCCATAGACGTCAATGGGGTTCTAACGTTCGTGCGAACTTTCGGTCCGTTCGCAGGTTCTGGTGCGAACCAAACCGGGGGGTGTTCGGCTCATCCCTACTCCCCAGCATGCTATCCTGGGCCCATATACACCTAGCCTAGTCACTTAACAATGTATTTTGTCAGCTCCATTGTAGTGCTTTACCCTAAACACACCCTAAAATGTGTCCAAATGTTATTGTTGTCCTTAAATTCAGGCAGAATGCCAGAGGCTTTTTTTGGATGTCCAAAAATCATTGATAACCCTCCCCCTTAAAATGTTTCCAATGGGCCATCAGAGGGGGTGAGAAATCTGATAAGTGGACCTTATATTTATGTTTTTAAATACTCCTTAAAATAAATGTTATACTGATGTTGGCCAAGAATGTTTGTGTCTAATCTGCTTGCAATGTTATGTGAAAAAGTATATTTTTTTCTTTTTTGACTCCACAGTTTCCTTCAACACCACAGGAATGGCAGACTGTGGCTTCCCAATTTGCTCATCGTTGGGACTTTCCCACAGTGTGCACCTAAAGCTACCTGAAGACAATTGCTGTTGTTCTGATTCTATTAATATTACAGGCAGGCAGCTGCAGTATTTACAGTTAGTGTACTGTGTCCTCTGCACAGTGTGCACCTATAGCTACCTGAAGACAATTAATGTTGTTCCGATCCTATTAATACCACAGGCAGGCAGCTGCAGTATTTACAGTTAGTGTACTGTGTCCTCTACACAGTGTGCACCTAAAGCTACCTGAAGAAAATTGGTGGTGTTCTTCTGATCCTATTAGTACCACAGGCAGGCAGCTGCAGTATTTACAGTTAGTGTACTGCTTCCTCTGCACAGTGTGTACCTAAAGCTACCTGAAGAAAATTGCTGTTGTTCTGGTCCTATTAATACCACAGGCAGGCAGCTACAGTATTTACAGTTAGTGTACTGTGTCCTCTGCACAGTATGCACCTAAAGCTACCTGAAGACAATTGCTGGTGTGCTTCTGATCCTATTAGTACCATAGTCAGGCAGCTGCAGTATTTATAGTTAGTGTACTGCATCCTCTGCACCATGTGCACCTAAAGCTACCTGAAGACAATTGCTTTTGTTCTGATCCTATTAATACCACAGGCAGGCAGCTATATTATTTACAGTTAGTGTACTGTGTCCTCTACACAGTGTGCACCTAAAGCTACCTGAAGACAACTGCTGGTGTTCTCATACTAATAATACTACAGGCGGGCAGTTGTGCAGCTACATCTCACTGCAGGCCATTAGTATGTCTGGAAGTCAGTCACAAGCCAATAAAAGAGGGCAAGCAGGCTCTGTGTCTAGAGGCAACAGTACTGGTCGTGGAGACGGTGCATCCTCATCAGCACGTGGCCGTGGGACACGCTTGTCCTTTTTTTCGGCAGCTGGCCGTGTTGAGCCGCAACATGCAGAAGACTTGGTAGAGTGGATGATCAAGCCGTCCTCATCCTTCTCATCCTCTCTCACCCAGGCTCAGGTTACTTTGTCTGGCAAAGCAGCTGCCAACACGGCCTCTTCCCTCGGCAAAATGGCATCAGTCACTCCTTCCCTAGCCCACCATGTCCTCCTGAGTTGTCCCCCGAACTGTTTGACCACAGTGTTGGATACATGCTCCAGGAGGATGCCCAGCATTTTGAAGGCGCAGATGATGGTGCCCAGCTAGAGGAAGGCAGTAATGTGAGCCCAGAGAGAGGGGTGCCCAAGAAGGACAGCAATCTGGCAGTCATGTTCCCCCAGCTGCAGCACACTGCCAGATTTGCTCCAGTGATGGGGAGGGAGGGGATGATGAGGTCACTGACTCCACGTGGGTGCCTGATAGGAGAGAGGAGGAGGCACATCTCCAATGAGGCAGGATGCCCTCCAGGGGCCAGCTTAAGGGCAGCACACCGACTGCATCACACCGCAGAGCTCCGCATGTGCAGGGCACTGCTGTCTCTGCGTGTTATTCCAAAAGTTCTTTGGTGTGGGCATTTTTTGAGATGAGTGCATCAGATCCCACTGCTGCTATTTGCAACATATGTCTCAAGCGTATATCGTGTGGCCAAAACAACAACCACTTGGGCACCACATGCTTTACCAGACATATGTTGACCTGCTATGCAATTCATTGGCAAGCGTACCTAAAAGACCCACACCAAAGAAAAAAGCAGACCTCTGCTTGCTCCTCATCAGCTGGGATCTCCAACCCCACTATGCTTTCAGTCCTCTCTGAAACCTGCACTGAGAGGAATGAAGGTGTAGAATTAGGTGTGTCACAGCCAAGTATTTGCGGGCAATCTGCTATCGGTACACCAGCGTCAGATTGTACCAGGCAAATTTCCCTGCCCCAGATGGTGCACCACCGAAAGAAATTTGCTCCAGCCATCCACATGCCCAGCGGTTGAATGCTAGCTTGGCTAAATTGCTAACACTTCAACTGTTGCCTTTTTAGTGGTAGACTCTGCCCCCTTCCGTGAGTTTGTGGAATGTGCGGTTCCTCAGTGGCAGGTTCCCAAATGCCACTTTTTCTTGTGGAAGGCGATTCCGACTCTCTACCGGCATGTGGAAGGCAATGTCTTGGCCTCGCTGGACAGGGTGGTAAGTGGTAAGGTGCATATTACCGCTGACTCATGGTCCAGCAGGCATAGACAGGGATGTTACCTATCTTTCACCGCCCACTGGGTGACTCTTCTGGCAGCTTGGAAGGATTCAGGACAGGGCGCAGTAGTGTTGGAGGTTGTTCCGCCACCATGCCTCCAAAATTCTACTAGTGGTGATTCTGCCACATCTCTCTCCTCCACCCCCTCCTCTTCTTCTTCCTCCATGTCCTCTTCCTGTGCTGATTTTTCCTCGGAACCAGCGGTGCTCCATAGGAGTTCAAGGGGCTACGCAAGCATGCAGGCAAAAATATGCCATGCAGTGCTTGAGCTGGTGTGCTTGGGGGATAGGAACCACACTGGGGCAGAGATTCTGTCAGCTCTGCAGGGGCAGGTTCAGAGGTGGTTGACGCCACGCCAGTTTAAGCCAGGTATGGTGGTTTGTGACAATGACACCACCCTCCTCTCCACCCTACTACAGAGACAACTGACCCATGTGCCCTGTTTGGCTCACGTCCTTAACTTGGTGGTGCATTGGTTCTTGGGCAGGTACCCGGGCTTACAGGATGTCCTGAGGCAGGCCAGGAAAGTCTGTGTGCATTTCAGCAGGTCATATAATGCCAGTGCTCGGCTGGCTGACCTCCAAAAGGAATTTAACCTGCCCAAGAACCGCCTAATCTGTGACGTGCCCACCAGGTGGAACTCAACAATGGCCGTGCTGCAGCGGCTGCACATGCAGCAGAGGGGCATCAGTGACACTGTCCCTCTTGTCCACCTGTTGGAGCACACACTGTGTGGAATAATGGACAGGGCACTTGAGGCAGAACAGAGGGAGGAAGAGGAGGACTTCCTTACCTCTCAAGGCCCCCTTTATCCAGATAGTGTTCCAGCATGCCCGCTGATCACACAGGAAGAGGATGAGGAGGAGGAGGATTGTGTCAGCATTGAGGTGGAGCCTGGCACTCAGCATCAGCAGCAGTCTTCAGGGGATCATTTACAGTCCGAAGAAACCCATGGACTTGTACGTGGCTGGGAGGAGGTGGCTGCGGATCATGTCATCCTTAGTGACCCATAGGACTCTGGACCGAATGCCTCAGCAAACATACACTGCATGGCCTCCCTGTTCCTGCAAAGCCTGTGGAAGGACCCTCGTATTCGTGGTATCAAGGGGAGGGATGATTACTGGCTGGAAACCCTCCTTGATCCATGTTACAAGGGTAAGGTTGCAGACCTTATCTTGCCGTCGCAGAGAGAGCAGAGGATGAAACATCTTCGGGAGGCCTTGCGGAAAGTTTTGTGCAACGCGTTTCCAGAACCTGGGAGGTTACAATTTCCTGGTCCTCCTGGACAACGTGTTGCTGAGGCTTCAGTCAGTCACAGAAGGAGCGGTGGAGAAGGTGGCCGTCTGACCGATGCGTTCAGACAATTTTTTAGTCCGCAGCCCCAAGCTCTGATCAGTTCCAGCAACCATCGCCAGCGTCTGATTTACATGGTGCAGGAATACCTAGGGGCAAGATCAGACTTGGACACCTTTCCCACCGAAAATCCTCTGGGTTACTGGGTCTTGAGGATGGATCAATGGGCAGAGCTTGCACAGTATGCAATTGAGCTACTGGCCTGTTCTGCATCCAGCGTTCTTTCAGAACACACATTCAGTGCTGCTGAAGGCTTTGTAACCGATCACAGGGTGCGCCTGTCCACCGAATCGGTCGATTAGCTGACCTTCATAAAAATGAATCAGTCTTGGATCACCAGCTACCAAGCACCTGATGCTGATGTAACCAATGGATTTTTCTTTAAATGTGAGATCCCTTCAAGACTGCCTATGCTTATGCTGAGTCACAATCCTCTTCCTCCTCAATTTTCATGCTGATAGCTTGTAAGAACATTTTTGGTTCTGGGCACCGCCACCAGTGGCCAAGGCCCAATTTTGATGCAATACTTTGCAGCAGGGCTCATTCCTGCGCTCCAACTATTGTATCTGCGAGGTGATGCAGTGTTGTGGCACCAGCACCAGTGCCCAAGGCCCAATTTTTTAGCCCTTGTTTAACAGGGGCATGTAATTACAATTTTTGTTGCAATACTTTGCAGCAGGGCTCATTCCTGCGCTCCAGCTATAGCATCTGTGAGGGGTTGCAGTGTTGTGGCACCAGTGCCCAAGGCCCAATTTTTCTGTCCCTGTTCAACAGGGACATGTAATTACAATTCTTGATCTAATATTTCACAGCAGGGCCCGTTCCAGCGCCCACCAAGAGTAACTGTGAGAACTTACAGTGTTCTGGCACCAGCACCACCACCAAAGGCCCAATTTTTCTACCACTGTTTAACAATGGCATGTAATTACAATTCTTGATCTAATATTTCACAGCAGGGCCCGTTCCTGCACCCACCAAGAGTAACTATGAGGGCTTACAGTGTTGTGGCAACACCAACACCTAAGGCCCCAATTTCTGCAGCGTATATAGGGCAGGCCCCTTCTTTCAAACATCCATCTTACAAACGACTCATACTTGCAAACGGAAGGAGACAACAGGAAGTGGGATGAAATCTACCCCTAGGAAGGGAAATTCTCTCCTGTAAGAGTTAATATGGGAAAAATGTGTCTCCTCTTCACTGATGCTTTATCACCAATCCTTGTTTCACTAAAACCCCCAAATTTTCAAAAAACATTTGTCATTGGGACAGAAAGTGAGGTGAAATCTTCTGAAGAGGTACACAGACAGAAAAACAAATGTTACAGGGGTGATAACCCTTCCCTATGTTTTCCAATTTTTTGGTTGGAGCTACACTTTAAAAATGTACCAGTTCGAAATTACAAACAGATTCTACTTAACAACAAACCTACAGTCCCTGTCTTGTTTGCACCGCCTGTATACTGTTGCTCAGAGTATATAGGGCCTGGGGGCCCCATGCCTTTCCTATTTTTAATTTGGGTACGGGGTTCCCCTTAATATCCATGCAAGACCCAAAGAGTCTGGTAATGGACTGGGGGGTGGGTGGTACCCATGCCGTTTGTCTCACTGATTTTCATCCATATTGCCGGGACCTGACATTACATTAAAGCCGCAAGCAGTTTTAAATGACTTTTATTCCTTTAAAAATGTCATTTTGTGCAGGGACTGTTCTAAGCACAGGAAACATGCGCCACTTTACAGGCATACTATAGACACCCCCCAGGTAGGATATTTAAAGGAATATTTCACTTTTTTTTCACTTTAAGCATCATTAAAATCACTGCTCCCGAAAAAACGGACGTTTTTAAAACTTTTTTTTGCCCTGATACATGTCCCCTGGGGCAGGACCCGGGTCCCCAAACCCTTTTTAGGACAATAACTTGCATATTAGCCTTTAAAATTAGCACTTTTGATTTTAAACGTTCCAGTCCCATAGACTTTAATGGGGTTCTAAAGTTCTGGTGCGAACCGAACCGGGGGGTGTTGGTGTTCAGCTCATCCCTACTCCTAGGTTCTCCTAGTGCACTTGTAGTGCCAAGTGATTTTTCCATTATTAAATAACACCCATTGTCACTGTGAACACCAACTTAATACAAAAACTGGTATTGAGCATTGAAAGAAGAAGCCACACATTGTTGATTCGAAAACTTTTTACTCCATGCACATTCACATGTGCGTTGTAAAACTTATTATTTTTTTTTTAATCTTGTTTTTTTAGTTTTACCTTGAAAATATTTTTTTAGAACATAAACAGGCATGTTTCAAAACATAACATACACAACTCTGGAACTTACAAAGTTCAACATTGAAAAACTGAAGGCTATATCAGGCATTATAGTGTTAAAAAAATGTGTTGATATTGCCTTCATCAGATGGGGTGATGTCACCCCTGTAAAAGCCAAATTTTGAAGATGCACACATATTGGGAGTCAAACTGGGGATTTTCCTTCTAATCCCATGCCTAATGTCAACATGTGCTATCTCCCATCATGGGATATCAATGGACGTGTTTTGGGGGTGCAACCCCTTCCTCTCACCTACTTGAGTTACGAGGAAGGGGTTGCACCCACAAAACGCGTACATTGATATCCCCTGATGGCAGATAGCACATGTTGACACACTGTGTGCATTTTCAAAATTTGGCTTTTAAAAAAATTGGTCCCCAAAAATTGAAAATGGTGTCATTTTGGTGTTCTTTAGATTCTTCCTAGTACATCAATCGTGTTCTTCAGTTTTTGTTCTATGTCATTTGTTTTTTGCTTGATGATGTCTAAATCCTGACTACAAAACATTATGTCCTGGATTAGCCTTTGTGCACTGTCACTGGGGAAATGTGGAGATTGTTCTTCCACAGTAGGGATGAGCTTCGTGTTCGAGTCGAACCCATGTTCGACTCGAACATCGGCTGTTCGGTCGTTCGCCGAATTGCGAACGATATGGGCCGTTCGCGCCAAATTCGTGTGGCGCGTCACGGCCCATAATTCACTGCGGCATCGCAGTGCATTGCTGGCTGATGATTGGCCAAGCATGCACTATGACCCGCATGCTTGGCCAATCACAGCGCCGTCAGTAGAGAGAGCTGTAATTGGCCAAAGCCAGGGTGGCTTTGGCCAATTATGGCTCAGGGGATTTAGTACACACCCCACACTATATAAGGCCGCCTGCACGGCGGCCCTGTGTAGTGTGTGTTCCGGTGTGCTGAGAGATAGAGAGAGAGAGAGACAGTGTCATTTGATTTGAGTTAGATAGATTGGGCAGAACAGTCAGTCAGTTAGCTGCACTTACAGTGTATTGTGTATATATATGCATCCCAGGTGTTGCATATATATATATACACTGTATTCAGTTTAGCTAGATCCGTTCCTGTTATCTTCTATCTAGACTATTTACATTTAGTGCAGTGTGTCCTGCTCACAGTGTTCAGCTAGATCCGTTCCTGCTATTTACATTCAGTGCAGTGCGTCCTGCTCACAGTGTTCAGCTAGATCCGTTCCTGCTATTTACATTCAGTGCAGTGCGTCCTGCTCACAGTGTTCAGCTAGATCCGTTCCTGGTATTTACATTTAGTGCAGTGCGTCCTGCTCACAGTGTTCAGCTAGATCCGTTCCTGCTATTTACATTCAGTGCAGTGCGTCCTGCTCACAGTGTTCAGCTAGATCCGTTCCTGCTATTTACATTCAGTGCAGTGCGTCCTGCTCACAGTGTTCAGCTAGATCCGTTCCTGCTATTTACATTCGGTGCAGTGCGTCCTGCTCACAGTGTTCAGCTAGATCCGTTCCTGGTATTTACATTTAGTGCAGTGCGTTGTGCTCACAGTGTTCAGCTACATCCGTTCCTGCTATTTACATTCAGTGCAGTGCGTCCTGCTCACAGTGTTCAGCTAGATCCGTTCCTGCTATTTACATTCAGTGCAGTGCGTCCTGCTCACAGTGTTCAGCTAGATCCGTTCCTGGTATTTACATTTAGTGCAGTGCGTCCTGCTCACAGTGTTCAGCTAGATCCGTTCCTGGTATTTACATTTAGTGCAGTGCGTCCTGCTCACAGTGTTCAGCTACATCCGTTCCTGCTATTTACATTCAGTGCAGTGCGTCCTGCTCACAGTGTTCAGCTAGATCCGTTCCTGCTATTTACATTCAGTGCAGTGCGTCCTGCTCACAGTGTTCAGCTAGATCCGTTCCTGCTATTTACATTCAGTGCAGTGCGTCCTGCTCACAGTGTTCAGCTAGATCCGTTCCTGGTATTTACATTTAGTGCAGTGCGTCCTGCTCACAGTGTTCAGCTAGATCCGTTCCTGCTATTTACATTCAGTGCAGTGCGTCCTGCTCACAGTGTTCAGCTAGATCCGTTCCTGCTATATACATTTAGTGCAGTACGTCCTGCTCACAGTGTTCAGCTAGATCCGTTCCTGCTATTTACATTCAGTGCAGTGCGTCCTGCTCACAGTGTTCAGCTAGATCCGTTCCTGCTATTTACATTCAGTGCAGTGCGTCCTGCTCACAGTGTTCAGCTAGATCCGTTCCTGCTATTTACATTCAGTGCAGTGCGTCCTGCTCACAGTGTTCAGCTAGATCCGTTCCTGGTATTTACATTTAGTGCAGTGCGTTGTGCTCACAGTGTTCAGCTACATCCGTTCCTGCTATTTACATTCAGTGCAGTGCGTCCTGCTCACAGTGTTCAGCTAGATCCGTTCCTGCTATTTACATTCAGTGCAGTGCGTCCTGCTCACAGTGTTCAGCTAGATCCGTTCCTGGTATTTACATTTAGTGCAGTGCGTCCTGCTCACAGTGTTCAGCTAGATCCGTTCCTGGTATTTACATTTAGTGCAGTGCGTCCTGCTCACAGTGTTCAGCTACATCCGTTCCTGCTATTTACATTCAGTGCAGTGCGTCCTGCTCACAGTGTTCAGCTAGATCCGTTCCTGCTATTTACATTCAGTGCAGTGCGTCCTGCTCACAGTGTTCAGCTAGATCCGTTCCTGCTATTTACATTCAGTGCAGTGCGTCCTGCTCACAGTGTTCAGCTAGATCTGTTCCTGGTATTTACATTTAGTGCAGTGCGTCCTGCTCACAGTGTTCAGCTAGATCCGTTCCTGCTATTTACATTCAGTGCAGTGCGTCCTGCTCACAGTGTTCAGCTAGATCCGTTCCTGCTATATACATTTAGTGCAGTACGTCCTGCTCACAGTGTTCAGCTAGATCCGTTCCTGTTATCTTCCTACTGACAGGCAGGCTTGTCTGGTTACAGTATATAAAGCTACCTTAAGAAAATTACAGGTGTTCTTTTTGATCCTATTAGTACCACGGTCAGGCAGCTAGACTATTTACATTTAGTACAGTGCGTCCTGCTCACAGTGTTCAGCTAGATCCGTTCCTGTTATCTTCCTACTGACAGGCAGGCTTGTCTGGTTACAGTATATAAAGCTACCTGAAGAAAATTACAGGTGTTCTTTTTGATCCTATTAGTACCACGGTCAGGCAGCTAGACTATTTACATTTAGTACAGTGTGTCCTGCTCACAGTGTTCAGCTAGATCCGTTCCTGTTATCTTCCTACTGACAGGCAGGCTTGTCTGGTTACAGTATATAAAGCTACCTTAAGAAAATTACAGGTGTTCTTTTTGATCCTATTAGTACCACGGTCAGGCAGCTAGACTATTTACATTTAGTACAGTGCGTCCTGCTCACAGTGTTCAGCTAGATCCGTTCTTGCTATTTACATTCAGTGCAGTGCGTCCTGCTCACAGTGTTCAGCTAGATCCGTTCCTGGTATTTACATTTAGTGCAGTGCGTCCTGCTCACAGTGTTCAGCTAGATCCGTTCCTGCTATTTACATTCAGTGCAGTGCGTCCTGCTCACAGTGTTCAGCTAGATCCGTTCCTGCTATATACATTTAGTGCAGTACGTCCTGCTCACAGTGTTCAGCTAGATCCGTTCCTGTTATCTTCCTACTGACAGGCAGGCTTGTCTGGTTACAGTATATAAAGCTACCTTAAGAAAATTACAGGTGTTCTTTTTGATCCTATTAGTACCACGGTCAGGCAGCTAGACTATTTACATTTAGTACAGTGCGTCCTGCTCACAGTGTTCAGCTAGATCCGTTCCTGTTATCTTCCTACTGACAGGCAGGCTTGTCTGGTTACAGTATATAAAGCTACCTGAAGAAAATTACAGGTGTTCTTTTTGATCCTATTAGTATCACGGTCAGGCAGCTAGACTATTTACATTTAGTACAGTGTGTCCTGCTCACAGTGTTCAGCTAGATCCGTTCCTGTTATCTTCCTACTGACAGGCAGGCTTGTCTGGTTACAGTATATAAAGCTACCTTAAGAAAATTACAGGTGTTCTTTTTGATCCTATTAGTACCACGGTCAGGCAGCTAGACTATTTACATTTAGTACAGTGCGTCCTGCTCACAGTGTTCAGCTAGATCCGTTCTTGCTATTTACATTCAGTGCAGTGCGTCCTGCTCACAGTGTTCAGCTAGATCCGTTCCTGGTATTTACATTTAGTGCAGAGCGTCCTGCTCACAGTGTTCAGCTAGATCCGTTCCTGCTATTTACATTCAGTGCAGTGCGTCCTGCTCACAGTGTTCAGCTAGATCCGTTCCTGCTATATACATTTAGTGCAGTACGTCCTGCTCACAGTGTTCAGCTAGATCCGTTCCTGTTATCTTCCTACTGACAGGCAGGCTTGTCTGGTTACAGTATATAAAGCTACCTTAAGAAAATTACAGGTGTTCTTTTTGATCCTATTAGTACCACGGTCAGGCAGCTAGACTATTTACATTTAGTACAGTGCGTCCTGCTCACAGTGTTCAGCTAGATCCGTTCTTGCTATTTACATTCAGTGCAGTGCGTCCTGCTCACAGTGTTCAGCTAGATCCGTTCCTGGTATTTACATTTAGTGCAGTGCGTCCTGCTCACAGTGTTCAGCTAGATCCGTTCCTGCTATTTACATTCAGTGCAGTGCGTCCTGCTCACAGTGTTCAGCTAGATCCGTTCCTGCTATATACATTTAGTGCAGTACGTCCTGCTCACAGTGTTCAGCTAGATCCGTTCCTGTTATCTTCCTACTGACAGGCAGGCTTGTCTGGTTACAGTATATAAAGCTACCTTAAGAAAATTACAGGTGTTCTATCCCAGCTTAGTGCAGCTACAGGCCATTAGTATGTCTGGAAGGCCAAGAAGGAGAGGCAGACAGTCACAAGCCAATAAGAGAGGGCAAGCAGGCTCTGTGTCTAGTGCTGGTCGTGGAGACGGTGCATCCTCATCAGCACGTGGCCATGGGACACGCTTGGCCTTTTTTTCGGCAGCTGGCCGTGTTGAGCCGCAACATGCGGAAGACTTGGTCGAGTGGATGACCAAGCCGTCCTCATCCTCCTCATCCTCTCTCACCCATGCCCAGGGTGCTTTGTCTGGCAAAGCAGCGGCCTCTTCCCTCAGCTCAATGTCATCAGTGACTCCTTCCCTAGCTCCACCATGTCCTCATGAGGATTCCCTCGAACTGTTTGACCACAGTGTTGGGTACATGCTCCAGGAGGATGCCCAGCGTTTGGAAGGCTCTGATGATGATACTGAGCTCAATGAAAGCAGTAACATGAGCACGGACAGAGGGGGTGCCCAAGAAGGACAGCAATCTGGCAGTCATGCTCCCCCTGCTGCAGCATACTGCCAGGTTTGCTCCAGTGATGAGGAGGGAGGGGATGATGAGGTCACTGACTCAACGTGGGTGCCTGATAGGAGAGAGGAGGAGGAGGAGGAGGAGGAGGAGGTGGCACATCACCAACTAGGCAGGATGCCCTCCAGGGGCCAGCCTAAGGGCAGCACATTGACTGCATCACACCCCAAAGCTCCACATGTGCAGGGCGCTGCAGTCTCTGCGCGTTATTCAAAAAGTTCTTTGGTGTGGGCCTTTTTTGAGACGAGTGCATCAGATCGCACCGCTGCTATTTGCAACATATGTCTCAAGCGTATCTCGCGTGGCCAAAACATCTCCCGCTTGGGTACCACATGCTTGACCAGACATATGTTGACCTGCCATGCAGTTCGTTGGCAAGCGTATCTAAAAGACCCACACCAAAGAACAAAGACGATCTCTCCTTGCTCCTCATCAGCTGAGATTTCCAACCCCACTAGACCTTCAGTCCTCTCTGAGACCTGCAGTGAGAGGAATGAAGGTGTAGAATTAGGTGTGTCACAGCCAAGTACTTGTGGGCAATCTGCTTTTGGTACACCGACGTCAGATTGTACCAGGCAAATTTCCCTGCCCCAGCTGCTGCACCGCCGAAAGAAGTTTGCTCCCAGCCATCCACATGCCCAGCGGTTGAATGCTAGCTTGGCAAAATTGCTAGCACTTCAACTGCTGCCTTTTCAGTTGGTAGACTCTGCCCCCTTCCGTGAGTTTGTGGAATGTGCGGTTCCTCAGTGGCAGGTACCCAAACGCCACTTTTTCTCACGGAAGGCGATTCCGGCTCTCTACCGGCATGTGGAAGGCAATGTCCATGCCTCGCTGGACAGGGCGGTCAGCGGTAAGGTGCATATTACCGCTGACTCATGGTCCAGCAGGCATGGACAGGGACGTTACTTAAGTTTCACGGCGCATTGGGTGACTCTGCTGGCAGCTGGGAAGGATGCAGGACAAGGTGCAGTAGTGTTGGAGGTTGTTCCGCCACCACGCCTCCAAAATGCTGATTGTGACACACCTCTCTCCTCCACCCCCTCCTCTTCTTCTTCCTCCATGGCCTCTTCCTCGGAACCAGCGGTGCTCCGTAGGCGTTCAAGGGGCTACGCAAGTACGCAGGCCAAAAGATGCCATGCGGTGCTTGAGCTGGTGTGCTTGGGGGACAGGAGCCACACTGGGGCAGAGGTTCTGTCAGCTCTGCAGGGGCAGGTTCAGAGGTGGTTGACGCCACGCCAACTTAAGGCAGGAATGGTGGTTTGCGACAATGGCACCAACCTCCTCTCTGCCCTCCGACAGGGACAACTGACCCATGTGCCCTGTTTGGCTCACGTCCTTAACTTGGTGGTGCAGCGGTTCTTGGGCAGGTACCCGGGCTTACAGGATGTCCTGAGGCAGGCCAGGAAAGTCTCTGTGCATTTCCGCCGGTCATATAATGCCAGTGCTCGGCTGACGGACCTCCAAAAGGAGTTTAACCTGCCCAAGAACCGCCTAATCTGTGACATGCCCACCAGGTGGAACTCGACGTTGGCCATGCTGCAGCGGCTGCACACGCAGCAGAGGGCCATCAATGAGTACCTGTGCGACTATGGCACCAGGACAGGGTCAGGGGACCTTGGTTTTTTTTCCCCACGCCAGTGGGCCATGATCAGGGATGCATGCACTGTCCTGTCACCATTCGAGGAGGCCACGAGGATGGTGAGCACTGACAGTGCATGCATCAGTGACACTGTCCCCCTTGTCCACCTGTTGGAGCACACGCTGCGTGGAATAATGGACAGGGCACTTGAGGCAGAACAGAGGCAGGAAGAGGAGGACTTCCTTAGCTCTCAAGGCCCCCTTTATCCAGACAGTGTTCCTGCGTGCCCGCCGATCACACAGGAAGAGGACGAGGAGGAGGAGGAGGAGGAGGAGGAAGATTGTGTCAGTATGGAGGTGGAGCCTGGCACTCAGCATCAGCAGTCTTTAAGGGATCAGTCCCAAGGAACACATGGACTTGTACGTGGCTGGGAGGAGGTGGCTGCGGACGTTGTTGTCCTTAGTGACCCAGAGGACTCCGGACCGAATGCCTCAGCAAACCTACGCTGCATGGCCTCCCTGATCCTGCAAAGCCTGCGTAAGGATCCTCGTATTCGTGGTATCAAGGAGAAGGACCAATACTGGCTGGCAACCCTCCTTGATCCACGTTACAAGGGTAAGGTTGCGGACCTTATCTTGCCATCGCAGAGGGAGCAGAGGATGAAACATCTTCGGGAGGCCTTGCAGAAAGGTCTGTGCAACGCGTTCCCAGAGACTGGAAGGTTACAAACTCCTGTTTCTGGACAACGTGTTGCTGAGGCTTCGGTCAGTCAAAGAAGGAGCGGTGGAGAAGGTGGCCGTCTGACCGATGCGTTCAGACAATTTTTTGGTCCGCAGCCCCAAGGTATGATCGGTTCCAGCAACCATCGCCAGCGTCTGTTTTACATGGTGCAGGAATACCTAGGGGCAAGATCAGACTTGGACACCTTTCCCACCGAAAATCCTCTGGGTTACTGGGTCTTGAGGATGGATCACTGGCCAGAGCTTGCACAGTATGCAATTGAGCTACTGGCCTGTCCTGCATCCAGCGTTCTTTCGGAACGCACATTCAGTGCTGCTGGAGGCGTGGTAACCGATCACAGGGTGCATCTGTCCACCGACTCGGTCGATCGGCTGACCTTCATAAAAATGAATCAGTCTTGGATCACCACCAGCTACCAAGCACCTGATGCAGATGTAACCGAATAATTTTTTTTGAAATCTCAGATCCCTTCAAAGACTGCCTATGCTGATGCTGAGTGACTATCCCTGAGTAATTATCCTCTTCCTCCTCAATCATCACGCTGATAGCTTGTAAGAACATTTTTGGTTCTGGGCGCCACCACCAGTGCCTAAGGCACAATTTTTCAGCCCCTGTTTAACAGGGGCGTGTAATTACAATTTTTGATGTAATACTTTGCAGCAGGGCTCGTTCCTGCATTCCAACTAGAGTGTCTGTGAGGGGTTGCAGTGTTGTGGCACCAGCACCAGTGCCTAAGACCCAATTTTTCAGCCCCTGTCTAACAGGGGCGTGTAATTACAATTTTTGATGCAATACTTTGCAGCAGGGCTTGTTCCTGCGTTTCAACTAGAGTGTCTGTGAGGGGTTGCAGTGTTGTGGCACCAGCACCAGTGCCTAAGACCCAATTTTTCTGCCCCTGTCTAACAGGGGCGTGTAATTACAATTTTTGATGCAATACTTTGCAGCAGGGCTCGTTCCTGCGTTCCAACTAGAGTGTCTGTGAGGGGTTGCAGTGTTGTGGCACCAACACCAGTGCCTAAGGCCTAATTTTTCAGCTCCTGTTCAACAGGGGCATGTAATTACAATTCTTGATCTAATATTTCACAGCAGGGCCCTGTGAGGGCTTACAGTGTTTTGGCCACAGCAACACCTAAGGCCCAAATTTCTGCTGAGTATATAGGGCAGGACCCTACTTTCAAACATCTAACTTACAAACGACTCCTACTTGCAAACGGAAGGAGACAACAGGAAGTGAGATGAAATCTACCCCTAGGAAGGGAAATTCTCTCCTGTAAGAGTTAATATGGGAAAAACATTTCTCCTTTCCACTGATGCTTTCCAATCCTTGTTCCACAAAAAAACCCAAATTTTCAAAAAACATTTTTCATTGGGACAAAAAAGTGAGGTGAAATCTTCTGAAGAGGAGGAAAGACGCAAAACAAATGTCACAGGGGTGATAACCCTTCCCTATGTTTTCCAAAAAGCTTAGAAAAGATTTTTTGGCTGGAGCTAAACACATTAAAAATGTTCAAAATTACAAACAGATTCTACTTAACAACAAACCTACAGTCCCTGTCTTGTTTGCACCGCCTGAATACTGCTGTTCAGAGTATATAGGGACCTTTCCTTATTTTAATTTGGGTGCGGGGTTCCCCTTAATATCCATACAAGACCCAAAGGGCCTGGTAATGGACTGGGGGGTACCCATGCCGTTTGTCTCACTGATTTTCATCCATATTGCCATGACCCGACATGACATTAAACCCGCAAGCAGTTTTAAATGAGATTTTTTCCTTTAAAAATGACATTTGGTGCAGGGACTGTTCTAAACATGGGAAACATGCGTCACTTTACAGGCATACTATAGACACCCCCCAGGTACGATATTTAAAGGAATATTTCACTTTTTTTTTTTTACTTTAAGCATCATTAAAATCACTGCTCCCGAAAAAACGGCCGTTTTTAAAAGTTTTTTTTGCATTGATACATGTCCCCTGGGGTAGGACCCGGGTCCCCAAACCCTTTTTAGGACAATACCATGCAAATTAGCCTTTAAAATGAGCACTTTTGATTTCGAACGTTCGAGTCCCATAGACGTCAATGGGGTTCTAACGTTCGTGCGAACTTGCGGTCCGTTCGCGGGTTCTGGTGCGAACCGAACCGGGGGGTGTTCGGCTCATCCCTATTCCACAGCATACACATCACCTAAAAGTAAAAATACACACCATGTATTATAAATATGCAGGCATACATCTATTACCTGAATCTGTGGTCTCAGACACTCACCTGTTGTGATGACAATTTCAACCACCTCTCCTTCCTCCGCATCCTCTGGTTGTTGTGTACTTTGTTCCCCTTTTTCAGGAGGTGAGGGGTTCCTGGTGTCCTCAGACGTCCGGAGTCTTTTCTCCCCTATGAGAATGAAACAAAAGGTATACTTAGCACACAGATATTTGAGGCCAGAAATAGGAATATGAAACATTGCTTTGAAGTGGGGTACAATTGTCTGTTTTGGCAGAGTTCCAAGCTGAAGACATGATTTTTTCCCTTACCAAAGCTGGAATACTTACCTTTTTTGGACAAGTTTCACACATGGAGACACCACAAGTATCCTCTCGAGTAGCTGTGTGGGACACGCTAAAAAGTTTGTTCTTGTGTCCCACACTAGTACTCCTGAGTCTAGATGTGTAAACAGCTGCTGAGTGTCCTCTCCTTACATTACACGGAATCAAGTTTGCAATTCTTCCTGGAGGGAGGAGCCGGATGTGGGCTAGGTCTTGCCACCGTGGCTGAACCCGGGTAGCTCGGCATCCCTCCTGCTGTGATGCATGCCACGAGCGGCTCACAGTAGCGGCTAGGCCGCCCCACCCTGAGTGCCGAGCTTCGCTATCCATCCTGGAGGTCTTCTCATTCAGCCTCCTGAACACGGGAGTCGGCAGCTCCTGTGGAGGCGGTGGGAGCGGCGCACCATGACTGGGCTTGTGGCGGCCTGTCATCGCTGCTGCTTGGAGTTCGGTCGGGGGTGTCGTGCCTCCATGTGCGTGCCGGGGCTTGTGTGAAGGGAGCGAAGAGGAAGACAGAAATGAGCCAGTATTAAGAGGACCAGGCAGAGGCCGCCAGAAAGAAGCTGAGAATGGAGAACAACAGGTGAAATGTGGAACTTGGAATTCCAAATGCAGGCAAATGCTCCAGGAGCCTCATAGGAGATGTATAAGCAACGTTCAGTAGGGTAAGGTCTCAGTTCACTATTATCTAGCAAGGAGGATAAGTGATTTCTTGCAATACTAAAATTATTTGGAATCTCTCCCTCACGGGACTCTTGGTGTATATGTATATATGCTCTTCCATAAAAGTAATAGAGTAAAATCATTGAAGGCTGGGACTATTGAGGTATGAACTGAAACGGTGGGCTAAGTGGGAGGATTTTGAGTGGGGGAGAACGTGCCTTTGGAAGTGTGGTAATACATAGGAGGAGGAAGTGAAGGAGTGGTGAGACCCCCCTGACAGAGTGATACGGGGCAGGAACAGAGGCCCACTGCCACAGGGTAAATTTCCAAATAATCTTCCTGCGGCAATTAAACAGCTATTAAACCGCTACTATACTCTGTAGAAATAAGGCCCCTTCTATCTTTTTAAAGAGAAACGATCATAAGGGTCTATTGCTAGGCGGGTAAGAGGGCTGAAGGAGAGAGTTGCACCACATACCGTCTGCATTTTGCTCTATATTTTCTTATATAAAAAAAAAAAAGAGAGGAAGAAATGAGAGGCAAATCTACAAGAGGAGCCACTGCTAACCCACCAAGAACAAGTGCAAGTCCTGGTGCCATCAGGAAATATATGGTGAACGAGCCCAGCAAAGCAAGCTTGGACCAAACAATTGTGATCAAAAATAAAACTCCTGAACGCTCAGTAAAAGTTGGGACAAGAAGCCAAGTAGCTGATATGGTTATAAGACCCCCGGGTAGGGAGACAGAGGCTGAAGTGCAAATGGCACCCCAACAGGAAAAACATCTCCCCACAAAAGGGGAAATAGCGGAAATGTTTGCAAAACTTGAGGCCTCAAATAAAGAAGAGATCAGTACCGTGCATGAGAATATGAGCCATATTCTAAAAAGAGTGGAGGAAGCCGAAAATATCATGGATAAGCAAGAAGCTGAAATAAAAAAAATGAAACATCAGATGGAAGCGTTACAGATTGAACAGAGAAATATTAGGTATAGAATGGAGGACCAAGAGAACCGTAGTAGAAGAAAGAACCTCCGGATAAGAGGCCTTCCAGAAGCACAAGGCGAAAAGGAGAATCTACAGGATAAAATGGAGGTTATCTTCAAAGATCTGAGGGACACTGATAAAGTCTGCAGCAAATTAAAATTACACAGGGTGCACAGGATTAGAAAACCGATTTCACAATTACCAAGATAAGGAGCAGATTAGTATGAATCTAAGGAAAAACTTGCCAGCAAAGTTCGGGGAAACAACATTACAAATCTTTCAAGACTTGTCGGCAGAAACCTTGATCAGGAGAAGAACTTTGAAACCCCTACTTGCAACCTTAAAAACGCATGAGATACAATACTCCTGGGGCTTCCCTGCCTGCTTAATTGGACGTAAGGAGGGCCGATCGGCCACGTTGAGATTCCCAGGGGACACTAAAAAATGTTGTCAACGCCTAGGAATTCCAATAATAGAGATTCCGGGTTGATGGGAAAAAACTGCCAACCAGGAGTATGCAGGGCAACTTATCACCTAGAATTTCAAAATTTTCTATAAAGAGTACCAGGGTTACAACTGACAGAGGACTAAACAGGATATAAAAAGGCCAGAACCTAGGCAGTGCACGGACCTGCCCTCTTTATTATTTTCAGGGCGGTGGGGAGACGGCGGGGGGGGGTGTGCGGGAGGGATGACCGGGAATGTCAACTTTTCTTACCCAGGGGGAAGGCTTTGGGCTTGACTTATTCCCACACCGAGTTTCACCTCTAGGGGTTAACCGGGAGGCCGGGTGGAGTTAGAGGGCCACGGTTTGTTTTGGGCCCATGGGAGGCCAGTTTTTGTCCCTAATGCATGGGGATGGGGAAGGAGGGAGGGGGGTTGAGAGAAGGGGGGTTTTGGGGGGAGGGTGGTGGTGTGGTGGGAGGGGGGCGAGTGGGGGAGGAGTAGGTGGGGGGAGGAGGGAAGGGGTGGGAAAAGGAAGGAGCGCTATTACTAAATGGAACATGAGTCTGTACCACAAAGAAAAGTATATTAACAAGAACGTGAGAGGATGTCCAGTATAAAAATTATTTCATGCTTAGAAGGATAAAAAGTCTATATGCTTCCCCGTCTGCAAGAGTCAAGGTTAACGGTACACTTTCCAAACCTTTTAAGATGTATAACGGCACTAGACAGGGGTGCCCTCTTTCCCCGCTGCTCTTCGTGCTGATGCTTGAACCCTTTCTGGCTAGGATCAGACTCAGCCCGGATATCAGTGGGGTTAAAATCGGGGGAGAAGAGTATAAAATCGCCGCTTTTGCGGATGACATCTTTTTGTATGTCACCCGCCCGAGGATTTCCCTCCCGAACCTATTAGAGGCCATCAGGATATACGGCAGACTATCAAATTTTCGGGTCAATTCAACTAAGTCAGAAATACTGGAAATAGTGGAGGACAAAGAAAGGGAGAAGGCTTATCAAAAGAGTCTTCCATTTATGTGGGGGTAAAAGAGCTTAATTACAGTATTTAGGAGTCAAAATCTCCCCAGTGAAGGAAACCTTGTTCCAAACCAATTATATGGCACTTCTTAATGAGATAAAGACAGATTTGAATAAATTCCCACGCAATCAGCTCTCATGGGGAGGCAGGATCAATCTACTCAAAATGTCAGTTCTTCCAAAAATTATCTACAAAATTCAGATGCTCCCAATCTCAATTTCACAGAACTTTTTGAATAAATTACATACTTTTTTTTAATGTTTATATGGAGGGGTAAAAAACCACAAATTAAGTATGCACAATTAGTTAACGATAAGATAAGGGGGGGCGGGGGGCACCTGATGTAAAAAAATATTATGTTGCTATAGTTATCTTACGTATTTTAGATTGGGTAAAAAACAATAAAGAAAAACAATGGGTGAAAATAGAGAGTAAAATGAGCGGGGTGGATTTGAGTAAAAATGTGTGGATTCCACCTCAGTTTAGAAAATTAAGCACTAACACATTGGATATCACTAAAAACGCATTAAATGTATGGGATAAAATATATGATAAGGAGAAATGGAGGTATAACTCCCCGTTAATCCCGCTTAAGGATACAGACTACTTTATTCCGGGGAGGGAAGATTTGTTTGGGAGATGGATACTGAAGGAAGAAGCCCAATTAAAGGACATTATGAGTGAGGATAAACTATGTTCCTACCAGGAGTTAAAAGCAAAAGATAAATGGTTTATTATTGATAAGTGGAGGTATAGGCAGCTGAAACACTTTTTTGAATCACTCCCGCAACCATCGAGGTCCATGGAGGATCTTGAAAAAGTGTTTTTGGGGAAAAAAGGGAAGGGGGGAGTGTCTGGGATTTATAGAAGTTTGATTAAAATGGGAGAAGTAGAGCATCCGATGTTCCTGAGGAAGTGGGAGGAGGAATTAGGAATTAGGATCAGTGATGGGGCGGTGGGGAAGGTCCTGGGTAGGGTGAATGCCACTTCAGTAAACTGTAGGGTTTCTGAGTTGAATTATAGAGTTCTGGCAGGAATGTACATCACCCCGGACAGAGCTCATAGAATCCTTAAAGAAACTTGTTGGAGGGGTTGCGGGGAGAGTGGGACCATGGCACACATATGGTGGCAGTGCCCGGTAATGAAATTATACTGGGGGGAGATAAGGAGAATCATATTTGAAATCACCAGTAAGAGGATTGCAGATGACCCTTGGGAGTGCTTACATCATGGGAGTAATATGCCCACAAAGAAGTATCTGAAATCACTGCTGCCGCACTTTCTTAATGCGGCTAAGAGTCTTATTCCTAGATTCCTGAGTGGAGGAAGTGCCGATTGTGAGAACGAAAGTAACATTTAAACTTGGGACATCAGTGGCCTATACTGATTCGAGATTGAGGCCTATATTGGGATAAGATTAGGAGAATTTCGCCTGATATTAGTGTTTTTGTCTTCTGTTTTGTCTTGCAGCAAATATGAAACAATTCAAAGACCCTGAATTCATGGGCCAGTTCATAGACAGATACAGGGATATGAGAAATTTGTGGGAGGTTAAAACCCCTTATATCAAAATAAACCAGCTAGGAAGGCATCACGGGAGAAACTGGTGCAATTTGTGAAGACGCAGGTCACAGACATCGAGTTTGTGGATGAGAAAATTGGTAGCTTGAGAAGCATGTATAGGAAGGAGCTTAAAAAGGTCCAGGCTTCCATGAAATCAGGAGCAGCGGCAAAGGATGTGTATATACCCAGTCTGTGGTACTACAACAGGATGCGGTTTCTGGAAGACCAGATTGACCCTTCCCTCAACCCCAGCTGAGGCTTCTGAGGACAATCCTGGGCCTTCCACCCTGGAAGAAATTGAGGAGCCCAGCTGGAGCCAGGTATAGTATTTTTGAACATATTTATTGTCCGAAAATTATTGTTGTTAACTAGATGTTATTATTGATAACAAATGAATGATTGAACAGAAAGTGTTTGACATATCAATAGACAGTAGGGGCCAAAAATGATTGGGACAACAATGAAAAATGCTGGGCTCAGAATGATAGTCTTTTCTATTTATTAACATTCAATTTGCAACAGTCGTGAGCTGAAAAATGTGTGTGATTGATGAACCAAAAACAAAAACTATGTCCCTTTTTCAGACACAGGAAGACCTGTGGCCAGAGCCAGGATGAGGCTCTGGAATGTGGAAGCCAGGAGGAGGCGGGGCTAAGTCTCAGCCAGGAGGTGGTCAGTCCCAGTAGCCTCACCAAATCCCAGGTGCCTCCCCTCTGCCTTACAACAAAAAGGGCCAGGAAGGGGAGTTACGTGGAGGAGGCAGCACTGGGCCTCATTAAGGATGCTAATGCGGCCCTGAAAACACCCCCGACACTGACACCTATGGCTGCTATGTATGCTGCAAAAAGGAAGGCTGCAGGGAAGGCTGCAGGGAAGCCTGCAAGGAAGGCTGCAGGGAAGTGATGAGGGAAGTCTGCAAGGAAGACATGAAAGTGATGGCCTGGGTTCAGTCTGGTCTAACAGAAGACGCAGGCTGTTGTAGTACCACCGCCTGGGGACATATATGTCATCTGCTGCTGTTCATAATCTCTGGGAGTCCTGGACCAGATTGTGCTCCCTATTATATGGACTTCTCAGGCTAACAATTTTTAGTTACAAAGAGTTGATGTGTGCCCTGGGGTACAAAGGCTTCGCAAATTCAAGCAGTTTCTCCAGCGTTACCTTCCTCTTTATTTTGTTATGAGCCAGAATAAATGGAGATTTTTTATATATAAAAAATACGTAACCACGCCCCCTTCTGACATCACGGGAAATACCACAGGGAAGTCCCCGTCAAGTCCCCGTGCGTCAGAGGGGGGCGGGGTCACCGGGTGGCCCCGTGCCCCGATATTTAAGAACCTTCAGAAGAGGAGAAGCAACACACAGCAGAAGCCTCCCTCCATGCCATCATGGATGCGCTCCATGCCATCACGGAGAAGAAGGGAAGAAGATGCCGCGAAGGAAGATGCCGGACGAGAACACCGGAGGAACCAGAAGAACCAGAAGAAGAAGAAGAAGAAGATGGAGGAAGAAACCGAAGGAAGATAGAAGAAAGAAGAAAGAAGATAGAAGAAAAAAGAAGCATTTAAATAAAGGAATTGTCAAAAACTGTCTTTTGTCATTTTCGTAATTTTTTTTTGTGAAATGGTAGGGCTACTTTTGTACCCCATTACCATTTCCCACAGGGGGGAGGGCCGGGATCTGGGGGCTCCCTTGTTAAAGGGAGCTTCCAGATTCCAATAAGCCCCCCGACCGCAAACCCCCACAACCACTGGGCAAGGGTTGTGGGGATGAGGCCCTTGTCCCCATCAACATGGGGACAAGGTGTTTTGGGGGGCTACCCCAAAGCACCCTCCCAATGTTGAGGGCATGTGGCCTGGTAAGGTTCAGGAGGGGGGGCGCTCTCTCGTCCCCCCTCTTTTCCTGCAGCCTGCCAGGTTGCATGCTCGGATAAGGGTCTGGTATGGATTATTGGGGGGATCCCACGCCATTTTTTTTTAAATTTTGGCATGGGGTTCCCCTTAAAATCCATACCAGACCTGAAGGGTCTGGTATAGATTTTGAGGGGGACCCCACGCCATTTTTAAAAAAAAAATTTAGTTTGGGGTTCCCCTGTGGGGAATTCCCATGGCGTTTTTATCAATGAACTTTTATGTGTATTGTCGGACCGGCAATTCATTAATAGCCGCGAGTAGTTTTAAATTATTTTTTTCCTTTGAAATGTCATTTTGCTGTCAGACTGTTCTAAACACGGGAAACATGCGCCCCTTTACAGGCATACTATAGACACCCCCCAGGTATGAAATTTAAATGAATATTACACTTTTATTGTTTCACTTTAAGCATTATTAAAATCACTGCTTCCGAAAAAATGGCCGTTTTTAAAACTTTTTTTTGCATTGATCTATGTCCCCTGGGGCAGGACCCGGGTCCCCAAACACTTTTTATGACAATACCATGCATATAAGCCTTTACAATTAGCACTTTTGATTTCTCCCATAGACTTTTAAAGGGTGTTCTGCGGCTTTCGAATTTGCCGCACACACCCCAAATTGTTCGCTGTTCGGCGAACTGGCGAACAGCCGATGTTCGAGTCGAACATGAGTTCGACTCGAACTCGTAGCTCATCCCTATTGGTGAGCACAAAAGAAACAAATAAAAACAAATTGTTTCCCGCTCGGTATATCCTCCTCATTAAATTGACCAGTTATAATGGTACTTCTAATATACTTTTTCAAATATAATTACGGGATATTAACCAAAACAAAATCTGTGGGGTATCCTCCCTCTTTCTTTAGCGTTATTCTAATACCCACTAATAAAAGAAAAACACGTACCTATATTTTTCCCTAGATACACTTGCTGAGACCTCCAAACTACCGGACGAACTGACACAGTTTAAAATCCACCCCAATAACCTAAATCTGTATTACACAAATCTCGGTATTATATTAAATACTTTCAGTCTGGTCCCTTCGTGGTCGCCAATTATGTTATCTGTAAGTTATATTTGAGATTTAATATCGCTCAGATATGATTTATGTTAATGAGAGTTCTTTGACCATGAAGGAAAGCTTTAACACAATAACAAAAATGTATTGGTAAATAGTAAGGAAGTCTAAACTAATACACAGCAATCTATCTATAGCCTATACAAAGGAAGAAAATCTTAGGTTAAAATAACATAATACAGAGTATAATACGCAAAACATTAATTTACACAACAACAGGACAGAAAAGTCATAAGACAAACATTTGGATACAAGTACAAGGGAGATTTCCCATAGTTACTATTCCCACCAAGGTTCCATTCTGGTGGCTGCTCTGCCATAAAGTGTGCGTCTCCCCTCCCATCTAGTCTGTGTATATCATTACAGGCTGATGCCTCATTGTTTGGCATGGAGTGTCTCTGATTGGTGGGCCTCCTTATTCCTGGTTAAGGATTGGCTACATCTCCAATCCCAATACTTTGCATAAGTCAGCCCCCTTTAATGCAAATCCTTGGCACAGACTGTTTTGATCGGGAGATTTAACCTAGGTGTGTAACCCCTATGTAACACACCTAAGTAGATGCAAATCTAAATGAAATATATTCATAATTACAATTATTTTACAGCTATTAGTGGAGATTTCACATAAACTCATAAGGCAACAGTTTACATGCCTTCAACATAGGGGTCCTCTCTAGAAAGCACATAGTCCCCTTGTTAATAAGGGCAAGGGGCTCTTTCTCCCAGCCCTGGCCCAGAAATTATGGGGGTCTGTGGGCAGGGGGCTTATTGGAATCTGGAAGCCCACTTTAACCACTTCTATACTGGGCCATTGTAATATGATGTCTGCAGAAACACTCTGTCCCTCCGGGCGGGCGTCATATGACGTCCTGGGTTTCTCGCCACCCCTGCGGACCCCCGGGGCCTGCAATGCAGCAATCAGGGATGAGGTGTGTCCCTCGGGACACAGCCCATTCCAGATCAGTGTAAAGAGCCCATAAAAATTGGCTCTTTACCACGTGACCGTCTGTGTCCAATCACAGCCGTCACATGCATTCTGCTCATGCATGGAGCTCGTGCACGCCCCTAGGGGTGCGCACAGCGGCAATTGGGGACGAGGCTTGTCACACTGACACAGCCCATCCCCGATCGTGCTAAAGAGCCAATGAAATTGTCTCTATACCACATGACCGGCTGTGTCCAATCACAGCCGGTCAGAGAATGTCAACAAACCATTGTAACGAGCTGTTACCAGGTTCTCATCCTCACACACTGATCGTGTGTAAGGAGGAGATTGCAGTAACAGCTTGTTACCGCCTACAGTGTACACCCAATCACACTAATTTCTCCCCCCAATAAAGGAGGACCTGTCACCACCCATCAAATCACCTGCCACAGCCCATCTGAGTACTCGAGTACCTGTTACCAGCCCATCAGAGTACCCGAGTACCTGTCACCAGCCCATCAGAGTACCAAAATACCTGTCACTAACCCATCAGAGTACCTGTCAGCAGCCCTTTAGAGTACCCAAGTACCTGTCACCAGCCCATTAGAGTACCTGAATACTTGTCACCAGCCCATCAGAGTACCAGGGTACCTGTCACCAGCTCATCAGAGTACCTGTCACCAGCCCATCTAAGTACCCCAATACCTGTCACCAGCCCATCAGAGTACCCAAGTACCTGTCACCAGCCCATCAGAGTACCCAAGTACCTGTCACCAGCCCATCAGAGTACCCGAGTACCTATCACCAGCCCAGAGTACCCGAGTGCCTTTCACCAGCCCATGCCTCATAGAATATATGACGGGGTGTTTGCTTTACAAAATGGAGCCATTTTGTAGGTAATTCCACTGTTCTGGTGCTCCAGGACCTTCAAAGGTGTGATAGGAAGAAATTAAATTATATGTGTAATTTATCCTCCTAGAAAGCCTGAAGGTAGTACTTCAGTGGTGGACCTCTCTACATGGCCAGGCTGTGTAAAAGTCTCACACATATGGTATCACCATACTCAGGAGGAGTAACAGAATGTATTTTGGGGTGTAATTTTTGCTATGTACATGTTATGTGTTAGAAATATCTTATAAATGGACAACTTTGCGTAAAAAAAATACTTTTTCATTTACTTTCCATGTTTTCTGAAGGCTTGTGGAAAAAATGAACCATTCAAAAGACTCATTATGCCTCATAGAATATAGCTTGGGGTGTTTGCTTTCCAAAATGGGGTCATTTTGTGGGTAATTCCATTGTCCTGGTGCTCCAGGGCCTTCAAAATTGCGATAGGTTGTTAGGAAATGTTATATGCAATTTATGCTGTGTGTGAGAAATAACTTGTTATTATGAAAATTTTGTGTAAACAACAATTGTGGGAAAAAATTACAACTTCAAAATATTCACTATGCTTCTTACTAAATACCTTGGACTGTCTACTTTCCAAAAAGGGGTTATTTTGGGGGTATTTTTACTTTCCTGACATTTCAGGGCCTCAAGAGATTAGATAGGCCGTCAGTGCATCAGGTGTGATCAATTTTAAATAATTTGCACCATAGCTTGTAGACTCTATAACTTTCACACAGACCAAATAATATACACTTATCTGGGATTATTTTTACCAAAGATATGTAGCAGTATAAATTTTGCCCAACATTTATGAACAAAAATGACTCATTTGCAAATTTTTTTTTTCAAAATTTTTGCACTTATGTCGCAAAAAATAAAAAACCCAGTGGTGATTAAATACCACCAAAAGAAAGCTCTATTTATGTGATAAAAATGTTGTTTGGCCACAGTGTTGCATGACTGAGTAATTGGAATTCAAAGTACGAGAGTGCTGAAAGCTGAAAATTGGTCTGGGCAGGAAGGGTGTAAAGGTGCCCTGTATTGAAGTGGTTAAATAAGGGAGGCCCCCAGATACCACTCCCCATATGAATGAGTAAGGGGCACATAGTACCTCTAACCATTCACAAAGAACATTTTAAACAGTAAATGATGACACAATGCCTTTGGAGTTCTTTTAATAAAAAACAAACTCCCAAAAATGTCTCATGGTGTACATCCATCATCAAACATGTCATCCAGTTATTCAGATCCAAATTGCAATCACTATGAACAATGCCTACAGTTCTGGAGAAATAAAAAGGATTCTGCCAACCACCACTGCAGATAGATAGATAGATAGATAGATAGATAGATAGATAGATAGATAGATAGATAGATAGATAGATAGATAGATAGATAGATAGATAGATAGATAGATAGATAGATAGATAGATAGATAGATAGATAGATAGATAGATAGATAGATAGATAGATAGATAGATAGATAGATAGATAGATAGATAGATAGATAGATAGATAGATAGATAGATAGATAGATATTTCATGTATGTTCTCAGTATTTTGCATATAAAATATTAACTACATAACAGCTTGCATTTTTTTCTTTCATTTTGACACAACTACCCACTTCAAAGAGTGTAGGAAATACTGACTACGTTATCAGGATGCTTTACAGTCTGTCTGACTCAGAAAATGAGAAACACTGTCTTGTGTTGGATGTATTCAAGTTTCAAAACACTTTTCTGAACATATCTCTCTGCATTTTCTGAGAGCAGTTGGGCTGTTAATAGGACAAATGTGTCCCTGAAAAGCTCTGCACTTTGTTCTTCATGTACCTCCTGATTGAGAAAGCCACAACTGACACCTAAAACCTACATAAGAAGATTACACACATGCATTCATTCTGATTTACTCTAGCAGCAAAGTCACTGTTATTTAAGTTTTGCATTGTTTGGATTTAAGAGAGGGAAAATATGCCAGAATTGTTTTTTTGCAATTTATAATCTTCTTTCATTGTAAACACAATCGGACAATGAAGTGAATAAATGTACTCAATTAAAGCCGCTGGCAAATGCTCTACATCTTCTCATCTTTCCATTTTTTCACATTCATTTTGTAGCAGAAAGATACCTCCAAGCAATTTTTTGTCCTACGTTTAATTAAAAAATATCATCTACCAACATTGCATGTACAAAGAACTTCACAGGCAATGGAGCAAAGTATTTAAAGCAATAGATTCAAACATATTATATTTATAATGAAAATAAAATTAAATCTGTCTTATCTTAGAAGAGCTCATCAGCATAAGGCATTAAAGCAGCTGCAATACTGCAAGTAAACCACTTTTTAAAAAGATAAAACGGTATTTCATTATATGGTTGTATATTTACCTTGGTCAAATAAATATTGTAGAAAATGATTCATATATTTTCTAGCAGTTAATGTGATGAAGAATGATACTGATCATTTTGTTATTATTACCATCAATTTTGTGTTGCATGAAATAAAGAAACAGTGAGAAAATGTGGTTCCAAATCAAACACTTACTATCAAAGCATTTCAAAACAAAGCAGACTTTTCAGTTTATTCATAATATGAAATATATTAGTTTGCTTTATCAGTGACAGTGCATATTTGTGCCCCGATTACTAACATTTTGAAGTTAGCTTTTTCCCTAGACCTATGAAATAATTCAAATGTTTAGGACTATGCTACAGCATTAATTCTCAAAGTATATATTGCTTAAGCTTTTTGTACATAAGTATAAACTTGGTCAGAAAAAAAAATCACTGTTTAATATCCCCTAAAAGTAAAGAGTGCAAATTGCCAAGTTTACCCACTAGAGTGCTATTAGACATTAATATTTTGATGCAGATATTGATCTGGTGAGTGAGATATGAAGGTGCTAGCACAGCAATCACTGTATGTGAAGCAGGAGTACATTATTTTTTTTTCACATACAGTACATTTTTGACTGTTACATCAGCACAATTTGAAAGTTTATTATTTTTTTACCCTTTTTTTTCCATTTCTTTATTAATTTTTCTTCAAACTTTACAAAAACCAACATACAGTGCTAGCCCACTGTGTCACATGATACTGTACCCAAGAAAAAAAAAAAAGAAACTCATGAAATTACAAAAATACCATAATTTTCTATCTCCTCTCAAACCTATTCTTTGCTGATCTCCTTCTGCACAGTATCTTCCATATCTCCGGACCTTTCTCCCGTTATGCGCCCATCATTTTAGTAAATCTACTTGTCTGTTTAAACTCGGACCAGACACTCCACTTCTTTTCAAAACCTTCCATTCCAACCTCGCCACCGAACCTTAAATATTCCAGGTTGTAAATTTCGCTTATTTTACTGCACCAACTCCTAATTGTGGGACTTTCTAGCACCAGCCACTGTCGGGGGATTAAACTTTTGGCTGAGTTCAATAACTGAGGGACCAATGTTCTTGTATATTGTTTAGTTGGCATGCTACCCCCATGAAACAAACACACCCATGGGTTCTGTTATTTCTATGTTGGTTATTTCCTTTATTATCTGCAGCACCTCTCTCCAGTATTTTTTCATTTTAGGGCATGTCCACCATATGTGGGCCATAGTTCCGAGTACCTTACACCCCCACCAGCAGAACTGCGAGACCTCCTTTTGGCTTTTTTGTGCTATATGAAGTGTTATATACCAATGTGCCAGGCATTTGTAGTTCATTTCTATAATATTACTGTCTATTGCCATGGTGTTTGCCAGCATCAGTATTTTCCCTGCGTCTAAATCATTCCCTCGCTTTCCCAGTTCAACTCTCCATTTACCTATGAATGGCAGTATTTCAAATCCTTTCAGTCCAATCAGAATTTTATAGAACTTTGAAGTCCCCTTCCTCATACTTGAGGCTGTACATAGCCACTCTACTGGCCTTAGGTTCTCTTCAAATCTAATTGGCTGGGGTAGGGTGGCCACAAAGTGTTTCAACTGGGAGTACCGGAATTTATGTACAGTATTATCAATAAATCTTTTTTATATTTTAAATCCTGTAGTGTGCAAATTTTACCTTTCTCCACTTAATCTCCCTTTCCCTGGTGGGAAATTATTTCTGTCTCTTAGTGGTATCAAAGGTGAGTTATACTCCCATTTTTCCCTTTTGTGCATCATATCCCATATGGCCAGTGTTTTCTGTGCGATATCTTGTGTGTTCGGGCTCAATTCTCTTAAGTGTGTGGGTATCCATATTATTTTCCCTAGTGTAACCTTACAAATCGTGTTTTCCACTTTGACCCATCTTTTTTCTTTATTATATTTTACCCATTATAACCCCCATGATAATAATATGGCGTTATAATAATTCTTAAGGTCTGGTACCCCTAGTCCCCCGTTTGGTCTGACTTTGGTTTGACCGTGTGTAGACAAGACCTATTGAATGGAATTCCAGAGTTTATTCCGACGGCAAAACCGGTCGTGTGTACAGGGCATAAGAGTATCATATTTAATGTTTAAAATATACCTGTGGGAGGGGGATTGGTAGCATTTGCATCTTGTACATGATCTTTGGTAAAATTACCATTTTGAAAATATTTATTCTGCCAGTCCAGGATAGGTGTCTTGTCGTAATTTTACTCCTAAATATTTCAGTTCTGTTTTTTTTTCAAATGAATGAGAACTCATGTTGATAAATCTGCTCCTCCTGATCTCTCACATTAATATTTAGAATCTTAATTTCGAAGGATTCATTTTAAAATTTGATACCTCTCCGTATGTTTTTAATATTTTCATTAAGTTGGGCAGGGTTCTCCTAGGGCTAGTTGTATACAATTTGAAAGTTTAGGTCACATGCACACTGGGTGTCTAGCATCTATATGTCCACTGCTGGCATTTTCATTGGCTCAAGAGGCACAGCTACAACGTCCAGCCTGCTACATTTAGACTGTCAAGGTCTTTGACAGGCTGAAATACCCTGAGGCTAGACAGGTCTGAACATTATACTGAGTTGTACTCGCATTTAGTGTCTTATGTGTTTGGGGACATATGCTAAGAATGCAATTATTCTGCATTCCAATTCCTAGCATGCATGTGGTTTTAATTGTGTGATATGACTTCTGCAACAATATACTACTGCAGGAAGCTACAGTTTTGCTTTGTATAGGTAAACATAACTATGTGGGTCTGAGGTAGGATGACGATGTGGCCAATCTAAACCTATAATGTTTAAAGTGTTAGTAATTTCCAGTTCGAGTCTTCATAAAGAAACTGGGCAAGATGTAAACAGAAAAAAAGAAGATCCTAAAACTGTATTTCAATCTGATGAAGAATGCTTACAGGTCATTCTAAGGAACTGAAGGAAATCCAGAGTTGTCCTTACTCAACATCTTGAAAAATTATCTGATACCAAAGTACATGTGTCAGCTATGAGTCTAAGAGATGGACTTTTACTACAAGTAGCAGCTAGCAAACAATTATTGTGGCAAGACAACAAGCAGAACAAATCAAACTTAGTCAAAAAACATAACACATTGAGCAACAACCATTGGCATATGCTCTTATTTGACAATTAATCCACATTTGAAAATCTGGTTCACAAAAATGCTGTAGTGTAGTTGATAAGAAGTACATTGATGCCTGCCTTCAGCCTTCTGTGACATATGGCAGTGATTCTGGTGTGGTCTGAGGATACATTTCAGTACATGGTATACAATGCAGAACAGAGAATGCTGAGAAATATAACCATTCTTTTATTTGTTATCACATTTCTCCAAGAAATTGACTAATTGAAAGAAAAAAAAAGAATGCACATAACCTCAAAAATGCTGCAAGCACAAAGCCAGACCTTAAGGCAATCAGGTTCTTCACTTTGCAAGGTAATTTTTCAGATCTTAGTGAATGTGGAGACATTTCACTTTGCAAAGAATACCCAATCAAGGAAAATAAACACAGTTTCCTGACAGGCTCCATGGCAGCATACGTGTGGGTAGGCTCCGCCTCCATAACTACCCAATAGGACCCCCTCTCCCATAAATCTTTGCTCTAGGCTGCTATCCATGTTCCTTTTTTGTCCTCCTCCGTAGGACCAGGTGTTGGTTCTCCTACCTGAAGATAAATCCTCCCTACGATCGATGATGCCGAGTGCCTAAGATTCCTCCGATAGGCCCTGACTGTTAAGCAGGGTATGGAGTGTAAAGCAGAGTAGCGCTGAAGATTGGATCGGTTCATCTATGTGCGCACGGTCTATTGCCTAATGTTTCAGGCGACCATTATCTGCTGCCAAGTCCGGTGTGTATGTGTATGGAAGGCGTTCCTCGGCCCAGGTGATCGTAGGTGGAGTGGTAAAGTTTTTTTTTACATTTCATTCACATATGGCAGCAGTGTTTATGTGTATCATACCTCTGTGTGTTTTCTTCCTGCTTCCTGGTGTCCTAGATTGGCGCTGACGCTCTCTGCGTTCCAGCAGCCGCTCTCTCTGTGACTTCCGGGTACCGGCGTACGTTCTGCGCATGCGCGGACCCAATACGAAGTCGAGGCTTGGTTCGCGCATGCGCGCGAGCGTCTCGCGTCTGACGTCGGCGATGACGTCACGGGCGCCACTTTTAAAAGCTGTGAGAAGCTTTCAGAGCCCTGGGAATGATCGTGGGGGATACAGCGACTTCCCGGGGCTACTATCTTGGCGGTTCAAGGTAAGACAATCTCTATTGTCTGGGGGTGGAGGTCTGTTGTCAGTCAGCTGATCCTGTGAATCTGTCTCTGCAGCTTCCTATTGTATTGACATTATGGACTCCTCACTGCCCCCTAGTGGCCAGCCCGCTTGTAGCAGGTATGTTTGCAGTTTTGCCTTTCTGCCTGTACAAGGATTGAGAGTAGGACACCAGCTGATTTTCTTTTCTATCTTCTCTGTGTTTCTTTCCTCACAGCCCTACTAGGTCTGATCCACACCGTAGTTCTCATAAAGGAAGTGGATCATCAAAATCACACCACCGGCAATCTTCCTCCAGGTCTAGCCATCATAAATCTTCCAGATCTGAACAGCGCAATAAGAATCCTTCTCACCCCCCTTCATCTCACTCTAAAGAGAGTTCAGGGAAATCATGCTGGGGATGTAGGATGCCTGTTCCAACAGACAAATCTCTCTGTGATCACTGCTTTTCTAAAGCCGCAGATGAGAGGGATGGTGCAGACCAGCGTTTGGAATCTATGGTTAGGCGGGTTGTGAAAGAATCTCTACAGGAGAGAGAAGCCCAGCAGCCCCGTGATTCCCCATCAGACCCATTATGCCCTCCAGTGGGCGAAGGTTCTGTGCATGAGACATGGGATTCCTCCCAACCAAGTCACCCTTCTGCTCCTGTTTCAGACAGCGAATCGGATCTGGAAGATCCTGGCGTGGGGTTTGAGTACGCTTTAGTTCCTTCTTTGGTAAAGGCAGTAAAGGAGGCCCTGAAGTGGGAAGATCCAGTTACTTCCCCCCCAAAACAGAGGAAGTTTTTTAAGCAGCTCAATAAGGAGCGACAATATTTTCCTTTTCTCTCTGAACTGGGTGAAGTCATTTCTGAAGAATGGAGCAAAATGGACAAGAAAAGTTCCATGCAGTCAAAGGTCTCGAAACTATATCCTTTCAAGGAAGAGGAAGTAAAGCACCTTGAATCAGCCCCATTAGTGGATGCAGCTTTAATGAGACTAGCAAGATATGTAACGCTTCCCTTGGAAGACACTGTATCTTTTAAAGATCCTTTGGAAAGGCGAATTGATGCAGATTTAAAGAAGATCTACCTGACGTCAGGAACGGCATGTAAGCCAGTACTTGCAATAGCTGCAGTTTCCAAAGCTTTGGAATCTTGGTCTGATAATGTGGATGGGTTATTAAGAGGTATCTCCACTGAAACAGCTAGAGATTCTCCTATCCAAGAGATCAGGCTGGCATCAGCCTTTCTTGGGGAGGCATCTATTGATGTCATCCGCCTGATGTCCCGGGTTATGTTGGCAGCTGTTTCAGCTCGTCGTGCCCTATGGCTCCGTCCATGGTTGGCAGACCCAGCTTCCAAGCAAGCTTGGTGCCGAATTCCGTTTGAAGGTTCTTCATTGTTCGGCAATAAGCTCGATAGTGCCATAACCCGGGCCACAGGTGGGAAGTCGGGTTTCCTCCCTCAAGACAGACGCCTACAAAATCAGAAACGCAGTTTTCCTAGAAGACAAAACTCTGATCGCGCTAGGGATGCGCGCAGCTACAGACCTGGTCGGGAGTTCTCTAGATCCTGGAAAGCCAGGCAGTCTTCTTTCAAGAAACCCGTAAAAGGGGGTTCCTCTGGTAACCAGGACGCCACAAAGTCCTTTTGAGATTGGGCCCGCTCAGGCATGCCAGGTGGGGGCTCGTCTTCGCCACTTCGGGCATGTCTGGGCGGCCTCAATTCGAGATTACTGGACCGTCAAGACGGTCTCCTCCGGTCACAAGTGGGTTTTCAGCAATACCCCAAGACTCAGATTTGTTCCCACAGCTCTTCCAGGTTCAGAAGAGAAAAAGCAGGTCCTATTAACCTACGTGAGCTGTTTATTGGATCAAGGCGCAGCCGTCCCTGTTCCAGAAGACGAACAAGGCAAAGGCATGTATTCTCCTCTGTTCATGATACAGAAGAAAAACGGTACATGGAGGCCAGTAATAGATTTGACACATCTCAATTCTTTTATCCGAAAAGAAAAATTCAAAATGGAATCTTTAATTACGATCCAACACTCAATACATCTGGGAGATTGGATGATTTCAATCGATCTGAAAGATGCATACTTTCATGTGCCAGTTGCAACAGAATTTCAGCAGTACCTCCGCTTTGCGGTAGGCAATCAACATCTGCAGTTTACATGTCTACCCTTCGGCCTAACAACGTCACCTCGGGTCTTCTCAAAGGTCCTGTTGTCAGTTGTGGCTCTACTCCGTATCAAAGGGGTTCGTCTCCACCACTATTTAGACGACCTACTTCTCCTAGCTCAGAACGAAGATCAACTGTTAGAGCACAGGAGCTTAGTCATCTCCACCTTGCAGGAATTCGGGTGGCTTCTGAATCTAGAGAAGAGCCATTTAGAGCCAACACAATCTCTGGTGTTTCTAGGGGCTCACTTCAACACATTGGAAGGCACCATCTCCCTTCCAGAGGAGAAGATTGGAGTGATTCGGGACAGAATACACGCAGCCCTAGCGTCGTCTCACCTCTCAGCTCTCCAATGCCTGAAAGTAATTGGCACAATGACAGCTACCATTCCTATGGTGAAGTGGGCCCAATGGCATACACGACCCTTCCAAAAAGGGTTCCTTCAGCAATGGGATTCTTCCAGCCAAGTCCAGCGCATACACCTTACGTCATCCATGAGGACGTCTCTTCTTTGGTGGCTTCAAGGGAAGAATCTGCGCAATCACCATTTAATCATGCCCATCTCATGGGTCACGTTAACCTCGGATGCCAGCAGTCGAGGTTGGGGCGCTCACTGCCTTTCAGAAGTGGCGCAAGGCCGATGGGGTTTTCCTGCTCGGGGGATTGTCTCCAACATCCTGGAGCTGAAGGCCGCCTTTCAGGCACTCCTGTCATTTCGTCACCTAATAGAAGGTCTATCTGTGATGCTAAGGTTGGACAATACAACCGCGGTGGCTTACATAAAGAAGCAAGGTGGAACCCGCAGCTGGTCGCTGCTACAAGAAGTAGAGCCAATAATGAGCTGGGCTCAGAAACATTTGTCCAACATCTCGGCAGTTTACATTCCGGGGGTCCAGAATGTACAGGCAGACTTCCTCTCGAGAGTACAAATGGACAACAACGAGTGGTCTCTCCACAGAGAGGTGTTCGAGTGGCTTCTGACCCTGGGAGTACTTCCAGAGGTCGATCTATTTGCTTCTCCATGCAATCACAAGATGCCCAGATATTATTCGAGGTTCAGAGACCCTCAGGCTTACGGGATAGATGCTCTCTCAGAGCGTTGGAGGTTTCAGAAGGCTTATGCCTTCCCTCCGGTACCGGTGATTCTGCAATTCCTCCGGAGGCTCAGAACAGAGAAGGTGGAGATCATTGCAGTGATTCCTTTATGGCCCAACAGGCCTTGGTTTCCTCTGTTATCACTCCTGAGTTATCAAGACCCAGTTCCCCTTCCTCTCAGGCCGGATCTACTGTCGCAAGGCTCGAGGTTACACCCATGCCCATCTTGCCTACACCTCAGGGTGTGGTTCTTGAGAGGGAAAGGCTTGAATCCCTAGGCTGTCCGGAAGAAGCTATTCCAACTCTTCTTAGTGCCCGGAGGGGAAGTACGAACAGAGTATATGAACGGATATGGTCTAAATTCTCTGATCATATGTCTTCCCGGTCAAATCCGTGTAAATCTCCAGCAGTAGAAGACATTCTAAGTTTTCTCCAATCAGGGCTGGACCTATCTTTAGCAGTCAGCTCACTAAGAGTGCAAGTTTCAGCCATCTCGGCCTTCACAGGAGTATCGTGGGCTAATCATACATTAGTCCGTCAATTTTTTAAAGGAGCTATCAGGCTTAAACCTCAGAGAAGACCTAGGTTCCCCAAATGGGACCTTCCTATTGTCTTGGATTTTCTCTCCAATCTCGGATCAGATCCTGACAAACCTCTTTCCATGAGAGATCTCACGCTCAAGACCACCTTCTTAGTAGCCGTGACGTCGGCTAAAAGAGTATCAGAGATTAGAAATTTAGGCTCAGAAGAACCTTTCCTAACCTTTTTTCCAGATAGGGTAGTGTTGATTCCCATGCTTGGGTCAAACCCTAAAGTGACCTCAGTCTTTCATGAAAATCAAGAGATTGTACTTCCTACTTTCAGATCAACGGACGATCAGGATGTTCATCCACTTGACGTAGGCTACACTCTAAAGCAATATCTGGAGGTCACAAGTCCATTCAGACAAACGGAATTCCTCTTCGTTCTTCTTCATGGCAAAAACAAAGGAAAGCGAGCTTCGGTCAGATCAATCTCTTCTTGGATTGTGCAGACCATTCAGAGGGCATACAAGGCAAAGGGCTTGGCTCCTCCAGAGGCAGTGACGGCTCATTCGACCAGAAGTATCTCGACCTCATGGGCAGCTTCAAGGCATGTCGCGCCTGAAATCATTTGTAGAGCGGCTTCCTGGTCTTCTATAAACACATTTGTTTCTCATTATTGTGTTGAGCCTGCGGCTCTGTCATCTATTAATTTTGGTTTACAAGTATTGTCGGCTGACAATGTAAAATAAAATTGGTTTCTTTGCTCAAACATTTTTGCCCGCCCGTGTGTATTTTTGGGCGAGTTATTTCCCACACGTATGCTGCCATGGAGCCTGTCAGGAAAACGGAAAATTTATATCAAATACTTACCGTAATTTTCCTTTCCTGATAGGCTCCATGGCAGCAGGAGTCCCTCCCAAAATGTCTGGAGTAGGCTAGTTACGGAACATGGATAGCAGCCTAGAGCAAAGATTTATGGGAGAGGGGGTCCTATTGGGTAGTTATGGAGGCGGAGCCTACCCACACGTATGCTGCCATGGAGCCTATCAGGAAAGGAAAATTACGGTAAGTATTTGATATAAATTTTCCGTTTTCTCACTTGCACCTGATTAGATAATGAAAGCCAGTAGAGCTTCATTTACCAATCTCTGTGGAACATTCACTAGAAAAGTGCAACTTTCCTTGCAAAGAGAACAGCCCAGCTGGGTGCCACAGGCTGCAGGGACAGCCCTGCTGGGCGGCCACGAAAAGGCTGGGAGAGCAGCATGGGCTTCAGGAACAGCCCAGGATTTGGTGACTCCTGGCAAATCATCATTCAACCCCTAGATTGTGAACCACTGCTCTAAATAAAGAAAAATAAAAGTAGATTGTTTTTCAAGCAAAATTTCACACATCAGGAAACTTTTGCCAAGGAAAAATCATTAATTTTGTGATGTTCCTGGAAGAAAAAGCATTGGGATTCATCATTTCACACCAGTAAGGGTTATGGGGGGGATGGGGGATAATTCAAATTTTTTATGTTTTAAGTGACCAAATAAGAAAGCAATATACTTTCTTATTGGGTGCTAACCTTATTATGCAGTCATGTATCTTTTACATTAGGGCAGCAAAGGAAAAATATAAAATCTTGTGAACATTAAACTTAATCTTTAAAGCATTAGGCAATCCTTTCAAATGAATCTCTGGTAACTGTAATACCTGTATTGCAAGTAAAGCGCAACTACCTGCTTTATTTATATGTTAAAAGCGTAATATAACTGAATTCCAAATTACATCTCCATGTTTTATTGAGTCTGTACAACTCTTCTATTTAGTGCAACTTTTTATTGCTTTTATACTTACCAAGGTAGCCCTAAACTTTGCTGTTATATTATATTTTTAGCTGTAATGCAAGTTCACCATCAGTGTTATTTATGCAAAAACTCTCATCTAACATACAGGCAGGGTATGGAAACATGTGCAGCTCACTCATGCAGGTGCAACACTGCGCTAGATCAGCAAAACCAGATATAAGCACAGTCAGCATGTTGTGCTTTTGAGGGCTTCTGAAGAAATTTTTCTCATCCAAGGTCTGTGATTTTTCTTATTGTAAGTGTTAGGGAGGGCAAAGGGTATAAGTAGATTTTAATTTTAATTTCAGTTTCACTTTATAAAATTCACTAATAAAAAAGTGTTATATTAATACACCCCATCATTTATTCTATCTTTTGTAGAGTTCAATTTAGTGTACACACTAAAATAAAGCACAATGCACATCTTGTATCAGGAAATATTCAGCAGATATTAGTATTAATAATACTCATCAAGCACTTCATTCTAGCACCAATATGTGATCAAAGCCTTAAATTATACACCTGAAACAAACTAAAAAGTAAATGGCTATTTTGGTTTACTTTTTATATCCCTGTTGTTCTTTGAACCACTTTATCATAAAAACTTACATGATCAATAAACAATAATATTATAAAATGGCTTATGTAGTGGTAGAACAGTGTTTAGAGTTGATGGCACCTAATAGAGTATGCTTGATTTCCTGCCAGAGGTAGTCATGTGCACACTGAAATATTTTGTTTCGGAATTTTGTTTTCGTCCGAAAAATAAATTTATTTAGTTACTCCCGAAATTCGTTTTTCTTTATTTCCTTTTTTGTTATAAACTTGCATTCGTACGAAAATCCAAATTAAATAAGGTTGAATCTGTCATTGAAGGCTTATGGTGTCTGTCGAATGTTCAAAGAAGATTCGGCAGAGCAGCTATACTGTACAACGCCGCAATCATACATTTCCGGTCGAATTTTCCGCCTACAAGCTAGCTGTAGTAGAATTCTAATGTTGTAGACACCATGAGCCAAAGATTCAACATTTGTATATTTTTCGTTGCTTTGTTGAATCTTCATCATTTATTTATTGGTCTACTACTCTACCCCAACAGTCAGCTAACTTTCGTTTCTCAATCGCAAGTGCAGTGCAATGGTGGGCGCGGCATCTGACGCTGTGTCAGTCTCAATTTCAAATAATATGGTATCAATGAATTTTGACATGGAGGATGTTTCTGGGCCTTCTATGGAGGCAGCAACAGCAGCAACATCCCCAACACCATCATCCAAAAATGGGCACAGGAGGGGGACACAAGCTGCAACCAGCAGGAAGCGTAACCTTATGTGGACTCACATTGAGTCCCAGGTCCTTGTAAGGGAAATGCTTCCTTGCTGGATGCAGCTGTGTGGCCCCGCTCCAGGGAAATCACTCAGGAGTGGAAGCGGGAAAAGTGGGAGGAGATCTCCAAAAGGGTTGAGGAGACCTATTGCCATCGGCGTGACCCGAATGCCTGTCACAAAAAATTCTGCATCATAAAATGGTAAGTAACGTGTCTGATTATTTTTTTTTTACATTTTAACCACTTTAGCCCCAGAGGATTTGGCTGCCAAATAACTGTGCCACTTTTTACGATTCGGCACTGCGTCGTTTCAACTGACAATTGTGCGGTCGTGAGATGTGGCTCCCAAACAAAATTGACCTCCTTTTTTTCCCACAAATAGAGCTTTCTTTTGGTGGTATTTGATCACCTCTGCGCTATGAACAAAAAAAGAGTGACAATTTTGAAAAAAAAAGCAATTTTTTTTTTACTTTTTGTTATATAAGTATCCCCCAAAAATATATAAAAAACTAATTTTTTCCTCAGTTTAGGCTAATACATATTCTTCTACATATTTTTGGTAACAAAAATTGCAATAAGCGTTCATCGATTGGTTTGCGCAAAAGTTATAGACTCTACAAAATAGAGATAGTTTTAAGGCATTTTTATTAATATTTTTTTTTACTACTAATGGCCGCGATCAGCGTTTTTTTGTGACTGCGACATTATGGCGGGCACATCTGACACTTTTGATGTCATTTTGGGACCATTGTCATTTATACAATGATCAAAGCTCAAAAAATGCACTGATTTTACTGTGTAAAAAATGACACTGGCAGGGAAGGGGTTCGCTGTTCGGCTAACTGGCGAACAGCCGATGTTCGAGTCGAACATGAGTCCGACTCGAACTCGAAGTTCATCCCTACTACCCAAATTAAATTTATGCTCTTCTCTCACCACATATAGAGCTTTTATTGGTGGCATTAGATCACCGCTGGGTTTTAAATTTTTTGTTATTGAAAAATAAAAAGAGTTAAATATATAAAAAAAAAAAAAAAGTGGATGGGGGGGTCCACATCCACAAGTGGGTTGATGCTTTGCAAAAGAAACAAGAAAGGAAATTTTACACCATACACAGTTCGCACAAGTGAGTAAAAATTAGAAAGGTGGACTGGACATCTATATTTACTCGGCAGTCGGCACAATCCCAATCCTGTCATGTATATTTTATTGTGCACCAAAAAAGCACACATTTTTCTTAAAATAAGTTTGGTTAGTAAATAAATGTGCAAATCTTATGCTACATGAAAAAATGTGCCTAATCCAAAAATTCGCTTTGCATTGTTTCATTCTACGGGTTCATTCTACATGTGTTTCATGTGTTGATGTCATTTTCAGATTACAATTGTAGTTTAATTGTGGAACCCGTTTCTCTTCTCTTTTTGTTTTGCAGTTCCATAGCGCATAAGCGCAGGCAGTTGGGGCACAGAGGGAAGCAGGTGCCTCTCCTCCCCCATGAGAAGCTGCTGTCTCATCAAGGTTGGTGTCAGCATTGCATTGTGCAATGTGTGCAGGACATTTTTTTTGTCAAGCATCCGACGCGACATTTACCATGATGTGTTTGATTTTATTTAAAGATCGTATCCAGGCCCAGCGCCGCCGGAGGCAGAGGGTTGGAGGAGCAGGAGTCCTCCACCTCAGCAATGTGCAGTAAGTACTGTAGTAGTGACACTAATACAGTGGGTCCTTTTCCATTTGTCTAGCCTTCCATTGTCGATTCCAGTGTCATTGCTTCTCGCTCAATTGCTTGCGTAACTTACGTAATATGACAGAACGTCACCGCTCTGAACTGAGGCGCCTGATCAGTGGCGGTGCACCTAGCACTCGCCGCTGGAACCAGGACAGGTAAGTGCCTCATATTTTATTTTTTTTACTGATTTTTTCTAAATGGTGATTGCATGTCCCTGCCTTGTAGATAAACGTTAGTGACCTGCCCTTTATTGCCATGCTAATGGATAATTCATTTTATATATATACACTACAGTATATTTATTTATAGTAATTTAAAGCTTGAACATTGTAACTTTCATAATTTCTCCTTTAAAAAGGTGTCATCCAGTCAGAGGGGGAGGCTCAGGAGGAGGAGGCTGAGGCAGCAACACCCACATGTAAGTTAGTATAATCTTGCTGGTATCTGCTGAGTGATCTGGAGGCTACTCGGTACCTTGGTGACCAGATGGCTGGCATTCATATGTCCCTACAGCGACTGGTCACCAGGTTGGGGGAGAATATATTTTTATAATTTTTTTATTTTATTTTTTTTTGTTTTGTTTATGTTAAAAAATAAAAAAATGTTGTTCAGAAAAAATTGTTTTCTTGAGTTTTGCTTTCCTTGTTAGATTCATGTGATGTTTATCTAAATGAACTAGTCCATTTATTGTTACTAACTTACTAGAGGCCTTATAATTGTAGTTTTTCTACATTTAACCATCAGGCTGAACTTAGAAAATTTAAGAGATTTCTCTCTACACTATTTCAATGTGCAAAGGGTAATCCCATGTATTGTGTCCAGTCACGCCGTTCAGCTTTCCCTCCACAAGAATACACAGCAGATAGTTACAGCAGGGGTTAAACTCCATACAGTCCTCAACAGTTCACAGGACATAGGTTGCAGTTAACCAGACAGAGGTTCACAGGCTAACGCAATCACAAGGGGCAACAGTTCAAAGGCAGTCATCATTTCCAGGGCTTGAGTAACATGGCAGCAGGGTAGATTACTCACACTGGTGACTTCGGACAATTGCAGATGGTCATGAAAAAGGTGGAGGATCAGAGAGGGCCCTGGTGTCCCCAGGGTCAGAGATGGCAAATGGGAGGGGTCCTGGGAATCTGGATGCAGCTCAGCAGTGACCAACTAATCTATCTTGCATAGAATCACATTTCCAACTGTATGCTTCTTTGTGCTATGTTGTGTTGGTAAAAAATTCTGATCCTTGAGTTGGCAGTCTCTCCACCAAGAGGAACTGTCATGCTGTTGAGGTCATCTTTAATCACTGTCTCTTATTTCCAGACCATCATACAAAAATGGTTAAATTAGCACACGTTGCTATTTGTATTTACAAAGACAGCAACACGTGAGCAGTAGCGCCACATCAAGGCTTCAACCCTTGCTACTGTCCATTCACACAACATTCATTCATGCAATCACGCACACTCTAGTCATTCTACACAACATTCATTACAAAAAAGGGTGATGGAAGGAATAAAGGGAAAAATGGGGATTGCTTAAAACAATATCATTCTATTTAAATCTTGGGGTCATACCAAAGACAAGTAGAAAACTGCTATTGTGTCAAGTGGTAAGAAAATAAAAAAAATGATTTTCCTCAACATTTGGATGGTTCCTCTGAGTCCCATCTATCTTCAGATGGTAACAATGATTCAGGTCTCTCAAGTTAAGGGTAGGGTAACCCAGCTTGGGGAGGTTACATTTGAGGAAAGTTATTTGTTCCATCAAATGGGGTGTTAGTTGTGCACAGTGTGGAGTAAGGATATTCCCAGTAATAGAGAAAACTCTCTCACTTTGCACAGTGGTTGGAGGACAGGATAGTAGTTGCTGGGCAACCAGGCAAAGACCAGGCCACAAACTTTTCTTACCATCCCAATAGGTCAAAGGGTCCTCTGTAGGAAGCAAAGGTGCTTCATATAGGTAGGCCCTGACCATTTCAGAGACACTGCTCTCCTCTCGATTACCTGCTGCTTGACCTGCATCCACCAGATTGTCAAATGCCTCTACCCAACATGCACATGCTCCACTCGGTTGTTTTTGAGTGATGGTGCCAGGCCTTGGAATAGCAGACATGGCAGGTAAATCTTCCAAACCGGCCTCATCCTGCATACATCTCTGTTGCTGCAAATTATGGACCCTTTCAATCAGTTTTTCTTTCCAGTAGGAGTGGCTGTTGTCTCTGACTGCCAGTTTACCTTTGATCCTGGGATCACACAGGGAAGCCAGCATGAGTTCAGGGCTTTTGCGGACACGGCCATTTAGCCGATCTTTTAAGTTATCTTGTAGCTTTCTGATGAAAGACGCTACATCGGCATGAAGTGGGCTACCACAAACAGGCTCACTGTTTTCTAGGAACGATCCCATCTTTTCTATGAGATAGGTAAACAAGGGTGACCTGTCCTAGGCTGGCATTGTTCTGACTCAAGTTTTCCGTCACATTCCGAAAGGGTTTTAAGACTTAAACGAAGTGCCCAGTTATACACCAGTCATCACGTCCCAGTGTGGAATCACTCCCAATGCTGTGGTGGGATGATAGATTGTGGATGGCTGTCTTTTGCTCCAAAATGCGTTCCAGCATTTCCAGGGTATAGTTTCACCGGGTGCTGACATCTTGTTTCAGGCGATGTATGGGGAGCCCTGATTGTTCTTGCTTCTCCCTCAACAGTTGACTAGCCCCTACACTGCGGTGGAAATGCCTTGCAATCTTTCTGCAAAGGTCCAAGATTTGAGCAATCTTGTTGTTTTTCTCCACTGGAATTGCACCCTTGACCACTAAATGCAGTATGTGTGCAGAACAGCACACACTGACAAAAGATCCATCTTGGAGCGCTTTAACTATGTTTGAACCTCCGTGTGTCACAATGAACCAAACAGAGACATTGGTGACTGCCCACTATCCAAACCAATTGGCCAACATCTATTTAATTGCCCGCAATATGTTGGCAGAGCTGTGTTTATCATCACAGACTTGTGTGTGGAGCAGGAAAGCTTGATAACCCTGCTGGTCTTGTGCTGCAGACCTGGTTCCTGATGAAGTTTGAACTCTTATGCCCCGTACACACGGTCGGATTTTCCGATGGAAAATGTCCGATCGGAGCGTGTTGTCGGAAATTCCGACCGTGTGTGGGCTCCATCGGACATTTTCCATCGGATTTTCTGACACACAAAGTTGGAGAGCAGAAGATAAAATTTTCCGACAGCAAAATCCGTTGTCGGAAATTCCGATCGTGTGTACACAAATCCGACGGACAAAGTGCCACGCATGCTCAGAATAAATAAAGAGATGAAAGCTATTGGCCACTGTCCCGTTTATAGTCCCGACGTACGTGTTTTACGTCACCGCGTTTAGAACGATCGGATTTTCCGACAACTTTGTGCGACCGTGTGTAGACAAAACAAGTTTGAGCCAACATCCGTGGGAAAAAATCCTAGGATTTTGTTGTCGGAATGTCCGAACAAAGTCTGACCGTGTGTACGGGGCAGTACACTAGTGTCACCACCAACAGGCACAGCTCGCGCGCAGAAGCGAACGCATACGTGAGTAGCGCCCGCATATGAAAACAGTGGTCAAACCACACATGTGAGGTATCGCCATGACCGGTAGCAATAATTCTAGCCTTAGACCTCCTCTGTAAAGCAAAACATGCAACCTATAGAATTTTTTAAATGTCGCCTAATGAGATTTTTAAGGGTAAAAGTTTGACGCTATTCCACGAGCGGGCGCAATTTTGAAGCATGACATGTTGGGTATCAATTTACTTGGCGTAACATTATATTTCACAATATAAAAAAAATTGGGCTAACTTTACTGTTGTCTTATTTTTTTATTTAAAAAAGTGAAATTTTTCCAAAAAAAGTGCGCTTATAAGACTGCTGCGCAAATACGGTGCAAAAAAAAGTATTGCAATGACCGCCATTTTATTCTCTAGGGTGTTAGAAAAAAAATATATAATGTTTGGGGGTTCTAAGTAATTTTCTAGCAAAAAAAAACTGTTTTAAACATGTAAACACCTAAAATCCAAAACGAGGCTGGTCCTTAATTGAACCCTCTCTATTGCCTCCTGTGCTCTGAGTAAGTGGTGTGGTTGAGGAGGTACCACCAGTACAGTCAGAGTCCATTATGCTGCTTCCTGCACTATCATCTTCTTTTTCTGCCTCTGCCCGCAGTAAAGTAGAGTGGTGGTAATTTTTAAGGTGTAGGTTCATACCAGCATTGGTTAAATGACCTAACTTTTAACCCCTACTCACTTGCTTCCCACACAATTTACACTTTGCAAAGAACCCGCCTTCCAATGTTTGAAAGTATTTCCAAACGTTGCTGCAGCGGAAAGCAGCCCTTGACCCTGTTGATCTCTATTTAGGGCTGATATAGCTGCAGCAGGTAGCACACCACTGGTGGAAGCTGTTGCCACTACAGTTACACTTGGTGAACTAGAACTAGTGCTGCTAATGGCAGGGGTGCTGGGGACTGGGAGGTCGGTGATATCGTCACAGGATTCTTCCTCCATAATAACAGAGGGAGAAGGGGAGTTAGCAGCAGATCAAAATAGTGGACTGCTACCTGTCCTACTCCTCACAAAATATCCCTCTTGCACTTTCTCTAGGTCAAACTGTAAATCCTGTGGGCTAAGAGTGTATAAAACGTCTGCAATGGTTGGGGAAAGAGGAGCATCACATTCAAAATCATTCTCTTCTTGGGCCAATGAAAAAAAAGTCTCACACTCTGTCTCTGCTGCTGTCTCCCTCAATTGCTTTTTTGGGGAGCTGGGCAGTGGCACTGGCAGTGTGATTGGTGGTAGTGAGTGTAAAGGCAACTCCACTTTACTAGGTTTCTTGCATATTCCATAAAAATAAGCAGCCATGACACCTGTAGAAGTAGAAGGAGGCGCTGCACTGGCAGTGGAAGCGGCAGCAGATGTTGGTGGTCTGGCAGGAAAACTAATATTAGAACTGGTGGTGGTGGAACTAGCTTTGCTGGTGGCACTGGTGGTGACCCCCACTGTTGTGGACAGCATGTTTGTGCCGGCAGAAGTGTCAGAGGCACTAGTAGCAGAGACCCTGCCACTTTTTTTAGCAAGGTGTCCACCGTGACCGCGACCACGACCACTACCTCTACCTGCCTTCACTTTTCCGTTAGAACGGTACATTGCTGACTTGCTGTATAGTTCAGAAAATGGACTGGTGATAGTGATCAGTCACTGATCAGACAGGTAACAAGATAGGGTATATAGAATCTCAATCTATAATATAGAATCTATATAAATCCCCCTCCACAACACAGGCAGGCCCTGAGGCTATCACAACACTAGCAGCAACACTAGTATCACTAGTATCTCTATCTATCAAGTTCACAACACTAACACAATAGCAGCAGATTATTGTGAAAAAGTTAAGTTGAACTGTAGCTTGCTTCGCTATTGTTCTGCTGCTGTGCTTATGCTCACTTGATAAATAATTCAGATTCTCTGACAAAGTGACAAACGGACCAGCTAAGATTGACTGTCTTCTGAAATGATTCAGCGTGTGTGTCTCTCTCTGCTAGCAAATCGTAAGTGAAAGTAAGTTGGCTGTACGTGCGTGGTTCTAGCTATTTTACTGCCCCTCCTCTTTGGTTACAATCGGCCAATAACATTCATCATCATCATTATTTTTATTTTACTTCCCCCACCCAATTCCAGCAGCGACCTTTTCTCTCTATGTCCAATCTTTTCTCTCTATGTCAAATCTTTTCTCTCTATGTCGAATCTTTTAGAATAATCTTGGACTGCTATGGATGGACTATAGAGTTAAGGTTAGGCACATTCGACCACAGGTTCGATAGACAAAGATTGTTATTGTCAGCGTCATGTCGAATCTCCTATCTATATCGAACTGTTGTCGCAACTAAATGAAAATAAAGCATTTGTTTATGTCGGATCTTTCAGTTTTCGGATTCTGCGCTTTCGTTATCGTTTGTTAAAACGATAACGAAAATACCTGAAATTCGGACAAAAATGCATTCGGACGAAAACAAATGCACATATTTGGCCAGAGGTATTTCCTGGTCCCTGACCTTCAGGACATAACCAATTATACTTCTGGCACTGCCTTTTGTGTCACACTGAAGCTTGTATGAGTTGGTACAGACTTAAAGTGGAGTTCCATGCTTTTTTTTTTATTAAGAGTCAGCAGCTACAAAAAGTTTAGCTGCTGACTTTTAATAAACAGACACTTACCTGTTCCACGGTCCAGCGATGCGGCCGCACGGAGCCCCACTCCTCTCCCTCTCCTCTCCTTGGCACATTAATTGGAACTGTGTGCACCTGGCCGTGACAGCTTGCGGCTTCACGGCCGGGCACACACTGCGCATGCGTGAGTTGTGCTGTGCTCTCCCAGTGGACAGGCAATTTTCTGGGACCTGTCACATGTCCCAGAAGATTGCAGAGAGGGAGGACCCGCCTAGGCGAGACGAGGAGTCGCCTAGGTGGCCCCGTGGAGCAGAAGGAGGAAGTGGGACAGGGAGTCCCTCTCTAAAGTAGTCACCCACTCCCCCCAAAAAAAAATACATGCCAAATGTGGCATGTAAGGGGGGAGGAGTACTTAAAGCGGAAGTTCCACTTTTGGGTGGAACTCCGCTTTAAGCCAGTAAAAAGCCTGTACAGACTTAGTTACAAATAAACTGCTAGTAGGCTTTTCCAACAATACCCTTTAGGCCCAGTTCACACTGGTAAGACATACGCTCCGACTTTGGGAGCACATGTTGCATGACGTGTGTAAATCAATGATTCCTTATGAGAGCTGTCTTAACTGGTCCAACACAAGTCTGTCTGATTTTGAAAAAGGTTCCTGCACTACTTTAGTCTGACTTTGGTCCTATTTCAACCTATTGAATATCATTGAAGTCAGATCAAAGTCAGATCCTTGTCCTAACCATCCCACTTGTGACATCCGACATGATTACAGCAGCAGGAAAAGAAATTTATGTCACACTGGGATTGTTTTGATTGGTCAAAGGACAAGTCAGACTATATCAAAGATGGAGCAAAATCTTATCTTGTTCATTCAAGTTGGATGGAAGTAGGACCAAAGTAGGTCTAAAGTAGGACCGATGTCGCAGGGCAAAGTAGAATGACAGTCGTACAACAGTTGTGCTGTACCAGTGTGAACCATGATCCAGTACTGAATTTGCAATCAATGTTCAATTTGAACTTCTTTATGAGGATTTAGACCTTCTGCCATGTGTTTATTGATGTCTGTGATCCAACTAGAGATATCCCATCACTTCCTGTAACTGAGACACCACAGCAAGAAAAGAGAGGAACACGTGTTAATGAAACAGGGGATCTAACCCCTCCCCCACAAAAAATATATATTTTAACTGGAGTTCCTTTCCCTGTGCATCCAGTGTCACCAGAACATAAAGCAAGGGAAAAAATTTCTCCAGTGAGACACAGACAGAAAAAACCTTATAACTGTGCCCCTTCTCCAACAAAAAATTGCTACAGCTGGACTATCAAGATAATAAACCTCATGCAAGTTTGAGGTATGTGGCCTTATCTTGTCTGAGATCAGGTGATGTGAATATCAAATATCAGTTTCTACCCAAGTACACAAAGTGAACCAAATTTTACAAATAAGAAATGCATCTGCAAAAAAAAACCATTAATTATTTGCTATTAGGACATTGTTGTCACCAAATTGTTTATGATTTCTTCAGCTATATTTATTTACGTGTTGACAGAATGTGAAATTAATTTGATTTGTTTCTGAATGTTGTTATTAGCATTTATCTAAAAATTATCAGTAAGACAGGACTGGAGGCTTTTAGTGCTTTTGTATAAATCAAAATTCATTATTTGACAAGAGTAAATGAAGTTCCCTGCAAAAAGATACTCTGTTGCGCTTTATACAGTTTTATGCATTTATAAAGCATGGCTGTGAAACAGAAAAGCAAACAAGACAGACCATGGTTAATTTGATTGTGGCAACAAATTAATGTAATGCCAAGTGCTATGTGTATGTGCTGCCCTGATAAATTTGTTATTGCCAATGTTGTCTGTTAAGAAGAGCCTGGCTAGCTTTGCGTTTTGTCATCCTTTGTTACTCATATAACAGAATAATGTTTATGAACTAAATGCCTACACCATTAAAGATAAACGCTTTTCTCTCTCTCAACTGATTTAGGTTGCATAGCTAGACATACCTGTGCCTATTAGTACTAAAAAACGTTCTTAATACATCTAAAATCAGTTTTACAGGCATTATAAACTTCAAATGTTGCATAAACAGTTGAAATGTGTTTTAGAGTTGAAAATGTTTTTATTGGTAAGAAGTAACAAAAGGAAATAATACAGTTGACATAAAATATTATACCGTAAAAGGACAACCAGCGTGCCAAATGGCTATCGCCCACAGCAAACCTGGCAGCTATAAAGTAGTAGATCATATAAACAAGTTATGTCAAACATCAAGATGGTAAGATGGAAAAAGAGAAGACAAAGGGGGAGAAGTAGGATGAAAGATAAGAGAAAGAAAAGGGTAGAAGGGGAAGGGGGGGTCTGCTGGCTGGAAACGGAGAGGAAGGACTCTAGTTTGTCAGTTACAAGAATGAATCAGGGATCAGGGGGCATTCAAATTTATGGAGGAAGCTGGAGTCAGGGAGCAATGTAACCAGCGTATCTGAGGAGGAGAAGCGCAGCCAGATCGACCATAGTATTGTGAATTTATCGTAGGTATCATTACCTAGCGTCAACATCTCCTCCATACGCATAATATCATTCATAGTGGAGGTCCAAAAGGCTAACGAGGGGATAGTCATTGTCTTCCAAAAAAGAGGTATGAGTTGGGGAGCCGCAGATAGGAAGAAGCGTAATAGACAGCGTTTTTGAGAGGTTATCGATCCTGGTAGGATAGAGAGAAGAGCTATTTCAGGGGTCAATTGCAAAGGATCATCATAAATGTTTTCATAAACCTGGGATACCTGTTTCCAGAAGGGTCGGATCCGATCACACTCCCACTAGACATGAAGGTTCGATCCTGTTGCTGTAGAACATCGCCAACAGGTAGATGGAGTGGAGGGGAATATTTTTCGTAGCGTGGCGGGGTCCCTGTACCATCTTGACATAACCTTAAAATTTTTCTCTTGTGAATAACAAGAGATTGAGGACTTGTGTGTGAAATGGAATGCAGTTTGCCATTCCGCTCTGGAGATGGTCTTTTCCAAGTCTGCCGACCACATTCTAGTGTAAGTGGGTAAGTCATTTTGTGTGAGGGCTTGAATCAGGCTGTAAATGTGTGAGAGTAAATGTCTAGGTAATTCTTGAAGAGAGCCCAGGTGTTCAAATTCAGTCAGAGGGCGATGAATCTGAGAGGAACCGAAAAGGTGTTTGGTGAAGGTAGTGAGGTGTAGGGAGGTGAGCCAGTCCTGGTTTCCTGTCGGGATATTTGGAGTTCCATTGTCTGCATGAATGAAGGAATGAGCTTGTAGCCAGGAGGTGCGGAGGAAAGAGCCTAGAGCATGAACCCCTATACCTTGTGGAAAGGCTGGATTATCAAAAAGTGGTGATAAGGGGGATGGATCTGAAGACAGTCCTCTCCTATACCAGAGCACAAGGGCAGCTGTAGTTAGAGGAGAAGAGTTGGCCAGAGCTGGTAAATTCCTCTTATAACCCCAAAGTAAAGCCCTTAGATCGACGGGGGACATATCCTGTTCAACCATAACAGAGGCTTTTTGAAAGGGTCGTGGGAACCATTCAAGGATACGCGCCATTAATGTAGCTTTGTAATATAGTTCAAAATCCGGTAAACCTGTACCACCTTGATTTTGGCCGTGTGAGTAATTTAAATTTGATTCTAGATAATCCTTTATTCCACAAAAAGCGGATGGAAAGAGAGCACAGGGTAGAGAAAAAGGATTTGGGTATGATGACCGGTATGGTCTGGTATAGAAAAAGTAGTTTGGGCAAAGTGTCCATCTTGAGGGTATTAATACGTCCAAACCAAGGTATAGTTTTGTACCCCCAGGAAGCTAAGTCTTTACGGAGATGGGAGAGGAGGGGAATATAGTTTAATGTAAAAAGATTGGAAAGGTTAACCGGTATTATCACTCCCAGGTAAGTGATGCCCTTGGTCTGCCAATGAAATGAGTAGTTGGATTGGAGCGTGGACATGGTAGATGCAGGGAGAGAAATGTTAAGGGCCTCAGTCTTGGAGATATTAAGTTTAAAATTACTTAACTTTCCAAAGCATTGGAAATCTAAGAAAAGTGAAGGAAGGGTTATATGGGGCTGGCGGGCATAAATTAGTAAGTCATCGACATACAATGAAAGCTTATGGTGTGCGGATGGAGTGTGTATGCCTTGTATGGAATCATATTGGTGAATGCCAAATGCTCCATCACAATGACAAAAAGAAGGGGGGAAAGGGGGCAGCCCTGGCGAGTCCCGTTGGATATATCAAACGCTGCTGATGAGGTACCATTAACCAAGACCGAAGCAGAGGGGTGAGAGTAAAGTGACATAATTTTGGAAATGAAAGGGGATCCCAACCCAATTTGTTCAAGTGAAAGTTTCAAGAAGTGCCAGTTGACCCGGTCGAATGCCTTCTCGGCGTCAAAGGAGAGAAGGCAGACCTGTTGATGGTGGCGTTGGGAATATGAGATGAGGTGAATAGTTTTGCTAGTATTGTTCAGTGCCTCCCTACCCGGAACAAAGCCAACCTGATCTCTATGTATGATCCTGGGGAGAGAGGGAGAAAGCAAGGATTTTGGCAAAAAGTTTAAGATCAATATTTAATAATGAGATGGGGTGATAACTGCTGCATTGGGAGGGATCTTTATTGGGTTTCAGTAAAATGGATACATTAGCTCAGTGTTTCTCAACTCCAGTCCTCAAGGCGCACCAACAGGTCATGTTTTCAGGATTTCCCTCAGATTCAAACAACTGTGGTAATTACTAAGGCAGTGAAACTGATTAAATCCCCTGTGCAAAATAATGGTAAGCCTGAAAACATGACCTGTTGGGGCGCCTTGAGGACTGGAGTTGAGAAACACTGCATTAGCTGATAATAGTTCTTTGGAGGGGAGAGTAGTGTCATCAATGGAGTTAAAGGCCCTGGTTAGGAACGGAACCAGCAGAGGCGCAAAGGTTTTGTAAAACCTCGGGGTGTAGCCATCGGGGCCAGGGCACTTTCCTGGCTTTAGTCCCTTGATGGCGCCCATGAATTCCGGCTCCAACAGGGGACCATCCAGAACTGCGGACTCCTGGGGGTCGATCATGGGCAGCGCCGTCTCCATTATATATGTCTGCATCGGATCCTGGGAGCGAGGCACAGGACTTGGTGAGCATGTTTGCGGGAGGTTATATAATTGAGAATAGAAGTCTTTAAATGAAGTGGATATGCCTTTGCAATCAAAGACTTTGGTCTGGTCTGGCTTGGTGATGAAGGGAATGGGGCAACGTGGCGCTCCGGGATGGATGACCCATGCTAAGTGTTGACCATATTTGTTAGCTATAGAGTAATAAGATTTGCGGGCACGATCCCTAGCTATGAGAGAGTGGGAGTCTAGTAATTGGAGAAGATCACGGCGGGAGTTAGAAAGAGTAACAAAAGTAGAGGGATCCAAGGTTTGTTTGTGGAGGGATTCCATATCCGAAATGGCGAGACGAGAACCGTTTTGTATAAGGACACCCCTGACCACACACTTCAGAGCCTCCCATTAATTAAGTGGAGAGGTGGTATCTGCTATATGATCAGATCGAAAATTTTTGATCGTTTTAGTAACTTCAGCGACACACACTGAGTCTCGCAGAAGATTGTCGTTGAGACGCCAAGAATTCCCTCTACGTGATTGTGGGGGTCGGGCAAAGGATAAGTAAACCGGAAAGTGGTCAGACCAGAGGGCATGCCCCAAGGAGGTTTGTAGTTGGGTGTCTAAGAGGGATTGGGAAATGAGGAAATAGTCTAATCTACTATATGAGTTGTGAGCTATGGAGAAATAGGTGAAATCTCTGTCTATAGGATGGTGTATGTGCCACACGTCCACTAGGTGATGTGAATGTAGAAGAGACCTGATGTGTGAGAGTGAGGTCGTGGTTATGGAAGACTTACCTGTAGAAGTGTCGGCAGATGGGGACAGAGCCACATTGAAGTCACCTCCAACGATAACACAGGGACCTCCAAAGGAGGCTAGTCTGGTGAGAGTGGATGATAGGAAACGAGCCTGATCAGTGTTAGGGGTGTATATATTAGCAACTGTAAGAAAAAAATTATAAATTTTAATTTGAGAAACACAAAATGACCATGATCATCAATACACGAGTCAAGAACTTCAGGGTGAAAGTACCTATGAAATGCGATAGAAACCCCTTTGGATTTAGCAATCGGGTTGGTACTGTGGAACCAGGAAGTGTAGTAACGATTAGGTATCGTGGGAGTTGAACCAGATCGAAAGTGGGTTTCCTGTAGAAAGAGGATGTTGGTTCTTTGTTTGTGAAAGTGATAGAGGATCTGGCTACGTTTCTCTGGGGTGTTAAAACCTCTACAATTGTAGGAAGCTAGGTTGAGAGGTGGAGTAGCAGCCATTTTAGGGAGGATGTATTGGCAAAGGGGAAGAAAATAAAACAACGAGAGTCTCTTGTGAGACAGCTCCAGCCAGCAGGAGGGGGGGGGGAGAGGGGAGAGGTAAGGTAAAAAATAGAAGGAGACATGTAAGACAGAAAGGTAGTAGCAGAAAAGGACAGGGAAAGAGAGAAAATAGAGAGAAAAAGAGTCCCAGAAACCATATCTAGCAGAGTGGTACAGTTGTATGAGTTGTATGTTCTGTTGAGAACAGAGGTAGGAAGCTGGGACCCTGAAAATTGCATATAGAACAATATACTGAATGTACTAAAATAGACCACTAGGTGGTGCCATGTAATCAAAAATGTAAAAAAAACAAAATACATAAAACTGTATAATAGGGAACATCTAGAAACCAGGGTACGGTGCCAAGTATGAGCACCAAATATTCCTAAGGGGGGGTTAGTGGTTAGCATGGGAGAGCTCCCGGAGCCCCGGGACCCAAAGGGCAGGTAATATATGTAATTAAAATAGGCTGTATGAATAAGTGTAAAAGGTATAAACAATAAAATATCACGTTGGGAGAAAACATGGGTTAGGAGATACTGGAAACAGTTATGTTCGGCATGAGAGCAATAGTGAAATGAAAACTGGCGCACATGTCCCTGGAAAAGGAAAAAAAAAAGTTTAAGGTCAGGCGGCAAAAACCTCCAGTGTGAAGAAGCTGGATGCACTTAGGGACCTGTGTCATGGCAGATGAGGAGAATAATAATAGCAAGAGGCAGGATTGATGATTCACGGTAAGTTCTCCCTTGGATAACTTGCGTCCATTAGTCCAGCTTTAGACTGAGGAACCTGGTATCTTCCGAGGGAAAAACCCAACGTGGGTAAAAAAGAAAAGGGATAAAATCTTCCAACTGGGGATAATGGTTAACAGCAACAACTAGCTGGAAGGTACGTAGATGAGAGAAGGACATCAGGGAAGTCTCGGAGAAGTAAATCTTCAAGGGTTCCAAGATAACGCAGGAGGTGTTCCTGCTTTCGAAAAGAAAAAGATGAACGACCAGCCGGTCTAGAGGACATTAATCATCAGGGTCTGTGCGAGAAGAGGATCCAGGACAGCGTTTGTCACTTTGTTTTTGCCACTGCAGAATGTATGGCAGGCCTGGTGTAGAAGGATTGAAGGGCCAGTCAGGTATGGAAACGTGAGGCAGATCCAGGGTGCTGAGAAATGTGGGGAGGTCACCCAACGTGCGGAAAGTGGCAGTCTTACCATCATGATGCACCCACAACTGGAAGGGGAAACGCCCTTGATATTTCAGCTGACGTGACTGAAGTATCTGCATGAGAGGTTTTAGAGCTTTCCACATAGTAAGGGTTAAGCGGGAAAGATCGGGCAGCAACATCACAGGGGTGGTATTGAAAAGGATGGAGTTCTGAGTGCTGGCGGCACGCATAATGGATTCCTTGATGTTATAGAAGTGTACTCTGCATAGCGTGTCGCGAACAAATGAGGGATCAGAGTTCCTGGGACCTGAGGTCCTGTGCACCCAGTCAAGCTCAAGGGGGATATCTTTGGGTAATTGTAAAAGCTGGTTGAAAATGGTCATCACCGCCGCTTTTAAATCCTTGGGTTCAACAGATTCGGGTATACCGCATATGTAAATATTGTTACGCCTATTTCTGTTTTTGATGTCATCATGCTGGTACGCTAAGTGTTACATCATGACTGTGTGGGAGTTAAGTATCTCCTCATGTGTCTGCACCGTGGTATGGAGGGCCTCAGTAGTGGCTTCTGTATCCTCAAAACGTACACCAATGTCTCTTTTAAGTTCAGAGATCTCCTGCTTGTATGTTTTATCTATGCGGTGGACACACTGTTCAAAGTCAGCCTTTGTGGGGAGAGATCTCATGTAGCTGTGCAGTGATCTCATCTGGGTTTCTAGATGCCATCCATCCTCAGAACCCAGGGAAGTGATGGAGCGGCTTCTGGGGAGTCAGGGGGAGCCTTCTTGTGTCACAGGGATAGGATGTGTAGCCTGGGAGCTGGCCAGAGAGTCCAGGGCTGACTCAGAGTGGGTTGGGGACGGAGGCGCCGGTGCCATCTTGGATCCAGGCCGGCGCTGGGCCGCGGCCGAGGATCATGTAAAAATATGTCCTAAATCCCCTCCAGGGCGAGATCCTTCTGGTCCCTGTACTTATCTTTCCCCATGTGGACCGGAGGAACAGCCGGTGTTGAAGCAGAGAAGCCCTAGGGGGCCGAGAAGTCTAGGAGCTGAAGTACAGCATGTCCTCTCACTCCATGCGTCAGGCCACACCCCCTTGAAACGTGTTTTAAATGCTACTGATTGAATACACTGAATGTTTGGAAAGTCATTTATTTTTAATAGCATACAGTAAGTCTGTTATTTTAACCTAATGAGGCTGATGTATGAAAAGTGGACTATAAAATAAGTCCATTCTTCCTATAGTAACCAGTCAGCATCAACAATAATTTTAAATATATATATTTTTTAAGAATCAAATAATTAGGTGGAAATGAAATAATTAAATAGTTAAGACTTGCATGACATATATGAAGCCAATTCTGACTTTAAGATGTGGCCATATACTTTTAAATCTGATTACTCAGTAAGAAATATGCAAACCCTCAGATCATCTTTTCTTTATTGGACATGCATTTCCATTATTCAGTGCATATTTGGGGAGTTTTCTCCACACTTCCAATAAAGCAGTAATGGTTAACAGCAAGGAATTTATATGTATTCCAATGGAGATAACCAGGGCTTTTTTTCTCGGAAAATAGGTGCAGGAACTCCCCCCGTCTGAGTCACCCCTTGTCTCTGCCCCCTACCCACCTCTGACCACCGTCCCTTGATTCCACCACCTACCAGTACTGCCCTTTTTAGAGAATACAGAACCAAGTATTGTTTTGTGGTGCTAAATCATTTTTATGAAACATGTTGATGATAAAAAGAAAAGCAGTAAAATAGATCCCCTGCAGACAGCAACAATAAAATCCCAGCAATAGATCCACACACAACAATAGACTCCCCCAGCAACAATGGACTCCACCCCAACAACAATAGATTCCCTACAGCAACAGTGAACTACCCACAACAAATTATCACACCCAGTAACAAAATATCCACCCAAGCAACATTGGACCCCCCAGCAGCAACAGCAGATTTCCCAGCATCAATAGATCCTCCAGCAGAAAGTTAAAAATAGACCTTTCCCTCAACAGTAGATCCCTTCCAGCAACATAAGACCCCCTAGCAACAATATATTCCCCATCAGCAACAATAGACCCTCACACAAAATCAGATCCCCACCAGTGACAATAGATCCCCCAGCAGCCAACATCAATAGACCCTCCAGCACACCCCACACCCCATGCTATTACATACATTCAGTGCAGGAGGTGTCGGAACTGCATTCCCCCGCGTTCCCGCTGAACAAAAGCCCTGTAGATAACCATAAACTTGTACATGAAATTCTAAGCTGCCATTTATGTCATGGCTTCCAGTAATTCTAGACTATCATCATTTACTCTCCATACATTGGGAGAATAGCACAAAAGACAAGAAAAACTTGACACATGAAATATGTAGCAAGGCTTACAGTTATGCTATTCTCTGCATAGTTGCCATATTAACATTTTTCAAGCATTATGAATTAAATTAAAAATCTGCTTGCACAAGCATGTACAATAATTATCAATTTTAGAAGTTGTATGCTTACTTGCATATTTGTTTTACTGAATAAAATCTGATCATTGATGAGGCAGAATGGTTATGTTGTAGCACCATGATATACCACTGAACAAACCATTTGTGAAATTCTGGTATATTGCACCCATTAGACCATTATAGCTTATATCTAGGGGCAAATATCTGCCTACCTCTGGTGACTGTAACTAGGTTGAAGGGATATAACCTAAGAACCCAAGCCCATGTAGATGGGGCAAAAACATCTCTCCAATTTACTCTTTCAAAATGTAGAAACATTTATATGATTGATTGCCGATTTTTGTCCTACAGTTCTCATAATTCAGACTCTGTAAATTCTGTACTGTTAGTCCAAGAAACACCCACTTTTTCAAATGCCGACCCTGTTTTGGTTTGGGGGGTGAGAGAACCTGATGACCTAAAAGCAAGACTTATATTGAAGTCAATAGGAAACCAATTTTTATGTTCGCCTTTAGAGGACTGCAAAGCAAGCTGTTCTCATCTAACTGCCATAAGAATCCAGGCCCCCAAGTAAGTGTTCTTTTTGGTGGGTTTTGGTGTAGTTTGTTGTTACTTGATGTGTTTTAAACTATATGTATGCAATAGCACCTTTAAAAATGTAACAAGACAAGTGCACTGTAGGTTTTACATATAACAGTAATATATACCAACATACCTAACATATAACAGTAATATATACCAAAAACAATAAAAAGACAAATTGCATAAGATTTCTTTAAACGTTTCAATTACTTTTAGGACTTTTTTCTTATTCTTTAAAACTTCAAATAAAAATAAATACCATCAAACAAATCAAGAAAGGATGATAAATATACACATTTTTACAAACAATATTAGTCACAAGAACACAAAATAAATAAAACAAACTAAAAGTGAAATGCAAAATTATTTCAATAGCCTTTATTACCTGTTTATTTGATGTATTTTGTTCTTATTTGAGGTTTTTAGACACAAAACAGGATTCAAATTCACAAAAGAGTGCTCCTTGGGTCATTATCACAGTATACTGAAATGACCCTGTCTGCATTTATAACATTGCAATGAACTTTAATGAAGTTAAGATTCTAAAAAATCAAATAGTGTATAATCCATTCATAGTTTTTATGTATGTACATAGCCCCCGATGTTAAAAATCTAACCAGTAATGCCATGTACACACGATTGGAATGTCCGACAGAAAAAGTCAGCTTTTCAACGTATATTCCGATCGTGTGTATGCCTCATCGGACTTTTTTATTCAGAAATTCTGACGGACCTAGAAATAGAACATGTTCTAAATATTCCTGAAGGAACCAATTTCTATTGGGAAATCCGCTCGTCTGTATGCTGCTCTGATGGACCAAAAACAACGCATACTCTGAAACAAGTACGAGACAGAAGCTATTGGCTACTGGCTATTGAACTTCCTTTTTCTAGTCCTGTCGGATGTGTTGTACGTCACCGTGTTCTTGATGGTTGGACTTTGGTTTGACCATGTGTAGGCAAGACCGCCTGAATGGAATTCCGTTGGAGTTCCGTCGGAGAAACCTTCGGAGTTTTTTCCGACGGCAAAACCGGTCGTGTGTACAGGGCATAAGATTCACAGGGCTGCTGGCTCATAATGAACTCTTTTGATAGCTTATGATAGTGGAATGAAGTTTAGTGTAAACAAATGCATTACTGAATTGATGGGAAGTTGTGGTTAGCACTGAAAGTCAACAAAGGTGGGGGGCGTGGCCAAGAGCGGCATGTGAGAGGACGTATCTCACAGCGCTCCAGCACAGAATCCTCCGTCGATCCTTCTCCCGGCTGGCTAAAACACAGATTTTCGGCACAAAGTACAGTAGGACGCACCCCAGACGACACCGGCACCTATTCCAGACTCACAGGTAGGGATGAGCCAAACACCCCCCTGTTCGGTTAGCACCAGAACTTGCGAACAGGCAAAAAATTTGTTCGAACACGCGAACACCGTTAAAGTCTATGTGACACGAACATGAATAATCAAAAGTGCTAATTTTAAAGGCTTATATGCAAGTTATTGTCATAAAAATAAATAATTTATGACAATTTTATTATCAATAAAAGTGTAATATTCCTTTAAATTTTGTACCTGGGGGTGTCTATAGTATGCCTGTAAAGGGGCGCATGTTTCCCGTATTTAGAACAGTCTGACAGCAAAATGACATTTCAAAGGAAAAAAAGTCATTTAAAACTACTCGTGACTATTAATGAATACACATAAAAGTTCATTGATAAAAACGACATGGGAATTCCCCACAGGGGAACCCCGAACCAAAATTTTTAAAAAAAATGGCGTGGGGTCCCCCCAAAATACCATACCAGACCCTTTTTCGAGCACGCAACATGGCAGGCCGCAGGAAAAGACGGGGAACGAGAGAGCGCACCCCCTCCTGAACCGTACCAGGCCACATGCCCTCAACATTGGGAGGGTGCTTTGGGGTAGCCCCCCAAAACACCTTGTCCCCATGTTGATGGGGACAAGGGCCTCATCCCCACAACCCTTGCCGGTGGTTGTGGGGGTCTGCGGGCGGGGGCTTATCGGAATCTGGAAGCCCCCTTTAACAAGGGGACCCCCAGATCCCGGCCCTCCACCCTGTGCGAAATGGTAAAGGGGTACAAAAGAACCCTTACCATTTCACAAAAAAACTGTCAAAAATGTTAAAAATGACAAGAGACAGTTTTTGACAATTGCTTTATTTAAATGTTTCTTCTTTCTTCTATCTTCTTTCTTCTATCTTCCTTCGGTTTCTTCCTCCATCTTCTTCTTCTTCTGGTTCTTCTGGATCTTCTGGTTCTTCCTCCGGTGTTCTCGTCCGGCATCTTCCTCAGCGGCGCCTTCTTCTCTTCATCTTCTTTTCTCGGGCCGCTCTGCATCCACGATTGGATGGGAGGCTCCTGCTGTGTGACGCTTCTCCTCTTCTGACAGTTCTTAAATAACGGAGGGCGGGTGACCCCCCTCTGACATCACAGGGAATGCCACAGGGAAGTCCCTGTCAAGTCCCTGTGAGTCAGAGAGGGCGGGGTCACCAGGTGGCCCCACCCTCCATTATTTAAGAAGAAGACGCAGACGCTGCGGAGGAAGATGCCGGACGAGAACACCGGAGGAAGAACCAGAAGAACCAGAAGAAGATGGAGGAAGAAACTGAAGGAAGATAGCAGATAGAAGAAAGAAGATAGAGTAAAGAAGAAGCATTTAAATAAAGAAATTGTCAAAAACTGTCTCTTGTCATTTTTAAAACTTTTGACAGTTTTTTTGTGAATTGGTAGGGGTACTTTTGTACCCCCTTACCATTTCATACAGGGGGGAGGGCCGGGATCTGGGGGTCCCCTTGTTAAAGGGGGCTTCCAGATTAGATAAGCCCCCCGCCCGCAGACCCCCACAACCACTGGGCAAGGTTTGTGGGGATGAGGCCCTTGTCCCCATCAACATGGGGACAAGGTGTTTTGGGGGGCTACCCCAAAGCACCCTCCCAATGTTGAGGGCATGTGGCCTGGTACGGTTCAGGAGGGGGGCGCTCTCTCGTCCCCCCTCTTTTCCTGTGGCCTGCCAGGTTGCGTGCTCGGATAAGGGTCTGGTATGGATTTTTGGGGGGACCCCATGCCTTTTTTTTTTAAATTTTGGTTCGGGGTTCACCTTAAAATCCATACCAGACCTGATGGGTCCGGTATAGATTTTGAGGGGGACACCACACCATTTAAAAAAAATTTTGGCCGGGGTTCCCCTTAATATCCATACCAGACCTGAAGGGCCTCATATTGAATTTAGGGGGGCCCCCCCACGTCATTTTTTTTAAATTTTCCCTGTGGTGAATTTTCCCTGTGGTGAATTCCCATGCCGTTTTTATCAATGAACTTTTATGTGTATTGTCGGACCGGCAATTCATTAAAAGCCATGAGTAGTTTTAAATGAATTTTTTTCCTTTGAAATGTCATTTTGCTGTCAGACTGTTCTAAACACGGGAAACATCCGCCCCTTTACAGGCATACTATAGACGACCCCCAGGTACGAAATTTAAAGGAATATTACATTTTTATTGTTTGACTTTAAATATTATTAAAATCACTGCTCCCGAAAAAACAGCCGTTTTTAAAACCTTTTTTTGCATTGATCCTTGTCCTCTGGGGCACCCAGGTCCCCAAACACTTTTTATGACAATACAATGCATATAAGCCTTTAAAATTAGCACTTTTGATTTCTCCCATAGACTTTTAAAGGGTGTTCTGCGTCTTTCGAATTTGCCACGAACACCCCAAATTGTTCGCTGTTCGGAGAACTGGCGAACAGCCGATGTTCGAGTCAAACATGAGTTCAACTCGAACTCGAAGCTCATCCCTACTCACAGGCAGCAATGTTGACCCGCAAACGGACGGAGACCGGGAGTCCGTCCGAAATCCAAGATGGCGCCTGCTCGTCGCTCCCCAAGGCCTCACATGGAGCTGAAAAGCTGAAGGATGTGAGTAAACTGCCCAAGACCCCCAAACAGCCTGGGAAAGACCACCACAGGGCCATGAGATATTGAACACAAAAAATGGGGGGGCAAACAATACAGAGAGGGGAGGAGGATATGGATGCAACCTCAGCAATACTGCATGCAGCCCTAGCAGGAGAACTAAGCACACAGACCCAAGCTGAATCCAGAGACTCTGGCACTCCTGACACTGACATGGAGGAAGGGGGAAGAGGAGCTCACACAACCCATCCTGGCAGACATACTGAAAGCGGTGGACAACTGCACAGCATGTGTACACTCACTACAGGAGCAATTTGGAGGCATGAAGGAGGAATTGGGTTTCATCCGCCATGACATGCAAAAGATAAGAGAACGCACCACAGCAGCAGAGGGACGCATTAGTGACATGGAGGATAAAATGGCCCCACTGCTCAGAGACTCCCAAAACACAGCCATAATGGTCAGAGCCAATAAGATCAAATCTAACGATCTAGAAAATCACATGAACATGGGTTAGTGACCGGGACTTGATGGAAGGAGACACCTTGCCCACATCCCTGTATATAGATACACAATGGGGGATTTCCTCTTAGTGGGACTTTAGAGGGCAGGAGTCTCAAAACAATATCAACAAAATAATAATAATAATAAATGCGTATTTTATTAATCAAAAGGTTAAAAGGACATGACAGTCAGTAAAAAACACAAAGAAAAGGCGGATGCTGAATGTGCAATGGTGATGATACAACAATAATGTAAGACAGATTGCAACAATACACTTATCCCCACAAAAACTGTTCCAGCAAGAGGAAAAGCTGTACAGTAGAGCCCGACGTGTTTCGAGGTTTTATCAGTGTTGTGACCTCTTCTTCAGGGGCTGGTGGTGAGGTACTTAATCTTATAAAAATCAAAAAGTCACGCTAAAAGCTGAAGGGGACAACAGGCAAATGCCTAGAAAGCCTCATAGGAATATGAGGGTGGATAGTGATCACTGAGTGAATAAATTTTAAAGAAGTGCTAGGCAATGTAAATATGCACTATAAAAATAAACAAAACTAAAAATACCATTTGATAAATGGGACACAGATATTATTTACTATGTCCGTAAGGAAAAATCAATATTGCGTGACCCAATCAATAACAGGTGAGTATCTCAAATATCAAAAGGAATAATAATGTGACAAATCTGTGACTATGGAAACTGAACCATAATTTATATAGAAAAACAGTATAGAAATAGAGAAAAATAAACCCAAAAAAAGTCCATGGCTCAACAAAAACAGTATTGATTAAAGTCCATCCATGCTAAAATAACATGCATGAAATAAAGCTTGTCTCCAAGTGCTCTGTGAATATTGGAACAAAAACTTGCTGTAGTGAAAATAGGGTGCATAGACAGACCTCCACCTCTTGAAAAAATGCTGCCTCTTACCAGATAGAATTGGTCTCTTAATTACAGGAGACCTAGGGGGCAGATGGCTGCAACCCCAGCCAGGGATCTTTAAAGCAGGCGCTCAGCGTCCGAATCCAGGGACTCTCTCCAACCCACATCAGCATATATGGAAATGTCACCATGCAAAAAACAAAGTGCTCCACATAGCATAAAATCCAGCATTTTATTGAATAAAGAAATAAAGGTTGCACTTACAGAAACATTGTAGTTTAAAAGCGTATAAGAAAAAGCCGGCTGGCTCCAAGGTAACCCGTGTCTTCCGGGTATGTAAATCGCGGCGTCGGTGGGACGTAGCTCCTCCTCCCTATGTCGTTTCGTCACAACAGGACGTGGTCACGGGATGTGAGCAGCGTCCCAACGCACCGCTTAAATAGACACATCAACAGCATCTCATTGCCACAACAAAATAAAAGCGCTATCTTGTCTAAGGGAAACAGTATGGGCAAAGACAAAACATTACCTTAGTAATGGATGTTTAAGGCAAAAAGAAGATATATAAAACATCTCTGTCAAGATTATCAGAACCAAACATATGTGACCAAAAAATTACAGCACGTTCCCGGGCAGGGCCCAACTACCACCCTCCCAGAAAATGAATGTTAGACGCTCCCCTATTCCTTATCCGCATTCTAGCCAAGCCGGATTGGGTGTACAATACACACAGGAGGGACCTTCGCCTCAACAGCCATATAGACATAGTTCCCCCCACCGAGGATTTCAACGTGGCCGGGGAAGATGCAACATGCGAGGCCCACCGTCAGCACGGGGGTGTGGTAGCGTTTCCAGAAACAACAATAGTTACAACTATAATAATTACACAAATAATGGACATCCACAAGGAGGCCATTTGGACCAGCGTATGTCCATCCCACCTCACCTTCGAGGCCACGGATACGTCCGCCCCAATTATTATGGTGAACAACCTGTAGTTCATTATGAGGATAATTACAACACTGGTTATAATGTACCAGTTCAAAATAGTTTTGCACCTCTGGGGGATATGAGGTACCCAGAAGGAGATTTTCACCAACCACCCTCTGAAATCAGGGAGGGCAATGGCAGTTCCGGAAGGCAATATGCCCCTCGTCTCACTGAAGATACTGAAACCAACCAGTCCTACCAGCCTGGATATCAGAACTGGGATTTTCCCAGGGCCAACCAGGGCACAAAAAGACTGGTAGAACTAAGAGAGGAACTAGAGGGGGGAGGCGCATTAAGTCCAAAAAGACCAAGGACATAGATGGCAATGGGATTTTCAACCTTAGTTCACAGACTCTGACTGACACTGAGATCAGAGTTCTGGACAAAGGTTTAAAATTTGCCCCACCCCGGAACATCAATAAGTTCCAAACGTATATGGACATCCATAAATACGTTAGAAAACTTAATATCCAAAGGTATATGGCCTCAAATTCTGCTAATCCCTCCAGAACTATGAACGATGGCTTTTCCCATTCAGGTTTGTCCAACGCATCTTTGTTTAACCCCCCTGGTCACCTCTCTCCCTCTCTTAGAGTCTTTAGAGATTTGGCCTTAAAAGAATTGGACGATATGAATGTAAAACTCGTTAGGAATAAGAAGGACATTCAGTTGGGCATTGAGTCTTTGTGCAATAACAAACAACTCATTATCCGCCCTGCGGATAAAGGGGGTGGGATTGTCATTCTGAATAAGAGTGATTATATGCATGAAATGTACCGTATTCTAGGTGATGACACGACCTATACCCGGTTACGATCTAATCCTAACGCTACTTATAAAATGGAATTGGAGCTTCTGGTCACTAGAGGCCACAGCTCCGGCATTTTGAACAATAAAGAAAAGTCTTTTTTGATCCTCAGGGCACCCAGGGTACCGGTTATTTATTATTTACCAAAAATACATAAGAGTCTTGTTTGCCCCCCGGGACGGCCCATAGTTAGTGGGATAGATTCTATCACGTCCCGGGTGGGCAAATACATAGACTTTTATTTGCAACCATTGGTACGTACCATGAGGTCCTATGTTAAAGATACTCGTGATGTCATCAACCTCCTCTCGAACCATGTACCGAGGGAAGGGATGCTGCTGGTAACGGCTGACGTTACCTCCCTTTACACGGCTATCCCCCACCAATTAGGTTTGGAGGCCGTATCGGACCATCTCCACCGATTGTCCAATCTCCCGGAGGAACAAACTCGATTTATTATGTTATTGTTGGAATTTGCGGCAACGCACAATTTTTTTTGGTTTGACAGGAATTATTACCGTCAAGATAGGGGGGTTGCTATGGGGGCGAAATACGCCCCTAGCCTGGCGAATCTTTTCATGGCCAGGTGGGAGGAGGATGTCGTCTATGCCCAGCCAAGGCCTCAGGTGGCCCTGTGGGTTCGTTACATAGACGACATCCTCCTCCTATGGGATGGCACAGCCTCCGATCTATCTGAGTATATGTGCTTCCTTAACAACAACGATGGGGGCATTCAGCTCAATTATGAAACTAGTCCAGAACAGATCAACTTTTTAGATCTTACCATTTCTATTAATAACAACCAATTTGTCACTTCTACATATTTCAAACCAACCGATAGGAACTCCTTTATCCCCCATGATAGCTGCCACCATGCCTCATGGCTCTAATCTGTGCTTAAGAGCCAGTTCCTTCGGCTTAAGCGGAACTGCACAGATGTTGTCACCTTTCGGAATCAGGCACAAATCTTGACCCAGAGGTTTGTTGCCAAGGGTTATTCCCCAGACTTTGTGGCTAGCACATTGGATCAGGTTGAGAAAGTGGACCGCAAGGATTTACTTGTGGAGCGAGTTAAAGATCCGGTTGATGCTTCATTTCGTTGCCCTTTTATCACTGATTATTCCTGCCAACATTTTAGAGTTAAACGTATTATTAATAAATATTGGCATGTCCTCAGAAATGATAGGGTGCTGGCATCTATGTTGCCAGTCAAACCGCAGGTGGTGTTCAAGGGGGCACCTTCACTTAAGGACAAAGTGGCACCCAATATTTTTGATCCCCCAGTTTCGAGGCATAGTTTCTTCTCTGAGCTGACAGGATATTTCCAATGTAGGAGATGTCAGGTTTGTTCGCTGAATGGATGTAGGAGTAGAAGAACGATGAATTTTACCTCCACTTGCACACGCAAGTCCTACACCATTGAGCCCTTCATCACATGCTCTACCACGGGAGTAGTCTACTTGCTGCAGTGCCCGTGTGGCCTGCAGTATGTGGGCCGTACTAAAAGACCCCTGCAGGTGAGACTAAACGAGCATATTAATAATATCAGGAGAGGGTTCACAAAACACTCCGTGTCAAAACATTACCTGACAGCTCACCGTCGAGACCCCACAGGTACCATTTTTTTGGGGATAGACAAATTTAAGCCCCATTGGAGGGGGAGTGTCCTGGTACGTAGCATCTCTAAATTAGAGATGGCCTGGGTTCATAAATTGAAGTCATATACCCCCTTTGGTCTTAACATCGATGTCGATGTTAACGCCTTTATAGACAACTCTTAGGGAGTAGGGTTTTTTTTTTGTTATCACCAGTCTCTTTTCTACTATTCTATTTTTTCTTTTTTCAAAAATGTAATGAGTCTGTTTTTAATGTTATATGTTGAGTTTTATGACTAGCTGTTTTTGGAGTGCCCTCTCATTTCAGGGAAACGGTTTCCTAATTATATATAAAATAAACACCTTATATATGCACTTATGTTTATTGCTTAGTTTTGACCCATTCTTTTACTATATTTTTTATTATAATTTTTAATATATTTTTTCTTCACACCTGAGGTCAAAATTATGAATTTTTGTGCACTTGTTTCTGTTACAGAAACATGTGTATTTAATAGACATTACCTTATTTATACATGCAGCCCTTTAATTATAAGGGGACTGCATGTATTCTCTCTATTTTTCTTTTCCTGTTTTGTTTTAACCAACCAATCTGTTGCAGTAGCAGTCCTGTAATTTTTTGGCCACATATGTTTGGTTCTGATAGTCTTGACAGAGACACTTTATATATCTTCTTTTTGCCTTAAACATCCATTACTAAGGTAATGTTTTGTCTTTGCCCATACTGTTTCCCTTAGACAAGATGGTGCTTTTATTTTGTTGTGGCAATGAGATGCTGTTGATGTGTCTATTTAAGCGGTGCTTCGGGACGCTGCTCACATCCCGTGACCACGTCCTGTTGTGACGAAACGACGTAGGGAGGAGGAGCTACGTCCCGACGACACCGCGATTCACATACCCGGAAGACACGGGTTACCTTGGAGCCAGACGGCTTTTTCTTATACGTTTTTAAACTACAATGTTTCTGTAAGTGCAACCTTTATTTCTTTATTCAATAAAACGCTGGATTTTATGCTATGTGGAGCACTTTGTTTTTTGCATGGTGACATTTCCATATATGCTGATGTGGGTTGGAGAGAGTCCCTGGATTCGGACGCTGAGCGCCTGCTTTAAAGATCCCTGGCTGGGGTTGCAGCCATCCGCCCCCTAGGTCTCCTGTAATTAAGAGACCAATTCTATCTGTTAAGAGGCAGCATTTTTTCAAGAGGCGGAGGTCTGTCTACGCACCCTATTTTCACTACAGCAAGTTTTTGTTCCAATATTCACAGAGCACTTGGAGACAAGCTTTATTTCATGCATGTTATTTTAGCATGGATGGACTTTAATCAATACTGTTTTTGTTGAGCCATGGACTTTTTTTGGGTTTATTTTTCTCTATTTCTATACTGTTTTTCTATATAAATTATGGTTCAGTTTCCATAGTCACAGATTTGTCACATTATTATTCCTTTTGATATTTGAGATACTCACCTGTTATTGATTGGGTCACGCAATATTGATTTTTCCTTACGGACATAGTAAATAATATCTGTGTACCATTTATCAAATGGTATTTTTAGTTTTGTTTATTTTTATAGTGCATATTTACATTGCCTAGCACTTCTTTAAAATTTATACACTTAGTGATCACTATCCACCCTCATATTCCTATGAGGCTTTCTAGGAATTTGCCTGTTGTCCCCTTCAGCTTTTAGCGCGACTTTTTGATTTTTATATGATTTATGGTTTACTACTTTTTAGTCGCAGCTTATACCAATTAGTGTAAGCGCAATATTTGTTTTCTACCTTTCGAGGTACTTAATCTGTCTGAACACATTTTATGAGCAAGAAAAATATATAGAAAAAAAGAAAAGAAAAAATATATATGAATGAAGGGAGCATAAATATTGAACGTCAACAAGCAAAATGAACAACACCGTATAGACCAAACATAGCACATTGTTCCCTATTGCAAGATATACATCACAGTACTATATAAAGAAAGGTTCTAACCGTGTTATTCCTTGATCAGCATTCTTTTGCATCCAATTTAAAAGCTTTGAGGGGATGGAATGGTTTGCCAATGGGGTTCAAAAACTGAAAAGCTTCTGCTGTCACTGAGGGACTAAATGTTTCCCGCACCTAGGACACGACACAAAGGGCGTCCCACCCACCAGCTGATGACACCGCTGATGTTTTAACAATAGTGATGTGTAGTCGTTGGCTAAAAAAGAGGAGAATATATATAATGTAGAGAAGTCTATCCCATACATGAAAAGAAAAAACCGAAAGAAAAAAAGAATATATATATATAAACGGAGTGATGTCTAAATTAGACTCACACCTACTGAAGGTGTTTTATAAATATATATATAACTCTGTATAGTTGGTACATACCTGGCCGTGCATATACAGGGTAGTTAGCCCTAGTAACAAACTAAAAATGAAGGTGTCCCCAAAAGTGCTGTCTGGTCTCAGCCCCAAAGAAGAATCACCAAAATAGCCTCTGCAACCAATCGCTGTAGTCAAAACACAGAAGAGAAAGAGGAAAAAGTATATGTGGACTCTCTAATCCAACTGAGCATACCATCTGGCGTCTACTCCAGCCTGGAGTGAGGCGTCTCCACTTATGGTTTAAATGGCATTGTTAATTGCAGTGAGATGTCCCTCAGCTGACAGGCAGCAGCGTCATCGCCGATGGGCGGGGCCGCCCTCTGAGTCCCTGGCGCGCAGGCCAGCCTCCTAATACCCCATGCACGGCTGCCCGCCCAGGGAGACAAATGTCATATTCTGGAAACAGACGATCCATGCTGGGAGGGAGCTGACGTCCACGTCAGTGGCCCGCGGCGAGCCGATTGCCATGGCAACGAGGGCAGGGACGCCACAGAATTCGTGGAAAAATGGCTGCTGGAGATTTTTGGGAGGGAAGCCTTCACCTCATCTTACTCAGTGGAGAGAGCCCACAGGGTGCCGTCTAGACCTCTCCCATCGGGGCACCCACCTCGCACAGTACTGGCAAAGCTCCTCAATTATAAGGACAAAGAAATCACACTCCGTCAAGCAAGGGAAAAACGCAACATTATTTTTAATGGGGTATGCATCTCCTTCTACCCCGACTACTCAGCAGAGGTGCAAAGACGCAGAGCGAAAATCGCAGACGTAAAGAGGCGACTCTAGCAGTTGCAGGCACCATACGCCATGCTGTTCCCGGCCCGCCTCCGCATCACAGCAAGAGGCCAAGCACACTTTTTCGAATCGTCAACAGATGCATCCTCCTGGATTGACGCTAATGAACTGTCCATTCGCCAGACTAGAAGAGCCGCAGTGGAGGGGAACTGAAGGCCACATACTGAGCCCATCAAAGAGAGGTGAGCACCATGCCCCCCATCTTTAATACGTTTCCTGCACTAGAAGCCGACGACCCGGCTGGGAGCCCCAACAATTTTATTTTTCTCCCAGCGCTGAGAGCAATGTGTTTTGAGCGATTAACGCAAACTTACCTGGAAAGCACTAATCGTCCCCCCACAAGGGATGCAGGTTATGTTAACCGATGAAACCCTAAGTTTGTTGTTTGGGATTCTGCCTTACTTTTCTTCACAGTTCAAGCCGCCCGATTTACTTGCAAATCGCAGGCAGGCAACAGTTTGTCCAGTCACAGGTGTGACAAAGACTCCAAAGTTTTTTGCCTATTTACCCAATTCAAGGTTGAATGGATTCGCTATCACAGTTCCGGAACTATCTACCCTAATTCTGCCCACCACACAGTTACCACACTGCTATGTGGACCTGCTGGCTACTATTCTGCTGCTCCCTTAGGGGCCAAGCCTGAACAAGCAACACCCAGTGACTAAGAGGCCCAGGCCTCCCCAAACCACCTAATTTTGGACTTCCATTACCACAGATGACCACTGTACCCATATTGTCCTGGAACATTAGAGGTCTGCAGGACCCGCTAAAGCGTACCATGGTGTCCACAGTTCTTCGGAAACATGCCCCGGCAATTTATTGCCTACAGGAGACTCATTTGGTTCTCAACATGGTATCCTGTATAAATTATGCATGGCTGGGTGGGGGGTATCACTCTACGCACACCTCCTATTCTAGGGGGGTGAGCGTACTGGTGCATATGTCGCTAGATTTTCAGGTATATGACCAACTGATTGACACTGAGGGGAGATATGTTATTCTAGAATGTAAAATATACCAATTGCGATGTATTTTGGCTGCTCTGTATATCCCGCCCCCTTTAACTCAGAGGCATTGAGGACACTATTGGCCTTCCAATTAAGCCACCCTGGTCTCCCGCTCATAGCTTTGGGAGATCTGAACTGCTACATGGATCCCGCCCTGGACAAGCACCCGCCCCCAGAGAAAGGGCGCAAAATTTCTCGAACGGCGCTGTGAAAGTTTGCTGAGGAGGTGGGATGGTTGGATCTATGGCGGGACCGTAACCCCAAGCAGAAGCAGTTCTCATGCTTTTCAAAGACCCATATGTCCCTGTCAAGGATAGACCTGTGTTTTTGCTCGGTCCAGACATCCCGCTTCCTACAAGAAATTCAATATTTGGGCAGAGGCATCTCTGACCACTCCCCCATTCTGATCCAATTAAGCGCCAGACCAACCGCAAACCTGCAAAGGGCCCCCTGGAAACTCAATGCTTTTTGGTTGAACTTGATTTCCTCTCATGAAGGCCTACTAAAGGCAATTAGAGAATACTGGGAGAGTAATGCAGACCACCCTGATCTCAACACTGTGTGGTATGCAATTAAAGAACATATGAGGGGTTCTTTCATCAAAGAGGTGACCAATATCAAAACCAAAACTAGGACACAGGGGGAACAGGCACAACAGCTCGTTCGCCGGCTTGAGACTAAGTTTACTGATGACCCTAGTGACTCAAACAGGGAGGCATGGTTAGCAGCTCAGGAGGCGGTGGTCCAGATCACCAAATTGGCTGCTGATAAGAAGAGGTTCTTTAATAGACTTATAAAGACTTTAGGTGAACAAATATAAACCGCCCAAAAAATCTGTCCTACCACCACTGCGCTGTAAATGGAAGAAATAAAATAAAAATATATAATACACATAAAAATATGAATAAAAATGTGAAAAAAGCTGCCACTTAAAATAATGAATATATAAAAACTGAATTTCCCCCTAAGGTAGATATGAAATAGTGGCGCTGGCCCTAATACTTGTGGGATGAACACTAGTGACGTTGATGTGCTGGGATTGCACTCTAAGCAATGCTAAATCAAAAATAAGGAAATAAGTGTAATGGAAAAAACTCTCTACGTCCACACCTTAGTGAGAACTTAAACATGCCATATAGTGACTAAATTGATGTATAAACTCTTGATGAGAGTAACACCAAAATCAAACAAAGTATCAAATAGACAGTGATGATGTCACATAACATGACTCAAAATACACGTGAAATATGAATATTAATAACACCCCGTGATAAAACGTGTGTACTGGTGTCACACTCTAAGCACAAAGCATACAGTGAAAAAACTGAAAAAAACTGAAAAAAAATTATGGGGCAAAGTGAATAGATATAAAATGTGCAAAAAAATACAAAAAAATACAAAAAATACAAAAAGTGAAAGTCCACATATGATGTGAAAAATAGGAAGGCAGTTTCAAAAATGAAAGTGTCTCCACTCGACAGTGCTGCAATCCAAATGTCCACCACAGCTCAGTGACGTGATTCCACTCCCTTGTGAATTTCAAACTCACCAGCTGAAAAGGCCTCCCACTCTTGTGTTTGGCCAAAATAAGCCTCAACCCACTCTTATAGGGGTTACACAGCGAAAACTTTTATGTACTCCGGACCCTCTCCTTAGGATGATGTTTCACATAAAGGATGAAAAGAGAAGCTCCAATAGTGTAGTACCGTTTTAAAAGGATTTATTCAAAACCAAAACAAACGCCAATACACTCACATGATGAATAAAATCAATAAGCAGATCGATACATGGTAGCCAGATAACATCACAGCGAAACATGCAGCAGACAGTGATACAGCAATACATGGCCACGGTGGACCCAGGGAGTATGAACACCAACGATCGTCTCACCAGCCCACAGCAGACAGTCCTCCGCGCTCATACACTGACCCTCGCTCCGTGCCCGTCTCTCCTTCCTCCTTCACTCTCCCTTCTAACTCACGTATGAGATTGCCGTGTAGCCACGCCCCGACATGTTTCGTCACTGGGACTTAGTCATGGGGTTGGCTACTCGGCATGGCAATCACAAATTTATGCTAATTGACAGCTCCATGGGCAGACGTCATTCGCTATGCGTCTACACGCTCCCGGTGTCCCCGTGTTCATGATTTAACACAAATCCATTCCTCATGAGCCTCAAGTAGATAAATGTGAATCTAATCTTTATAAAATACAAAAAAGCCAGAGCCTTTATGGCTCCAAAATGCCAATACATGTAATATGAGTAATCTACACAATCAAAGGTACATACAAGTAAATAAATAAATAAAATTACATAATTGAATATAAAAGCAATTCATAGTAAATTCAGATGCAACTAAAACACTGCTACCCACATGATCAGAATCAATATACCATGATATCAAAGATCATGGATTTACTAAAAATAAATAAAAATTAATGAATTTAAATTAATAAATTTAAGAGTGACATCATTGCCAATCTTTAAATGGAGCTTCCATCGGCTGAACATTATAACTTAGGGCAGGAATCTCCTCTCTACACCTATATGTAATTCCCAAGAAGGGGAAAAATATTTTATTATTATTAACTGTCATTTAATAAGTTAAACAGCTAGATCCGGACAGAATAATAACAAACTGACTAAAAATTGCTAATAAAGCAATTCAGATCCAATTCAATGTTCATTCCTCTAGGGAATAAACTTTTGAGAAGGAAGATCCATCGGGTTTTTCTCTGAGAGAGATCCCTAACCCGATTTGAGCCTCTCCAGGATTGATGAACCACATCAAGGCCACAAAATTGTAGAAGGCTTGGATCCTGATTGTGCTTCTCGTTAAAATGGAGAGACACACTGTGGTATTGGAAACCTTTTTTGATATTCGCTAAATGCTCAGCAATCTGCACCTTCAGTAGTCTCTTGATGCGTTCCACATAGAACAATCCACAGGGACACCACAAGAGATACACTACAAAGGAGGAATTGCACAAGATGAATTCCCTGATCTTAAATGTTTCATTATCAATATTAGTAATTTGAGTGGTACCTCTATTGATCACCCGTACTGTTTTACAGCAAATACATTTTCTACATGCATAAAATGCTTGTAGGTCGATTCTAAAAGTTTGATGGTCTGGTTAATTTAGAATTTTCTTCACCACCCTATGGCCGAAATTCGGTGCCCGTATATATATAAATTTTGGGTGGTTGGGCAAAATCTCCCCCAAATGCCTATCTTTGCACAAAATGTGCCAATGTTTCTTAAAAATCATTTCAACATCTCTATACTGGTGATGGAAATTCAAATGAACCCCAACTGATGCTGACTCGTTGGTGGTCCAGTTTCCTTCCCCTTCAAACACTGTTCTCTAGGAGTATTTGCTACTTCCTGGATGATGTCATTAATCATGTTCTTATCATAACCTTTTTGGAGAAATCTCTCTTTGAGTACATTGGCTTGAGAGATATATGTATTCAAATCCGAACAGTTGCATCGGACTCTAAGCATTTGTCCCTTCGGTATGTTTTTTATCCAGGCGGGGTGATGCCCACTTCTGATAGAAAGATAACTATTACGGTCTGTGGTTTTGAAGAAAACTTGTGTACTTATGATATTGTTAGTCTTAAGTATAGTGACGTCTAAAAAATTAACCATAGTATCGCTAATGACATTGTGTTACAAAGTCTATTGCAGTTTCCCTCGATCCCTCCCAAATGAACATGAGGTCATCTATGAACCTGCGGTAGAAAAGCAACTGTGGTGGTCTACTACTGAATACTTGTCTATCCTCCCATTCAGCGAGAAATAAGTTGGCGAGGCTGGGAGCATATTTAGCTCCCATAGCCATGCCAACTCGCTGTGAGAAGAAATATCCATCATACCAGAAATAATTATGTGTCATGCAGAAGTCTAAAGCATGACCTACAAAGACCTTCTGCATGTGTGGGATGTCATCTCTCTTACTAAGCACCCAGTTAAGTGCCAGTGCCGCATCCTCATGCTGAATAATGGTGTATAATGAGGCCACATCGGCCGTTACCAAATATGAGTCAGAGGATGAGTTTAACCTGACCTTCTGTAGGGAAAGGAGTAGGTCGGTGGTATCCTTCAAATAAGCTTTAGTAGCTTTCACACTAGGTTGGAGGAACTTATCTAAAAATTCCCCCAATCTCGCTGTAACTGACTGTATCCCATTTACAATGGGACGTGCTGGTGGCACTCTGCTATCTTTGTGAATTTTGGGCAGAGTATAAATTATAGGAATCCGACATGAGCTAGGGACAAGATAGCATTTCTCCTTCAAATTCAGAGCATTAATGCCAAACCCCCACTCCACCAAAGCACTTAATTGCGTTCTATAGTTATGAGTAGGAGCTGATGGTAATTTACAATATGTGATTTGATCACTCAACATCTCCAACAATTGGTTATGGTAAAAATCTTTTTCCAGAATAACAACCCCTCCCCCCTTATCCGCTGGCCGGATGATTATGTTATTTCTCTCTTCTAATGCTTTAATACCATTAATAATGTAATCAGGATTGACCCTTTTAATTGGGTTCAAACGTTCTAAATCACTCAGGACTAAATTCTTAAATACTTCAATGAAGTGGTTGTTCGAGTTTTGGGGGTTGAATCATGATTTATTCTTCAAACCCATATCTAATCTGGTAGAATTGGTACTGATTCCCCCTCTCAGGGCTACTGGGTGACTGAGAAAATGTTTTTTTAATATTTAAAGTACGGATACATTTATGGGTATTTATATATACCTCAAACTTGTTAATAGGTTTCCTTGGTGCACATTTCAGACCTAAACTTAAAATATTTAATTTGTTATAATTGAGCTGTACCTTACTTAAATTAAAGATCCATTCTTCAAGTGTCCCTCAATCTCTTTCTTGGGTTGTTTGCGTCTCCCTGCTCTACAGCCCCTTCTTCTCCTGGGAACTGTAAAGGATCTCTGTTTGGGTACTGATTATTCCATTCCTCCCATCCTTGTTGTTGAGTGGGCGGGTGTTCCCTCTGGGGGTCCCCCCACCCCTCCCCCGATGTCCTAAAAAAGGTGGCGGGTCCGATGTTGGATAATTATAATACTGCCCATTGGGGTCATAATCCATCAAGGGGGCATATCTAATATGAGTGGGAATATGATCTCCTCTATCTGAGTAGTATTCGTGGGGTGGAGTGGGATACCCCTCTTGATAGGGTTGGGGGTATTGATGAGTATTGTAATTGGCAGACTGGTTAGTTCTATGTGGTTGTCCCTGGAGCTTTAATAGACTTGCTTATTATGAGGAGGGGGAGCAGACCGGCCGGCTGCTGGCGAAGATTGTGAAGTCTTCCCAGTCCTCCCCCACGATTGGTGCCCTTCGCACAAAGCAGGGAAGGATGGTGAACACCCCAGATCTTATCATGCAGGAGCTGGTTGACTACTACACAGACCTCTATAGATCCAGAGCAGGTTACACTGAGACAGAACTGGAGACATACCTGCAGACCATAGAACTCCCATGCCTCTCGACATCCCTTCAGGAGGCGATAGCCCTCTCTCCCAACTCTAAAGCACCTGGAAACGATGGCCTCCCCACTGAAATATACAAGCAATATGGCGAATCCATCCTACCCCATCTTCTTAGAGTACTAAACTCAGCTAGGTCCAGCCAAAGTTTACCAGAATCCATGACAAGAGCGAATATTGTCCTTATATTTAAACCGGGAAGGATCCTCTGGACCTGGCTTTCGAAAGCATAGAATGGCAATACCTCTGGGCGGTTATGGGTAGGCTTGGATTCGGAGACACGTTCTTGTCCTGGGTCAGGCTGCTCTATAGCTCTCCACTAGGGATGAGCTTCGAGTTCGAGTCGAACTCATGTTCGACTCGAACATCGGCTGTTCGCAAGTTCGCCGAACAGCAAACAATTTGGGGTGTTCGCGGAAAATTTGAATGCCGCGGAACACCCTTTAAAAGACTATGGGAGAAATCAAAAGTGCTAATTTTAAAGGCTTATATTCATGGTATTGCCATAAAAAGTGTTTGGGGACCTGGGTCCTGCCCCAGGGAACATGGATCAATGCAAAAAAAAGTTTTAAAAACTGACGTTTTTTCGGGAGCAGTGATTTCAATAATGCTTAAAGTCAAACAATAAAAGTGTAATATCCCTTTAAATTCCGTACCTGGGGGGTGTCTATAGTATGCCTGTAAAGGGGCGCATATTTCCCGTGTTTAGAACAGTCTGACAGCAAAATGACATTTCAAAGGAAAAAAGTCATTTAAAACTACTCGAGGCTATTCATGCATTGCCGGTCCCACAATACACATAGAAGTTCATTGATAAAAACGGCATGGGAATTCCCCACAGGGGAACCTCGAACCAAATTTTTTTTTAAAAAAATGACGCGGGGGTCCCCCTAAATTCCATACCAGGCCCTTCAGGTCTGGTATGGATATTAAGGGGAACTCCGGCCATAATTTAAAAAAAAAATGTCTTGGGTCCCCCTCAAAATCTATACCAGACCCTTCAGGTCTGGTATGGATTTTAAGGGGAACCCTGGTCAAAATTTAAAAAAAAAGCGGCGTGGGGTCCCCCTAAAAATCCATACAAGACCCTTATCCGAGCACGCAACCTGGCAGGCCGCAGGAAAAGAGGGGGGAGGAGAGAGTGCCCCCCCTCCTGAACTGTACCAGGCCACATGCCCTCAACATTGGGAGGGTGCTTTGGGGTAGCCCCCCAAAACACCTTGTCCCCATGTTGATGAGGACAAGGGCCTCATCCCCACAACCCTTGGCCGGTGGTTGTGGGGGTCTGTGGGCGGGGGGCTTATCGGAATCTGGAAGCCCTCTTTAACAACGGGATCCCCAGATCCCGGCCCTCCCCCCTGTGTGAAATGGTAAGGGGGTACTTACCCCTACCATTTCACTAAAAAACTGTCAAAATAGTTAAAAATGACAAGAGACAGTTTTTGACAATTCCTTTATTTAAATGCTTCTTCTTTCTTCTATCTTCTATCTTCCTTCGGTTTCTTCTTCTTCTGGTTCTTCTGGCTCTTCTGGCTCTTCCTCCGGTGTTCTCGTTCGGCATCTCCTCCGCTGCATCTTCTTCAATTCTCCTCAGGCCGCTCCGCATCCATGATGGCATGGAGGGAGGCTCCCGCTGTGTGACGCTTCTCTCTTCATCTTCTTGTCTTCATCTTCTTCTCTTCATCTACTTTTCGGGCCGCTCCGCATCCATGCATGGAGGGAGGCTCCTGCTGTGTGATGCTTCTCCTCTTCTGACGGTTCTTAAATAATGGTGGGCAGGGCCACCCAGTGATTCCGCCCCCCTCTGACGCGCGGTGACTTGACGGGACTTCCCTGTGGCATTCCCCGTGATGCCACAGGGAAGTCCCGTCAAGTCACCGTGCATCCGAGGGGGGCGGGGTCACCGGGTGGCCCCTCCCCCGTTATTTAAGAGCCATCAGAAGAGCAGAAGCATCACACAGTGGGAGCCTCCCTCCATGCATGGATGCGGAGCGGCCCGAAAAGAAGATGAAGAGAAGAAGATGAAGACAAGAAGATGAAGACAAGAAGATGAAGAGAAGAGCGGGAGCCTCCCTCCATGCCATCATGGATGCGGAGCGGCCCGAGGAGAAGGGAAGTAGACGCAGTGGGGGAGATGCCAGATGAGAACACCGGAGGAAGAACCAGAAGAGCCAGAAGAACCAGAAGAAGAAGAAGATGGAGGAAGAAACCGAAGGAAGATAGAAGTTAGAAGAAAGAAGAAGCATTTAAATAAAGGAATTGTCAAAAACTGTCTCTTGTCATTTTTAACATTTTTGACAGTTTCTTAGTTAAATGGTAGGGGTACTTTTGTACCCCCTTACCATTTCACACAGGGGGGAGGGCCGGGATCTGGGGGTCCCCTTGTGAAAGGGGGCTTCTAGATTCCGATAAGCCCCCCGCCTGCAGACCCCCACAACCACCGGCCAGGGTTGTGGGGATGAGGCCCTCGTCCTCATCAACATGGGGACAAGTTGTTTTGGGGGGCTACCCCAAAGCACCCTCCCAATGTTGAGGGCATGTGGCCTGGTACGGTTCAGGAGGGGGGTCACTCTCTCATCCCCCCTCTTTTCCTGCGGCCTGCCAGGTTGCATGCTTGGATAAGGGTCTTGTATGGATTTCTAGGGGGACCCCACGCCGTTTTTTTTTTTAATTTTGGCCGGGGTTCCCCTTAAAATCCATACCAGACCTGAAGGGTCTGGTATAGATTTTGAGGGGGACCCCATGCCATTTTTTTTTATTTTGGCCGGGGTTCCCCTTAATATCCATACAAGACCTGAAGGGCCTGGTATGGAATTTATGGGGACCCCCACGTCATTTTTTTTTAAATTTTGGTTTGGGGTTCCCCTGTGGGGAATTCCCATGCCGTTTTTATCAATGAACTTCTATGTGTATTGTCGGAACGGCAATGCATTAATAGCTGTGAGTAGTTTTAAATGACTTTTTTTCCTTTGAAATGTCATTTTGCTGTCAGACTGTTCTAAACACGGGAAACATGCATCCCTTTACAGGAATACTATAGACACCCCCCAGGTACGAAATTTAAAGGGATATTACACTTTCATTGTTTGACTTTAAGCATTATTAAAATCACTGCTCCCGAAAAAACGTCCGTTTTTAAAACTTTTTTTTGCATTGATCCATGTCCCCTGGGGCAGGACCCAGGTCCCCAAACACTTTTTATGACAATACCATGAATATAAGCCTTTAAAATTAGCACTTTTGATTATTCATGTTCGTGTCCCATAGACTTTAACGGTGTTCGAACAAATTTTTTGCCTGTTCGCATGTTCTGGTGTGAACCGAACAGGGGGGTGTTCAGCTCATCCCTACTCCCCACAGACTGTCATCAGAGAGGCAGGACACATATCCCCTCCCTTCAGGCTCCATAGGGGGGACACGTCAGGGCTGCCCATTGTCACCGCTTTTGTTTGTGGTGGCAATCGAGCCAATGGCTGCCCTCATTAGGTCTAACCTGCAGGTTCAGGGTTTTAAGTTTGGGGAATTGCAAGAAAAAACATGCTATACGCAGATGACACAATGCTGCTACTGGAAGACACTTTTGACTCCCTAAAAGTGGTGATGTCGATCATAGTGCAATTTGGGAAGTACTCAGGGCTGGTGATCAACTGGACTAAATCTTCCCTAGTGCCACTGGATACAGACCCAGAAGCTCACAATGTCGCGGCACTCCAAATACCACTAACCTCTAGTTTCAAATACCTAGGCATTCAGATCACTCCGAAAATTCTAGATTACATCCCTCTTAACCTTTCACCACTACTGGGATGAATACGGGCCAGGATTAAAATATGGTCAAGACTTAAAATGTTACTAGTAGCAAGGCGCATGCACGGACTCCTCCAAGATGGCTGCTTAAGCCCGGAGCTCCGCACTGCCCTGACCACCCGGCACAAATAGCGGGGCAACCGGGACCCCGGGGACCACAATTCCCACCTAAAAGCCGATAGGAAGTGCTGGGGAACGAATCTATGCCTGTCGGATCGCACTGGAGGGACCTAGAGCCGCTATTCAGAGCCTCGGCGGAGCGGGCCGAATCCAAGATGGCGGGCGCCATGCTGCAAGATATACAGACAGCTGCGGAGAGCCCAGGAGACAAACTTTCCTATGCCGCAGTGACCCGCTCTCTCCCTTCTGGGACCCCTGTGAGTACCCCTCAACTTATGGCACAGTTCACGGCTCTCTCAGAGCACCTCACGGAACAGCCCTTGACACCCCCCTCGCAGCCTCCCTCCCCTCACATTACAACAGAGCCAGAGATGGCGCTCGCTCCAGCCCACACTATCCTCACAGCCCCTGACCTCTTCTCCCAGTTATCAGCCCTGCTGGATATTGGTCTGGCTCAAACAGCAGCCAAAATAACTGGTGATATTAGGGAGGACTTCCAGGCCCTGGGCTCCAGATTGGAGGCAATCAAAGATAAACTTGACCAGACCATATCTAAAACCAGACAGAACTCTAACCATATACAGGTCCTACAGGATCAACTGGACATTGCTCTCTCACGCATCGATGACCTTGAAAACAGGTCCAGAAGGGAAAACTTTAGACTGAGAGGACTCCCAGAATCTATAACCGACTCCACGACGGTGGTTCAAGACTTCATTAAACAACTTATCCCTGACATTCCTCCACATAAGTTGGAAATTGACCGCGCTCACAGGACATTAGGACCCCCGAGGAAAGATGGCCTCCCCAGAGATATCGTGGTCAAGCCACACTACTTCTCGTTAAGGAAGAGGTGATGAAAAAGTGCAGATACCAACAGCCCCTCACGTGCAGAGGTCACGCCATACAAGTCTTTGCAGATATTTCACCTAACACAATACAAAAAAGGAGGGCACTGAAGCCCCTACTAGCCGTATTGGTGCAACACGAAATTAAATACAAATGGGCCTTTCCATTTGCGCACAAGTTTGATCTCAGAGGTAAAACACACTCTTTCCGCAGCCTCCCAGAAGGAGAACGGATCCTGTTAGACCTCCGTCTCATCTCTCAAGAGTCAGCTATGGATTTCAGCAATTCATCGGTGGGGTCCTACAAACGCCCATCTCCTGCAAGCCCCTTGCAGCCCCTGTGGGAAAAACCCAAATACAAACGCTCCAAAGAAGCCAGACCTCCATGAGACCACGAGTCAAGAAGATGTTTGAATGACTATCCCTTGTCTCTTTTTTCTCCTTTGTGCTCCTACACGAACTCAGTTGACTTTTTTTTTTTTCTCTTTCAATGTTTTTATTAAGGTTTTCAAAAAGAACATAAGAGCAAGCAGATATGTAAAATTGTCATACATTAGGCGTTGTAAGTGATCATAATACTAACAACTTGTACTAAGTTAGTTAACAGTCATAAATTATGCGTATGAGTAGTATCAAAACATGGCTAGGAATGAGGAGTGTTCCTCTTCTTCCCTCGCCACCCCAAGTAGGTGCAAGCTGTGGCGAGGGAGAGAGAGACACATCCCCTTGTATAGATACCAAAATAAAAAAAAATTAAAAAATTTTTTATAAATAAATAAAAAATATATATTATAAAAAAAGATAAAAAAATAGGAAAGGTTCAGAGGAAGGTCTAATTATCTATTGCTGTATGTGGATGACAGTCTAACAAGAACAACAATGAACTGAGGACAAGGGTAACAGATGTTGCCGCCATTCCTGTAATTAGGTTGGCTGTCTACGTATATCAGCGTATTCACTATATTGACGTAACAGAGGTACACAGAATAAGTGATCAGAACAACGTGAGCAACTATATAACATATATTAACCTTATTGTTTAGGCTTGTTAAACACTTCTTTGTACCAGATGGACCAGTGAGACCACTCTGCTTGTGTGGAGCGTAGACGGCCTTTGCTTGATGCAAACAAACATTCATAAGTACTGTGTAATTGAGTAGTGGTTATGACTTCTGAGCAAGAAGGACTTAGTTTAGAGCGCCAATTACGTGTGATGATCAATTTAGCCGCTAATAGTATGTGTGTAATTATACATCTGAGTGAGTAGGGGAATTTCTCAATTCCCAAATTTAAAATGGCAAGTTCTGGAGAGGGATTTATCTGGATGTGGGTGACACTTTGGATGAGTGTGAAAACATCAGACCAATATTGAGTGAGGAATCTACAAGACCATAGAATGTGTAAGAGTGAACCGTGGGAGCCACACTCTCTCCAACACAATGGAGATCTGGAGGAGTCCATTGTGTGTAGGATATATGGGGTTCGATACCATCTGAAAGCAATCTTATACGATAATTCCCATAAATTGGTTGATTTGGTTGCTTTATATAGCGCATTTAGGGCCACTCTCCATTGCTCTTCTGAGAATTGTGTTCCTAGTTCTATTTCCCATTTATTCTGGGGTTGGATTTTAGTGAAGAGTGATTTATTTTTTAACGTTTGGTAGAAAAGAGATATACCTTTAATTTGAGGGCTTTCCTCAAACCAATATTTCAATAGTTGGCTAGGAACATTTTGGAATATTGCAGATGAGTGAATTAGGCAGTGGGTGATTCTGAGATATTGATAATACTCTTTGTTAGGGAGATTGAACTCCTTTTGAAGTGTCGGGAAGGATTTAAGTGCCCCGGATGTGTATAGGTCCGAAGCTAAGGTAATGCCTCTCATTGTCCACGTTGAAGTACTGATGCCCGGTGTTAGAAGAGAGATCGTTTTTAGTGGGATGGGGATTGATGATAGGGAGCCTCTATGTGGAGATTTGAGGATCAGATGTTGGAAGGCTGACATGGACGCTAATACGGTAGGGGATAGGAGTGTATCTTTCTTGTGTTTGTGAAGTGTACTGATGATCCAGCTGTGGAGGTCCTTGCCTGGAACTTGTAGAGTTTCTAAGTTCCTCCATAGACACTGCGTGTATGGCTTAAACCATACCTTTAATTGTGCTAATAGTGTGGCTAGGTAATAGTCCCTGAGGTCGGGTTGTCCCATGCCTCCAGCTGCTTTATGTTTGATGAGTTTAGCGTGTGAGCATCTCGCTTTTTTCCCCTGCCATATAAAGTGGTTTACCTCTGTCTGTAGCTTACGGAAATATGATGCGGGTATCGGAATAGGTAGGTTGCGGAAGAGGTATAATAGTTGTGGGAGCTTAAGCATCTTGAAAGACGCCAGTCTTCCCATCCATGAGAGTGTGAATTTGGCAAGGTGCGCTAATTCGGATTGTAGGGTTTGTAGGTAGGGACTGAAGTTTTCTTGGAATAAGGATTTAGGATTGGCTGTGATCTGTATTCCGAGGTATTTTATAGATTTGTCTGCCCAGAGATATGGGAAACGGTCAGAGAGGATAGATTGGGTAGTAGGGGGGATATTAAGCCCTAGGATATGGGATTTGGACTCGTTGACCTTATAATAGGAGATGGAGCTAAATTCCTGCAGTGTTGAGTACACAGCATCTAGAGAAGATTGTGGGTTTGACAACATAAGAATTACGTCGTCGGAGCGAATCTTGTGGGCTAATGGTTCCATAAGGAGGTTGAAAATCAACGGGGATAGGGGACAGCCTTGGCGGGTCCCATTGGATATAGGAAAAGTGGAGGAGAGCATTGCCGAGCAATAAACCTGAGCTGAGGGTTTGGAGTAAAGAGCCATTATGGCAGATAGGATGTGACCTTGGAATCCAAATTTTTGTAAAGTCTGCTGGAGATATGACCAGTGTATTCTATCAAATGCCTTCTCTGCATCTAGAGCTAGAAGCAGAGAAGGCATTTTTTGAAGATTGGTGTGATGGATTATATTGATTATACGCCTTGTAGCGTCAACTGTTTGTCTCCCTTTTGTGAACCCCGATTGATCCGGGTGGATCAACGCGGGGAGGATGTCAATAATTCTACTCGCTATTACCTTTGCATAAAGTTTCAGATCATGATTCAATAATGATATGGGGCGGAAATTTTGAGGGGAAGAGGCTTCTTTACCAGGTTTAGGCAGTGTAATAATTAAAGCTTTTAACATATCATCAGGGAAAGAGGAAGAGATTGCAGCTGCATTGAATACTAAAGTGAGAGGATCCAATAAAAGAGGTGTGAATTGTTTGTAGTATTCGGCCACAAAGCCATCAGGCCCAGGTGCTTTGTTGATAGGAAGGAGTTTAATAGCTTTTGCTATTTCCTGAGTAGTGAATGGGGAGTTCGAGGTTTCAAGTTGGAGAGTGGACAGAGTGGGTAGATGAATAGATTGTAGAAAGGCTGTTATGTCAGAAGGTGTGGGTTGCTTAGTGTCAGGGTCTCCTTTCAAATTATATAAGGAGCTATAGTATGCGCTAAACGCATTAGCTATATCTTGGGGGTTGAACAATTTTTCTTTAGTGAACGGATGGTAAAGAAAGGGAATGGATGATTTAGTGCGTGACCCTTTAATTTGTTTGGATAGGAGTTTCCCCACTTTAGTTCGGCCCAGTTTGGTTTTTAAGTGATCGGTTGCTTTTTGTTTGTTTGAGGAGTCAAGATCATCAATTTCTTTAATGAGGGTATCAATGCGCTGCAATCTCTTTCTCTTAGCCCTAGAACTTTGCTGAATAAAAATACCCCGCATGTAGGCCTTATGAGCTGCCCATATTGTTGCTGGGTTAGATACTGAGTCCTTGTTGGTAATGAAGAACTGTTCCAGATGATCCTTTAGAATAGTGCTGTAGGGGTCTTTCTGTAGAATGGTAGTGTTCATCCGCCAAAGGAAAGTTGGTGAGTGGTGAAAAGAGTCCTCGAAGGTAATACTTACTGGAGAGTGGTCTGACCAGGTTATCGAGTGAATGTGAGAGGCTGAGATTTTCTGAAGCATCCACTGATCGGATAGGAATAAGTCTATCCTGGAGTATGAGTTATGACACGGTGAGAAGAAGGTAAAGTCGCGTTCTGACGCGTGTTGGCATCTCCATATATCTTGCAACTGAAATTCTTTCAGGAGAGGACCCAAGGAAAGATTACGGCGCATAGATGGGATGGAGGAATCCAAATTGAAGTCTGGAGTTAAGTTAAAATCTCCACACCAAAGAAGAGCACCTTTTTGAACAGTGTCAATTTTTCTTTTGAGTTTTCTTAGGAAGCTGATTTGGTGAATGTTTGGCGCATAGACATTTACTAAAGTAAACAAGGAGTTGTTTAGGGAACAAATTAGTATGATGTAACGGCCCTCGTGATCCAGTATCTTGTCATGCAGTTCAAAGGTTATAGAAGAGTTTACTGCTATTAATACCCCTCTCTTCTTAGAATTCGTGCTTGCTGTGAAGATATGCGGGAACTGGCTATTGGAGCAATTAGGTGGAGATGAGGCTTTGAAGTGTGTCTCCTGCACACATAAAATATCGCAGTGAGATTCTTTAGCCAGTGTCCAAAGTGAAGACCTTTTTGCTGGATGATTAAGGCCTTTGGTATTTATCGTTAGGAATGTGATAGGCATTCTGAATGTGGAGGAGACTAAACTTCCAAGGAGATCTAAGATGTTAGCTTGGTAGGAGTACTGTAGAAGTTTTCAGCAAGTGGTCGCTCTATAAAGTATGTGCTCCGAGGTTAAGCTATATGGTAAAATAAGACTAGAAATGGTCGGCAACAAACAATGACACAAAACTAAAATTAAAAAAAATAAAAGTAAAAAAAATAATAAGTTAGATAAGAAAACGAAGAACTGTGTGCCAAGTGGCCGAACAGTCGGCCTATCAGGAAAGTGCTGTGCACTTACTTGGCTAACTTGTGGGGAAAAAGTTCAAGTGGCCAGTCAGAGCCACGTAACAGGCCGGGACATAGATGCTGACTTAGTAGGACCCCGTTCAGCGATTAGAGGAGTAGCAGGGGCGCTGATTAAGTTGGGCATCAGGATGCGGGATAGAGTGCCTGTGATTCTCAAATGGTGGATTTGTGTTTTCTGGGATTATTCCCCATGAGCGGAGAAGGTGCAAACCTTCATTCAGTGTAGAAGCTGTGAATTTAGCCCCTTTGTAAGTAATCAAAAGCTTAGCAGGATTAATCCACTTGTATGGAAGATTATGGTTTCTCAAAGCTTTGGTAACTGTATTAAGTTCCCTACGCGATTGGAGGGTATATTGTGATAAGTCCGCAAAAATTTGGAGGTGTGAATACGGATCCGGTAGGGATTTCTCGTTTCTGGATGCCCGCATGAGTTCATTTCATTTGAACACCGCACACCATCTGGATCGCAGCTTGTTGTTATATGCTTGTTAAGTTTGGTGCACTGAAGCACCCACTGAATGTGAGTACCCTCCTGGAGGATTTTCGTTTGGTTTAATAAAATATCCCTGCTTTATCACACTATGGAGTTCTTATTTTTCTCCTATACATGTGGATATTGACTGCACCTGTGAGGATTGTATTCCCAGTATTCCAGCCTGAGGGAGCCCAGGATTGGCCCCACTGCGTGTATTGACACAGTTTAAATACTGGGTCACACGAGTAGAGGTGAGCGCAAACACATGTGGGGTGTCACGGGCGAGCACATATTGTTTGCTGTGATTTGAGCACCTTTTTAGAAGATCTCGGAGGAATTTTTTCTTATGGACACTGTTTGCATACATTTATTTGGATTTTAACCTGTGGATTGAGCTGGACACTTGTAATACACAGGATACCTGTGCACTTGTTGTTGTTTTCATTTATGCATGGTGCACTTTCAATGGGTTTTGTTGTTTTTTGCACAATGTCATATGCACTTTGAGTCTTGATTTTGCACTTTTGTAATATACATATATGATTTCACAGTTCATTTACAGCGGATTAATTTACTATATATACACGATATTTTAACACATTTTTTAGCGCAGGCACATTTATTATTTTTATGCTTTATATTACACGATATGAAACGTGGTTGAGTGTTTGCTGCTAATTAATTAATGATTATCACCCCTTAGAGGCTTAGATCCGTTTGTGGCTCGCAGGATATTCCTATTTCTTGTTTGTTCCTTGACATGGTAAAAGTGTATGCGTAGAATCACATCCCGTGGAATGGTGTCAGGAAGGGATGGTGGTTCTGGCAGACGGTGGATACGATCAATCACCATTTCCATATTTTTTAGATCGGGCAGTAATGCTTTGAAAAGCCCTTTAGCATAGCTTGTTAGTTCGTGGGGTTGCACTGTTTCCGCCACTCCTCTGATTTTGATGTTGTTACGACGTGACCTGTCCTCCAGGTCCGCCAGCTTGCGTTTGATCCAAGCGTGATCCGCAAGATTATCCTCATGTGCATCAACGAGGTCATTTACGGTCGATGCAAAACCCCCAAGCTGGTTTTCAATTTGTGACACTCTGCCTGAGACTGAGGTTATATCAGCATGTAGGCTCTGCATAATGGATAGCATATCTGACTGCAAAGAATTCCTGAGGGTGGATAGCACGTCTTTGAGTGTAGTGTCTAGTATAGGCTGATTATTAGTTGGAAAGCTGGCAAATGGGTCAGGAGCACTGCAGGGGTTAACAGCATGTGTAAGGTTTAGGCTCACCTCTGGCGTTGCTGTGTTGTCTGTGTCCAGCCTCATCCTAGCCTTAGCAGGGCTGCCTGTTTGTGGAGTGCCCAGAGAGGAGGTGGGTAAGCCTTGCTCAGGGTTGGTGAGCTCCATAAACCCCTCTTCTTCGTCCCCAGTTCTGTGGCTCTGTGAGGTAGAGAGCCGTGAGGGGAGAGAAGCAGGCGCTGCAGCCGCGCGCCATCTTGGATTCGTCCGTCGGCTGGCTGGTTCAAATATGCCGTTATTTTCTGAGGGTGCCTTTCCCCTTTCCGTTTGGTAGACATCATGCCACGCTGCAGGGGGGATAGGAGGGTCTCTGGGTGCTTTTCCTGGTCAAAAACGAGGTCCGGATGCGCTGGTGTGAGTCGCTGAATCCCGGGCTGTCACAGAGCTCAGAGGAGAACGTCCATGCTGCTCGGATGCCAGCCATGCCCCCCCTCAGTTGACCTTTTTTAATTAATTTTTTCTAGTTTTTCCTTTTTGAATTTTATCTGAGATCTTTTTTCCCCCGGAACGCATATAGGGCTCCGGGTGAGAGATTAGGAAGTAGCCCCTGTTTTTTCTTCCCCAATATATGGGGAAAAGGAGTAGTGTGATTAATTATCTCAACACTAAATGGTCGGCTTTAGAAATTTTCTTTTAATTGAGGGGAGGGGGGGAGGGGGGAGGGGGGAGGGGACTTTTTGTCCCCCCTTTCTTCTCCCCCTCTTTCTCTCTTTACCTTCTCTTAGTAAGAATGCCATACGCTCAACACTCTGATCCAGTGCAGTCCCGTGGGGGTAACCCTATTGGGCCTTGCTCAGGTTTATGTATTTCACTGTGAGCCAACATGATCCTCAGGTGGTTTTCATATATTACTTTAATGTGAAGATCTTACCCTCTACTCTACTTTAAGATTCAGATATCCAAGGCAGTGTAACAAAGCACTACTCCATGACACTTCTTAATGCAGTGATTTAGTTGCAGGAAAGAGTTCTATTTTGCCTGGGCTACAGCCTAGGCAGTCTTCCCTACCCACTCTGAACCGTATCCTGGGTGTGGGGGGGTAGACGGTGGGACAAAGGGTTGGCGGGGTCCCCTTCCGATCCCCAGTTCGGACTTGCTCCGATCAGTAGTTATATTGTTCTTTATTTTATTAAGGTGCGCCGAGGTCGCGGCAGTTAGGCTGCACCTCCACTAATCCCAAGGACCAGGTGATGCCGGTCTCCTGGGTTAGGAGTCCACCCTGCTCGCAGGGTTTGGACACATCCTCTACTGTGAGGGGTGATGTGCTTTGTTGCCATCACTGCTCACTCAAGTTCCGCGAGGACTTGATTTACCCTTCTTCCCCTCCTCCTCTTTTCTCTTCTCTACTCTCCTCTCTAACAATTTATTCTCTTGTAGTTGGCTGTCTGCTGGGTGATACCCACTCTTCCAGTAAGACACGCAGGGAGGTGTTAGCGGTTCTATCTCCGGTACCCACTCTCCAACTGGAACAGGTAAGCGCTGAGGGATGGGGGCTAGGCCTCTACTTCTGCTCCATGGCGGTCACTGACAATTTAACCTCCCTATTGAGGGTGGCCACACATAATTCCCAAGGGCTTAATTCACCTTCTAAACGAAGGAAAGTACTAGATTTTATGAAATCCTGCAAGATTGATCTTTTGTTTCTCCAAGAAACCCACTTCCCGATCCGGTACAAACCTAACTTTATCCACGCTCAGTTTCCATTATTTTATTTAGCTAATGCGGAAGATAAGACCAGAGGGGTCACTATCCTTATCTCTAAAAATTGCAGATTCACACTACATAAGGTACAGCGAGACCCAGAGGGTAGGTACATCCTAGTTAAGTGTTCCGTAGAGGGCAGACCATATTCCCTGGTATCTTACTATGCCCCTAACACAGGACAGCATAAATTTTTTAGCTCAATGTTTAAGACGCTTGGACCAATGCTAGAAGGCTCCATCATTTTTGGGGGAGACTCCAATGTAGCCTTTGACCAGGGCCTAGATAGATCTAAACCCCCCAACGCCCAAAACATCCGTCCAACTAAAACCAGTTTGAAAATAGCTAAGTTGTTATATGCACAAGGACTCACAGACATTTGGAGGGAGTTAAATCCCACCAAAAAAGATTACACTCATTTCTCCCATGCCCACCAATCCTATGCCCGTCTAGACCATCTGCTAGTCTCGAATAACTTGATCCCGGCAGCCCAAAGATCACAAATTATTGACACGGTTTGGTCAGATCACTCCTTGTTAAGTGTTCTGATAAATAACCAAACCCCACACCACAAATACAACCTTTGGAGACTAAAAGAAAATATTCTTTCTGACCCCGCCTGGAAAGTAGAAATTGAAAGGGCCCTCACTGAATATTTTAATCAAAATGACACTGCAGATGTCTCCGCGGAAACCTTATGGGCAGCCCATAAGGTCACAATAAGAGGGAAATTAATACAAATAGCAGCCAAAATTAAAAAAGAACACGGGATAGACATAGTCAACCTAGAAAAGACCTTTTAAAAATTGTGTGCGGAGTACAAGAGACCCTGCTGTAGTACCCGTATCCCGACTGGATGCGGCACGCCTAGAACTAAACTTAGCTCTTACAGCTAAGGCAGAAAAAAGTTTATCATGGCTAGAGGCGAAATATTACTATCAGAAGGACAGGGCTGGGTCTCTCTTGGCGTCCCGTCTTACACCGCGCCCTCGTTCCTATACCTTTCCTAAAATTAAAATAGCGGGCCAACCCCACACCACAAACCCTCTGAAAGTTATGGAAGCTTTCCATGGCTTCTACGCAGATCTGTATAGCAAACATAAGGCAAATAATCCCCAATCGCTGACTAAATTCTTAGATAAGCTCCTGATTCCTACCCTTTCGGCGAAACACAGAGACAGATTTGAAGCTTCAGTTTCCACCGCAGAAGTTCTAGCGGTAATCAAAAACCTAAAGAGGCGTTCGGCACCGGGTCCAGATGGCTTCTCCGTACCATACTATAAGACTTTTGCAAACACTATAGCACCATATCTTGCTAAATTCATTAACTTCAAAACCAAGGGAGAGCCTCTGGACCCGCAAATGAACGCTGCTTTCATAACCGTGATACCAAAGCCAGACAAAGACCAGGGAGAGGTATCCAACTATAGACCCATATCCCTGATCAATAACGATCTGAAAATAATGACTAAAATTATGGCAGACCGTCTGGCCTCCTTTATTGGATCCTACATTCATAAGGACCAAGTGGGGTTCATCCCTGGAAGGCAAGGTCCTGACCAAATCAGAAGAACAGTGGATGTGGTCTCCCTCCTGCAATCGGGCTGGGATGGCAGTGGGGCCCAAAAGGGAATGTTACTGTCTCTAGACCTACAAAAAGCTTTCGACTCTTTCTCTTGGTCCTACCTATTTTCAATTATACAACAATGGGGTTTTGGTCCACGGTTTTCAGGGTTACTTCATTCCCTATACTCTTGCCCTGAAGCTAGAATTAAACTACAAGGACAACTCTCTGAACCTATTAAAATAGCAAGAGGGACCCGCCAGGGCTGCCCGCTCTCGCCACTGATTTTTGCAATAGCGATTGAATCATTAGCAATTGCTATACGGACTAATCCGGACATAGCGGGGGTGCGTTGTGGGCCAACTATACATAAATGCGGCCTTTTCGCTGATGACCTCATTCTTTACCTCACGTCACCAGTAACCTCCCTGTCGGTGCTATGTAAGCTCCTAGAAGACTTTGCACAGGTCTCTGGATTATGTGTTAACTACTCCAAGTCCCAGGCACTTAATGTGTCCCTCCCGTCCGCTCTGGTGTCTCGGCTGCAGGATGCGTTCCGCTTTTCATGGAGCGAGTCCAGCATAAGATACCTTGGAGTCAATCTTACCCCTAAATTTGAACAGCTATACCAAGCAAATTATCCTCCCATATACAAAAAATTAGAATGCGATCTCAAACAATGGTCGCCGCACCACATTTCCTGGCTAGGTAAAATAAACTCCCTAAAAATGACTCTGCTCCCGCGACTACTATATTTTTTCAGAGCGCTTCCGATCGCCATACGGAAGGATCACCTCTCAGCACTCCAAAACAAGGTGGTAAAATTTATTTGGGGATCGAAGGGGCATCGTCTCCCGAAATAAGGGAGGACTGGGACTTCCAAATCTTTTTTGGTACTACCAGGCGGCTAGACTAGCACAGATATCGATGGTTTACGCCAAAACAGCCAGACCTGATTGGGTAGAAATGGAGAGACAGGCGGTGCCAACATATACAATTGACTTCCTCCTCTGGTGCTCACCAAAGGCTAGGCCCTCAGTCTTGTCTCCCGCCTTATCACAATCTCTGACGATATGGGACACTCTCAGAAAGAGCCCATCTTTGGTGTCGCAAAGCAAACCTCTATCCCACTTGTTCCGTAATCCTGCTATCCCCCCGGGTATGGACATAAAAGCATTTCAGTGGTGGCTGGACAGGGGAATGTGCCGGATCGGGAACTATTTTACTGCAGCTGGGCCGATCCCCCTCAACCACTGCGTAAAAACATCTGAATCTCCCCAACTTGGAGTGGTTCAGATTCTTTCAAATATCACATTTTCTCCAATCAGCCTGGGTTGAGAAACCAGAACCACCGCAATTCACCCCATACGAAATATGGTGTGGGGGACTCCTGGAGCAGAGGGGGGGGGGTATCTCCTTAATCTACTCTTCGCTTGCTGCTACAGATAGGAAAGCAACGTTCATGCTGTCTTGGGAGAGGGAATTACAGGACACATGGGACCTAGATCATTGGCACACGACCTTCTTCCGACCCTTCAAGGGCATTTATAATATTTCCCTGATTGAAGCTAGCCTAAAGGTAATCACAAATGGTACTTAACCCCCTCCCGGCTTTCTATGATGCTCCCCTTGGTTTCCCCTCTCTGCTTTCGCGGATGTCACATGAAAGGTTCCATGATACATGTATAGTGGGAATGCCCTAAAATCAGGAACTTTTGGCAAAAAATATTTTACACCATATCCAAAGTAAAAGGCAAGACCATTCCCAAGTCTCCTCTAACAGCTCTTCTCAACGATCCCATATCGGAGATCTCAAAATCATCACAAAAATTAGTATTTTTTATTCTCCTGGGAGCCAAAATGACCCTAGCTAAAACATGGAAGAAGCCCTCAGTTTCTCTCATAGCGGCAAAACGGAAAGTGTCATGGATAATGGCCCAGGAGAAATTAGTAAGCTCTCTACTAGACACCTCAGCACAGTTTGAGAAGACTTGGGAACCATGGTCCAAATATATAGGAATAGGGGAACATCCAAAATCTTAGAAATAATACCCCATTAGAAGTGGGACCACCTAGCAGATAGCAAAACTCCTCTCTTATCTAGACTCTACAGCAATATTTCACCTCTCTCCTCCTTACTCCTCTTTCCTCTCTCTTTCCCCAACCCATCTTTTCATCACCTCTGGCAGGTAAAAATGGGACTCACCCCTTCAGTTGGACTACACTGGAGGGATCACTAGTAGAATGTTTTACTAAGTTGTTTGTCCCTGTGATTAAAATATAAATAATAGCATCTCTATGCTTCTTGACTAAGCAGCGACTTCGCCAGAGGGATTTTTAATATAAGTTTGAAATGTTATCCGTTTAGCATGCTATTTTTCGCTACCAAGGTTTATTTGGTTCTTGTATTTATTTTGTTATTACATCGCTCCGTCATTAGGCCATTAGAGGATGGAGCCCATTCCTCTCTCCGGCACAGTGTGATCCCATATAGGGGTGCTGGTGGAGGAATTGGATAGAAACTCTAGGCCAATTCACAAAGGCCGGAAATGACTCGGATATTATAAGATCTGACTCTAGGTAATACCAAATACATCTTTTGTATGATGTAACTCTAGTATATAAGATGTTACCTTGCAAAAACATACCGCTGTATCATTTATATATGGTTTTCTTTTCATATCTGACATGTAACTGCAGGTTGTTATGTTTTCAAAATCTAATAAAAATCCATTAACACAAAAAAAAAAAAATGTCACTAGTAGGAAAGGTCAACCTTATAAAAATGATTTTTATGCCCCAGCTCCTCTATATTCTCCACAACACCCCTATGGTGATCCCCCTTAAAATATTTTGCATAATTAACTCCATATTTAGGTCCTTCCTTTGGCAGGACAAGCCCCCCAGAGTGAAGCTGGAACAACTTCAGAAACCCAAAGACGAGGGCGGTCTGGCTTTGCCTAACCCATGGCTTTATTACATTGCAGCTCAGCTACAGCATGTGGCCAAGTCCTTTTCCCGCTGGATGGGGAGGGAGAGGGTCCCACCGAGTCAGACCCCATTAGAACCCTTATGGGCCATGTCACGGGATTACAGATGTAGCGGATGGTCTAGAGGCTCTGGCTTATGCAAAGTCCAAAAGAGATTCCCCACATATGCCTTAGTCCACAAAGTTTTGAACAAGGCCAGACAGTTACAATCAGTGGAAGGCTTCACTAAATGTATCCCTATATGGAAGAACCGGTACTACCCGGAACTACAGATGCTGACATGTGGGGCTCGATGGAGGAAGCACGGAGTCACACACTTACACCACATCTTAACGGCAGGTAAACTGAGACCCTTCTCCGATCTGAGAGAGTGATATTGGCTCCCCCGGACGATGCACTTCTATTACCTGCAATTGCAACATGCCATAAGGGCTCAATCTAATGAGACTCCATGGAATCTATCCCCGATCCCCATATTTCACTATATGTAAGAGGTGAACAGTTTCAAAGGCTTTATATCTAATTGTTACTCAATGCTACTTGGGGTATTCCTGACAGGGTTCCCCCTAAAGACAATGAATAATTGGGAAAGGGACTGGGCCTTAAGAGTGAACAGTGGGAAGAGGCATTACAGGCAGTACGAATGTCGTCCTTAAATGTAGCACAATGACTATCCCAGTTGTACATCATATTGAGAGTACACTACACGCCAGCCAAGCTGGACAGAATGAGGGTGAGACCAGACTCGGACTGTCCGAGATGCACGAGAGACCATGGGGACTTGATCCACATGCTGTGGCGCTGCCCCAAGCTACACTTATACTGGACAGGAGTCATAAAAACCATTAACACTGCCTTTTCAGTTTCAATCCCGACTGACCCCAAACCATGCCTGCTAGGTTTCCTGGACAACCTCCCCCTAGAGGACAACCTTAAACCGCCCATTGCAATGGCCCTGTTTCAGGCACGCCTGCTCATTCTTAGAAAATGGAAGGCGACCGAGCCACCCACGATCAAAGAATGGAACGAACGAATGGGCAATACCTTACAGCTGGAAAAGTTCATATTCCAACATACGGGACGTCAGAAAAAATGTGATGATCAGTGGTCACCCTGGCTGAGCTCACCGAGTGTATCCCTGGTGGACCTCATACTGGATAGATTACTGGGTTGCTAAAACACAAAATATAGCACAACAGGTCACATTGTTGGTCCATAGCTGGAGCAGTGGGTCTTGAGGTTCACAGGACACTCTAATAAGGGAACGTAAGCAGTAAATGTAATGTCCTAGACAGTGGTGCAGAGATGCCTATAGTTGATGTATGTATATTGTGAATAACCGGAACTGGTTTTATTGACATATTTGTAAACTGAGTTTTTCAATAAAAACCTTTTTCTGAGGAAAAAAATAAAGTCGACAAAGGTTTATTGTCTGAAAGAACCTTTGCCATTAAGGGTCCTTTCACACAGGCGTTCCATTTTTTAGTTCGGTTCAGTCACTTTTTTTTTGTAAAAAAAAGATCAAAAATGGATACGGATGGCAGTTTTTACATCTATTTTCATGTCCGCTGTCATCCGTTTTTTACAAAAAAAAGTGACTGAACTGAACTAAAAAAATGAATGCCCGTGTTTTTGGGTGAAAAACGGATGTCAGCAGATTGGATGTAAGTGGATGTCCTCTGTTCTATTATTTAAACGGAAGAAAAATAGGATTTTCTTCCGCCTCAAAAAAGGAACTTAGTGGAGGCGGATGTCAGCGGATAATCATCTAATCTCAGCTTGTTTAATTAAGCTTTGACAATATAATCTGGAAGCTGATTGGCTTCTTTGCACAACTGCACTAGATTTTGCACTCTCCAGTTTTAGTAAATCAACCCCTTAGCATAACCAAGAGACATGGTTGTATATAAATGAGAAAGCCAGTGCCCACTCCTATCAGGTTTCTTTAAAGCTATCTGCTTATCGCAGATAGCTTGAAATCACAATGTGCAGGCATTAAAGATCAGAACAGGATTCAACCATCACACATTTAATCAGAATTTAAAACTCTGATCAAAATTGAATTCTGGCAATTCAGGTCAAATAAAATTTTCAATCTCAACAGTAATTATTATTATTATTATTACACAGGATTTATATAGCGCCAACAGTTTACGCAGCGCTTTACAATATAAAAGGGAAACAATACAGTTATAATACAATAAAATACAAGAGGATTAAGAGGGCCCTGCTCAGAAGAGCTTACAATCTAATAGTGTGGGGCAGGTGGTACAAAAGGTTGTAGCTGTGGGGAATGAGTTGATGGAAGTGGTAAAAGATTAGTTGGAGACCTAATAAGCTTCTCTGAAAAGACAAGTTTTCAGGGATCGCCTTAAGGTAGCAAGAGTAGGGGATTGCCGGACAGGTTGAGGTAGTTCCAGAGGATGGGAGAAGCTCTGGAGAAATCCTGGAGATGAGCATGGGAGGAGGAGACAAGGGAGCAAGGGAGCTTGAGAGTAGGAGCTCTTGAAAAGAGTGAAGAGGATGGTTTGGGTGATATTTGGAAACTTAATAACTTAATAACTTAAATCATGTACCTGCTGTGATCAAACAAGTACAGCATAATGTAATCTGTGCCATTCTGCATGCTATAAAGAATGTGTATTTGGATTTTCTCTAAAAAAGGACACTAATATAGGATGAAATGCTTAGAATATCTAACTCAAACATAGTCATGTTTTCAATTTATCATGCAGGAATATGGGAATTTGTTTAAAAATAAGGACTTTAATTCAATATTTATTCTAAAGCATCTACATTATAAAAATGTTATAATCAGATAAGTTCAATGAACATTAAACAAGCATATGTGTGCATATAGAGAGTAAATATGCATGTGATAGTGAAGGCAAAAAATATGGTCCTAATCTAATAAATCCTCTTGATCATGCTTCTGCATCTGAGTAGAAAGAGCCCTCAATGCTCGTTTTTAGTCCTTGCCACAGCAATGTGTTACAATCCTTGCAGTTTAGTTTTGTTCAGTCAGCTGTTTTATGATAGACATCCATTAATATTGAATTGCCTCAAAGATTTTGCAGCTTGATATAAAATGGGAACACAAGTAGACCAACTAATATTATTTTTAAAACATCATAAAACTGTCCAGATATTTTATCTGCTAACAATTGATCTCTTATACACTTTCCACCCACGAGGCTGCATAATTACCTTAGAGGTCATCACTTGTTGCAATGTTTGAAAAAAAAGTACTTCACTTGTATGACATGAAGTGACAAATTCTGATATCCTATTAGAAAGTAACAGAAAAATGTATAGAAAAAATACCGGTAATTATTTTTTTCTTCCATATTACATTTGCACTATGAAATTAAGGAAAGCAACAGGTAATTGTTAACAGAGCCATCATGTAATGATCTGCATGTAGTAAAATGGCCAACCTCGTGGCAATAATTAGACAGATATATGAAGCATATGTAAAGGGAAAAGAACAAAGTAAACCCATTTATACAGTAATTGAATATACAATGAATGTTATTAAGACTCTGTGGCAGCATATGCCAATCTTTAGGCTCAGAACTATGATCCTCATCCCCTTTAGAGAGGTTACACACACAAACAACAGATACAGTATGACAGCATGGATCTTTACTGCTGCAACACACCTATTTAGGACCCATTAACAAATTATGGTAATTTAATACATTCAAATGTGCAATTTGCTTTGCAAGAGAATTTTCACCTTGTAAGGGAATTTTCTCTTAGCTTAGCTTGATGTGGTTACAATTCATAATGCAATGAATACCCAATTATGTGCAAGGAAAATAAAAAAGAAAATGTTTTTTTCCTTGAACACAATTGGATGATGGAAGTTAGCAGAGCCTCCCATCATTCGCTTGCAAAGCAGACATTCCCTGAACAGAAAATTTGCCTTTAGTAAATCAACCCTACTTTGTATTGCACAAAACTGACAGCAATGCAGCTCTATGACAATAAAGACTGAATTTACACTAGATAACAGGGTAAGCTATTCTAAGCACTTAATTTCAGGTCTAAACTGCTGGACATGTGCAATTTGAGCATGTCAGTCCTTGATACTGCTTGACTATGTGTACCTATGTGAATGTAGTCTTGCACTATAAATATCCAGCCACTCATAGAGTCAACATGAAAGTGTGTTTCATGTAGATGGTCTTACTCCCATCCCAACTCCACCTCAATGCAGCATTCTGGTATACCGGGTATTCACACAGTCACCTGTGCTATTTCCTGGTCATTGAATGATCTTAGCTGCCAAACTACAGTAGATAACATATAAATATTCAACCAGTATTAGAAAAATTCTTAGTCACAATTGTTATAAATCTGTGATGTTTTAAAAGTACAACATTTTTTATGAAATAATAATTATCCTAGAAAGTTCCGTAAATAGAAAAAACACATTATATGGATATGTGGTGTGACCGCATTTTGCATTAAAAACCGCAGCAATTGTCAGCTGCATTAAGGTTCTGAAGGTACTAATATGGTAGGTTATCCCTACCCCCATTGAGAACTGCAGACTTTAGATGTCTTACCGTAGTGCTCCTGTCTCAGCTAGGAATCACAAGACAGGCTTAATGATAATACGAGCATCGGGTATGATTTTGGCTTTGTGCTTACAGTCATTGTTGAAGTTGGAACCAGTCAGACACCTCCATGATGGCATAACATGATGGAATACGAATCTACCTGTACCTTCAAGACAATTGGTTTTGATCAAATTACCCACTCAGTGTGGAAAAATGCAGCCTCAAATCTGCATGCAACCTTCACTGATACCATGTAACATATGCATTGTTTGTTTGCCTTTAAAAAAATGTGTACCTTCCTCCCTCCATAGCTATGTGATGCTCTTTTTATAGCTAGAAAAAGAGGTCTCTGACAGGGAGTAGTACTAAGCAGAGGGTGTGCCACATCCCAAAAATCCAAAAATACCAAAACATTCCCCTAGAGCGGGACTTTTGAGGCACTACCATCAATGATGCAATGTAAGTAAAAAATATATAATTTTATTACAAAATTCAAAAGTACAACAAAAAATATATACAAAAATACAGATCAAACACAAACAATATATACAATGGGATACATCAAAAAGCAAGGGCATGTAATTTGAACACAACTGCATCACATTGAGAGGAAAACCAAAAATGGAAATGTAATAAGTCTCACTGAACCGACGCGTTTCGGGGAATCCTTCATCTGGGTTCATTAAGTGAGAGTTACCATCTAAGAAATTACAAAATTAAAAAGAAACATTAACATCACACACAAAAAACAGATAACATTCCCCCCATATCCAGTGAAGGTATATGTGAGAGTCATACTCACTTCCAAAATACATTTGCTATAGAAGTATCCAAGGCATAAAATCAGCTTCACAATGGTCTCCCAGGCCATGTGCATACAAAGAGAGCCAGATCGGGGACCATGTAGAGTGAAATTGTAATGACTGGTGCATAAAATGCAATCCCAATGGGTGCTGAAAACTGCCACGCCTAAGATTTGTTGATAAATTAACCGGACCTGAAAACAAGGACAAGACCCCATAAATAATGATGATTTTAATAATCAATCTAGGCAATCATATCTCCTGGGATTGAAAATATATCAAATCCCAGGGTGTGGATTGCTGTTTTTGTAGTGCGCGGACCCGGCACGGCAAGGATGTCCCCTTTGTGGGACATACTGAGGGGATCATCCTCGGATGCTCCTCCATCCCTGATCTGGTTCAGCATGGCTGTTTCCAGCTCAGGCTTGCTGTGCCGGTGGAGGTGGACGGCAGCGCGCAGCTCCGAGGCACGGCCGTGATGTCCGCTGCTATCCTGCGTTCCAGCTTGGCTGGCGCACATGCGCGGTACGGATTCGGGGCCGACGCTTGTGGGGAGGCGTGGCGCGGTCCACGCCCAAGGGGCCCATCGACAGGACTTGACGTAGGGTGTATCCCTTCAGGCTGACAATGAGTCAGCTGTTGGGAGGTGGGAGGAATTAACATAGGGGAATTAACAAATTGACATAGGGTGTATCCCTTCAGGCTGACAATGAGTCAGCTGTTGGGAGGTGGGAGGAATTAACATAGGGGACGGATCTTGGCTTCAGCTGGTCGGCATTGTAATCAGCCGACAGCGTGAGGTGTGTTATAAATACCGATTTCATTCACTCTGATCTTGTGATCGGAGGAGGATGCCTCGTTGATACTATGCTGTTGGACTGGTCATACAGGTAACCTCAGCAACTTGGATTGTTGTTATCTCCACTTCTTTGCATACCTTAAGTGGTGTCTGGCTTTTACTATTTAAATATGTTTACCCATATAAGAACCTTGTTTCCCTTTTATAATTAGATCCCTCTCTCTCCTTTACTATCTGCAGCTTTATGGTTGTCAGCCCGGAACCCGAGTCCTCCTCCTTCCCCCTACATCACAACCTGTAGGTCTCCCCCGTTTGGATCTAGCTTACAGGTATGTTTCCTGTGGCTAGTCCCCACATCTATGTGCTCATGTTTTTTACACACCCTGGGATTTGATATATTTTTAATCCCAGGAGATATGATTGTCTAGATTGATTATTAAAATCATCATTATTTATGGGGTCTTGTCCTTGTTTTCAGGTCCGGGTAATTTTTGGACCCCAGCCCGCGCACAAATGCCGTGCCAAATCTTAGGCGCGGCGGTTTTCAACACCCATTGGGATTGCATTTTATGCACCAGTCATTACAATTTCACTCTACATGGTCCGCGATCTGGCTCTCTTTGTATGCACATGGCCTGGGAGACCGTTGTGAAGCTGATTTTATGCCTTGGATATTTCTATAGCAAATATATTTTGGAAGTGTGTATGACTCTCACATATACCTTCACTGGATGTGGGGGGAATGTTATCTGTTTTTTGTGTGTGATGTTAATGTTTCTTTTTAATTTTGTAATTTCTTAGATGGTAACTCTCACTTAATGAACCCTGATGAAGGATTCCCCGAAACGCGTCGGTTCAGTGAGACTTATTACATTTCCATTTTGGTTTTCCTCTCAATGTGATGCAGTTGTGTTCAAATTACATGCCCTTGCTTTTTGATGTATCTCATTGTATATATTATTTGTGTTTGATTTGTATTTTTGTATATATTTTTTGTTGTACTTTTGAATTTTGTAATAAAATTATATATTTTTTACTTACATTGCATCATTGATGGTAGTGCCTCAAAAGTCCCGCTCTAGAGGAATGTTTTGGACTTTTTGGATTTTTGGGATGTGGCACACTCTCTGCTTAGTACTACTCCCTGTCAGAGACCTCTTTTTCTTTATAGTTTGGTAGTAGATACCAGTCCCCGCTCTGTTTTCTGACAATTAGTAGTACAATATTATTGTGTATACTTTATTAGGCTAACATGCCCACATTACTTGGCTAATACGAATATCATAATTGATTGCTCTTGTTGTTAACACATATTGTTTGTTTATTGTTCATTTATAATAATTTTTGTAGACTATGGCGAACTACATGGGGAGTAACTGGGACAGCCTCATGTCCGGCTACTTGGATGAGTATGGTAAGAACAAACACATCCAATCTGAAATCAATGGTTTATTTTTAAAACTTACGAAAATTCTTGAGAAAAAATCATCCTTATATTGGCACATCAGGTCCTTCCGGGATTACATTAATGATAACATGAATCCACTGGGACTCAGGGTCCAAATCTTTCCTAATCTTGAGGGCTTGGACACTGAGTTCAAAAGCGCTTGGGAAAAAATTCTACGCACATGCTCCAAAGACATGATGGAACTCCTCATTACAGAATACCAAAAGCGATCGAACATTCTGGATGGCGACATACAGAGCATTTGTTCGAAACTTCAACCGCTACAGACCCATAAAACCTATATAGACAGGGAGTCCAAACTTAAGAAACATTTGGAAGATTTTAATAAGGATATCCTTATTAAAAAGGAAAGTAAGCTCAGTAGGGACCGTTGTGCCTTTGAAGAAAACAGGGCTTATAAATGGAATCAATCACAGCCAAAAAACTTTAATAGGTTTAGAAATCGGAGGGATCATTACTCCGCTATATCCAATTCTTCCTCTAGTGTCTCTTCTGTTTCCTCACAGGTCTCCTCTAAGACCAAAAAAGCACCTCGCCCTAACCAAAGTGACAATAGATCCCAGGGAACAAGGACCCATAATACGAATGCAACAGATGGTCCACACAATATGCCCTCGGCCACAGGTAGGGCACCAGGAGGGGCAAGTGGCTGTTCTGCCTCTGCCCCTTTAATACCTTTGGTGGGCAATACGAATTCACCCCCGGTCAGGAGGTCGAGAACCACTCATCAGGGAGGGGACAGACAGGAAACGGTCCCTTTAGCAGAGACACTTTTAAACAAATTTACGAACTGAGTGTAGACTGTGACAGGGAGATGTATGGTTTTGACAGTACTGATCGAACCATTGGGGCTTTCAGCATTGTCAACCTCTCCTCCCATATCCTCACAGACAGGGAAGCAGATATACTTCAAAGAGGACTTGGATTCTGCCCAAATGAAAATATGGACAGATTTGAGGTTGTCAAAGATCTCGAGATGTTCGCACACAAACTCATGCTCAAAAATATATATCAAAAACCCCAGGGGTTAATAGACCTAGCACCCCAAGAAAATCAGGCCATTGATCAGCTGGTGTCGCTCCTGGAGGAGAGCGACACGGCTGACCTTATTGACCACATTGACCTGCCCACAGTGCTATCTCTTCCTTTGGACAACAAGGAGGGGGAGGTCCAGGAGTCCAAACAAGGGTCCAAACTCAAGAAAAAATCGGTCCAGTTCCCACCCCCTAGCTCCAACCTGAACATTTCTATGATTCTCAAATTGGTATATAAAGAGATTGATAGACTACACATTCCTACCCCCAAAGTGATTAACACCAATACGGCTGATAGACAGGCACTCAAGGAACTTAGTGACAAGTCAATAGTTATCAAACCCTCTGATAAGGGGGGTAACATTGTCCTGATGGACAATGCTCAATATGTTTCAATGTGCCAGAGAATCCAAATGAATAAGAATTGGTACAAGAAAATTACTAGAGACCTGGTAAATAGGTTCCACCAAGAATACTATACCTTGGTGGACACAGCATACAACAATAAAGTTATCAACAAAACCACCTGGGATTATACCAGAGTAAAATTTCCGGTTGTACCAACCTTTTATTCATTACCTAAGATTCATAAAGACAGCCACAATCCAACTAGGAGACCGATCATCTCCGTTAGAGGGTCCATCAGTGAAAATGCAAGCCGTTTAATTGATGAACATCTCAAACCTCACGTCACAAGCTTACGATCTTTTGTGAAAGATACCATACATTTTCTCAAAATTATTGAAAATCTTACAATACCAGAAAATGCATATCTGGTAACAATTGACGTTGAGGCCTTATACAGCTCCATTCCCCATGCTGGGGGGCTGAGCGCTGTTAAGAAGGCTATATACCAGAGACGGGATGGAGACTGGGCCTACAATGAGTTTATCCTACAGTTGTTGGAATATATCCTGTACCATAATATATTTACTTTTGATGGTTCCCACTTCCTCCAGGTACAGGGTGTGGCGATGGGGACTCGTTGTGCCCCATCATACGTGAACCTGTACCTGGGGGAGTGGGAAACCACATTCCTCAGTGATGAAAACTCGTTGATGTATACGAACCACTTTTTATTATGGTTCAGATACATCGACGACATTTTCACCATCTGGGACGGTCCCATAGAGCTCTTGCAGTCATGCCTAGAGAGCATGAACAAGAATTGCTTCAATTTGAATTTTACCACGTTATCAAGTCGCAGTGAGATTGCATTTCTGGATGTCATGGTCTATAGGGGTCAGGATGGTGGACTCAGCAGTGGCCTCTATCGCAAGGCCACTGCTGGGAACACCATCTTACATGCCTCCAGTTTCCATCCACCTAGTCTCATTAGGTCTATACCATACAGCCAGTACCTAAGGGTGCACAGAAATTGCACTGACGAGGCGACCTTTAAAACCGAAGCAAACAATTTGCGTGCAAGACTTCTTGAGAGAGGTTATTCACACACCTCCCTCAAAAAGGCCTTTAGGCGGGCCACCACACATACCAGACAGGCTTTGATTTACTCGCAAAAGAACAAAAAACAGGATAACCATCTGCGCATTATTACCAAATACTGCAATCAACATGCTGAAGTTAAAAGAATTGTGTCCAAGTTCTGGCACATTCTTACCATGGACCCAAATTTAAATAGACTCCTCCCCGAGAGTCCGCTCTTTACTTTTAGGAGGGCTACTTCCTTATCCTCCAGATTGGTGAGGAGCGAATTCAAAGATGAAAATTTTGCCCAGCACTGTAAATATAGGGGCACATTTATGTGTGGGGTCTGTGGGTACTGTAAGTATATGTATACTACCAAATATCCCACCTTACCCGATGGCAGTACCTTCAGGCCAAAACACTTTGCCAATTGCAAGACTAAGGGAGTGGTGTATATGCTATGGTGTGATTGCGGATGCTTCTATGTTGGGAAAACCAAGATGGAATTCTGGCATAGGGCATACCGCCACATCAGAAGCATGCAGACCTGTGACCCCGATCTACCACTGGGGAGACACACTGCCCTGGTACATCAGGGACTGTTTCCAAGAATCAAATTTTTGATTTTGGATCGAGTCCACCCCAGTTCAAGGGGGGGAGATTGGAATATGGATCTCCTTCAGCTCGAACTGAGGTGGATCTACAACTTGCGGGCGATTAGGCCCCCCAGACTTAATGACACTACATGTTTCAAACCGTTCCTGGAGGGTTTTGACTCCGGGGGTATGGAGAGGTAGTGTTACCTCTCAGTACCTTCCAGTGAGCACCCCAGGTTACACTGTCGATTGTAGGAGGCTCATACTTAATTCTGGTTCCCATATCTATCCCTGTGGTTCAGTGGTAGTATTTTCGCCTGCCATGCGGGAGGCTTGGGTTCGTTTCCCGGCCAATGCACTTTTACCTGCCTTTTTCATTTTTTGAATTTTTGTTCCTGCTGGTACATTAGATATCATGCAGGACACAAATACAAGGTTTATATAATTTCTAAGGGGCCAGCTTAAATCTTATGCCTCTGCCTCCAATGGAGACTGTGGCATCTATGGGATCAGACTCCAGGATTGGGATTTGAGCATGTTTTAAAACTCATTGGTGCATTTTGTGGCTGCTATACAGTCTTTTCCTCTCTGTGTGACAGCTTCATAATAGTCTCCCATGCAGTGATTGCATTTGTTTTTAATTCATATGCCATTCTGACTGAATGGTGTTTGATGCAAGAATCATGCATATATATATTACACTGTTACTGTTTTCTCATCGCGGACTGTCATCACATTTTTTTTTCTTTTTTCCCTTTTCAATATGAATGGCATGGAGTCCCTGAGTCTGTTGGTTGCTGTTTTTGTAGTACGCGGACCCGGCACGGCAAGGATGTCCCCTTTGTGGGACATACTGAGGGGATCATCCTCAGATGCTCCTCCATCCCTGATCTGGTTCAGCATGGCTGTTTCCAGCTCAGGCTTGCCGTGCTGGTGGGGGTGGACGGCGGCGTGCAGCTCCAAGGCGCGGCCGTGATGTCCACCGCTATCCTGCGTTCCAGCTTGGCTGGCGCACATGCGTGGTACGGACTCGGGGGCCGGCGCTTGCGGGGAGGCGTGGCACGGTCCACACCCAGGGGGCCCATCGACAGGACTTCACGTAGGGTGTATCCCTTCAGGCTGACAATGAGTCAGCTGTTGGGAGGTGGGAGGAATTAACATAGGGGAATTAACAAATTGACATAGGGTGTATCCCTTCAGGCTGACAATGAGTCAGCTGTTGGGAGGTGGGAGGAATTAACATAGGGGACGGATCTTGGCTTCAGCTGTTCGGCATTGTAATCAGCCGACAGCGTGAGGTGTGTTATAAATACCAAGTTCATTCACTCTGATCTTGTGATCGGAGGAGGATGCCTCGTTGATACTATGCTGTTGGACTGATCATACAGGTAACCTCAGCAACTTGGATTGCTGTTATCTCCACTTCTTTGCATACCTTAAGTGGTGTCTGGCTTTTACCATTTAAATATGTTTACCCATATTAGAACCTTGTTTCCCTTTTTTAATTAGATCCCTCTTTCTCCTTTACTATCTGCAGCTTTATGGTTGTCAGCCTGGACCCCGAGTCCTCCTCCTTCCCCCTACATCACAACCTGTAGGTCTCCCCATTTGGATCTAGCTTACAGGTATGTTTCCTGTGGCTAGTCCCCACATCTATGTGCTCATGTTTTTCACACACCCTGGGATTTGATATATTTTCAATCCCAGGAGATATGATTGTCTAGATTGATTATTAAAATCATCATTATTTATGGGGTCTTGTCCTTGTTTTCAGGTCTGGTTAATTTTTGGACCCCAGCCCGTGCACAAACGCTGCGCCAAATCTTAGGCGCGGCGGTTTTCAGCACCCATTGGGATTGCATTTTATGCACCAGTCATTTCAATTTCACTCTACATGGTCCGCGATCTGGCTCTCTTTGTATGCACATGGCCTGGGAGACCGTTGTGAAGCTGATTTTATGCCTTGGATACTTCTATAGCAAATGTATTTTGGAAGTGAGTATGACTCTCACATATACCTTCACTGGATGTGGGGGGAATGTTATCTATTTTTTGTGTGTGATGTTAATGTTTCTTTTTAATTTTGTAATTTCTTAGATGGTAACTCTCACTTAATGAACCCTGATGAAGGATTCCCCGAAGCGCATCGGTTCAGAGAGACATATTACATTTCCATTTTTGGTTTTCCTCTCAATGTGATGCAGTTGTGTTCAAATTACATGTCTTGCTTTTTGATGTATCCCATTGTATATATTGTTTGTGTTTGATTTGTATTTTTGTATATATTTTTTGTTGTACTTTTGAATTTTGTAATAAAATTATATATTTTTTACTTACATTGCATCATTGATGGTAGTTCCTCAAAAGTCCCACTCTAGGGGAATGTTTTGGTCTCTTTTTATAGCTAGTCCCACCCTCTGTACAATTTGTCTTTAGTTTCTGTTCTGAGCACATGTAATTGTTGGAGCTAGACAGATTATGATTTTTTTTTTATTTTAGCACAAGATTTTTTAATTGTAAATTACATGGGCTGCTAGAACATTCAGGGTGATTGACTGGAATCGTTTGAGTAATTTTACCAAATAAACATTCATTCAAATGGCCCAAAAAAACTTGTAGCCAGTGGCAACGCTGAAGCTTCCAAAATTCAGGCAGCCTTTGCCCAAATGAAAGCAGAGATGGAAGTAGAAGTCACAGAAACAGCATACAAGAAAGCACCGATGGATGGATGAAGCAGAAGATGCAGAAACTGAGTGCAAAAAATCACTAAAGAAATTACTAAAATACACTGAAGGAAGCAGAGGCAGAAGCCACAGAAACCACATGCAAGAAAGCACTAAAGAAAGTTCGATGGAAGCAGAGGCAGAAGCAGATGCCACAGAAAGTGCACGCAAGAAAACATAGATGAAAGTAGAGATGAAAGAAGAAGCTATGCACAAGAAAAGAGCAGAGATGAAAGCTTTGGGGAAACAATATAAGAATGGCGCAGCCATGGCAAGGTTAAAAGGTTTTAACACAAGCTAGTGAAAGTGACGGACATAACAACACTAGACACTCAGTTGGATCATATGCATAATATTCCTCACACTCTCTCTCAAAACTTCAGCTCTCAACCACAGCAGTTGGGAACTCAACCAAGGTCGGTACACCATACCTACCACCTCTCAAGACAGTCTGCAGACTCACCCCTCAGTACACCAGGCTTTTGCACTTCAGCTTACTGTAGACACTGCTATGCAGATTATAGACAATACATTTTAGCATAAGGCTATTCAATTAGCTCCTACGTAGTACACTGCTCCAAAGCAGCAACCCAACACGGCAATCAACTCTGATCCAGTGTCAGTTATGAACGCCTTTGCACCACTGTTTAAACATTGCTCAATCTCAGCACACCAGCCAATGTAACTGACTTTGTTTCACATGCAGCTGTGAATGTTCCAGATGCAGTCTGAAAACACAGGCATGCTAAATAAATCCTTTCACGAAAAGCTCACCACAGGTCTATCTAAATTTGATGACAAACCTGAAAACTACAAAGGCTAGAAATCCTCCTTCCAAAGCCACAATCGGTGAACTAGATATCACAACTAGGGATGAGCTTCGAGTTCGAGTCGAACTCATGTTCGACTCGAACATCGGCTGTTCGCCAGTCCGCCGAACAGCGAACAATTTGGGGTGTTCGCGGCAAATTCGAATGCCGCGGGACATCCTTTAAAAGTCTATGGGAGAAATCAAAAGTGCTAATTTTAAAGGCTTATATGCATGGTATTGTCATAAAAAGTGTTTGGGGACCTGGGTCCTGCCCCAGGGGACATGGATCAATGCAAAAAAAGTTTTAAAAACGGCCGTTTTTTCTGGAGCAGTGATTTTAATAATGCTTAAAGTCAAACAATAAAAGTGTAATATTCCTTTAAATTTTGTACCTGGGGGGTGTCTATAGTATGCCTGTAAAGGGGCGCATGTTTCCCGTGTTTAGAACAGTCTGACAGCAAAATGACATTTTAAAGGAAAAAAGTCATTTAAAACTACTCGCGGCTGTTAATGAATTGCTGGTCCGACAATACACATAAAAGTTCATTGATAAAAACGGCATGGAAATTCCCCACAAGGGAAACCCGAACCAAAATTTTTTAAAAAAATGACGTGGGGGGTCCCCCTAAATTCAATACCAGGCCATTCAGGTCTGGTATGAATTTTGATGGGGACCCCTACATCATTTTTTTTTTTAATTTTGGCGCGGGGTTCCCCTTAATATCCATACCAGACCTGAAGGGCCTGGTATTGAATTTAGGGTAACCCCCCCACGTCATTTGTTAAAAAAAATTTGGTTCGGGGTTCCTCTGTGGGGAATTCCCATGTCGTTTTTATCAATGAACATTTATGTGTATTGTCGAACTGGCAATTCATTAATAGCCGCAAGTAGTTTTAAATGACTTTTTTCGTTAGAAATGTCATTTTGCTGTCAGACTGTTCTAAACACGGGAAACATGCGCCCCTTTACAGGCATACTATAGACACCCCCCAGGTACGAAATTTAAAGGTATATTACACTTTTATTGTTTGACTTTAAGCATTATTAAAATCACTGCTCCCGAAAAAACTGCCATTTTTAAAACTTTCTTTTGCATTGATCCATGTCCCCTGGGGCAGGACCTTGGTCCCCAAACCCTTTTTAGGACAATACCATGCAAATTAGCCTTTAAAATGACCACTTTTGATTTTGAACGTTTGAGTCCCATAGACTTCAATGGGGTTCTAACGTTCTTGCAAAGTTTTGGTCTGTTCGCAAGTTCTGGTGCGAACCGAATCGGGGGGTGTTCGGCTCATCCTTAATCACAACTATAGAAGAACAAGATCTGCTTATTAGATGGCTAGATCCTCCTTCTCTTGAGTGTATCAAAAGACTCAAGACTTTTCACATTGACAACCTTGCCACTGATCTTAACGCTTCTTGGGACAGACTCGAGTGTAGTTTCAGCAGCCCAGAAGCATTAACAATGCTTTACGTTAAAGTCTTCAAACTTTCCTAAAAATATCTGGACAGGACATTCTAAATATTTAAGAGCTTTGTGACCTTCTCTTGCAGCTTCAACTCACAAAAGCTGATACCCAACTACTCGGCCTAAGTTACCTAAGTTCAAGGGGCCAATTCAATAGTCTCCAAGTTACCTTTATGGTATACAGGAAAAATGGGCATCACTTGGATCAAGGTACAAGGAAGAAAATAAAGTTTTCTTTGCTCCCTTTTTCTACTTCTGTTAGTTTATTAGGAGAATTGCATATACTAAGAATGATCCAAGTTACCCTTTATGGGAGTCCAACCCTCTCAGTCAACTTTCTCCAAGGCCTTTTTTACAAAGGTATAGAAATGGTTTGGGACTTTCCATGTACCTCCTTGGGTTAATAATCACTTAACCAAATAGTTGTTTAAAACAATTTTTACCTATCTTTTACACAATCTATTATCTATTACACAATTTTAAAAAAAGGGTTCATTCTAAAACAGTGGTTCTCAACTCCAGTCCTCAGGACCCACCAACAGGCCAGGTTTGCAAGATAGCTGAAATACATCACAGGTGATATCACTTGCTGCTCAGTGATTGCAATTTTCTAGTCTGCAACTCCCCAAGGTAATACTTAAAATCTGGCCTGTTGGTGGGTCCCGAGGACTGGAGTTGAGAACCACTGTTCTAAAAAGACAGGCTGGATTTTTGGTATATATAACCGACGTGTTTTTGAGGGCTAACCCGCTTCGTCTGGGCTGTGGATCCTGTCAATTACTGTAACAATATATAGAGAAAAAACGTTTTACCTATATGACAGTCAATATTTTATTTTTAACAACAAATTACATTTTATATAACATAATATTTTGTTACAAAAGGTATATTCTTTACATTCATTGTGACATTCCATGTGAAAGGGTGAATGGTACTTTATAACGAAATTAATTTTCTATTTTTCTATTTGAAATAAATATGTATCAAAAAGGTCCACTGTATGATATTGCATTGCAGTTGGTGATAGCCTGGGGAGCCCACGGGGAGTGTCTCCAAAAACGCAAAAAGAAACACTCACATACGACCTTGGACGATACCATAAATCTAGAAAATTACTATAATATAATATAAAGGGAGAGCAAAGAAAAGGAAAGGGAGGGGGTGTAGGGGTGTGAAGGGGGAGGGGGAAAGAAAGAAGGGAAGGGAGAAGGAGGTGGGGTGAAGGAAATCTCTTACCTACAAAATCTTTATCCTAGACTTTCTAGTAAGGTATCCATAAGATAGTAAGAAACATGGACTGGGAAGACTTAGTTGGTAAGGCCTGCAGGCTCATATAGAGAATAGTGATTATCACTGTAATAAGCAATCATAGTTTAAAATAAAATCCTGATCCCCCCGGCGTAGTACAGTCACTATGATAACACTGCACTGGTGATAGTATGTGGTGGTGACATACTTTCACCAGTCAGTGGGCTCCATTCACAAAGTCGTATCTTACCGCATCCCAGTATGCGGTATGATACCGCACAGCATTTTCCAAAAACATTTTGGCCATTCACTTAAAAACGCTACTAAAGTATCACATTTTATGAAGTCATATGGTGTTTTAGTAGTGAAAGCCTGGCATCCTTAACACAGGCTGTATATAGCTGGTTGTTAATTAATCAGCTGTCAGGCCAGGCCTATGCCCTCAACATCAGGGTGGGTGCTTTGGTGTCGAAGAAGGCTCTGGTATGGATTTTGGGGGGACCCACATGGTGTTTTTTTTCTTAATTTTTCATTGCCAGCATTTTTTTATTACATTAAGCTGTCAGTGGGAAACCCCGCTGACAGCTGATGACTAATCAGTTCTTAACCATTTACCCACTTTCAGCTTTCGGTGCTCTCACATTTTGTATGACAATTACTCAATCATGCAACACTGTACCCATATGAAATTTTTTTTCTTTTTTTTCACAAATAGTGCTTTCTTTTGGTGGTATTTAATCACCGCTGGGCTTTTTATTTGTGTGCTATAAATAAAAAAATGCATTTCTGTCACGTACCTTCAGATAGAGCCTGACGAGCAGAGGAAGGTCTCTCGTACAGCTCGGGTTCAAGGACCACTGAAGTTGCAAGAGCGGCCACGAGAGCACAGTGGGGTAGGAGTGCCTGCAGTGTTCTCCGTTGGTAGATAGATAGGACAGGCAGGTAACAGCAGGAGCAGCCGATGCTGGTTAGCTGCAGATGCAGGAACTTGGTGGTTGCAGGTGTACTGCGTATGCAATTGCCGGATTCTGCGGATGCAGGTGTACTGCGGATGCAGGGATGAGGCAGGTTCCCAGATGCTGTGGATGCAGATGTACTGCAGATGTAGGGATGAGGCAGGTGCCAGATGCTGCGGGTGCAGGTGCACTGTGGACGCAGGGATGATGCAGGCTGGTAGGGCTGAGAAGACTGGTGCAGAGTCAGACAAGCCAGGTCATACACGGGAAGGCAGATACATCAAAGACATTGGGCAAAGAATGGTTAAAGTTCAGGCAGAGGTTTGGTAGCAGAATATTAAGCAGATGTAGCAGAATCAGAGTTAGGACAAGCAGAGGTCAGGTTTAGAGATAATCAGGATGGTCAGGAAAGCCGGGTCAACAAGATCAAGGACAGCCACAGGATACAGTGGAAGACTGCAGATCAGACAGCATGTGCTGGCCAGCATTTCCCTGACATTGCCCCCTTCCTACGGGCAACCTCTGGATGCCCAATTGGTGCTCTTTCTGTGGGTGACTCTGGAAAAAGGCCTGTATCAACCCTTTTGCGTGGACATTTCCCTCGGTTTCCCAGGAGTTGTCCTCTGGACCATAACCCCTCCACTTAATGAAATATTGTAACTGGTCCCCCTCTTTCTGCAGTTCAGTATAGCCTCTACTTCGTACTCCTCATCTCTATAAACGAATACTTCAGGGGCCCCTGACCCCCTGTCAGGGAAGGGATCTTGTACTTCGATCTTAAGCATTGATACATGAAACACCAGGTGGATCCTAAATGAATACAGCAAGGATAATTTATAAGATAGTTCTTTTCATTTCCTTCTTACCGGAAAAGGACCCATGAACTTGGGTGCCAGTTTCTTTGATGGGCATGCCAACCTGAGGTTTGCAGTGGATAGCCATAATCAGTCTCCTGGTTGGAGGTTTAGTTCTCCTCTTCTCTTTCTGTCGAGCGCCTGTTTGTTATTCAACTGTGCCTTAGCCACTGCTTCCTGTAGTATCCTGTTGTTGTGGTTGAGGAACTCCATTGTGCTCTGCACTGCTGTAACTGAGGACTCAGAAACAAAGTCAGGAAGGAAAGATAAATGGAACCCATAATTTGCAAAAAACGGGGACTGTCCAGTGGCAGAGTGGCTGGCATTATTATATGCAAACTCTGCTAAAGGTAACAATGACACCCAATCGTTCTGTACGAAGCATGTAAAGCACCAGATCTACTGCTTAAGTGTCTGATTCATACTTTCTGTTTGTGCATTTGTCTGGGGATGATATGCTGAGGACAATGTTAGCTGTTTTTTCAGGACTTTGTTCGCTTTCCAGAAACGGGAGGAGAACTGCACCCCCTGTTCAGATACAATGTTCACAGGAACCCCATGCAGCCTCATGATTTCTTTAACCACTTGAGCCCCGGACCATTATGCTGCCTAAGGACCAGAGGTCTTTTTCCAATTTGGCACTGCGTCACTTTAACTGCTAATTGCGCGGTCATGCAATGCTGTACCCAAACGAAATTTGCGTCCTTTTCTTCCCACAAATAGAGCTTTCTTTTGATGGTATTTGATCACCTCTGCGGTTTTTATTTTTTGCGCTATAAACGGAAAAAGACCGAAAATTTTGAAAAAAAATGATATTTGCTACTTTTTGTTATAAAAAAAATCCAATAAACTAAATTTTAGTCATACATTTAGGCCAAAATGTATTCGGCCACATGTCTTTGGTAAAAAAAATGTCAATAAGCGTATATTTATTGGTTTGCGCAAAAGTTATAGCGTCTACAAACTAGGGTACATTTTCTGGAATTTACACAGCTTTTAGTTTATGATTGCCTATGTCATTTCTTGAGGTGCTAAAATGGCAGGGCAGTACAAAACCCCCCCAAATGACCCCATTTTGGAAAGTAGACACCCCAAGGAAATTGCTGAGAGGCATGTTGAACCCATTGAATATTTATTTTTTTTGTCCCAAGTGATTGAAAAATGACAAAAAAAAAAAAAAAAAATATATTTACAAAAAGTCGTCACTAAATGATATATTGCTCACACAGGCCATGGGCCTATGTGGAATTGCACCCCAAAATACATTCTGCTGCTTCTCCTGAGTATGGGGATACCACATGTGTGGGACTTTTTGGGAGCCTAGCCGCGTACGGGGCCCCGAAAACCAATCACCGCCTTCAGGATTTCTAAGGGTGTAAATTTTTGCTTTCACTCTTCACTGCCTATCACAGTTTCGGAGGCCATGGAATGCCAAGATGGCACAAAACCCCCCAAAATGACCCCATTTTGGAAAGTAGACACCCCAAGCTATTTGCTGAGAGGCATATTGAGTCCATGGAATATTTTATATTTTGACACAAGTTGCGGGAAAGTGACACTTTTTTTTTTTTTTTTTTCATAAAGTTGTCACTAAATGATATATTGCTCACACAGGCCATGGGCATATGTGGAATTGCACCCCAAAATACATTTAGCTGCTTCTCCTGAGTATGGGGATACCACATGTGTGGGACTTTTTGGGAGCCTAGCCGCGTACTGGACCCCGAAAACCAATCACTGCATTCAGGATTTCTAAGGGTAAAAATTTTTGATTTCACTCTTTACTGCCTATCACAGTTTCGGAGGCCATGGAATGCCCAGGTGGCACAAAACCCCCCCAAATGACCCCATTTTGGAAAGTAGACACCCCAAGCTATTTGCTGAGAGGCATGGTGAGTATTTTGCAGCTCTCATTTGTTTTTGAAAATGAAGAAAGACAAGAAAAAACATTTTTTTTTTTTCTTTTTTCAATTTTCAAAACTTTGTGACAAAAAGTGAGGTCTGCAAAATACTCACTATACCTCTCAGCAAATAGCTTGGGGTGTCTACTTTCCAAAATGGGGTCATTTGGGGGGGTTTTGTGCCACCTGGGCATTCCATGGCCTCCGAAACTGTGATAGGCAGTGAAGAGTGAAATCAAAAATTCACGCCCTTAGAAAGCCTGAAGGCGGTGCTTGGTTTTCGGGGTCCCGTACGCGGCTAGGCTCCCAAAAAGTCTCACACATGTGGTATCCCCGTACTCAGGAGAAGCAGCAGAATGTATTTTGGGGTGTAATTTCACATATTTCCATGGCATGTTTGAGCAATATATCATTTAGTGACAACTTTGTGCAAAAAAAAAAAAAAAAAAAAAAATTTGTCTCTTTCCCGCAACTTGTGTCGCAATATAAAATATTCCATGGACTCGACATGCCTCTCAGCAAATAGCTTGGGGTGTCTACTTTCCAAAATGGGGTCATTTGTGGGGGTTTTGAACTGTCCTGGCATTTTATGCACAACATTTAGAAGCTTATGTCACACATCACCCACTCTTCTAACCACTTGAAGACAAAGCCCTTTCTGACACTTATTGTTTACATGAAAAAGTTTTTTTTTTTGCAAAAAAATTACTTTGAACCCCCAAACATTATATATTTTTTTAAAGCAAATGCCCTACAGATTAAAATGGTGGGTGTTTCATTTTTTTTTTTCACACAGTAATTGCGCAGCGATTTTTCAAACGCATTTTTTGGGGAAAAAACACACTTTTTTTAATTTTAATGCACTAAAACACACTATATTGCCCAAATGTTTGATGAAATAAAAAAGATGATCTTAGGCCGAGTACATGGATACCAAACATGACATGCTTTAAAATTGCGCACAAACGTGCAGTGGCAACAAAATAAATACATGTTTAAAAGCCTTCAAAAGCCTTTACAGGTTACCACTTTAGATTTACAGAGGAGGTCTACTGGAAAAATTACTGCACTCGATCTGGCCTTCGCGGTGATACCTCACATGCATGGTGCAATTGCTGTTTACGTTTGACGACAGACCGCCGCTTGCGTTTGCCTTAGCGCGAGAGCAGGGGGCGACAGGGGTGTTTTTTTGTTTTGTTTTTTTTTCTTTATTATTTTTTTGCTTTTTTAATCTTACTTTTAAACTGTTCCTTTCATATTTTTTTTTTTAATCATTTTTATTGTTATCTCGGGGAATGTAAATATCCCCTATGATAGCAATAGGTAGTGACAGGTACTCTTTTTTGAAAAAATTGTGGTCTATTAGACCCTAGATCTCTCCTCTGCCCTCAAAGCATCTGACCACACCAAGATCGGTGTGATAAAATGCTTCCCCAATTTCCCAATGGCGCTATTTACATCCGGCGAAATCTAAGTCATGAAATACTCGTAGCTTCCGGTTTCTTAGGCCATAGAGATGTTTGGAGCCACTCTGGTCTCTGATCAGCTCTATGGTCAGCTGGCTGAATCACCGGCTGCATTCTCAGGTTCCCTGTTGAGACAGGAGAGCCAGAGAAAAACACGGAAGACGGTGGGGGGGGGGCATTCCCTCCCACGGCTTGTAAAAGCAGTCTAGAGGCTAATTAGCCGCTAGGATTGCTTTTACATGAAAGCCGACCGCTGGCTGAAAAGAATGATACCAAGATGATACCTAAACCTGCAGGCATCATTCTGGTATAACCACTCAAAGTCGTGAATGGCGTACCTGAAGACAAAAAAATGGTTAACAATGGTTAACAATAAAGCACAGTAAAGTGTAAATAATTACACACCTGAAAAACAAACATGATAAAACATAATAACAATAACAATAACAATAACAATAAAACATTGCAGAATAGAATACAGTAAAAAAGAGCAGAACAATAGAGAGAGAGAATAGAGAGAGAGAGAACAATAAAACAACAACTATTTTTTTTTATTTCATATTTTTTTTTTTTTTTACACTTTTTTTGTAACTAACTTTTATAACGGTAACCGGTTCCAGGTTCGGGTCTCTCAAAATGCGCTGGCATCTTGGGAGACCCTGTGAAATGGCGCCTAGTCTGTGCAATGCTGTACCCTACGCTAATACTCAACTAGTGAATGGTAGCGTTCAAAACATTCACCAATGCAAAGACCAGGATTGTCAGGACAGGAGGGACAATAATAGTGGGCGTCACGCCTATATCCGCGCTTGCTGCAGACACGACATCTTTTTTGGGGGGTTCGTTGGGTAGGGGTACTCGGGAGGACATAAAAATGCCTCTCATGCAGCCGACTGCATTTGGTTGGGGATGTGAATGGGGGAAGTACGGGCGCTGCAGAAGCGGTGGGTTCCCAATTAGGATTGGCGAATGCAGCAGGAAGGGCACTATGGGCATGACGGGCCTGTGTTTGTCTTTTTGGTGGCAGCGGGACACTACTTGTGCTTGCCACCTCACCAGCTTCAACTGCACTTATGGGACTCGCCACGTCACCAAGTGTTACTGCAGTGCTGGTATGACTATGACCGGGGTGTACTAGGCCGCTGGCGCTTGCCAGTTCACCAAAACGCTACCAAAAAACTGTTAGCGATCGCAGGGATCAGGCCTGACTCTGCGAACGCTGCAGTTATGCGTTTAATGTTTTGTAAGTGACAGTGATCGATCGATACTGCACTTGGGTGGGCTGGGCCGGGCCGGGCAGAGGGGCAAAACGCAGGTGCTAGCAGGTATCTGGGCTGATCCCGCTAACACTGCGTTTTTGGGAACCCTAAACTGCTGGTGACGCTAGTATAGATCTGATCGGATCAGATATTGATGCGATCAGATACTATACCACTAAGGGAGGCGTATGCTGCGTGCGTGGGTGTTAGCAGTACTGGCGCTAATCTGACGCTGCCTGGGGCTGGTGCTTGCCAGTTCACCAAAATACTACCAAAAAAACTGTTAGCGATCGCAGGGATCAGGCCTGACTCTGCGAACGCTGCAGTTATGCGTTTAGTGTTTTGTAAGTGTCAGTGATCGATCGATACTGCACTTGGGTGGGCTGGGCTGGGCCGGGCGGAGGGGCAAAACGCAGGTGCTAGCAGGTATCTGGGCTGATCCCGCTAACACTGCGTTTTTGGGAACCCTAAACTGCTGGGGACGCTAGTATAGATCTGATCGGATCAGATATTGATCCGTTCAGATACTATACCACTAAGAGAGGCGTATGCTGCGTGCGTGGGTGTTAGCGGTACTGGAGCTAACCTGACGCCTGGGGCTGGTGCTTGCCAGTTCACCAAAATACTACCAAAAAACTGTTAGCGATCGCAGGGATCAGGCCTGACTCTGCGAACGCTGCAGTTATGCGTTTAGTGTTTTGTAAGTGACAGTGATCGATCGATACTGCACTTGGGTGGGCTGGGCCGGGCCGGGCGGAGGGGCAAAACGCAGGTGCTAGCAGGTATCTGGGCTGATCCCGCTAACACTGCGTTTTTGGGAACCCTAAACTGCTGGGGACGCTAGTATAGATCTGATCGGATCAGATATTGATGCGTTCAGATACTATACCACTAAGGGAGGTGTATGCTGCGTGCGTGGGTGTTAGCGGTACTGGCGCTAATCTGACGCTGCCTGGGGCGACGCATATCACCGCCGGGCGATCGGGGGGCTAAACCTTTATTCGGTAATAAACAGCGGGTGCCCTGACACTATAAAAAATAAACAAACTAACCAGCGTCAACCGTAGCGGTTATACGGTGATCAGTGGTGAAAGGGTTAACTAGGGGGCAATCAAGGGGTTAAAACATTTATTAGGTAGTATATGGGGGTCCCTGACGCTATAAAACGCTGACGGCGAACCTAAATATTTACCTCACTAACTAGCGTCACCAGCGACACTAATACAGCGATCAGAAAAATGATCGCTTAGTGACACTGGCGACAGGGGGTGATCAAGGGGTTAAAACTTTATTAGGGGGGGTTAGGGGGGTACCCTAGACCTAAAGGGGGGTAATACTAACTGCCCTAACACACTTACTGTCACAAACTGACACTATGCAGTAATCAGAAAAAAAAAAAAAAAAAAAAAAACTGCTGGTGTCAGTTTATGACAGGGGGGGGGGGTGATTGGTGGGGGATCGGGGGGCGATCGGGGGGGGGGGATCGGGGTGTTTTGTGTGCCTGGCATGTTCTACTGTGTGTGTAGTGTTTGTGCACTCACATTGATGTCTTCTCTCCTCGGGCCGGAACGGAAATTACCGAGCCGAGGAGAGATGACATCATTTCCTTTGCTGCTGTTTAGCATACAGCAGCAAAGGAAGATTCTCATTGGCCGGCGGCGATCGCGAGGGGGGGGCCACAAACGGATGGTCTCCCCCTCATCACCGATCGCCGCTGGACAAACGACGACCGCCTCGGGCACCGGGGGGGGTCCGATCGGACCCCCCACCCGCGGAAGGCAAATCACGTACCCTGTACGTGATTTTGCCTGTCCGTGCCACTTTGCCGACGTACATCGGCGTGAGGCGGTCGTCAAGTGGTTAATAATGTCCCTGGCCATCTCCATAGCAGATGGAGTATTATTTAATGGTAGGAAGTGGGCCATCTTTAATAGCCTATTCTATTACCACAAAGATTGCTGTACAATCCTCTGATGGGGGAAGTTCCACAATAAAGTCCATCAAGATCATCTTCCATGGTCTATTGGGGACTAGTAAAGGTTTCAGGAGCCCCCATGCTCTACTTCTAGCAGTCTTGCTTTGAGTTCAAATGGGACAACATTTACATAACTCTTAAGGAATCCCTCCAAATCTGGCCACCAGAAGGTACGTGTACCAGATCTACAGTTTTTTATTACTGAAGTGACCCACCAATAGGTGATCATGAAAAAGTCTTAACACCTTTACTCTGATTTCTTCTGGGACAAAGATCTGACTTTCCGGCCACAATAGTTCATCCCTCGCCACCAGGGTGACTCCAGGGGTACTACTGACACCTATGGACATTTGCTTAATCTGTGTCAGTAAATCAGTTTGTAGAAGCAAAAAGTTACCTGCGGGTAAGATGGTATGCAGTATGGACAATTCCTTTGGGTCATCATACATTTGGGATAGCGCATCTGGTTTGACGTTCTTTGATCACAGCCGGTATATGATGTGGAAAGAGAATCTAGTAAAGAACAGTGCCCATCGATCTTGGCGTGGCCTCAAGCATCTGGCAGACCATAAATACTCCAAGTTTTTGTGGTCTGTGTATATCAGTATGGAATGTGCTGCGCCTTCCAGTAGGTACTTTCATTCTTCCAATGCTACCTTGGTGACCAGTAATTCTCAGTCTCCCACATCATAGTTCCCTTCTGCTGGAGAGGGCCACCTGATGCATGAAGTCCTTTAATCATTGGCGTTTTGACACCAGTGCTTCTGTTGCTGTCTCTGAGGCATCTACCTCAAGAATATATGGTAGGGCAGGATTAGGGTGGCCTAGGATAGGTGCTGATGTAAACCCTTTCAAGGTCTTAAAAGGTTCTTGTGCTTCTGGGCTCCAGTTGAATCATGTGTACTTTAGTCAACTGTGTGATGGTGGTGATGATTGCAGAGAACCCATTGATGAACCTCCTACTGGCAAATTGGCAAAACCCACAAAACACTGTACCCCCTTCTTGTCGGTGGGTGCGGGCCAGTCTAGTATGACAGAGACATTCTGTGGGTCCATCTTGATTCCTGCTGGGGAAATCATCAATCCCATGAATGGAATGCTCTGGTACTTAAAAATCACACTTTTCCAGTCTGGCATATAGCCTGTGCTGGCGAAGTTGAAGTAGGACACTCTTGACGTGTCTTGGGTGTAACTCTAGGGACATGGAAAAAATCAGGAGGTCCTCTAGATATATAATGACAAAGATGTCCAGAAAATCTCGAAACACATCATTGATAAAGTATTGGAAAATGGCTGGGGCATTACAGAGGCGAAAGGCATGACCAAGCATTTATAGTGACCAAACCTGGTGCGGTATATTCCACTCGTCCCCTTCGCGGATGCAAACCAGGTTATATGCTCCTCATAGATCCAGCTTTGTGAAGATAGTTGCCGCTCTTAACTTCTGAAACAACTCAGGCATCAGGACAAAAGGATATCGTTTTTTTTTCCTCCTTTCTCTCTCCCTCCCTTCCCATTCCCCTCGCTCTCTCCCTTGCGTTGTACTCCCCTATCCCCTCCCGCGGTGATGGTAAGAATTTCCCTCGTGGCGGGACGGGATCAAATGGGGAATATAGATAAAGGCATGAGATATATAAGCCCTGGGATGGGTATGTCCAGAGATGCTTCCCCCGTGTGCCCCCACCCCCTACCCCCCCCCTCCTACCTCTCTGTTAACTATAGGAGGAGGCTGGGGGGGGATGGAGGATAAAGTAGGTGGAGGGTGAAAGGGAAACAAAATAAAAAAAAAATAGAAACTAATCTTTAAAATAGCAGTGTGCGCCACCGATCGAGCGGCTGATCTTGGACGTCGGTGTCCAGTGATCCCTTTATAGGGAACTTACTTTAATTAGTAGGACAGACTTTAGAAAGTCAAATAGCTTTAGGGTAGTTTCGAGTGTTGGGTGTGTGAGTGAGTCCTTTAAATAATTTTTTTTTTTTTTGCGGCCCTCCTGGTTTTGAGATATGAAAATATGCTCTTACAATATCAGAGGTCTTAACTCAGCATCAAAAAGGTCACAGGTTCTGTATTCTCTTCATAAGCAAAAAGTGGGTGTAATTTTTTTCCAGGAGACGCATTTCCGTATGGATCACGTCCCAAATCTACAAAATAGATTCTATACTACATGGTATCATGACTCCTTTAAGTACTCAAAATCAAAAGGCGTCTCTATAGCAATACATAAAACAATACCACATCAGGTGCTGGAAGAATGGCGTAATAAGGATGGAAGAGCAATACTACTCAAACTAATTATATATGGTAAAAAGTATACGTTTATTAATATATATTTACCTAATCAAGGTCAACATAAAGTAGGAAAAACTTTTTTTAGAAACGATGGCAAAATATCAGCTGATCGATATATGGAGGGTTCTTCACCCAACAGAGAAAGATTTCACGTTCCACTCAAAGGTCCATAGGACATACCATAGACTGGATTTTTTTCTGATAAACCAGATGGGGATGGCGGTAACCTTATCTGCTGAGATAGGTAGTTCGTTATGGTCAGACCATGTGCCAGTATGTTTGGTATTGGACCCACTGAAGGGTAAAAGCAGCAAGGGGAATTGGAAGCTCAATGATAATTTGCTGCATGATGAGATATGTGTGACAGAAATAAGGAGGGCAATAACAGACTTCTTATATGATCACAGAGAAGACACTACATCTTTGCCGATCAAGTGGGAAGCATTAAAATGTGTAATTGGAGGGCTTTTCATAAAACACGGGGCCAGACTGAAAAAATTAAAAGATAACAGAATGACTCAATTATTAAAAGAAATACCCAAAATAGAAGCTCAACATAAACAAAACCCAACGCGCGAAATATCAATAGAGCTAACGGAAAAGAAAACAGAATTAAAAACATTGATAAATGAGACAAATGACAGTAACCGCGACCTATATTATCAACAGGGTAATAAACCAGGTAAACTTCTCGCAAGAGCTCTGCGCCATTGGGGCAATATACTGCCTGTTGTTAAGATCAAGTCAGAAAAAGGAGATATGAGATACGACCCAAAAGAGATACTGAAGGAGTTTCAGACTTTTTACACGAAATTATACAACATTTCCAACAATAGCACAAATAGCGACTCAAAGGAATTCCAACAAAGTATCGATCACTATGTAAGAGAAAAGGCACTCCCTGTATTAGCTCCATTAGTAAGGGCGCAATTAGATCAGGATTTCTCGGAGATTGAAATACAAAATGTAATCGATGCATTAGTACCCGGGAAAAGCCCAGGCCCGGATGGTTTTACCCCAAGATTCTATAAAATATTCAAAGAAGAACTTATCCCCATTATGAAACAGACCTTCAATGCAGTATCCACATCAGTGCCTTTTGTTCCACAAAGCATGCAGGCCTATATTTCACTCATACCCAAACCAGGGAAGGATCATACTTTATGCGCAAGTTACAGACCAATCTCCCTAACAAACATTGACTTGAGACTATATGCTAAAATAATAGCCAATAGACTCGCCCCTATAATACCGGAACACATACATTTAGATCAGGTGGGTTTTGTAGGAGGAAGAGAAGCAAGAGATAATACTCTAAAAACACTTACTTTAATGGAATACGCACAGAGAGGCTCCATCCCATCCTGCCTATTAGCGATTGATGCTGAGAAAGCATTCGACAGGGTGGGATGGAGCTTCCTTAGAGAGACCTTAGTACAATGGGGGCTGGGTCAAATACTTATGGATAAAATAATGGCCTTATATAAGAACCCAACAGCTAGGATATGGGCGAATGGCGACACATCGGAGGTAGTTCCTATAACAAATGGAACCCGACAGGGTTGCCCGCTATCCCCAATATTATATACACTGGTGATGGAGCACTTACTAATAGCGATCCGAAAAAATAAAGACATACAAGGAATTAAAGTAGGAGATATGGAGTATAAGATGTCAGTATATGCAGATGATATTCTGTTATATATCACAAATCCATTGATATCATTACCAAACCTGATATTGGAATTTAAACGATTTGGTGCACTAAGTAATTTCAAGGTTAAATATAGTAAATCTGAAGCCCTGAATATTAATCTGCCAACCACTATGGTGGAACTCCTTAAAAAAGATTTTTCTTTTAAATGACAAGAGAACGCAATTAAATATCTAGGTACCTATATCCCCACTGATCTTGACAAACTGCAGGAGTATAATTATGCCCCAATGGTACAAAAAACTATGAGAACGTTACAACAATACGAAAAGGGAATGTTTTCCTGGATGGGTAGAATAGGTATAGTAAAGATGGATATATTGCCCAAAATACTACATACCCATTTTTCCTTCAACAAAGACTCTGGAAAAGTTGCATAGGTTAATAGGAAAATTTATCTGGGGAGGCAAGACCCCCAGAATCAAAAGAACAGTGTTAAATAAAAGTAAGGAAAATGGGGGCCTTGCCCTTCCAGATATAGATATGTATCTCAGAGCAATATTGGTAACTAGGATAGTGGATTGGTTCCACAATAGAGATAATAAACAATGGGTGAAGCTCGAAGAAGAGATTAAGGCCCTAAAATTAAAAACATTACCCTGGATTAAAAGAGAGCAAAGACCGCCGGAGGGTGAGATGCCCTCTCTAGTGGTATCAACACTAAAAGTTTGGGATGTTATGATAAAGAGAAGGATCGGATCTACTTATAGAGGTCCTATGACCCCATTATTCAGTAATGTAGAGTTTCCACTGACACTCGAATCTAAAACATTTCTTCAATGGAAGAGATGTGGGGATACTAGGATAGTGGAAACAATGGAAGGGAATAGACTTCTACCAATGGAAGCTTTGGGGGTAGAATATAAAAACAAATGGATGCAGTATGGTCTGCTCCAACGGTACATCGCATCTTTAACGAAGGAGTCCGTATTAGATAGGCCTTTGACAAATTTAGAAAAATTTTTTTTGCAAGAACAGAGACCCACCCATGTCTTATCCAAGATATATAAATACTTGAATTCAGTTACTATATATTAAAAAATGGGAATCAGAGATTGGAATAGAAATTCCCAGGGAAACATGGGGAAAGGCAATTATAGCAACCCATAAACTCTCAATATCTGCCAAACATCAGGAAAGAAATTATATTCCAGGGGCACCAGAGTGCCCCTGGAAGACGTGATGATGTCACGAAACGCGTAGGGCGACGCGCTGACGTCACCCCCAAGCGAGTTGCATTCTAGCAGGACGGGTTTGTCCGAGCTCCGGTGGCCACGGAGCCGGACTTAAGGCTGTTCTATTCATTACGTTTGTAAGTGTGCATTTGTATTTTATTATATTTCAATAAATCCTATCGGTTTTACACTATGTGAGCTCCTTCTATATTTTATGGTACCCTTGCCATGGGTTCGTTGATGTGGCTGATGATGAGATGACCTCTGGTGGACACCGCTGGCAGTTCCCATTTTTGGCTTTTAAAGATTTCTGCTTGCTGTGATCCTCTGTGGTGGGGGGTCATGGCTATCTGGTAAGGAGTAACCCCTTCCATTTCTGGTGGTGGACCCTCCCTTGCTGTCACAGAATTATATTCATTATCACTTGGACTTCTGTTGTCTATTGTTGGTGATTTGGACTCACTATGATATTTAATTGATGCCTCATCGGATGGGACTTTTTTTCACTATCACCAAATGTTTTGCACATTGTTTTATTTTTATTTATGATCATTTTATAAATCTTCTTTCACTGTAGATTTTATGTTATGCAATACCAGTATTAGCGCCACCCCTTGTTTTTCTCATGCTTATCCACAATTGATGCTTTTTGTAGGGATTGCTGCTTTTCACATTATTTGATTTTTATTTGGTTTATAGCGCAGTTTCTCCCAATTTTCTATAACTCAGGCATCAGGGCAAGAGGATATCGTTTTTTAACCGTGATCTTGTCTAGTTCTTGATAATCGACACATGGTTGTAGAGAGTGGTCCTTTTTGGCCACAAAGAAGATTCCAGCTCCTGCAGAGGATGTAGAAGGATGGATGAATCCCTTCTTTAGGTTTTCATCCATGTATTCTTTCAATGCCTCCTGCTCTTGTTCCGATAGGGGAGAAATACGTCTGAAGGGGATCTCAGCCCTAGGAAGGAGTTCCATGGGACAGTCATAAGGCCTATGAGAAGGCAGTGTGTCTGATGCCTCGTTTGCTGAAGACATTCTGATACTCCCCATAGTCCTGAGGCACTGGCTGACATACCTCTGGGTCGGAATCCATGCATAATAGCGTGGTGGGGCCTTCCGGGGTCTGAGGAAAACAGTGTTCCTGGCAGCACTGTGACTGAAACTTGACCTCTCCCGTGATCCAATTCATCTGGGGGTTATGGGCTTGGAGCCATGGTAGGCCTAAAATGATGGAATCAGCACAGTGCAGCGCCGTGGGCATTACAGATCCAGCCCACAGCGCTGCTGCAACCGATCTCTCCGATTAGTACGGGGAGGGGAGAGATAAATCGGGCATGCGCCGGCTTATTTACAACTGATCGCTTTGTCATTTGACAGAGCTATCACATGGTAAAGGGCAATTGCCATCGGCCCTAAACTGTGATTCAGATATATAGGGTCATATATTCCCGGGGGCGCTCGGGAGCGCAATGACGTTATAGTATCCCCTCCCAGCGTTATCCGACCTCCCTGCAGCGATTTTTCAGCTATGGGCAGTCAGCAAGTGGTTAAGAATGTGGCGGCAGTCCTCTTCTTAACAACCATGTTATTTACTGGTTGTTACGGATGCTGGTTTCTTAAATATCGCATGCTGGGACCACCACTTATTTACTGCATGCATTTTTTTTCCTTTTGTAAATTGACTTTCACTCCTGTTTTATGCGGTATTTACCAAGCGTTTTTGCTTTATGCGGTAAATACAGCACAAAGCAATAGTAAATTGACATTTTCAGGATCGTATGTGGTATTTTGGATAACACCTAAATACTGCATGCAATCTGGTTCTGCGAATGGAGCCCAGTGTTTCTAATTACGCCAAACCAGTCTTATGCCCCGTACACAAGGTCGGACATTGATCGGACATTCTGACAACAAAATCCTAGGATTTTTTTCCAATGGATGTTGGCTCAAACTTGTCTTGCATACACACAGTCACACAAAGTTGTCGGAAAATCCGATCATTCTGAACGCGGTGATGTAAAACACGTACGTCAGGACTATAAACGGGGCAGTAGCCAATAGCTTCCATCTCTTTATTTATTCTGAGCATGCGTGGCACTTTGTGCATCGGATTTGTGTACACACGATCGGAATTTCCGACAACGGATTTTGTTGTAGGAAAATTTTATAGCCTGCTCTCAAACTTTGTGTGTCGGAAAATCCAATGGAGCCCACACACGGTCAGAATTTCCGACAACACTCTCCGATCGTACATTTTCCGTCGGAAAATCTGACCGCGTGTACAGGGCATAAGTGTCCCTATTCACCGCAACACCAGTCCCTGTGTCCCTGATCACTGTCACACCAATCATAGTGTCCCCAATCACCGCCACACCAGTTAAAGCATCCCTGATCACTGCCACACATGTTACAGTGTCCTTGATCATTATCAGTTTTGTAATTTTTGTCCCTAGATAGCCCGAAGGTGCTCCTTGAATATTGGGCCTCTCTAGGTAGATAAAATGAAAAATATAAGTGCAGCGCTATTAATCTATCATGTGAAATATCCAGTGATATCAAATTATATCAAATTATATTCAAATAAATAAATAAATCTATATAATGTGTACAATTAAAGTTAATTATTGTGACTTCTCAATTATTGTGACTTCTCAATTCATATATCATCCACCACTGTGCAAATCGTGTCTTCAGCAGATTATTTTTCATTTTTTTTTAAATGTTGTATGGTGAGGTGAATTCACTGGAATTGTACAGCAGCTGTGGAGCACAAATTAGTAAACTTTATAGTTTAATTATAGCACATCACACTTTAGGTAGGTGGTGCTAATTGTCTTTTTGTCAGAAACCATGAAATCAGACCGAGACAGAAGTATAGTTAACCACTTGAGCCCCGGACCATTATGTTGCCTAAGGACCAGAGGTCTTTTTCCAATTTGGCACTGAGTCGTTTTAACTTTTAATTGCGTGGTCATGCAATGCTGTACCCAAACGAAATTTGCGTCCTTTTCATCCCACAAATAGAGCTTTCTTTTGATGGCATTTGATCACCTCTGCCGTTTTTATTTTTTGCGCTATAAACGGAAAAAGACCGAAAATTTTGAAAAAAAATGATATTTTCTACTTTTTGTTATAAAAAAAATCCAATAAACTCAATTTTAGTCATACATTTAGGCCAAAATTTATTCGGCCACATGTCTTTGGTAAAAAAAATGTCAATAAGCGTATATTTATTGGTTTGCGCAAAAGTTATAGCGTCTACAAACTAGGGTACATTTTCTGGAATTTACACAGCTTTTAGTTTATGACTGCCTATGTCATTTCTTGAGGTGCTAAAATGGCAGGGCAGTACAAACCCCCCCCAAATGACCCCATTTTGGAAAGTAGACACCCCAAGGAAATTGCTGAGAGGCATGTTGAACCCATTGAATATTTATTTTTTTGTCCCAAGTGATTGAATAATGACAAAAAAAAAAAAATATTTACAAAAAGTTGTCACTAAATGATATATTGCTCAAACATGCCATGGGCATATGTGGAATTACACCCCAAAATACATTCTGCTGCTTCTCCTGAGTATGGGGATACCACATGTTTAGGACTTTTTGAGAGCCTAGCCGCGTACGGGGCCCCGAAAACCAAGCACCGCCTTCAGGATTTCTAAGGGCATAAATTTTTGATTTCACTCCTCACTTCCTATCACAGTTTTGAAGGCCATAAAATGCCAAGATGGCACAACCCCCCCCCAAATGACCCCATTTTGGAAAGTAGACACCCCAAGCTATTTGCTGAGAGGCATGTTGAGTCCATGGAATATTTTATTTTTTGACACAAGTTGCGGGAAAGTGAAAATTTTTTTTTTTTTGCACAAAGTTGTCACTAAATGATATATTTCTCACACAGGCCATGGGCATATGTGGAATTGCACCCCAAAATACATTTAGCTGCTTCTCCTGAGTATGGGGATACCACATGTGTGGGACTTTTTGGGAGCCTAGCCGCATATGGGGCCCCGAAAACCAAGCAGCGCCTTCAGGATTTCTAAGGGCGTAACGTTGTGATTTCACTCCTCACTGCCTATCACAGTTTTGAAGGCCATAAAATGCCAAGATGGCACAAACCCCCCCCCCAAATGACCCCATTTTGGAAAGTAGACACCCCAAGCTATTTGCTGAGAGGCATGGTGAGTATTTTGCAGCTCTCATTTGTTTTTGAAAATGAATAAAGACAAGAAAAATGTATTTTTTTTTTCTTTTTTCAATTTTCGAAAGTTTGTGACAAAAAGTGAGGTCTGCAAAATACTCACTATACCTCTCAGCAAATAGCTTGGGGTGTCTATTTTCCAAAATGGGGTCATTTGGGGGGGGGTTGTGCCATCTGGGCATTCCATGGCCTCCGAAACTGTGCTAGGCAGTGAAGAGTGAAATCAAAAATTTACGCCCTTAGAAAGCCTGAAGGCGGGGCTTGGTTTTCGGGGTCCCGTGCGCGGCTAGGCTCCCAAAAAGTCCCACACATGTGGTATCCCCATACTCAGGAGAAGCAACAGAATGTATTTTGGGGTGTAATTTCACATATTCCCATTACCTGTTTGAGCAATATATCATTTAGTGACATCTTTGTGCAAAAAAAAAAAAAAAAAATTTGTCTCTTTCCCGCAACTTGTGTCACAATATAAAATATTCCATGGACTCGACATGCCTCTCAGCAAATAGCTTGGGGTGTCTACTTTCCAAAATGGGGTCATTTGGGGGGGGGGTTTGAACTGTCCTGGCATTTTATGCACAACATTTAGAAGCTTATGTCACACATCACCCACTCTTCTAACCACTTGAAGACAAAGCCCTTTCTGACACTTTTTGATTACATGAAAAAATATTTTTTTTTTGCAAGAAAATTACTTTGAACCCCCAAACATTATATATTTTTTTTAAAGCAAATGCCCTACAGATTAAAATGGTGGGTGTTTCATTTTTTTTTTCACACAGTATTTGCGCAGCGATTTTTCAAACGCATTTTTTGGGGAAAAAACACACTTTTTTAAATTTGAATGCACTAAAACACACTATATTGCCCAAATGTTTGATGAAATAAAAAAGATGATCTTAGGCCGAGTACATGGATACCAAACATGACATGCTTTAAAATTGCGCACAAACGCGCAGCGGCGACAAAATAAATACATTTTTAAAAGCCTTTAAAAGCCTTTACAGGTTACCACTTTAGATTTACAGAGGAGGTCTACTGCTAAAATTACTGCCCTCGTTCTGTCCTTCGCGGTGATACCTCACATGCATGGTGCAATTGCTGTTTACATTTGACGCCAGACCGACGCTTGCGTTCGCCTTTGCGCGAGAGCAGGGGGGGACAGGGGTGCTTTTTTTTTTTTTCTTTATTATTTTTTTGCTTTTTTATCTTATTTTTAAACTGTTCCTTTCATTTTCATTTTTTTTAATTAATTTTATTGTTATCTCAGGGAATGTAAATATCCCCTATGATAGCAATAGGTAGTGACAGGTACTCTTTTTTTAAAAAATTGGGCTCTATTAGACCCTAGATCTTTCCTCTGCCCTCAAAGCATCTGACCACACCAAGATCAGTGTGATAAAATGCTTTCCCAATTTCCCAATGGCGCTGTTTACATTCGGCGAAATCTAAGTCATGAAATGCTCGTAGCTTCCGGTTTCTTAGGCCATAGAGATGTTTGGAGCCATTCTGGTCTCTGATCAGCTCTATGGTCAGCTGGCTGAATCACTGGCTGCATTTTCAGGTTCCCTGTTGGGACAGGAAAGCCAGAGAAAAACATGGAAGACGGTGGGGGAGGGAGGGCATTCCCTCCCACTGCTTGCAAAAGCAGTCTAGAGGCTAATTAGCCGCTAGGATTGCTTTTACATGAAAGCCGACCGCTGGCTGAAAAGAATGATACCAAGATGATACCTAAACCTGCAGGCATCATTCTGGTATAACCACTCAAAGTCCAGCAACATACCAGTACGTTGCTGGTCCTTGTTAGGCATATATTGTAAACTTTTTTTTCATGCAGCCTGTGGGCTGAACGAAAAAAAGATATTGATCGGTGGGTATGCCCACCATTAGAATACCTCCCTTCATCCACCCACTTCTAATGATGGGCATACATGCACCATTTATATATGCCGAAGCATGGGGGCATCCTCCCGCAAAAGGCAGGAGCAAATTGCTCCTCCACCCACTGCTGCCCCCACGCTTCGGCATATATGCTGAAGTATGTAACTGTGGTGGTGAAATCACCTCCGACAGCGCTGGAGTCGCGGCTTTATATATCGTGGGAGCAAACGCTGTTGCGGTCAAGATAAATAAATCCGCGCTGCAACTGAATGGCGTACCTGCTAAGCAAATGATGGTTAACAATAAAACAAAGTAACATTACAGTATAACAGTAAGACTTACCATACCTGCAAAGCAAATACAAAAAAAAAACATAGTAAAAAATAAAACATTTAACGCAACCTGTGCCTAAAATATATATATGCCGAAGCATGGGGGCATCCTCCCGCAAAAGGCAGGAGCAAATTGCTCCTCCACCCACTGCTGGGGCATATATGCTGAAGTATATAACCGTGGTGGTGAAATCACCTCCGACAGCGCTGGAGTCACGGCTTTATATATCGTGGGAGCAAACTCTGTTGCTGTCAAGATAAATAAATCCGCGCTGCAACTGAATGGCGTACCTGAAAACAATAAAATGGTTACCAACAAAACACAGTAAACGGTAAAGTATAAAAAATCTGAAAAGGAAACATGGTAAAACATAATAACAATAAAACATTGCAGAATAGAATAGAGTAAAAAAGAGAAGAACAATAGAGAGAGAATAGAGAGAGAGAGAACAATAAAACAACAACTATTTTTGTTTTTTTTATTTTATATTTTTTTTTCGTGTTTTTATTTTTTTTTATTTTTTTTTTTACACTTTTTTTTAGTAACTTTTAACTTTTGTAACTCGTTCCAGGTTTGGGTCTCTCAAAATGCAATGGCATCTTGGGAGACCCTGTGTTAGTGTGCCTAGTCTGTGCAGTGCTGAACCCTACGCTAATACTCAACTAATGTATGGTAGCGTTTAAAGCATTCACCCATGCAAAGACCAGGATTGCCAGGACAGGAGGGACAATAAGACCGGGTGTCACGCCTAAATCCGCGCTTGCTGCAGACACAACATCTTTTTTGGGGGGCTCATTGGGTAGGGGTACTCGGGATGGCATAAAGAAAATGCCGCTCATGCAGCCGGCTTACTGCATTTGGTTGGGGAAGGTGAGGTAGAGCACCGTCTGGAAACAGAAGGGCTCTGACGATCTCTTCCTGGAATTTAACAAAGGATCCAGTCTGTCCTGAAGCTCTGTATAGCACATGAGCATTCAGCAAAGCCAATTGAAATAAGTATACAGACACTTTTTTGTACCAGCGTCTGGCCTTACGGGCAACTAGGTACGGCGCCAACAACTGGTCGTTGAGGTCCACCCCTCCCATATTAAGGTTGTATTCGTGGACACAGAGGGGTTTCTCCACAACACCAGTCGCCGTAGGAATTTGGGTCGTCGTGTCTGCATGAAGGGAGGTGAGAACGAAAACATTCTTCTTATCCCTCCACTTCATAGCGAGCAAATTATTATACTTCAAGCAGGCTCTCTCCCCCAGCCTAAGACGGGAATCTACAAGCCGCTGGGGAAAGCCCCAGCGATTAGATCGCACGGTGCCACATGCTCCAATCTGCTGATCAAACAAGTGACTAAAAAGTGGCACGCTCGTATAATAATTGTCCACGTACAAGTGGTACCCCTTTCCGAATAAGGGTGACACCAAGTCCCACACTATCTTGCCAGCGCTTCCTATGTAGTCAGGGCAGTTTGTCGGCTCTACGTGACTATCTTTTCCCTCGTAAACCATAAATCTACATGTATAGCCTGTGGCCCTGTCACAGAGCTTATACATCTTGACCCCGTATCTGGCACGCTTGCTGAGAAGGTACTGTTTGAATGACAAGCGGCCAGAAAACTTAATCAGGGACTCATCAACGCAGACAACTTGATGGGGGTAAACAAGTCTGCAAAACGTTGGTTGAAGTGGTTTACGAGGGGCCGAATTTTGTAGAGCCGATCGTATGCAGGGTCTCCACGAGGACGACAGAGTTCATTGTCGTTGAAGTGCATGAACCGTGAAGTGCATGAATTTTTGGGAGGACCCCACGCCGTTTTTTTTTTATTTTGGCCGGGGTTCCCCTTAATATCCATACCAGACCTGAAGGGTCTGGTATGGAATTTAGGGGGACTCCCACGTCATTTTTTTTTAAATTTTGGTTCGGGGTTCCCCTGTGGGGAATTCCCATGCCGTTTTTATCAATGAACTTCTATGTGTATTGTTGGCAATGCAATAGCCGCGAGTAGTTTTAAATGGGTTTTTCCTTCGAAATGTAATTTTGCTGTCAGACTGTTCTAAACACAGGCATACTATAGACACCCCCCAGCTACGAAATTTAAAGGGATATTACACTTTTATTGTTTGACTTTAAGCATTATTAAAATCACTGCTCCTGAAAAAACGTCCGTTTTTAAAACTTTTTTTGCATTGATCCATGTCCCCTGGGGCAGGACCCAGGTCCCCAAACACTTTTTATGACAATAACTTGCATATAAGCCTTTAAAATTAGCACTTTTGATTATTCATGTTCGTGTCCCATAGACTTTAACGGTGTTCGCGTGTTCGAACGAACTTTTTTCCTGTTCGCATGTTCTGGTGCGAACCGAACAGGGGGGTGTTCGGCTCATCCCTAGTCCAGGGCCTCTCTCCATTGGATATGGGTTGTAGGAGGCCCACTGGAAGGTGTCATGGACTCCTACTCTGAGCACACATGAAACAGGCAGCTACGAAGGCAGTTACATCAGCACATAGACTAGGCCACCAGAATTGTTGAGAAATGGCCCAAACGAGATGATTCCTCCCAGAGTGGCCTGCAGCCTTCGGAGAATGGTAAGTCTGGAGCACGGCAGTACGGAGACTCTCTGGGACAAAGCAGTGGTCACAAGGCTTCTCAGGCAGAGCATGGACCTGAGCAGCAAGAATTTTGTCACCCAAAGGAGAAGTGAGACTGGTGCGAACCGTAGCCAGGATACAATCAGGAGGAATCACAGGAACCAGAACCAACTGTCGTGACAAGGCGTCAGCTCTTATATTCTTAGTACCGGGTAAGAATGAGACAGTGTAATTGAAATTTGACAAGAAAAGAGTCCATTGTGCCCTTCTGGGAGAGAGGCATTTAGCCTCAGACAAGAATGTGAGATTCTTATGGTCAGTAAGAATGAGAACCGTTACAGTGGTACCTTCGAGGAGATGTCTCCATTCTTTCAGGGCTAAAATGATTGCCAACAGCTCTCTGTCACCAATCTAGTAATTGCACTCCGCAGGTGACAATTTCTTGGAAAAGTAGCCACAAGGATGCATAGCGCTCTCAGAGGTAGGACGTTGAGACAGAAGGGTGCCAACACCAGTCTCAGAAGCATCAACCTCAAGGATAAAAGGTACCATAGGATCAGGATGTGCCAACACAGGAGCAGAAACACAGGCAGCCTTGAGACTCTCAAAGGCCTTAATGGACTCTGGAGACCAACTCTGTGGGTTACCGTTCTTTCTGGTCATATCAGTCAGGGGCTTGACCAGAGACGAGAAGTTATGAATAAACTTCCAACAATAGTTGGCAAAGCCCAGGAAACGCTGCAGAGGACGTAAACCCACGGGTCGGGGCCACTGTAGGACTCCCAAAAGTTTTTTTCTCTGGGTCCTTCGAAAAACCAGCAGTAGAAATGACATAGTCCAGGAATTTAACCTGTTCACGATGGAACTCGCACTTCTCCAGTTTACAATAGAGATTGTTCTCTCTTAGTTTCTGAAGCACACAACAGACATCTGTGTGGTGGCTCTCCAGGGACTTGAAAAATATGAGCATATCATCGAGATAAACCATCACACTTAACTGCAACAAATCTCGGAATACGTTGTTATTAAATTCCTTGAAAACGGGGGGCATGGCTAACAGCCGAGCAAGATGGACGTCTGATCCCTCAACTCCTGCACCGACCGGAATGTTAATCACGGACATCGCCTCTCAGAGAGACTGCCTCAGGACCCAGCCATGTCATTCCAAAACTGCAAGAGAAAAGAATACAAGCTGCCGAAGAAGCTGACACTTTTTCACACAGCCGCCGGACAGAGAAGCCCAAGATGGCGCTCGCGGCCCTGCACAAGAAACAGCATCAGCATACACACACCTCCCTGATGCCGATGAAACTGAAATCCACTCACAGCAGCAACCCTCAGAGTCCACTCTATCCTACACATCAACCTCAGCCAGCAACAGCCCAGCAAAATAGAGAATGTGACTGGATTCTGCTGGAATCAGCACAGAGGTAAGCCCTGCATCTCCCCTTACCTCACCACAGCCACCTGCCATAGCAGCTTTCCCCACATCTGACCAACCTGTATTGGATACTACCATGAAGGAGATGCTCATCTCCTTGCAGAACTCTCTCCACACTGAGATAGCATCCATGTTTACTAAATTCTCATCTCATGTGCATCTTATGGGAAACAAAATTTACCATATTGAAAAACCGCATAGGTGATATGGCTGAAACTGTGAATAGTCTAGTGGAAGCGCAAGATCATACCCATGAAGAACAACAAAGGATAAAAGCCAAAATGGCAGACCTCGAGGACAGGTCCCGTCGTAATAGTGTTAAAATCAGGGGTATACCAGAAACTGTTATGCCACATGACCTAAACGCATATGCCAGAAAGCTGATCTCCACTGTTCTACCTGATCTGTCACCAATGGAGACCATAATAGACCGCATCCACCGCATTCCCAAACCACCGCACCTCTTGGCGGAGATACCCAGAGATGTGTTAATGAGGGTCCATTTTTTCAGTGCAAAGGATCAACTTCTGTTCAAAGCAAGGCACCTGGGTAAACTCCCTGCGACATTCAACACCCTACAGCTCTATGCAGACCTGTCACAATACACTCGCCAGCTGGAAAGCTGAACACCATCACCAAGCCACTAAACAATCATAAAATCCCATACCAATGGGGATTCCCTACCAAAATCATTGTTACCAAAAACAGAGTTAAACATAACATCACCACAGTCCAAGAAGGAATCAAATTCCTCAACCTATGGGGCATTATCCCAGAACCATCTGACCCAGCCATCCCTATCCACAAAGGGACCGCACAAACCTCCTTTGTTAAACAAACACCCAGTACACGCTGAATCTGCTCTGAATGGTGGTTCCAATTCAAAATCTACTTACCATTCCATCCGTTTAGATTCCTTGGTCATTGCAACTTGAACCACAAATTTCTACCCCATAAATTTAACACAACCTGGTGTTAACTGGCTGTTCGAAATTGTAACTATGTTACGTTTTTCATACTGTTGTGTTTGACTTATTACACATTATATTGACTTTTCTTCTTCCATTTACACTTACCTCATTGTGATCACCCCTACCCTCGAGAGCTCCTGACAGAAGCAAACCCAAAGTCTCACACCACTGAACCTCGCAAGACCACGAAGCAATCCCCTCCAGTTGTGAGTACTACCTTTCTTGTATAACACTGCTACATAGTACACAAAATGCGAACATTTCTCTTACTCAATGTCAAGGGGCTTAACCACCCCACCAAGAGAACCTCCATGTGGCAAACAGCCAAAGAATCCAACTGTGATGTCCTTTGTTTACAAGAGACACACTTTTAAAAATCAGCTAAATCTCACTGTACCAATTGGCAGTTCACCCACATTTTTCAAGCTTCAGGTCCCAATAAGAGAAATGGGGTCATGATAGCATTCAAAAACTCCCTCGCCTTCACGCTACATAATAGCCTAATAGATGATGATGGGCGATATCTGGCATTGAACTGCACCCTGGACAAAACCATTTATACCATTGTCAATCTATACACCCCCAACACTGGTCAAATCGGATTTCTATCCAAGCTAATGAAAAAACTCGCCAAATTCCACCAAGGATGCTTTATTGTATGTGATGACTTCAATGTAGTGCCAGACAACAATATGGATACATCATCCCGCAACTCCAGACTCGCCTCACCTATGGGCTCCTTCATAAGGAACAATGACTTATACTTATACGTATATGTGGAGATGCCACCACACCACAGAATGAGACTACTCTTTCTTCTCCCGCAGGCATAATTCGTACATCCGGATTGACTATTTTCTAGTAGACAAATGGGCACTGACAAAAATAAAAAACTCTACTGTGGGAATAATCACTTGGTCAGATCACGCTTCCGTATCAATAGACATTGCTGACTGGCCTCATTCTCCACGACATATGATTTGGAGAGCCAACGCATCAATCATCCAATCTCCCGAACATTCAGCTTATATCCGCAAGCACCTTGAGGAATTATTTGACTTGAACAAGGGATCAACATCCAACAACACTATCCTCTGGAATACCGATAAGGCGTTCATTAGAGGGATTATTATACAGCTCAGTGCTAGGGAGAAGAGGAGGAGATCACAGCGTCTAGACACCCTAATATCCACCATTAGAACATTAGACGAACAAAACCAAACTAACCCTGATCCCAAACTGAAAAAAAAATGAGTCCTACTCAGGCAAGAACTAAGAATTGTACTTTTAGACTCACATACTAAAGTTCAAACACAATTTGGAGCAAATCACTATTCTACAGGAAATAAAGCAGAGAAAGCATTAGCACTTAGAATCAAAGGTCGCCACATTAAAACCAAGATTCCACACCTTTTTCACCAAGCCACGAATCAGAAACTCATAGACCCTCAAAATATTGCTGACGCATTCAGCCACTGCTACCAGACACTATACAATTTAAAAGATGACACTAACACCACCCAACCATCCATAGAAGATATTGAATCATTTCTGCAAGAAATTAAACTACTCAAACTCTCCCAACAACACCTCACTGACCCGAATGCACCATTTACCCCCCTAGAGATCCTAAATACCATCTCTACCTTGCCATCCAATAAATCCCCTGGCCCTGACGGCCTAACAGGTGAATATTATAACCAATTAATTACTACCTTAGCACCATACCTCTCACAAATGTGCAATGATGCTGCCTCCTCCTCTTCTCTCCCAAATGAAATGCTTAATGCTCTAATAATTACCTTACTGAAGCCGGGGAAAGAACGTACAGCACCCCAAAATTTCAGACCAATCTCACTTCTCACTTACTTCACTTAGACACAAAGATTTATGCCAAACTCATAGCGACCACACTAGTACAAATTATGCCCTTGTTAATACCTCCAGACCAATCTGGCTTTACAAAAGGGAGGCAAACTTTTTATGTAACCCGCAGACTCAAAAATATAATTCACAATGCTGAGAGTAACCAAATGCCTTCTCTGCTTCTTTCTCTGGATGCAGAGAAGGCATTTGATAGAGTCCACTGGTCCTATTTGAAGGCAACACTCCATAAATTTGGCTTCCAGGGCCACATACTATCAGCAATTATGGCTTTGTACTCGTCTCCCTCGGCCCAAGTATACACGGAGGGGATGATTTCAAGGCCATTTCCAATCACAAACGGAACCCGCCAGGGATTCCCCGTATCGCCACTTATCTTCAATTGGCTAATGGAACCCCTGGCGGAACACATCAGAATGAATAGAAACATCACTGGATTCAAAATTGGACACATTAAACACAAAATTAATCTGTTTGCTGATGATGTAACAATGATGATCACCAACCCAGTGTCTTCCCTGGATTTGGTGTTCTAATGGGATTCAGTTCTATTTCATATTATAAGGTAAATGAAAATAAGCCATATTTCTTGGATCTAGGACTTGATGCAATAACTATCAACATATTATACAACCTTTATACGTATCCCTAGGCAGACACAGGTATATTTTACTTGGGCATCACACATACCAAATCAGTAAAAGGCTTGTTCAACAACAATTACTCTGAAGTCAAACAAATGGTAATCAAAGAATCAACCAAATTAGCCAAATTTGAGCTCTCATGGTCAGGTAGGTTAGCAGCCTTTAAAAATGCTCATATTACCTAGAGTACTTTACACATTCCGCACTCTACCCATCCCACTATCCAACTCATATCTCAAATCCCTACAAACTATGGTCCTTCACTATATATGGCAGGGCAAAAAACTGAAAAGCAACCACTCTAAACTCATTAAACATAGAACGGTGGGAGGAATGGAATACACGGATCTCAAAGATTATTACCTAGCCACCATTCTCTCCCAATTGAAAGAATGGACCAATGCTAGTCAAACCACACTGTGGGGAAATATTGAGAACATCGCAACTCCAGGCCCTAATCTTAAAAATTGGTTGTTTAGCACCTCTATCTCGGTTTCCAATCTTCACCTTTACTCACCAACTATACAAGCATCAATCAAAGCTTGGAAACTGCTACATAACACTAAGTGGTCCTCACTTACCACCAAATGCGTACAAATACCCTTACAAACTCTTCAACTAGTATCACCTGATCTAAACATTCCTAAATGGGTACTACCGCACGCATCATCCACTGCTGAACTCAAAACCATGATAAAACACAAGCCATTTTCGCTAATCCAATCCATTTACAAAGCTCCTACGTCAGACTATCTCATCTAACACCGAATTCAAACATGCCTCTCTGCATATACACAAATAGAAGGGACACTACCTACTAGGCTATGGAACTTCTATTTCTCACACAAGTCAGGAACAAAGGGCATCTCTCATCTATTCTACATTACAAGAAAAATCAATATTCTATAAATTCAAACCATTTAAAGATTAGGAAGCAGACACCCAGATGCATTACTCAGATCAACAATGGCAACAGGCATTAAGATTGATCCATAAAGCCACGCGTTGCACCTCCTTGTGGGAACTAACAAACAAAATTACACTCAGATGGTAGTTGACACCACTGAGACTGGCTAAGTTTCAAACTAATAGCACATCTCTTTGCTGGAGAAACTGCAATCACACAGGAGCCCTAAAGCCGCGTACACACGTGCGGAATGTCCAACAGAAAAAGTCTGACCGAAGCTTTTCATCGTATATTCCAATCGTGTGTATGCCTTATCTGACTTTTTTTTAGAAAATTCTGATGGACCTAGAAATAGAAAATGTTCTAAATATTTCAGATGGAACCAATTCCTATCAGAAAAAACACTCGTCTGTATGCTGTTCCGATGGACCAAAAACAACGCATGCTCTGAAGCAAGTACCAGACGGAAGCTATTGGCTACTGGCTATTGAACTTCCTTTTTCTAGTCCCATCATACGTGCTGTATGTCAACGCGTTCTGGACGGTCGGATTTTGGTCGGACTTTGGTTTGACCATGTATAGGTAAGACCGCTTGAATGGAATTCCGTCGGAGTTCCATCGGAGAAACCTTTGGAGTTTATTCCGACGGCAAAACTGGTCGTGTGTACAGGGCATAATTCATATTTTATGATCTTGTCCATTGGTAGCAAATCTATGGAAAGAAGTAGAACTTCTAATCCAAGAAGTAGGCCACTTCAACATAACTCTTACTCAACAACTAGCTATTCTCAATATGCTTCCAGGAACAGTTCCACATACATTTAAAACAATCCTCACTCACATACTCCTTGCATCCAGACTACTTATAACAAGAAATTGGAAAACGCCAAATATTTCAACTTTACTGGACGTGATCACCCTAGTACACTCACACTGCACCTACGAACTCATAGGATCAAGGGGTCACACCTTACACTCCAACACTCAGAAAAAATGGCTTCAATGTAAAAATTGGTACAAACAAAAAATGTAATAATTTACCTTCTGATGATTTTATGTACATCTGTCTGGACGCTTTAATCCAAATACAATCAGTACAATGCTCTTAACCTCCCCACCCTCCTCCCCCATCTACCCTTATCTTCCCTACCCACCCATCTTTTTCCAATAGTTCATAGAACACACTATTATCTTACTTCTACGGTACCTGTTTTCTCTAAAGAATATATGTATTACTGATGTCAGTTGACTGAGTTATGATATACTGTGTTCAGATTTACTGAAACTGCAATTTACATTATTGTTAAAATGTTAAACTCAATAAAAATTTGAATAAAATAAATAAATTCCTGGAAAACTGCCGGGGCATTACAAAGGCTAAAAGCCATTACGAGGTACTCATAATGGCCTGTTCAGGTATTAAAAGCAGTTTTCCACTCGTCGCCCTCCTTAATTCTCACGAGATTGTATGCCCCTCTCAAATCATGCTTTGTGAAAACCGTTGCTCCCTTGAGGAGGTTAAATAACTCTGTAATCAATGGAATTGGATAGGCATTCTTAATCGTGAAACGATTGAGACCCCTATAATTAATACATGGTCTCAGTTCACCACTCTCCTTCACAATGAAGAAACCAAGTGTCACGCAACTGCAGTGGAATTGAGTGCTTCGATACAAAAGCAGCATCAATGAACAGGCCTGCAGCCGCAGAGTTGATTAGAGCCCGTATCTTGATGGACGACTCAGTCCGAAAAAGGATAACCGAAAGCAGGGGCTTATCCTTCTGGATAACTGGGGGTGAAACAACGCCACCTAAGGTCTGTCCGTGACAGGACCTCGTTTACTGGACGGGTAGGACAAGACTTCAAAAAGTGACCTGCCTGGCCACAATAAAGGCGCAATCTCTCCCTCCTCCTAAAGGTTTTCTCATCCACAGAGAGGCGCGTGAAACCCAAGTGCATGGGTTCACCTTCAGTGACCGACCTCGGTACCAGGAGGCATGGGAGGTGAGGGAGGCAAGGGTGGGACTGCAAAGCTCAGAGGCAAACGTACAGGAGGCTTCCGCAAGTGCTCCTTAAAAGAGAGTTTTTCTCTGAGTCTGGAGACAATGAGGATGACAAACGTGATCAACTTCTCCAGCTCAGTGGGTATATCTTGGGCTGCTATCTCATCCTTGATGGTATCCGAGAAACCATGAGAAAAAGCAGCCACGAGGGTCTCATTGTTCCACGCAACCTCTGCTGCCAGAGTACGGAATTCAATAGCGTAGTCAGCAACAGTTCTCGTACTCTGTTCAATGGACATGAGGCACTTGGCAGCAGAAGCAGAGCGTGCGGAAATATCAAATACCCTTTTAAACTACCTGAGAGGACATATGGGACCCGTACAAGATTTCAAAAGAGAAAACAGACAAGAGGAAGAAGAGGAGGTAGGAAGAAAAAGAAGACAAAGGTATTAGGTCAAGCGATTTTTAACTTGAGCCATGCAGAATTTTCAGATGAAGAATAAAGAATACTGGATTTGGGATTAAAGTTTGCCCTGGATAAGCCCATAGACAAATTTGAGGTTTTTATTGACCTCCAAAAGTTCATGAGGAAACTCAATATTAATAAACACTATGCTATGAACATGGATGATAGGACGCAAGAGATTCCAGAATATATACAAACAAACCTCAGAAATAATTCTATTTTCAATCCCAAGACGCCAGGAGATCAATGTATGAGCGCTTTTAAAAAAATGGTGGAGGATGACTTGAGAAATATGGAGAAGAAGAGTAAGAAAACTAAACACATATGGAGAACCATCAAAGAAATAGGAAACAGCACGATGTAGTAATACGCCCAGCTGACAAAGGGGGAGGGTTGGTGATCCTGAAAAAGAAAGACTACCAAGAAGAGATGGAGAACCTACTACATGTTGATAACACGTAAAAGAAACTAACAGGAAACCCGAAGTACAAGTATGAAAAGAAACTGAGGACGTATGTTGAAAAAGGAAAACATTTGGGTATACTGAATTCCGGAATTTCGAATTCCACGAAGACTCCAGTTATATATTACACTCCTAAGATTCACAAAAGACTGGACAAACCACCAGGTTGGCCTATTATCAGTGGAATTAACTCTGTCTTTTCAAGGCTTGGGGAATATCTGGATAAATATTTCAAACTACTGGTACAGCTAGGTAAATCATATTTACGCAACAGTCTACAACTTATAGAAGAATTACAAGAGATAAAAGGTGCAGAGAACTGGCTGCTGGCAACAATAGATGTTAGCTCATTGTACACAAGTATTGTGCAAAAAGATGGGCTTCGTGGAGTAGAAAAAGCACCCCATGAGAACACAGAGATGAAACAAGTACAGATTGACTATATCCTAGAAGGCCTTAAATTGGCCATGGAGTGCAACTACTTCTGGCATAACAAGGAATACTTTGTACAAACAAAAGGGGTCGCTATGGGAGCCCGCTACGCTCCTAGCGTAGCAAACCTATTCATGAATATGTGAGAAGAGGAATATACTTATAGTAGAAATATCCCCCGAATCAAAATGTTTAGGAGATATATAGATGACCTGATTATAATGTGAGATGGAACATCTAAAAGTTTTTAAAGTTTCCTTGAGGATTTAAATACCAACAGGTACGGTATTACCCTTACGGGAAAATGGAATTACCAGATGATTGATTACCTGGACCTAGAGATCTTTAAGGTGGAAGATGGTGTGTGTACCCGTGCCTTTTTTAAGACAATGGATCAGAATGGTTACATCCCTACGTCTAGCTGCCATCATCCCAAATGGAAATGTAACATCCCTAAAGGCCAACTATTAAGGATACATAGGAATTGTGATTCAGTTGAACATTTTAACGCACAGGCTGAAATCCTGATACAAAGATTTTACGAAAAAGGATATGCACTTGATAACTTGTAAAATGAAAAATGGAAATTTTTAATATGGACAGAAAAGATCTACTCTGGAAAAAATCAGAAATGCAAACAACCAGAAGGATGTAGCCTTCATTACTGGGTTCAATAGCCAATACAAGGCTTTTGAGCGTATCATGAAAAAATACTGGCCCATCTTGAGAGAGAATGGTGTACTGTCTAACATCTTGCCCAATAAACCGAAGTTTGTGTACAGAAAAGCACCCACTTTAAGAAACCATTTGGTGCATAATGTCATTGACCCTCCTAAACCGATAAACATCTTTCCTGACATGAAAGGTTTGTATAGATGCCAAAGATGCCTACCTTGCAAAGCCAGTAAAAAACAGCCGAAGAGAAAGCAATCATTCAAATCATTCACTGACCATAAAGAATATCAGATTAAACAATTAATCACATGCCACAGTACCCATGTTACATACGTCATTGAATGCCCTTGTCACCTCCAGTATGTGGGTAGAATCACCCGACCACTGTTTGTCCGCATAAGAGAACACATTAAAAATATCATAAATGGATTTACTAAGCATAATCTATCCAGACATTTTGATGAGGTACATCACAGAGATCTGAGTGGATTTGTATTTTATGGTATTGATATGATTAAGGATCACTGGAGGGGGGGAAACAAACAAACCCTTATTTCCAGAAATGAAACTAGCTGGATATACCAGTTAGGGTCTCTTGCCCCCAAAGGGTTGAATTTAGACATAGATCTCAACTGCTTTCTAGCTAATCCATAATTTTCTATTTTTGGTCAGCTTTGCTCCATATGCATTTGCCCCTTGGAGCACCCTTTTTGTATTATTTCTCTTTTTATAATATCTTTTTTTCTAACTACTGACATACGTTCATTCACACTTAGTTATGGTGAGGATTATACACAGTTCAGGCCCATTTCCTAATAATCCATTTTTGATCCCACTATGCCCTATGCACTTTACGGGGGTAGTGGGATGGGTCTAGTCGTTATATTAACAGGAGCACCAGCACACTTCATGCCTTTATTTTTATGACTCTATCGTATCATATGGACCACTGCCAGTGCCCACTCTAGGTATTGGGGGTTGATAGTGTCAGTTTTCATCACTATTTAATTTTATTTGGGGGTTAAATTAGCCCTCCACATATTAGCCCTCCACATATAAAAAATATATATTTTGTACATATATTTTTTATATATTCAATATTCACTATTTGGATGCACTGGTACACCTGTCTACACTCTACCTGCTTAGGTATGAGGTTTTAATTTATTACAGTAGTCTTCTGTTTCATTTGATATATTATTTGTCTTCAGGACTTCACCTCTCCAACATTATGCTAATATCATAGGGTTTACAAGGTAGTATCTGGGTTTGTACATAGTGTAATACCACAGTCTACCACTAGGGACCTGCAGAATGTTATCTCTCTGCCTATCTTCGCATGTAGTTTCTGCACTTATATATATGATTGTATTTAATATCCCTATCCATGATCGCCAATGTATGCTTCTCTATATACCGATTTGGTATATGTATCTATGAGGCGAGCGAGATGCATTAGGGCCTTTTATCTAATTTTTATATCTACGGGGTATGCCGCTATTATGTGTGCTTACTTCTTCATAATACATTAAGGTTCATCTGATATGCACGCCCCCTGTTTGCAACCATAGTTGCTATTTGCTAGCTCTGTGGGAGGGGGGGAGCCCCGCATGATCGCTTGCTTTATTAGATGTAAGATGGAGGATGGTAGCTCCGCCTTTGATAACGTCCAATGATGAAACGCATAAGGCGGGGCTACTCTCTTATGTCATCTTGATCACAGAAGTAGGTGCTGGAACGCAACTGACACGCACGCTGTGAGCCGGCGAGCCCTACACATTACCTCTCTATTGGTATACAATCTTGCTGATGGAAAGTTTTTACCTTTGTTTTTAATTTTTTTTTAATTTAAAAAAACTACCTTTTACTACACCATGAGAGCTTATCTTTCTCTATGAGGAGCCTATCCTGATAAGCTGTTTGGAATAACGGACCGGTGCAACCCCTCTGGATACCCGGATGGGGTGGGCAGTAGTGCAGAGACCCTTCAGATCACCATAACCTGGAGACGTACTATGTGTGGAACTACCAAGAGATACCACCCACAGCCATCCTAGATGCCCACTACCGGGCAGGGGTACAGGGAGCTGGTGAGTAGGGGCTCATTGGGGGAAGCACAGGAGTCACTCATTTTCTGCTGAACACAACAGTCACTTGAATACTCTTGAACTTTTGGCTATTTTTTGGAGTTTTACACATTAACTTCCTTTGCACTATTACAGTTTTTTATTTATTATAATTTTTCATTTTTTCACCACGCCAATTTACGGTGTTCTACTTATTTGGGACTGTGTTACATTTTTGGAACTTGTTGCTTTTTATAAATTTTTTTTATACAATTTCTTTTGTATTATTTATAACTTTATGAGATCATTTTTATTTTTATGTAAGCCTTTGATGTCCTCAGGCTTTAGTATTATGAACACACCACTGTGATTATCTTTATCTACTCACTTATATATTATCTTTCACATGTATAAGCCACTAGGTTTTTTACATCACTGCTGTTTCTATGTCACTTTTTTTGTTATGACCAAATGGGGTTTGTATGTATGGGATTAACCCCTCTGGATTTATAGGCATACATGTCCATTCACATACACGGTTCACCGAGCCACACGTGACAGCTAGGAAGGTAGCGCCAACCACCCCAACCTATTTTTTGTTTATTCCTTGTAAGCTCCTATTGGGAACTGAATAGGGGAGGCAGCAACCTTAAACTATCTTGAGCGTTGAGATTATTTTTACTTTGTTTACCCTTTTAAATGAAGCCACAAACTCATGGTAGCTCAAGACAGGTTTTTGCAACTCCCATAGAGGGTTTGCCCAGGCCAAGGCTCTCTCAGAAAGCAAAGATATCACAAAACCTACTTTGCTTTTGTCCATGGGAAACGCCTGGAGCAGCATCTCAAAGTATATCTCAACCTGGTTGAGAAACCGCCTGCATTGGACTGGATCGCCCCCAAATCGCTGTGGAAGCGGAGCGGAACCAGACATACCTCTGATAGAGGTAACATTTGCGGTGGGTGCCTGCACAGAGACTGGCGCAGCAGCAGGGTCGGCCTGCAACATAGGTTGTACTGGCGTGGCCACAGTGGGAGATTCCAGGTGAGTCGTGCGACTCAGGAGTGTTTGTAACACCATGGCAAACTGATCCATGCGGTGATCCAGTTCATTCAATCTGGAAAAAATATTACCAACAAATGGATTGATTTCATGGCCTTCGCCTACTGTCAGAAACCATGAAATCAGGCCGAGACAGAAGTACAGTTAAATCTGTTAGAAAAGTTTTAAATGTTTATTGTGTGACTATTAGAAAAACTATTAGAAAAACAATAACCCTGAGACTTTTCTTAAGATGACTTCTGAGCACATTGTTGTATTAACTTGCTGTATCGTTTGCTTTAACTAACTCCATAGTAAGTTGTAGGATGATTAGGCTTAACCATATATGGTAGAACAAGAATGTATAGGAAACACTAATTAGCGAAATAAAGTACCATTTTGTACCAGGCACGTTATCTAGCGTTATAGCTATATTATTGTAGGTATTAGGAGGGGGGATGTACTTCTCTTTGTGTGATTCTTACTGCATCTTTTGACTTGTAAGCATCATCCATTTGTGTGACACATCTGAAATAAATTGTCTGCTTTTCAATACACCTGGAGTTGGAATGATCACAAGAGGAGAGTAATCCTAACATTTTGGTCCTCCGAGCTGGAACCAACAAGTGCATTTCGGGTCAGATGGTCCCGACAAAAACTTTGGTGAGTATTGGACCTCAAAGCTCACTGAGAATTAAAAGTCCCCCCACTCAACGTTAGTGGTAAAATAGGGGCGGGGGCCTGAGACCCAGATCCACTGTCTGGTTTCGAACTTCGTGATCCAGTCCTCCTGGTGTTTGAGAGGTAAGATAATTTAACTTATTCTTAATACTCTCTAAGAGTCTTTTCTTCTCTTTCTGTTTGATTCTGGTTTAATGTGTTGTAATTGCAGAACTTCAGCTCTTCACCCACTTTTTTCTGACATAGTTCTGCTAGTGGTTCTTGAACAGCAACAACAGCTCATGCTTGTCAGTGTCAGTGTCAGTGCTGTCAGAGCAAGTGCAGACTACAGTCATGGGTGCAGAAGCACCGGCCATCCGGCCATCCAGGATTCTAGGATCCCCTGCTCCCTGCGGACCTCAGCTGTCTAACCGGGTCCCAAGCAGCCTAACATCTCCAGGAACGGTAGCAGCTCACCTTGACCCCCTCCCTCCATTGCGCCGGCCGCTACCGCCGCCGCTGCCTCGGCTCCCCAGCAGTTCTCAGCCGTCTGACCGGGTTCCCTAGCAGCCACCAGTAGCCCAGCTCCATCCAGTAACGGTGCGGATCAACCCGGCCCCCCCTCCATCGTGCCGGCTGCTACCACCGCCGCTGCCTCTGGACGTTCTGTCCAGCCATCCAGACTCCAGTCCAGGACCCATCGCGGCTCCGGCCCAGCGCGCCCGGCCTGGTCGCCTTCCTCCTCTCCTCCCCCCGCTCCACTCAATCAGCAGCCCCCCCTCGCCTTACCCCAACCACCAGTGCTGACGCGATCATTGCCATGCCTGGGATCATCCCCTAGGATAGACCGCGGCTCAGGCCTTGTCCGGCAGCCATCTTGGGACACCCAGACGCGGCGGCAGGATCCCCCAACTACCCTGAACGCGCTTCGCACTCACTGAAGGACCCACCGGGACCCCGGTCCACCTCACCCTCTCCCAACCTCCACCCTCCAGTACTCCTCCACAGGATTGAACCCACCACGGCTTGGGCCTAGTCCGGCGGCCATCTTGGTACCCCCAGTTGTGCTGTAGCCCCCACCGACCGCCCGGAGCCCCCCCCATACCCACTGCAGTACTCCACAGGGACCCACTAGCCCTCCCCCGGGTGCACCGCAGCCGCCGTCTAGTCACTTCGTCCCTAGCCGCTAGACTCGGGGGACAGACCACGGCTGCGGCGTAGACCCAGCTCCGGCCCACCGCCACAGCTCACCCCACTCTCTACGCGGTCAGCGTGCCATCCAACTGCAACACCACCTGCCTACACACTGGACCTCACCGCAGAGAACGGGGTGACACTGAGAGCAAGACAACCACCAGCCGAGGCTTTGCACCGACGTTATTCGTGATACTTCCAGACGTAACGCAATACCAGTAAGTACTAGCCTAGGTCAACCCTAGTGCCAGCTCTTGCCCGACACCACCCCCCTCCCTCTCATCACCTACCCGGGTCAGGTAAGTAGCGGCACCTCCAGCAGTTGATCCAGGGACCTCGGTCCGATCGCCTTGGGGTCAGGAAGGAATTTTTTTCCTCTGCCGTAGCAATTTGCCAGCTCAGCTTGGGGTTTTTCGCCTTCCTCTGGATCAACAGGAGAGCAGCAGGCCCACGTGGCCCCCCCTCCACCTCACAGTCCCATTCGGACCATATCTACGCCACCCTGAAGCAGCGGCACTCTTCAGACCATCATCTTCTCAGCAACAGAAGCAGGGGCACCCTTCAGGACCACCAATTCCTAAACAACCTCACCATCGCCTTTTTCAGTATCATCGCTGAATCATCCTACCATCAACAATTTTCTCGCCATGTGCATCTTCAAGTACTCAGCGGACGCTCTCCACAAGCTAAGAAATACCACCTCAACATTAACAACTCCCGTACATAAAATACTACAGAAAGAACAACTTCTAAGGAACAACCTACAATCAACCATCAAATTTATGAAGACAACAATCCAACCACAACAATTAGCATGCGCACTGATCAACACCAGATCTGCAGTCAAGCACAGACTGGAGGTACACGACTTCATCACCCAAAACAACATAGATTGCCTCTTCATCACAGAAAGTTGGCTAACTCCCGACTGCAACGCCATCCTAACCGAATTAGTACCTGAGAACTACAGGATCCTAACGGAACACAGAACAGGAAAAAAAGGAGGAGGCCTAGCAGTGATCTTCAAATCTCACCTCGCGCTCACCAAACCAACTGTACAGAATCCAGTGCCTTTCATGGAGACACTCACCCTACATCTTCAAACAACACCCCAAGACACTATCCACATACTTATATGTTACAGACCACCAGGACCGAAGACCAATCTCCTTACACCCCTCACAGAATTCATGTCAACGCACACCCTAAAAGCCAAAAACTTTTTGGCACTTGGAGATTTCAACCTCTGGGCAAACTCCACCCAAGACCCTATCGCCACCGCCTGCATTAACCAACTGAAAGAACTAGGTCTTCAGCAACTGATAAATGCTCCTACACATGGTTCAGGACACATTCTGGACCTCATCTTCAAACAAAATATAGACATCAACTTATCCAACAACCTACCGCTTCCTTGGACGGACCACCACGCTATCAAATTTGAAATCGCCACCAACACCACTCTACAAAAACGGAAACAGGCAAATACAACACGCTGGACAAGATCTCAGAAGAAACTACACTCCGAGCTCTTTAAAACCACACTATCAAACAAAATAGCAAGGCTAAACCTAAACCACTCAACGGAACAAACACTCAACTCCCTAAACAAGGCATTACTACAAACAGCAGACGCAGTGGCTCCAAAACATAAAACACACAACCGCAAAAAAAACTCTGGATGGTTTAATGGCACTCTTACTTCACTAAAACAGGAGCGCAGAAGAGCTGAAAGAGCCTGGAGAAGAAACTCCACAAAGGAAAACCACTCAAAATACAAAGCACTCACAGATAAATATCACAAAGCAATCTTCAGAGCAAAAAAGGAACACTTCTCAAACACCATCTCAACAGCCCTAAACCGCCCTCGGGAACTCTTCAAAGTAGTCACTAAGACTATGAACCCTACCTGCCTAGAGCGTCCAGGAAACGAAACCCAGGAATTCTGCAATGAATTATCAGATTTCTTTATCGACAAAATTGACAACATCCAGAAATCAATTAAACAGAAAAAAACAACCAATCTCATCCAACCAAAGCAAAAAGAAAAAATTGATACAATCATCGAACAAGCACCAAATTTTTTGCTGATCCCAATCACCACTGACACCACTAAAAACATCATCAGAAGCCTCAAAGACAGCACATCACCAAACGACATCATTCCCACAAAACTCCTAAAAGAATGCTCCGACATCTTGGCTCCTACTATAACTCACCTCATAAACCTGTCATTTAAAGAAAGGACTGTCCCAACTGCCTTCAAACATGGCATCGTCAAACCCCTCTTAAAGAAACCCAACCTCGACCCTAAGGACCCCAACCATCGCAGACCGATAACAAGCCTCAACACCATTTCAAAGATTATGGAGAAAGCAGTAGTACAACAACTACAACACCACCTGGAAACACACAATCTGCTGGATCCTCCGCAATCAGGCTTCCGCCCGGGCCACGGAACAGAAACGGCACTCCTCAAAATATGGGACGACGCCCACGAAGCAGCTGATGATGGAGAATCTTGTCTCCTGGTACTGTTGGACCTCAGTGCAGCATTCGATACAGTGGACCACAATACTCTACTCATCCGCCTCACAGAGGTAGCAGGAGTCACAGGTTCAGATCTACAATGGTTCGCATCCTTCTTAGGGAATCACTGTCAGACCATGAAACTAGGAGAATTCTACTCTGAAACCCGCTGTCATGAGAGGGTTTACCCGTTGGTGGCGCTATCGGTCTCTTGGATCGCAGTACCAGTGTCCACCAGCGGGTGTCTTCCAACACCTGGGTCCTGCAGTAAGAAGTCTCTCCTGCTGGTGGCACTGTTGCATCCCTGGGCCGTAGTACCGGTGTCAACCAGCGGGTGCACTCCGGCAGTGTGGAGCAAACAGCACACACTGCGCTCAGCTGTGACATGAGTTCAATTACCACAGCCTTATAAATACCCAGCAAGCCCTCATAGGCTTGCCTTGGTATCTCTCTCCTTGCATTCTGACCTTGCTGCCTGTTATTTTGACCTTGAGCCTGCATCTGCCTTGTCCTGACCTGATCTGATCCAATCCCTATCCTGAGTCCCTTCTGTTCCTGGTTACCTTGGATCCCTGCCCTGTATCCCATCCATCCATCCTCTCCCTGTCCTGTTCGGTTTCCCGTCCTTGCACATCTGCTGACCTCCCTGTGTATGACCTTGGCCTGGCTTGTTTACAATTCTCCATTTACTTGTATATATTGTTGTTTGTAGTGGGTTTGTTGTGTTGGTTTTGCACTGTTTATATTCCTTTTACTTGTCACTTGTTTAATAAACACCATTATTTCACTTACATGTGTTTCTGGTCTCCTCTGTGCAGTCCACACGGTCTGGTCAATTAGATACCCTGACACCCGCACTATCTCTTGTGGAGTCCCTCAAGGTTCACCCTTATCACCGGTGCTCTTCAACATCTACATCTGCCCACTCCTCAAAATCATCAGAAAATCGGACCTCTGCTTCCACTCATACGCTGACGACACCCAACTCTACCTTCGCATCACCGGGGAAAAAGACCACCTTCAGCAACTAGAAAAATGTCTCACTCTGATAGACGACTGGATGACTACTAGCTCTCTCAAACTCAACGGATCAAAAACAGAGCTTCTTCTCCTACACGGAAACCAAAATTCCAAAACTAAGACCCTATGGACAACTCCCCCCATCTTTGGACAGACCATCTCACCAAGCACTAAAGCCAAGAGTCTCGGAGTTATTTTTGACTCAGAAATGTCGATGGATGCACAAATAGGATCAGTAGTCAGTGGATCTCACCATCTCCTCCGCCTACTACGTAGACTCATCCCATTCGTGCCAGAAGAGGACAAAGCAGCAGTAGTTGGAACTATCATCAATTCCAGACTCGACTACGCAAACTCCCTCTACATAGGACTACCCCAATATCAGCTTGCGCGCTTACAACTCATTCAAAACATGGCGGCAAGACTGTTAACAGGAAAAAAACCCTGGGAATCCATCTCCCCTTCCCTGAGGAGCCTACATTGGCTAACCGTAAAGAATCGGATAACCTTCAAGACCCTCTGCCTTACCCACAAATGCATATACGGAAACGCTCCTCACTACCTATGCGAGAAAATAAAACGCTACACACCGAATCGCAGTCTTCGATCCTCTAGCCATAACCTCCTCCTCATTCCAAAAACCCGCTACAAAACAAAGGGAGAACGAAGATTCGCAGTCCAAGGACCACGGCTATGGAACGCGCTACCTACTCACATCCGCATGGAAGAAAACCATCAGGCCTTCAGAAAGAAACTCAAGACCTACCTCTTCTGAGAAGCTTGACAACACAGGCCGGATCCAGCGCCTTGAGGCGATTCAGTTCGCAAATGCAGCGCTATACAAATCATTCATTCATTCATTCACACTGGTATTGATTGTATAATATCTTAATAATCCAGTGTGCGAAGACAGAGACACTTGGGAGCGTTGTCTAAGGTAAAAAATAGCGTTACCCGCTGTCCAGGACAGATAAAAAAAAGATTTGAGGTATACTGAATGTCAGAGGGTGAATGCCTGACATCATCGTCGGTGGTGGATTGCCCGACGATGTAAGCGCTTAAGTGATCTAGGAAGATCACAAGACTAACTTTCTTTTGTGTGTTTAGTTTCTCCTTTCTCATGGTTAACCTTCTATTGATGCTGTAACCTTATTGAAAAGAAAAAAAACAAAAAAAACAACAGTACTGCAGAGGCAAGTTAATTATTTTTTGATTCTCCCTATAGTATGGGGAGTGATGATATTTTTACACTTCTGTTATTCCTATTGTTACCGTGGGTGGAGGGTCACTATACCAGTGTTTTATAGGTAAATGAGAGACCCTTCTGGCGTTGACAATGGGGATTAGTCTCTGTAAAAGAATGTTTTGTGCCTGCTTATGAGGCTGCTGTGTTCCTGATGTGCCAAGTGGGAGACTGGAACTGCTCTTTAGGGACACAGGGCTTTATAGAGAAGTTTGGATTCAATAGTAAACTAACTGTAAAAGTGTCAGGATTTGATGGATAAATTTAAATTGTTAGGACCCAAAGATCAAAAAAGGTATGGGTTGATAATAGGAGTTTAAATAACCAGCAAAAAATCTCTCTTCACACCTCATGGTCTGTGTGTTTGTAAAACTCGTGTTGTAGCCTGCTTGCCTATTAGTGACAGATTGGGAGCTGGCAGAGAAGCAGGGAACTTTAGAAAAGCTTAAAGAGATACTTGGTTTAATTGTCTTATGGCTTCGCTCTGTAAAGCAGCCAACACCTTGCTAGCCGCTAATGTATTAAGCAGATAAATATGTAAAATACCAGGTGACATTGCACTATATGGCCCATGGGGATTGGACCGGAGTCGGCGTCTTGGATTACTGCACCGTCTCAGGTAGCAAGGTGTTGGCTGCTTTATAGAGCGAAGCCATAAGACAATTAAACCAAGTATCTCTTTAAGTTTTTCTAAAGTTCCCTGCTTCTCTGCCAGCTCCCAATCTGTCACTAATAGGCAAGCAGGCTACAACACGAGTTTTACAAACACACAGACCATGAGGTGTGAAGAGAGATTTTTTGCTGGTTATTTAAACTCCTATTATCAACCCATACCTGCCAGCTCCCAATCTGTCACTAATAGGCAAGCAGGCTACAACACGAGTTTTACAAACACACAGACCATGAGGTGTGAAGAGAGATTTTTTGCTGGTTATTTATAATAGGAGTTTAAATAACCAGCAAAAAATCTCTCTCTCTGTAAAGCAGCCAACACCTTGCTAGCCGCTAATGTATTAAGCAGATAAATATGTAAAATACCAGGTGACATTGCACTATATGGCCCATGGGGATTGGACCGGAGTCGGCGTCTTGGATTACTGCACCGTCTCAGGTACCACTGGACAACATTGTCTGGGAGACTGTGCTACATCTGGGCCGCCTGCTCGGGGACAACCTTCTGTGGGACTCATAGAAACCAAACAGTTGGAGCTGCAACTTCAGGTAAAGGTGATCCAATAGCCATATCACTGATGGGTCTAGCAAAAGAGAATTAGACCAGACGCAAATGTTATCTAAATGTTTAACAAATATTTGAGAAGCAGAAAAATAGCTAAGTATGACTGAGTAAAAAATAAATAAATAAGTGCGAGAAATCATCACAGGGAGATTAAAGCCTGTAGTTTTTCCTCACCCCTCCCCTCGTGTGAATCTCCTGTATTACAGGAGGGAGTGAATTGCTCCTCCATGGGGGCGTGTCTGGACATCGAGGTGGGTGGACATGCTGCAGAGGAGCTCCGCCGAGTCCTCTGCAATCCGGAGCCATCCGCAGCCTATACAGCCTAATATCTTCCCCCAGCTGTGCCCCACGACTGTCAGGGGCTGGCTGCAGTACTCTTGGGGCAAATTGACCTGTACAGCCAGTGGATTGACATGGTCCCAGGCCGCCACCGGCCCTGCACTGAACGCCCGCCGCCATCTTGCAGCCTACAGGACAGCCGGAATCCCCGGACTCGCGTACTGCGATCGGCGGTGCGGAGGGCACCCGATAGGCCTATAATTAGGTCAGCTGCCTCCGGAGCTAGCAGCTGTGGGCCCCGGACACCCGCGGCCTACTAAACGCCGGCCGCCATCTTGCGGCCTACAGGACAGCCGTAATCCCCGGACTCGAGTACCACAATCGGCGGTGCGGGGGGGGGGGCGATCGATCGGCCTACACTCACTCGGCCTACACCCAGGACTGCTGCTTCTGGAGCTGACGGCTTACAGCGGACCCGAGGCCTGGGAGGCCTACAAGACTACTGGACCTTGGGGCCGCAATCGGAGGCACAGGAGCCATCCAGCAATCCATCCTATACGGTGGACACCCCTCCACTGCCCCAGAGACTAAGGTACAGGCTCTTTAATTATTTGGGGACATTCAGCACTGGTCGCCATCTTGCGACCTAACAGTGAAGTCGGGCCCACACTGTAAAGGGACAAGTCATACCTGGACTGTGCTCTCCTCCCTGTGCATCTGCACACACAACATTTAAAAGAGCCACCCGCACTGACAGGGGGACATTGCTGCTTTCTCGAGCCTGCCCCTCCCCCCCCAGACCCCCCTTATCTATGTGGAGGAGGGGGCTTCGATAGAGAGCAATCGACCATGGATGGCTGAAGCCGCACACCCCTGAGACCCATGCCATCCCGACAGCCACAGGCTAATCCCGCAATACAGCGCACCTGCATTTTACATGGCGGCAGCTAGCTCACACTCCTCGGAACCTACTGACCCTCACCAAGGCACCATACAGAGGTATCTACTTAGAACAGCGCCGACTGATCCCCGAACCCCTAAAGACAAGATGGCGCCTGGCCGCAACCCAGGGAAGACCAAGCCACCCACCGCCACTCCAGTAACAGTTAACATGACTGGGGACGCAAATCAGAAAATCCAAGAATCCAGAGGAGAGACATCAGCCTCCTCTACCAGGTCAGTCACATCACAAGACACAGACACCAGGGAACTACGGACAACCCCTCACCCCCTGACGGGAGTGCCCATTAGAACGGAAGCTACAACCCTATTGTCTGCCTTCAGAACTGATTTCGAATCCTGGGCAAGCAAGATAAAAGATTCCCTACAAGTAGAGCTGAACGTGCTGAGACAAAAAGTTACAGCTAATGAGGAAGCGGTATCAGTCTTACATACTGCTCAAGATGACCATGAGGCACGTATAACAGCCCTTGAATCTATATCCACGACACATCTCCGTCGCCTACGCCAACAGCAGCTTCGCATTGAAGACAGCGTAAACCGCAGTCGCAGGAACAATATTAGACTGCAAGGTCTACCTGAAGCAACATTGGGAGCGGAACTGAAACCCACTGTCATATCCATCCTCAATAAAGTGCTGGGCAGAGAGGCAACATCACCAATTGAGTTGGAGCGTGTTCACAGGGTGGGCGGGCCAGGGGGAGCCCGATAGGGTCGCCCCCGCGATGTCCTCTGTCGGGTCCACTAATATACCTTGAAGGAGGAGATCATGCGAAAAGCATGGAACATGGGCCCAGTGGACTTCTTTGGAGCCTCTATCCATCTATACCCTGACTTGTCTCGCAATACGCTATACATGCGTCGAGTGGTGCCCCCTCTACTAGATCTTATACGGCAAGCCGGTGCCTCCTACACATGGGGCCACCCCTTCAGCATCAAGGTGACACGGGGAGATAGCAGGTTCACGCTCTCCGATCCAGATCAACTGCCTGACTTTTTCATATTTCTCGAGCAAGAGCCGGTAGATGTTTTGAACTGGCTAGACCCTCCAGTCGATGGATCGAGACAGTTGGGACTTGGTTCACTCCCACAGCGTCGCAGACGACCTAGGTCTAGGTCAGTCTCTTCTGGCCCAGGGATGAGACGACCTACCTCTCCAGAAGATTAACCCAGAAGGTGCCCGAGATCCCTGGATCACTTGGTAAATGATGAAGTGACAGCCGGGGTCGGACCTTCTGGCTCTTTTCCTGCTCTTTGCCAATTTACTATATGGCTGGGGTTCGGGAGAGAACATAGCCTATGGTCACCTTGAGACTCTCACTAAAAAGGGAGTCAGGTACTGATACAATACAACAACAGTTTTATATAAAATGTTTTGCTTCATGTTAGATTGTTCCCTCTCACCTCCTCCCTCTGTGGCGTGCGTTGGGGGGGGGTGTGGCGGGAGTGGGGGAACCGCACCGGAGGGAGGTTTGGCCACCGGCCTTAATTAACCCCCATTTTGGGAGAATGTAAGTTTAGAAGGCGCCACGCATGATGCGACTGGATGCTTCCTCGGATGGGCCCCCCGTTTCCCCCTGCACTCCTATGTGCATACTGCAGTTGTGACTAATTGATTTATTTACAAGAGGGAACCAATGTAATTGTATTTTATTTTCTATATGATTCCAGGTTAACTACTTAAACCCACTGTTGATATTTAGTTGTTTGTTCTCACCTGTTCTCGTTAAGCTGCCTTATGTTTCACATACGTTTTACATGATTAGTGTGCCACATATACTATATACATGCCTGATTCGCTGTCGGGATCACGGCTCAGGTTCACCCATTTCGACCTTCCCCCCTACAGTAGGACAGGCACTGTATGTGCCTAAAGCGTGATATATCACTCAGTGTTTTGCGTTAGCAAACACATTAGTCTTCTGGACATATTTTTAGGTGTCCTTTTACTTAAACCTTACCTTTTCTATTATCCTCATACTCTTCTTCTTTATTTCCTCTCCTTTTCTTTTCTCTTCTTTTTCTCCCACTTCTATATTTCACCTCTTCTCCCCACTCTACCCCGAACTGATCTCCATACTTTTCTTATATATCCTATTGTTTTTTCCCCTGCACGGCCTCTAGCACCCCGACATGGCTCATACAGTATCCTCACGCCCCCAATTGAAATTCTGTTCATACAAAGTCAATGGGCTGAACATTGCTTCGAAACGTGGGCAAATACTATATCAGATGCACAAAAGACGAGTCAACGTGCTTTTTTTGCAAGAGACCCACTTCCATTCTGAATCCACCCCTTCCTGCTCCAGTAGATATTTTAATAGATGGATCCACAGTACCAATCCAACACAAAAATCTAAGGGAGTACCTATTGCGTTTCATAAAACACTCCCTATTGAACTGCTTGATCATATGGCAGACCCACAGGGCAGGTACGTCTTTGTGAAAATCTCTCTATGGGGGACTAAATTTACAATAGCTAACTTATACTTACCTAACACACACCAAATGCCATCGGTCTTGCAGTATTTTAAGATCTTATCGGGTTTCGCGGAGGGTAAGCTCATACTCGAAGGGGACTTCAATACTCCTATGGATCCACTTTTGGATTCATCGACATCCCGTTCCTCTATATCCTTCCCTAAAATACGGGCCCTAAAACGTGCCATTTACAATATGCATCTTGTAGATATATGGCGGATACTGTACCCAGAATCACGAAACTACACACACTTTTCTAACGTGCACCGATCGTACAGTCGTTTAGACTATTTTTTGGTCGACCACAGCTGTCTAGATTGGTCCCCAAATTACGAAATAGACCCTATGGTTTGGTCCGTCCACTCTCCTGTATTCCTGACACTTACAGTCCCCTCTACGCCAATAAAAGAATGGACATGGAGGTTGAATGACTCGCTTCTGACTGAGCCAGGGTTTGATACTCGGATAGCGGAGACTATTTCAAATTTTTTTACAGACCACGCCTCTGATGACACCTCACCACCCATTAAATGGGAGGCATTAAAGGCGGTCTTACGGGGTAGTTTCATCCAAATGGGTGCCCGCATGAAGAAAGAATGCTCGGCTGCGATAGCCACGGCTGTACACAAACTCAGGACACTAGAGACTACCCATAAACGCTCCCCGACTGTGGAGGTGCTTGCGGAGGTCTCTTCCATTCGTTCTCAGCTTAGGGAATTATATGAGGCTTCAGCCCGTACATTTGCGAACAAACTAGCCTTTCATCAGTACAAATTACTGGTTAAATGTGGTAGATCACTAGCTCGCACCCTACATACCAAACAACCTAACAACTTTATACCCCATATACGGGACAGTTCTGGGAAAGTTGTCTCGTCACCCTCTGAGATGGGACAGGTTTTCCGGGACTTCTATCAATCCCTCTATAACATACCTGTAACAAGCCCCACTGATCCCCTTTATTCAAGAGCGGACACGCAAGCCTCATATATCGCACAAAACGCATTACCTGCTCTAGATGATGAAACGATAGAGGACTTGGAAGCTGCGATATCAGAAGATGAGGTTGCCCGCGCCATTGCATCTACCCCTTCTGGTAAAAGTCCGGGCCCTGATGGCTTTACCCCGAAATTTTATAAACAATTTTCTCCCCTTCTCACTCCCTTCTTAACAAAAGTATTTAATTCAATCTCTGAGCGATCGGTATTTCCACCACAAACTCTAGAGGCATATATCACTCTCATCCCAAAACCAGACAAAGACCTGACTATATGTGCTAACTACCGACCCATTTAGGGGTTTATCTGAAAGTGTATGCGAAGGTGCTGGCTAATAGACTACAACCGTTGCTACCCCGAATCATACACTTAGATCAAGTGGGCTTTGTGAGTGGACGAGAGGCACGAGATAACACCCTGAAAACACTTCTCATTGCAGATTATGCTCGAACCCACAATGTCCCATTGTGCCTTCTCACGGTAGATGCGGAAAAGGCCTTTGACCGCGTCGACTGGCAATTTTTGCATCTATCACTACAACAACTGGGTCTGTGCCAAAATATGCTCTCAAGAATAATGTCCCTTTACACTTCTCCCTCCGCCAGGATTAGACTAAATGGATCTCTAGCTCCAAAATTCACTATCCGCAATGGAACGTGACGGGGTGCCCCTTGTCCCCCATTCTCTATGTTCTTGTTATGGAACACTTAGCCATTGCCCTTAGAAACAACCCGGCTGTCCACAGTGTTAGTATAGGCCCCATACATACTAAACTTGCTCTATTTGCAGATGACTTACTCATCTTTGTGACCCAACCGCAAGTCTCATTACCCTCCATTATGCAGGAGTTTCAGAGATATGGAGATGTTAGTAACTTTAAAGTTAATCACAGTAAGTCAGAAATACTCAACATTTCACCAGAAACAGCTCTCAAACAACTTGCGTCTTCCTTCCCTTTTAAGACAAATTCCACGTCTATTCGTTACTTAGGAATTCATATCCCAACAGACGCTTCCCAATTATTCATCAGCAACTTTACACCCCTACTTCTTAGAACGCAAGCGGATCTGACCACATACGCATCTAAACAGCTCTCTTGGTTGGGTAGGGTGAATGTTTTAAAGATGGATGTCCTCCCTCGATTCCTCTATCTTTTCCAACCTTACCTATTCACATTCCCGCCCCGTTTTTCAAAAAGCTTCGCCAGATTTTTTCTAAATTTATATGGCAAGAAAACCGCCCCATGATAAAATATGACACAATGATTCTTCCGAAGGCCCGGGGGGGTGGGGGTCCCAGATGCTTCTTCCTACCACAGGGCAGCGGTACTCATACGTATTGTGGATTGGTTTCACCATTCCTCCTCCAAGATCTGGGTTCAATTGGAAGAACATCTCAATGAAGCTAATCTTTGCGCCCTGCCGTGGACACCTACGACTCGGCGTAGAGGTGGTACCCTCTCTACTGCCCTTACCCGTCAGGCTCTGCAGATATGGGACTGACTGCTATTAACGAGTAAATTATCTAAACCCCGGGGCCTGATGACTCCTCTCTTTGGGACTCCGACCTTCCCCCCGGCGGAGGTTGAGGAGAGATTTGGACCCTGGAATAGGGATAGTCATAGACGTTTAGCACAGGTACTACGTGCTGACCCATCTTTGAGACCGGACATACCTCCCCAGACGAGCATGGGGCCCCAAACCATGTGGTTACAAAGGAGTCAATTAATATCGTACATACGTACTTTCTCCCCCATCTCAGAAATCCTAGACGATCCAACAGACTTTGATGAGCTGCTCTTACAGCCAGATCCCCCAACACATGTAGTATCACTGTTATACTCCCTTCTATTAAATGTATCTACCCCTGACCTTCCAACATACACGCGGAAATGGGAAACAGATCTACAGCATTCCATCTCCCCTGCTGATTGGCAAAAAAGTTTTATTTTAACACATAAGATCTCTTTGGCAACTAAGAATCAAGAAAGGGGGTTTAAGCTATTAACAAGATGGTACAGATACCCGGTGACTATCCAACGATTTAACCCCTCTATCTCAGGTACTTGTTGGAGATGCCTGTCCTCTAGTGGAACAATGCTCCACATATGGTGGGCATGCCCTCCAATTCGGAAATTTTGGCAAAAGGTCTTTGATCTTTACAGCAGGCTGATGGCGACCTCAATTAAGCCCACACCAGGGATATCCCTACTATCTATGCTGCTGGGCCCACTCAAGCTGATTAAAAAGGACATACTGCGCCACTTTTTGGCCACGGTCAGGACAGTGATCCCCAGACATTGGAGAACAATAGATGTGCCTTCCTTGGGAGATTGGGCTGTCGAGGTGGATCGGATAAGAGATCTGGAGCGTTTGCTGGCGCAGGAAGCAGGGAAGGAGGAACAGTTCTCCATTACTTGGACCTCATGGTCGACGTTTCGATACTCTGATGACTTCCTTATATGGATCAGAGATGCCCCGTCCTTGCCCGCTGATTAGCCATGTCGGGGTGCTCCCCAAGTCTGTTGTCATCCCCTATCTCTCCACATGCTCTTACTCATCCCTTTTTCTCTGTTTTCTCTCCTTAAGTACTGATCCAGTCACTCAAATTGATATATAAAAGACTATATTTCCAGAATTGCTCAACAACTAGCATTCCAGCCCGACGAGGAGGAATTTCCTGATAACACAAACACGCAAAAGTTTAAAGGTGGTTATAGGTTGATTCCCCCACACTTGTTAGTGTACTAATACATTACAAACCTCTATATCTAGTGTGCTAATACAATATTTTTCTTGTTATGTATATAATGTATACAATATTATACTATACGGTACTTTATCTTTCTGTTATATCTTTATTTTGAAATAAACTAAGATTGAAAAGAATTGCTCCTCCGTTTCAAATTCCTGTGTGAGAGATTGTGTCTGTAAAAAAAGTTAACTCTTGACCAGCTATGACAAAACAGAAGGGTTATATTGTAAATATTGAAACTGAGCATAAAAAAAAAAAAAAGGTACACTGATGACACCAGGCTGCTTTATTATTTTAGCATGCCATGGTGTTAAAGGAAGCACATGGCAGAAATTTGTTGATGGTTTTGAGGAGGTAGATGGGAGACATGGAGGTGGATTACATTGTGGAGTGAACAGAATGTTGTGGAGTTGTCAAGTGGTTTGATGAATGTGAGAAAAGGAAAGGCTGAGAATGTTTTGATTACTTTATAGGTGTCCAGTCCAGAGACAGTATGTGACTGAGTGCTAATTTTACTGCCATAAGGAAATACGGATTTGAATGGGCTTTGCTAAGAGAAGCGTACAGTAGTTTTGAAGTCCAGAGAGAGGAGAGAAGGGAATATACAGACTTGATGCTTTTTCTCAGAAACAAGAAAATGCAGATTACCTGACAGACATAGCAGAAGAGAGAGGGAGATGATGATGGATGACTAGTAGGGCAGCATTAACCCTTTAAGCACACAGAGGTTAATTTGTGCATCTGTAAAAATATTAGGATTTTCGGTGGGAAAAAAAGTTCAAATAATAGTCTTAAAGTAAATATTTCTTGGATATGTTACTTTTAGAACTCCCAGATTTTCAACTGTAAAGTGTTAATGATGCAATGCTGTTTATATTTAGGTACATTTATAAAATTAAAAGGCTAAGTTCTGAATTAGAATATGTGTTTGGGTTAAATAAAAAAAAAATGTTTTGGGACCAGAGAATAAGGGGAACAATACAAAAGGGGATTCATGTTTTATTTATTTCTGCTAAAACATTGGGGTCTGAGAAAAATATTTTGATATATATTGAATATATATGTCAAATAATGTAAATGTCGCTAGGAAACATTTTATGTCTGCATACTTGGTGGACTTATGGACTTATATTTGAATAAATGAAAGAATATTGTTTTTAACAACTCCAAAGTAAGGAAGGCTTTTTTGGTAGTTTGATCTGTGATCCTGCACTCATTCATGTTAGATAAAGAGTATCTATTTTCCCAGCCCCAATTCAAGTGCAGATATGACACCCCCCCTCCTCCTTCTACACAACTGAGGAATGAGGCGAGTTCCTTTTTATGGGGTGGGTGTCTAGTAATTGCATGAATGGGTACAAAATTGAACCTTTAGAGGTATTTTAGAGTTTAGAACATTAAATTAAGGTATGAAATAATGTAGACTACACAGTCCTTAGAGACAAAGAAACAATATTGGAAAACAAAAGGTTGCATAAGTATACAAAACATTTACATGTCACCTGATTGAAAACCGGTATTGCCAAAATCCTTATTTAGGTATGCAGCAGTATTGACACATGAAGTAACACATGTGTCAAACAGGGGGGTGAATGAGATTTTAAATAAGGTATGTACAGCCTATGGCTTCACTAACTACTAAAAAAAACGTTTTCCTCTCAATGGATTATATGTGCAAGATACAATGCTTAGGGAGGCATAAGACCACGGAAAGGGAAGTTCCCCACACCGCAATATCCATTCCAACACATTTGCATGGATTTTATTGAATTGGACAAATGTGAAAGGAAGAAATATTGTTTGCTAATCATAGACACCCTGACCAAATGGGTGGAGAATTCCAGACAGGAAGTGCAGAGACACAGACAGTGATAATGGACCCCATTTTGTAAATAAAACTATAAAACATTTGACAGAAGTGATGGGAATTCAAGTGAAATACCATTGTGGCTATCATTCCCAATCAGCTGGATTGGTGGAAAGACATAATGGCATTCTAAAAAGCAAACTGAGGAAAGCTATGGAAGAAACAGGTACAAATTGGATGTACTGCCTACTAGTAGCTGTGACCAGTATGCATATCATACCCACAAAAGAAGGTTTCAACCCATTTGAGATGATACATGGAAGGCCATATAAGATACCCTTACAACCAAATGAAACACCTACTGAGGAGTCTGAGCACACACTAGCAGAATACATGTCTAGGCTGTTAAGACATAGACACCCTGACCAAATGGGTGGAGAATTCCAGACAGGAAGTGCAGAGGCACAGACAGTGATAATGGACCCCATTTTGTAAATAAAACTATAAAACATTTGACAGAAGTGATGGGAATTCAAGTGAAATACCATTGTGGCTATCATTCCCAATCAGCTGGATTGGTGGAAAGACATAATGGCATTCTAAAAAGCAAACTGAGGAAAGCTATGGAAGAAACAGGTAAAAATTGGATGTACTGCCTACTAGTAGCTGTGACCAGTATGCATATCACACCCACAAAATAAGGTTTCAACCCATTTGAGATGATACATGGAAGGCCATATAAGATACCCTTACAACCAAATGAAACACCTACTGAGGAGTCTGAGCACACACTAGCAGAATACATGTCTAGGCTGTTAAGACAAAGACGTACTAATGATTTTTGTTCTGTCCTAGAAGGTCCAATTCGAGAAGATGAAAAGGTGCATGTGGGAGATTGGGTCTTAACAAAAAGTAATAAGAAAAAGCAGTGAATTCAAATCTTCAATGATAAATCAAAGTTGATGGATGCCCGGATGGGTCAAATAGAACAGCAAATAGTAAGTAGAATGCTTACCAGATGGCAAGCCAAATCAAACAAGTGGCTTAAACCCAGCCTGGGCCTTTAAGGAACCAGTCCTGGTGCATATGAGCAAAACTTCCACTCGTGAAGGATAAACGTGGATTCATGCAAATTCATCCCAAAAAAAATTGAATAAAAAACATAGTGTAATATTGTCAACAAATATAGAAAAAAAGGGAGAAAGAAGAGCCCTTACACAGTGATGAATCGTAAAGGATCATACAAAACACCCAGTGCCCATAAACACACACAGTGTCTCTGTGCAAGTGACATAAATAAATAGTGGAAATAAGCCCAGTGGTGAGTATACACAAGAAACTTGCAGGGTTACTGCTTACCAGATGTTAGTAAATTAAGGTGAATAAACAACAACCACCGGATAGTTGGATGGTAGGGGGTATCACAACGTGCCGCAAACCACACCAATTTCCTGCTTACCAGATGGAAGCCTTGGATAGACACACTGACACAGCTTGGGAAACAGCCTCCTTTCACCGGACAATGTACGCCAATCAGGTCCGTCTTAACCAAAGCTCCACGGTATCCATATAATAAAGATATGGCAAGATAGTGTAATACCATTTAAACAGCTTTATTATAAAAAGAGATACACTTACAAACAAATAAAGGATGCCGGCCGGTCACTTGCACAGAGACCCTGTGTGTGTTTATGGGCACTGGGTGTTTTGTATGAACCTTTATGATTCATCACTGTGTAAGGGCTCTTCTTTCTCCCTTTTTTTCTATATTTGTTGACAATATTACACTATGTTTTTTATTCAATTTTTTTTGGGATGAATTTGCATGAATCCACGTTTATCCTTCACGAGTGGAAGTTTTGCTCATATGCACCGGGAATGGTTCCTTAAAGGCCCAGGCTGGGTTTAAGCCACTTGTTTGATTTGGCTTGCCATCTGGTAAGCATTCTACTTACTATTTGCTGTTCTATTTGACCCATCCGGGGATCCATCAACTTTGATTTATCATTGAAGATTTGAATTCACTTATTTTTTGGACTTTATATGCACTTTAAAGGACTGTTTAAATATTCTTTTTATACCACAGTGGTATCCACATGTAAAAGGTTAAGCGCGTTTTTTTCTGTTTTCTTTATTAATATTTGGTGTACCCCACTTATAACCGCAGCATATCCACTTATTTTCAGCAGTTTTTTCTTTTTATTAATAAGAAAAAGCAGTGGTACTCCCCAAGGTGGGATGGCCCTTTCAAAGTCCTCCTAACTACCCCTACTGCGATAAGGATTGCAGAGAGGTCTACCTGGATTCACCAGTCCCCATTGCAAAAAGGTTTTACAGGTAGAGTAGGGCCAGTTGGCTACAAGAGGTTCAGAAAGTCCGGCTACAAAGGGAGGTCTCACATAAAGTGGGACTTGTCTCAAACCGGTGAAGTCTCCCTCCCCTTCCAACTCCCCTACCCTATCCGCTGGAATTCTGTAGCTGGTTAGGATGAAAGGGAGAGTAATTAACATTGGGTTACTGGTGACTCTAGGAGAGGCATCCATAAGAGGGGTTATAAGTTATGGAAGAGCAGAAGAACCTTTGGGTTGGGAAAGAACAGGAAAAGCATTGAATCTAACCTTTATAGAGGGAATAACTAGCACTATACTGGTAGACTTCTGTCAGATTGCAGATTGTGGGGATATAACTGGGGCTAGAGGAATTCTATGGGCAGATAAATACATTTGCTGGCTCTGGAATAGGGCAGGATGTCAAGCATAGGATCGACCACAGCACATCAAGATCGGGGGTACAATCTACCAGGGCCTAAAAAGAGAGGAATAAAGGAAAGACTCATAATTACAGAAGCGGCCAACTCCCCCTACACATATAGTAAGAACTGTAAACAATTATTGATAACATTAAAGGAGTCAAGGAAGGAAGATCAGTGGTTGTACTCTATGGGAGCATGGGTGTCAGGAACTGACCCCTCAGGCAAATTTTTCCTCAAGGTATTACCACCTAATAAAACCTGACAACAGGAAAAGGTAGATTATGGGAGTGTAGACGTGGCGCTATTTCCCTTCAAATTAAATATATATATGTAAAATATTAGGAGAGATATGCCTCAAATAAAATGAACTGTGATACAGCCTCTGTCTGTTGGTCTCAAAATGTGTTTGAAAAAAAAACAAATAAAAATATATATAAGTGCCAAACATCTAAACAAATGCAACTACTTTATGTATTAAACCTCTGATGCAGTAAACCACTTTTGTGTTGCACCCCCTGTATATGTTGCATAACCTATACAAGTGATAGTGTTACACCCCCTGTTGATGGATATTAGAGTGTGTGTGTTGAAGGTGCTGAACTTCAGATAGGGTGTCCAACTGCTGTGCTACACCCTCTGGAGTCCGCAAACTAAAATCTATGATCTACAATATCTGGAACTGTAGAAATGGAGTGATCAAATACCTAGTTGGCAAAGTGATAAATGTGGATGTCTGCTGTATCAAAAATCTGGTATGTGAATAAAAATCCAATTATGCCAATAGATAAACTTAAAGCAGAAGTAAAAAAAAATAATAATAAACAACAAAAATGTGAATGCACAATTCAATATACGTCTCTGTGTTACACCACAGTAAGACCACATTCAAAACCAAAACAAATGATGAAATTATTGCAAACACTAAATTATTAGTAGATAAGTCCATACAAAGTGACGTGCTAAAAAAAAAAAAAACAGTGTCCAGTGCTTCATCAAAATGTGCTGCTGATTATCCTTTCAAGTGACAGTGGTGCCGGGTGATATTATCCGTGTTGATAATGTGATTGCACTCACCAGATGACATTACCCCCCAGGGGTGTTATGCCTTCACAGTGTGAGCTACTGGGTTTTGCTGGGCAATCTAAGAAACGTTTTGCTGGCTTTTCCACCGAGATGTCACATAGGGGAAGGAGTAATGCCCATAGTGTGATATTGTTTAAAAAGGCTTTATTTATTAAAAAGTTTAGGAGATATACTCACATGATAAAACAAGAGCCGGCGCTGTGTAAACAACAATCAGACCGGAAGTGACGCCATACTAAAATAGAAGTTCTGAGTAAAACTATAAGATTTACTAATCTAACAGTAGAAGATGCCATAGCTTTGGAGACAGGATACCAGGGAAAAAAATGAGTGGTTAGAATGGTTGAGGTACACGGTTAAAACTTTAAAAAAAAAGGAAAACTGTTTAGTTTGTGCCAGAGCAAGACTACATTTAGCAACTATTCCTTTTCCTCTAGATCACAATACAGATCCAGGAGGTTTAAAATGTGTGTTGCGATTGTATAATAATAGCTTTAAACCTGAAACAAATTCTACCTGTCACACATTGAGTTTGTTGTCTCCCCCAGTACAGAGACCTCAGATACCTCCAGCGGTTACTGCTTATCCGGGCAACTTTACTTGTTTTGCACTCCCAGGGAACCGTAGCGGGGTGGATCTTGGGTCGCTACCCGATGACTATTGTAGGGAGAGGATTAACATGGGCAATGGTGACTGGGTTGAACATGACATTCAGAGAGCTGATGTCTGGTGGATGTGTGGGGATAAGAAACTGTGAGCTAGGATACTGGCCAATGCCCGAGGGGATTGCGCTATGGTCCAGCTGGTTATGCCCCTGAGGATCCTGTCAGAACACCCGTGAACTAAGAGTCGCCAACGGTACCGGAGGGACACCTCTCCCATAGGGTCATTTGACTCTCGGATCTACATAGATGAGTTGGGGTTCCTCGTGGAGTGCTGGATGAGTTTAGGGCCAGGAATCAGGTGACAGCTGGGTTTGAGTCTCTTCTCTGGTGGGTGACTATAGATAAAAATGTTGACTGGATTAACTAAATATATACTATAACCAACAACGATTTGTAAACTATACTAGGGATGCTGTGAAGGGCCTAACAGAACAGTTGGCCACCACATCTCTAGTGGCATGGCAGAACCGAATGGCCTTAGATATGGTCCTAGTTGAAAGAGGAGGGGTATGCAAAATGTTTGGTAGCATGTATTGCACCTTTATCCCTAATACAGCTCCTGGAGGGACCGTGACCAGAGCCTTGGAAGGACTGACTTCTCTATCAAATGAATTAGCGGAAAACTCAGGTATTAATGATCCATTAACAAACTGGCTTGAAGGATGGTTCGGTAAGTGGACTGGACTTATCACATCATGTTTGATCTCAATTGCTGTGGCTTTGGCCGTTTTGGTCACTTGCGGATGCTGCTGCATTCCCTGTATTTGAGGACTTTCACAAAAATTGACTGAAACCGCAGTCTAAAGAACGATGTATCAAGCCCTTTCTACCTCTGAGGAGACCTTTGAGGACATTGAAGCTCAACTTATTGACATACAGACCGAAAGTGTTTAACACTGGGACTATCATCGAAATGTTGAGATAGAATAGTCACACAAGAGGAGGGAATGTTAGAAAAGTTTTAAATGTTTATTGTGTGACTATTAGAAAAACTATTAGAAAAACAATAACCCTGAGACTTTTCTTAAGATGACTTCTGAGCACATTGTTGTATTAACTTGCTGTATTGTTTGCTTTAACTAACTCCATAGTAAGTTGTAGGATAATTAGGCTTAACCATATATGGTAGAACAAGAATGTACAGGAAACACTAATTAGCGAAATAAAGTACCATTTTGTACCAGGCACGTTATCTGTGTTTCCTCAGCCAATAGAAGCGTTATAGCTATATTATTGTAGGTATTAGGAGGGGGGATGTACTTCTCTTTGTGTGATTCTTACTGCATCTTTTGACTTGTAAGCATCATCCATTTGTGTGACACATCTGAAATAAATTGTCTGCTTTTCAATACACCTGGAGTTCGACTGATCACAAGAGGAGAGTAATCCTAACAAAATCACACTTGTTTAATAATAAAAGTAAAAAGAACAAACATAGTCAAAACATAGCCAGGGTTCAGTAACTGGAACAGATAGTCAGCCAAGCCAGAAGTCAGGTATCAAAGTAGTGGAACAGCAAGCAGGATCTGGAGCCAGAAGGGATGTCAGTAAAGCCCGTCTTTAAACAGGAATGCAGGAGATGTTTCTTGTGATGTTGACCAAGGCGAAAGCAGAGACCCTCTGGACTGGATGGCTTAAATAGGCAAGACTGATGAGCAGGATATAAACAACAGTTGAGTAACTGTGGAGTAACTGTGGAGAGAGATGGGAGCTGGCATTTAGCCGACAGCTGAGCACCCAGCTCAGAGAAGGAAGAGCTGAGCCCAGCCCTGACACTTTTATACACGATAAATTCTCTAGGTAGATAGACTGTGGAAAAGTCTTACACATGTGGTATTGCTATACTTAAGGCCCGTACACCCAATATGAAAATCGGATGAAAAAATTCATGCGACAAGCTGTCTGCCGATTTTCGGATCAGTGCTTTTGACAGCCAATTTCGCTTTTTTGTCAGACAAAAGCTGGATGTGCAGACTATAAAATTTTTGTCGGATGTGAACTCTGATTTTCGTTTCATTAGTACGGTTTTTGTACGAAAAAAATCGTAAGAGCAAGATTACACATGTTCAGAAACAAAAGAATACATACAAAACTATTCAACACATTACATCACTTCCGACGTTGTATTCTGTCATACGAAAATTTGTGCATTGTGAGTAACTTCTTCACTTTCGACATGAGACTAGCATGCCACAAAAACGGACGTTCGGTCATTCGTAAATCTAAGCATGTGTACAAGGCTTAAGAAAGTGTAGCAGAATGTGTTTTGGGTGAAATTCTATGTAGGCCTATGCTATGTGTTAGAAATATATTTTTAAAGTGGTTGTAACCTTAAAAAAAAAATGCTCCTATCAAGCTATATTAAGCTAAATCAGGCCAACTATATTCCATTGCTTAATGAAGTTAAAACAGAGATAAAAAATATATCAAGGAGACCTATCTCCTGGATAGGGAGGATAAATATATTAAAAATGGAGATTTTACCAAAAATAATATATAAATTTCAAATGATCCCGATAGAAATAACACAAAGCTTATTTAAAGTAAAAAAAACAATATTTAAGGCAGGATTTAATAATGATACACAGGTGGCAGCAGGTTAATGATTTGGAATATCTGCAACTAAAACATCTAGTAAGTACAATCCCTCAACCAATCAGAGATAAGAAAGCGTTAAATCCAATCGAAAAGCTCTGCAACATAAAAACGCCTCTAAAACATGGAATATCTCAAATGTACGAAATATTAACAGAATTAGAAGGACATGGGACTTTACCCTTTATAGAAACACAATTAAAAAAAAATACACTTTAATTATTTTCGTGTACACAAACACTATATAAAACCCAATTTTTTTGTGAAAATATAAAAGACGATGTTACGCTGTGTAAAGAGATACCAAACATGGCACGCTTTAAAATTGCGTACACCCATGAAATCCTTCCTGTCATCGAACGACCATTTCTTCCTACGATCGACCTATCCTTTCTGTGATTGATCCTTCCTTACTTTGATCCTTCCTGTGATCAACCAGTCGGTCCTTACTTTGACCAATCTTTCCTTGTTTAGATTGATTTTTCCTTCCTATCTTTGATCCTTCCTTTCTTCATTATTTTTGTAATAGTAATCTTTTGCAATGCTATTTATCCTTTTCCATATAGTATAATAGCTGGTTGTTCCTGCCTGTTCCTGTGTTCCTGTCAGTAAACTGACTTTCCATTATCCAGCTCTCTCTGCAGAATCTGTAACTCCCTCTCTCCTTCTCCCTCTCCCTTCCTGTCATTTCTATTGTTTGTGTGAAGCCCCTTCCCTCCCCCCTCCTGAAACTAAACCAGCAAAGGAATGTGAACCCCTCCCACCTAAGTCTCTGCTAGGGAGAGAGACCTAAGAAAACCATGTGACTGCACAGAACAAAAAAATATCTTATCAAGGGAACTCAAGAGGATATGCTTGGCCATGCCAACCTCAGGCTTTACAAAACTGTCTCTAATACCCTGTACACACGGTCGGATTTTCCAACGGAAAATGTGTGATAGGACCTTGTTGTCAGAAATTACGACCGTGTGTAGGCTCCATCACACATTTTCCATCGGATTTTCCGACACACAAAGTTTGAGAGTAGGCTATAAAATTTTCCAACAACAAAATCCGTTGTCGGAATTTCTGATTGTGTGTACACAAAGCCGACGCACAAAGTGCCACGCATGCTCAGAATAAATAAAGAGATGAAAGCTATTGGCTACTGCCCCGTTTATAGTCCCGACGTACGTGTTTTATGTCACTGCGTTCAGAATGATCGGATTTTCCGACAACTTTGTGTGACCGTGTGTATGCAAGACAAGTTTGAGCCAACATCCGTCGGAAAAAATCCTAGGATTTTGTTGTCGGAATGTCCGATCAATGTCCTACCGTGTGTACGGGGCATAACAGTGACAAGGCAGGTAATAAAAGCCTTTCTTTCTAACAACTAAAAAAAAATTCTAGACATGCACACAAAGACATGGGCTTGGCCAGTACATCATTCTCCTTGATATGGTTTTGTGATCAATTACTTAATATCTTCTCAGATTTCAGTTTATTGTAGCAATGTCAGAACAAAATGACTGGTATTTGTTGCTATGAATAACTGCTCTTTGCACATTTCTTAAATGTACAACTGTTAACATTTAAACCTAATAATATACAATACATATTGTGTATCATATTGTATACCACAGTATTATTAAAGGAAACATACTACAGGTTGTTCACACCTTTGAAACACAGATATAAAATAATAGATGTTCTTGTGAAAATTCAGTTTGAATTTTTAAGCAAACTGAAACATATTCTATTCTGCTTTCATTATGGCCTTTCATCATTTTGAAGTACAGTATCTAACATACTGTCATATTAATGCCTTATCGTCTGTGGCAAAGAGAAGACCAGACTTGTATTTGAATGTGCAATTTGCTAAGATAAACAAAATGTAACAGACTGTGTTCATTTTGCTGCCAAGTGCAATCATAAATAAGAAAAATCACTTTTCACACTCTACAAGTGGACTTTGAAGGAAATAACTCCAATGGGTTTTCAAGGTTATATTTTTAAGGTCTGAAACGTCAGAGTGTTTGGAAGAAAGAAAATAAAAAGCATCACCGTCCATCTCAAATTTCCTGCATGTGTTTCTGAGACTAATACAAAAACGAATTTGGTTCAAAACTTTTTTGTTAGAGCTGAGAGGGGCAGAATGTTTTTCAGGTTTTAAATACTGTATCCCAATAAAGTAGATTTCTCTTCTTCGTTTGTTATGACATTTGTCAACTACACAGGAAGCAAGAGCAATGCTCTTGCGTGTGGAAACAGGCAGTAACAAAATCATAATAGTGGTTATAACCCTTCCATACTCTACTTTGAAATGTATTCTTTTTGCTAACTATGTCCCACTAGTTCACCTTAGTTTTAGCTCTGTTTGATACCCTTCAAAAAAAAAAAAACAGCTGAGGGTTTTTTTTTTCTACTTGCTTCCTACTCTTATATAAATCAAACGCACAGGAAGTGATAAAACATCTCTCAAATTGGAACATGAAAATCAATGAAATATTGACAGAGGTTGCAATCATTAGGCATTGAGATTAATTTATCATAGGACTGGTATATAATGAAACCTTGGGCACATGGAATACTTAGTAGTGAGACACAAGCTAACTGTAAATATGAAAGATAACATATTTGCTCGTGTACACATAAAAATGTTATTAATGTCTTGCCAGTACAGGTAGTGTGTGTACACTGTGTGTTTGTATGTGGAATGTCTGTAGGTAGATATTTGTAGGTAGAAGTGTATCTTGCGCGTCCTTTTTTTGTAAACGTTTTTCAAAACAACGGGTTTTGATATATGCGCTTACGTACCCTTTCTCTCATTGGCAGAATATAGCACACTGCATAATTGGTGGACAGTTCATAAAATTATGTTAACAGGTCATGGGACTGGGCTTGTTTTTAACTGGGGATAAGCAAAACTTTCTCTAACATCCTTTTTGAACTTAGCCAAACTTGATTCCCACTGAAGTTTAAGTGACCAAACATGATCAATGATATCACATTCCCCAGGTGCACCACCCTGTGTTTACATTCCTGCTCACATCTCAATGACATCCAGCCTACATTCAATCAAAGCACCTGACCAACTTTGCAGAAATCGTCTGGCTTAGAGACACCAGAACACAACAGACACCTCTGAGGCAACTGGGTTCACTGGTGAAACCAGTCAGGTGCTTGTATTGGGTGCAGGTTGGATGCTGGTAAGACATGTGCCAGATATTATGAGAACACACTAAGAAAGCAACCACAGATCCTATGATGGACATTGTGACATACCCTTATTTTTTTTGTGTTTACTTTGCCATACATTTGGGACATTTCTCCTCTTACTATTGTTGCAATACATACTTAAGGATACAATATCGTTTCTCTGAACTGCATGTTTAGCTGGCACTGTGCATTCACACTTTGGATTAATACCCGCTTGTGGGATAAATAGAGTGCCCTTGCTAAATGCAGCTCTACAATGGCAATATTTTTTCCTTATCCACACATGTAAGAGAGTTCTGTTGCATAACCCTGGGCATAGGGTCTTATTGACTGTTGTTTTCTAGAATACATGCAGAGATCTTTGAATTCTATTGAAGAGAAACTAGCAGTGTTCCTTTTAGTTTCTACAGGGTATACTCCATGTATGGATCTAATATGGATCTAATATTACTGTTTTTTTCTGGATTACCTATAACTATAGACTACATAATTGAATTAATGGTACTGGCATATACTTACAGTCAGGGCTTATTCTATCTGGTTTTAGGATATGGTAGATAAAGTTTTGTTGGAAAATGTGGGTGAGCTTTCTGAGCCTTGTCTCAGATACGAGGAATTCAATCATCCAAAATGTTTTAGTATACCATGGTATGTAGATTTAAAGGTTGTTTCAATAAACAGAGTTTTTATAGAAGATTTGGTTGTCTCTTTTATTTCCCCTTGATGTAATATGTTTTTATCCTAATAGCAGGGTAAATTCTGCATTGCACCTAAAAGTTTGCAGCCTATTCTGGTGCTCTAGCACTGCACAGGTAACACACATATGTTCCTAGATTTGGACCTCAGGTGCAAAATTTGCTGTTTGCTGCATGGTAAATGTAACAAGCCCCTTGCTCGCTCGGTTCCACTCTCCCGACACTCCTCTGCTGCTATACAATCAGATTGCAGATCGTAACATCTGATGGTTCGGTCATCCGATCCTCCGGGACTAGAACTACAGCTATGTGCAGTTCTAATCCAGTTGTGTAGCGCAGAACAAACACCAGGCAGGCTGTATGTAAGTTAAACCAGGAATCTCTCTTTATTGACAGGAATACAGGCTCTTTTATACATTAAAAGAGGAGGTGCAGACCTCCTGCTCATATTACTCTAACAATACACCTGTAACCTAATTAACCTAATTAACATGAGCTAGTTTACTAACATGACCTTTTGCCCAGACTTGTGGTCACCGAGCTTCACACAGTACATTATACAATATCATAAGTACAACCACAGGACATTTTCACAATAGCAGGAGCTAATTACAAATAACAATACAAACAGTGTTCTCCCCCCTCCTCAGCCTAGTCATCAACACTTATAGTAGGAGTAGACTGTTCGTCTCCTAGCCAGTCCTGGAGGCTAATGTGATCAGCTCACTCAATGAGTTCAGAATCAAACAAACCAATAATAGTCTTTACATATATATCCTGGGAGATATTGGGGATAAATATTACTGTCCCATTTTAAGCAATCCAAGACATACCCTCCAAGTCACCATTTCCCATATGGCATACACAGGGTCCCCAGAGTCTGTGTGTCCTGGGGGACCAGGACCCGAATCCACAGTAATACCACCTCAAGAGTCCTTAGGCATTCAGCTCACAAAGAGCACTGTTTCCCCAAATGCCAGGGCCCATAATCGGTCGACAAGAGGCTTGCATTCAGTCCCCTCCAACAGCCTCTATCCCGGGTGAGTCTGTCACAGTAAATTCCTGTGATCTTCAGCTGTATTTAGTGGTCATAATGCAGTATTTTCCAAAACATTTTGTTTTGTCCATTACCACAATGTGAGCACCAACATTTTCACTGAATGAATATCTATGTATTTTTTTTTTAATGAATACATCCCATTGTATCCAATCTATACAATGTGTGTGCCAATTGTCTCTGAAATATTACACTCTAATGATTATTTCAGGCTAAAATCTGCCTTATCTCTTCCTTTTACAATGCAGCCCTACCAAGTCGCTTACATAATGTACAGACACTCAATAATATATTTGACCAATGTCTCTGAAATATTACTTTCTGATGTTTATTTCAAGATAAAACCTGGAGACAGACACAGCATTTGTATGGGACTCAAAGTCTGGGAAATATGTCAATAAAGTGAATATACAAATCTGTGTTGTGGGCAGTTGCAATGTTCTAATAATACAAAACACCCAAAGAGAAATGTCCAAGAAACAAAATTTAGAACAGCTCTTGCCAGTGTAAATGTTGCAGAAAATGAAGATGTAGATAAGCTGTCTCAAGGGTTTAATGGAGCCTGGGCTGCGAGCCAAAAAGAGGATACAATATTGCAATAGTGTCATTGGAAGATGTTGCTTATATTATTGTTCTGGGGACAATCCAAAATTTGGATTTTTTTTTCACTTTTGGTAACATATGATAACATAACATAAACATGACAGAGATGATGAATCTCTTTAAGGAGGACACAGACAGCAATAAAAACAGGTGTTTTAATCCCTCTCCACTCTGTCCAAAACCAAAGGAAAACTTTTCCCTTTATACATAAGGACTCATTTGCTCTACAACGCACATAGAAACACACCAGCAGTCAATTGTGTTTCTGCACATTTCCATACATTTTTTTGCTAATTCCTCTGTATTTGTATGTATGTTTTTCTGGGTAGCTCTTTTTTTCAATAGCATGTTTCCTCTGACCTAATAGTTGGGTATGAGAAGTTTGTTGCAGTGCAGTGCGGTGAGGTTGTGCACAAGTTTCTGTGTGTTTTGGTGCAATATTATGCAAATATGTTGCATACAATCACACAGTTCTGGGTCAGAAGAAACGTGCCTTTGAAAATGCATGGTATTATCCTAAAAAGGGTTTGGGGACCCGGGTCCTGCCCCAGGGGACATGTATCAATGCAAAAAAAAACTTTTAAAAACGTCCTTTTTTTCGGGAGCAGTGATTTTAATGATGCTTAAAGTAAAAAAAAAAAGTGAAATATTCCTTTAAATATCATACCTTGGGGGTGTCTATAGTATGCCTGTAAAGTGGGGCGTGTTTCTCATGCTTAGAACAGTCCCTGCACAAAATGACATTTTTAAAGGAAAAAAAGTAATTTAAAACTGCTTGCGGCTTTAATGTAATGTCGGGTCCTGGCAATATGGATGAAAATCAGTGAGACAAACGGCATGGGTACCCTCCAGTCCATTACCAGGCCCTTTGGGTCATGTATGGATATTAAGGGGAACCCCGCACCCAAATTAAAAAAAGGAAATGCGTGGGGCCCCAAGGCCCTATATACTCTGAACAGAAGTATACAGGCGGTGCAAACAAGACAGGGACTGTAGGTTTGTTGTTAAGTAGAATCTGTTTGTAATTTTGAACTGGTACATTTTTAAAGTGTAGCTCCAGCCAAAAAATCTGTTTTTAAGCTTTTTGGAATACATAGGGAACGGTCATCGCCCCTTTGACATTTGTTTTGCTGTCTGTGCTCCTCTTCAGAAGATTTCACCTCACTTTTTGTCCCAATGACAAATGTTTTTTGAAAATTTGGGATATTGGTGAAACAAGGATTGGTGATAAAGCATCAGTGGAAAGGAGAAAAGTTTTTCCCATATTAACTCTTACAGGAGAGAACTTCCCTTCCTATGGGGTAGATTTCATCTCATTTCATCTCATCTCATTTCATCTCACTTCCTGTTGTCTCCTTCCTGTTGTATTGCAAGTAGGAGTCATTTGTAAGTTGGATGTTTGAAAGTAGGGACCTGCCCTATATACTCAGCAGAAATTTGGGCCTTAGGTGTTGTTGTGGCCTCAACACTGTAAGCCCTCACAGGGCCCTGCTGTGAAATATTAGATCAAGAATTCTAATTACATGCCCCTGTTTAACAGGGGCTGAAAAATTGGGCCTTTGGTGGTGGTGGTGGTGCTGGTGGCAGAACACTGTAAGTCCTCACAGTTAATCTTGGTGGGCGCAGAAACGGGCCCTGCTGTGAAATATTAGATCAAGAATTGTAATTACATGCCCCTGTTCAACAGGGGCTGAAAAATTGGGCCGTAGGCACTGGTGCTGGTGCCACAACACTGCAACCCCTCACAGATACTCTAGTTGGAACGCAGAAACGAGCCCTGCTGCAAAGTATTGCATCAAAAATTGTAATTACATGCCCCTGTTAAACAGGGGCTGAAAAATTGGGCCTTAGGCACTGGTGCTGGTGCCATAAGACTGCAACCCCTCACAGATACTCTAGTTGGAACGCAGGAACAAGCCCTGCTGCAAAGTATTGCATCAAAAATTGTGATTTTTGATGCATCAAAAATTGGGCCTTAGGCACTGGTGGCGGTGCCCAGAACCTAAAATGTTCTTACAAGCTATCAGCATGATCATTGAGGAGGAAGAGGATAATTACTCAGGATAGTCACTCAGCATCAGCATAGGCAGTCTTTGAAGGGATCTGACATTTAAAAAAAAATATTCGGTTACATTAGCATCAGGTGCTTGGTAGCTGGTGGTGATCCAAGACTGATTCATTTTTATGAAGGTCAGTCGATCGACTGAGTCGGTGGACAGACGCACCCTGTGATCGGTTACAAAGCCTCCAGCAGCACTGAATGTGCGTTTCGAAAGAACGCTGGATGCAGGACAGGCCAGTAGCTCAATTGCATACTGTGCAAGCTCTGGCCAGTGATCCATCCTCAAGACCCAGTAACCCAGAGGATTTTCTGTGGGAAAGGTGTCAATGTCAGATCTTGCCCCTAGGTATTCCTGCACCATGTAAAACAGATGCTGGCGATGGTTGCTGGAACCGATCATACCTTGGGGCTGCGGACTAAAAAATTGTCTGAATGCATCGGTCAGATGGCCACCTTCTCCACCGCTCCTTCTTTGACTGACCGAAGCCTCAGCAACACGTTGTCCAGAAACAGGAGTTTGTGACCTCCCAATCTCTGGGAACGCGTTGCACAGTTGTCTGGATAAAGGGGGCCTTGAGAGCAAAGGAAGTCCTCCTCTTCCTGCCTCTGTTCTGCCTCAAGTGCCCTGTCCATTATTCCATGCAGCGTGTGCTCCAACAGGTGGACAAGGGGGACAGTGTCACTGATGCATGCACTGTCACTGCTCACCATTCTCGTGGCCTCTTCAAATGGTGACAGGACAGTGCATGCATCCCTGATCATGGCCCACTGGTGTGGGGAAAAAAAACAAGCTCCCCTGACCCTGTCCTGGTGCCATAGTCGCACAGGTACTCATTGATGGCTCTTTGCTGTGTGTGCAGCCGATGCAGCATGGCCAACGTTGAGTTCCACCTGGTGGGCATGTCACAGATTAGGGGGTTCTTGGGCAGGTTAAATTCCTTTTGGAGGTCTGCCAGTCAAGCACTGGCATTATATGACCGGCGGAAATGCACACAGACTTTCCTGGCCTGCCTCAGGACATCCTGTAAGCCTGGGTACCTTCCCAAGAACTGCTGCACCACCAAGTTAAGGACGTGAGCCAAACAGGGCACATGGATCAGTTGTCCCTGTCGGAGGGCGGAGAGGGGGTTGGTGCCATTGTCGCAAACCTCCATTCCTGCCTTAAGTTGGCATGGCATCAACCACCTCTGAACCTGCCCCTGCAGAGCTGACAGAACCTCTGCCCCAGTGTGGCTCCTGTCCCCCACGCACACCAGCTCAAACACTACATGGCATCTTTTGGCCTGCGTACTTGCGTAGCCCCTTGAATGCCTACGGAGCACCGCTGGTTCCGAGGACAAAGCACAGGAAGAGGCCATGGAGGAAGAAGAGGATAAGGGGGTGGAGGAGAGAGGTGTGTCACAATCATTAGTAGTGGCATTTTGGAGGCGTGGTGGCAAAACAACCTCCAACACTACTGCACCTTGTCCTGCATCCTTCCCAGCTTCCAGCAGAGTCACCCAATGCGCGGTGAAACTTAGGTAACGTCCCTGTCCATGTCTGCTGGACCATGAGTCAGCGGTAATACTGTATGCACCTTACCGCTGACCGCTCTGTCCAGCGAGGCATGGACATTGCTTCCACATACTGGTAGAGAGCCGGAATCACCTTCCGTGAGAAAAAGTGGCGTTTGGGTACCTGCCACTGAGGAACCGCACATTCCGCAAACCCACGGAAGGGGGCAGAGTCTACCAACTGAAAAGGCAGCAGTTGAAGTGCTAGCAATTTTGCCAAGCTAGCATTCAACCGCTGGGCATGTGGATGGCTGGGAGCGAACTTCTTTCGGCGGTGCAGCAGCTGGGGCAGGGAAATTTGCCTGGTACAATCTGACGTTGGTGTACCGAAAGCAGATTGCCCACAAGTACTTGGCTGTGGCACACCTAATTCTACACCTTCATTCCTCTCAGTGCTGGTCTCAGAGAGGACTGAAGGCATAGTGGGGTTGGAGATCTCAGCTAATGAATAGCAAGGAGAGGTCCTCTTTGTTCTTTGGTGTGGGTCTTTTAGATACGCTTACCAACGAACTGCAAGGCGGATCAACATATGTCTGGTCAAGCATGTGGTGCCCAAGCGGGAGATGTTTTGGCCATGTGAGATACACTTGAGACATATGTTGCAAATAGCAGCGGTGCAATCTGATGCACTCGTCTCAAAAAAGGCCCACACCAAAGAACTTTTGGAATAACGCGCAGAGACAGCAGCGCATGCGGAGCTTTGGGGTGTGATGCAGTCAGTGTGCTGCCCTTAGGCTGGCCCCTGGAGGGCATCCTGCCTCTTTGTTGATGTGCCTCCTCCTCCTCTCTCCTATCAGGCACCCACGTTGAGTCAGTGACCTCATCATCCCCTCCCCGCCCTTATTAAAGGGGGCTCCTGGATTCCGATAAGCCCCCCGCCCACAGACCCCGACAACCAATGGCCAGGGTTGTCAGGAAGAGGCCCTTGTCCTCATCAACATGGGGACAAGGTGCTTTGAGGTGGGGGGCCTGCAGGGAGCCCCCCTCCCCCAAGGCACCAACCCCCCCATGTTGAGGGCATGCGGCCTGGTACGGCTCAGGAGGGGGGGCGCTCGCTCATCCCCACCCCCTTTCCTGGCCGGCCAGGCTGCGTGCTCTGATAAGGGTTTGGGGGGACCCCACGCCGATTTTTCGGTGTAGGGGGTTCCCCTTACAAGCCATACCAGACCTAAGGGCCTAGTATGCCCCTGGGGTGGAACCCACGCCGGTTTTTTTATTTCAAATTTGGCGCGGCGTTCCCCCTCAGGATTCATAGCAGACAGCTGTCAGCACTGCCTGTCACTCATCGGGAAAGGAAAACAAAGTTTTCCTTTCCCGATGAGTGAGCTAGCGCGACATGCACAGTACCCTGTCGCCGAGAACCAGCACAATGGTATCGCGCTGGAAACACAATCTCGCGGTAAGGTACTGTAGCTTATTTAGCTGCCTGCGGTAGTGATAGGATCAGGAAAACACCACCAACCTTCTACAGGTAGCTTTAGCTAAACACTGTGCAGAGCTCAGACTACACTAACTTGTAGTTTTAGCTGAACACTGTGAGGAGGACGCACTACACTAACTTGTAGCTTTAGCTGAACACTGTGCAGAGGTCGCACTACACTAACTTGTAGCTTTAGCTGAACACTGTGAGGAGGACGCACTACACTAACTTGTAGCTTTAGATGAACACTGTTCAGAGGACGCACTACACTAACTTGTAGCTTTAGCTGAACACTGTGCAGAGGTTGCACTACACTAACTTGTAGTTTTAGCTGAACACTGTGAGGAGGACGCACTACACTAACTTGTAGCTTTAGCTGAACACTGTGAGGAGGACGCACTACACTAACTTGTAGCTTCATATGAACACTGTGAGGAGGACGCACTACACTAACTTGTAGCTTTAGCTGAACACTGTGCAGAGGTCGCACTACACTAACTTGTAGTTTTAGCTGAACACTGTGAGGAGGACGCACTACACTAACTTGTAGCTTATTTAGCTGCCTGCGGTAGTGATAGGATCAGGAAAACACCACCAACCTTCTACAGGTAGCTTTAGCTGAACACTGTGCAGAGCTCACACTACACTAACTTGTAGTTTTAGCTGAACACTGTGAGGAGGACGCACTACACTAACTTGTAGCTTTAGCTGAACACTGTGCAGAGGTCGCACTACACTAACTTGTAGCTTTCGCTGAACACTGTGAGGAGGATGCACTACACTAACTTGTAGTTTTAGCTGAACACTGTGCAGAGGTCACACTAAACTAACTTGTAGCTTTAACTGAACACAGTGAGGAGGATGCACTACACTAATAGGGCGTACACACGGTCAGACTTTGTTCGGACATTCCGACAACAAAATCCTAGGATTTTTTCCGACGGATGTTGGCTCAAACTTTTTTTGTCTACACACGGTCGCACAAAGTTATCAGAATTTCCGATTGCCAACCACGCGGTCACGTACACCACGTACGACGAGACTAGAAAAGGCCGGTTCAGAACCAAGCACGGCACCCTTTGGGCTGCTTTTGCTAATCTCGTGTTAGTAAAAGTTTGGTGAGAGACGATTCGCGCTTTTTCAGACTCGTGGCTTTCAGATCGTTTTCTGCCATTCAGTTTGTGCTTGTGGGTTTGTATTTGCTCTTCAGTGCGTGCAGCAAGTTCCGCATGACTTTAAGTAGTCATTGTATTCTTGTTCGTTCGTTACTGTTTTTCAGGTCGCTCTTCACAGACCTTGCTGTTCTTCAGTGCATTCTGTTACTTCGTTCTGAGCAGCCGACCGTTTTCTAGCCATGTTTCTTATGCGTACTCCTCGTAGAGTTTGTGCTGTGCGGGGGCTTGGTGTTGGGGTCCTGACCTTGACACAAGTCCAGTCCATGAACAGGGTGGGGAGGAGTTCATGGACCAAGAATTGGTTGCTTCAGCGTGACCAGTTCTCTCATATGCCTTTGCTCCGTGAGATCCGTGAGAATAATCCTGATGATTTCAGGAACTTTCTCAGGATGACGGACCCTGTATTTCACCGTTTGTTGGCTTCGCTGACCCCCTATATCAGCAGGCAGGATACCTGCATGAGGCAAGCCATCACTCCGGAGCAGAGGCTCGTCGCTACCCTGCGGTATTTGGCGACAGGGAGAAGCCTGCAGGACCTCAAGTTCTTGACAGGCATCTCCCCCCAGGCTCTGGGGATCATTATCCCAGAGACCTGTTCTGCCATCATCCAGGTCCTGCAGAAGGAGTATATGAAGGTAAAATTTTTATCCTTTTATATCACATTTTATTGTATTGAATGTTTGCTAATATATTGTATTTCTTTCCTCATTCCCTAATTACCATGATTGTAATATGCTGTGAATGTCCCCTTTGTCCTCATGCATGCTGGATTTTTATGTAATTATTATTTTAGGTCCTTCATACATATTTGCCCTTCACTAACCTCCCCAGCATGGTGTCTCCTGGCCTATATTCACCTCATGTAGTCACTTAACAATGTATTTTATCAGCTCCATAGTAGTGCTTTACCCCAAACACCCCCTAAAATGTTTGGAAATGTTATTTTTGATTTAAATTCAGGCAGAGTGCCAGAGGCTTTTTTTTTGTGGTGTCCCCAAATAATTTTTAGTAACCCTCCCTCCCCCAACTGCTAAATCAGCTGATCCCAATTCTCTATCCTCAATCATCTATCTGCTGACTTTGCCAAACCCATACACACTATACCCATCTCTTTAGTTCTCAGATTTATGGATGAATTCCCCAAAGCATGTAGTGCAAGGGCCTGCCTGTATACTTTACAATGGTACTGTTTGAAGTTTTGGGATCCTATTATTATCTTGATAGGTAATAGCAGAATGTTCAAATGTCCTCAAATGTGTACAATGTGTATTTATATCTTTGTATTATGACACTTCTTACCTGTCCAGTGGGCTGCCAATAGTGTAACTAAGGAGGGTCTGTTCAAAGTAATATCCATTATTTAGGCATTCATCTCTCAATGAAGTGAAGAGGGTTACCTGTCCAAGATTTCCACACACCCCCTATAATGTTAGAAATGGCCCATGAGAGGGGGGGAGGGGGAGTATGATAGGTGTACCTTATACTTTGGTGTTGTTAAATTCCCCTTAATAAATGCTATCTGGAGGTTGCCCCCTAATGTTTGTTTCTAATCTGCTTGCCATGTTTCAGAGTAAAAATAGTAATGTTTATTGTTTTTTCCTCAACAGTTTCCTTTCACGCCACAGGAATGGCAGACTGTGGCCTCCCACTTTGCCGAGCGGTGGGACTTTCCTAACTGCGGAGGGGCAATTGATGGGAAACACGTCCACATCGTCCCACCACCCAACTCGGGGTCATACTATTATAATTACAAGGGGTTCAATAGTATAGTGATGTTGGCGGTGGTGTCGGCTAATTACGACTTCTTGTATGTGGACGTGGGGAAGAATGGCCGGATGTCTGATGGTGGAGTCATCGCCCAGACGGAGTTCTACAGGCGTCTCCAGAATGGCGGATTGGACTTGCCAGCTCCAGAGGACAATGTGGAAGAACTCCCATTTGTGTTCGTTGCTGATGAAGCGTTTGCACTGGGGAACCACCTGATGCGGCCATTCCCAATGAGGACCCTCACCCCGGAACAGAGGGTTTTTAATTACCGGCTGGCCAGAGCCCGAAGAGTGGTGGAGAACGCATTTGGAATCCTGGCCAGCCGGTTCCGACTATTTATGACACTCATCCATATGGCGGAGTATAAACTGAACCATATTATACTTGCGTGCTGTGTTCTCCATAACTTTTTAAGGAAACATTCGGCCAACTATGCTGGCTCAGTTGGGCCTGAGACCGGAATCATACATCAAACCACACTGACGGCACTTGAAAGTGGCCGTCCTGGCTTGCCCTCCCTGAGTGCCTGTGATATCCGGTTACGCTACCTGGAGTTCTTTGCGGGTAGGGGGGCTATCAATATGCCAGACAATCTGTGAAGCCTTTTTATGATAAAAAAAAATAAATTCTTTGTGGACATTTACTGCTTGTGTTTGTTTTAGCTGACCCTGACAGAAATGTGTTGAGTCCAGAAAATGTTGTGATTGTGTAACCTTATTATACAAAGCACTGTTGGCTGTTATTTCCTAAATGCAAAAACACATTTCACTACAAGTGCACTTGCAACTGCACTGAAACTGCACTTGTAGTGCAAAGAGGATTTGCCCTTAGGAAATAACCCCAATTTTTGCTGAAAACAGCAATTACATCACCCCAAAAGTGTTGTAGTGTTGAGACAATAATCCACACATTCTTGAGTAACCAACTTTTTTATACCTGCACAATCACATGTGCATTTACCAAAGTTTTTTTTAAAACAAACCAACATGTTTGTTGTATAACAATTTTTGGAGTAGCATTATCAAAAATCAAAATGTCCATTTAAGATAAAACAGGCCTGTGTAAAACTAACAAGAAAGCCAAAAAACTTGAACTTACAAAGTTCACATTAGGTAAAACCTGAAGGCTATATCAGACATCAGTATTTAGGAACTGGGTTTGATATAGCGTTCAGATGGGGGCAAATCACCCCTGGAAAAGCCAAATTTGGAATATGCACACCAATTTACGAATGTCAACATGTGCTAGCTGCCATCAGGAGGGATCAAGGGACGTGTTTTGGGGGAGCAAGCCCTTCCTCAACGCAGATAGCACATGTTGGCACACTGTGTGCATCCTCCAAATTTGGCTTTTCAAAACATTGCAAAAAGTTTTAAAAGATTGGACCACAATCCAAAAAGTGATTTTGTGGGGTTTTAAATTCGCCCCAAAACATCAATGATGTTATTATTTTTTTTAATCACATCACTGATTTTTTGCTGTATGTTTTGCAGTTCTACATTACACCCCATGATCTCCCCGATCAGGATCTGGGCACTTTCTGATGTGAAAGGATCTGGATCACGATCACCTAAAAAGAGAGAAACAAAACAAAAACAGGTATCAAAAATCTGCCACCATCCTTCTCTTTTACCTGAGCCTGTGGTCGCAGACACTCACCTGTTGTGGTGCCAATCTCCACCACATCTTCTTCTTCCTCCTGCTCTTCTTGGGTTGGTGTTAGTTCCCCTTTTTCCAGAGGTGGGGGGTCTGTGGTCTCCTCGGATGAGGGGTGTCCTCCGAGTCTTTTCTCCCCTATGTAAAACAAAAATGGTATAATTAGCACACACATATTTGATGGCAGAACTATAAATAGGAAACATTGCTTGGAAGTGGGGTACAATTGTCTATTTTGGCAGAGTTCCAAGATGTATTTTTTTTATTGGCCTTTGTCAAGCTGCAATACTTTACCTGTTTGGTAAAAGCTTCACAGATGTAACCCCCCCTATAGTATACACTGGAGCACCTGTGTGGCCCCCCTAATAAAAATGGTGTTCTGGGGTCCCACACTAGTGCTCCAGTGTCCAGATGTGAAAACAGCTGCTCAGTATCCTCTCCTTACACACAATCTAGTTTGCATTTCATTCGAGTAACAAACCCATCTACACAAACAAATATTTTGCATCCAAGTAGGCCTAAAAAAAATGTGGGAAAATGCATATGGCCTAAACAATGGTGTTTTAGAGGCCGAAAGAAAAATGTTTGATACGAACGAATAATGGGCCCATGAACATTAAAGTTGCCCTTTTAAACGTTAAATTTAATAAAAGCATATGGAGCAGCACGAACGGAATAAAGACAGAAAGAATAGGAACACAGCAAAACTAGTTACTTTTTTGCAGCACTCTCCGGATCTTTCGGTACTGCTCTGGCTCTCTCAATTTCAGGTCCGACCACTGCTTCCTGAGCTAATCTTTCGATCGTCGTACCCCGAAATTCTTGTGCAGACTTTTCATCACTTTTGCCATGATCTTGGCCTTTCTTATATTGGGGTTGGGGTAAGGCCCATACTTTCCGTCATAGTCAGACTTCTTCATGATGTCGACCATCTCCAACATCTCCCCTAAGGACATATTTGTGGCCTTAAAACGTCTCCTTCTGGATCGGGACGTGTCCGGATCTGGGCTTTCCTCCTCCTCCTCCTCGTTCCTGTAATTATCACGCACCTGCTGTGACTCCGCCATGTGCTCTTCCCTCACTGCGCCAAATGAAAAGGGGCGGGGAATAGACTAGAAAGAACATCAGGGGCGGGCGGAGTTACACGCATGCGCAGTGTGTATAAAGCATAACATGCGTGCGTATTACGTACGATCTGTGAGCGGAGGAAGGAGCATTGGACACGCCGATCGTAAGAACGAAGGTAAGAGACAAACTTGTGCCTATACTGCTTCTACATTGAGGCCTATATTGTAAGAAGATTAGGAGAGTTTTGTCTGACATTAGGCTTTGTCTTGTGTTGTGTCTTGCAGTGAACATGGATATGCTACTGAAAGACAATGACTTCATGTCAGTATTCGTAGATATGTTAAGGGAGCTGCCCTGTCTGTGGGAGATTAAACACCCCCATTTCAAGAACCAAGCAAAGAGGAAGGCAGCACTGGAGCAATTGTGTGAAATTGTGAAGCAGGTGATCCCCACGGCAGACATCACCTATTTAAAGAAATTAATTGGTGGCCTGAGGAGTAACTATCTAAGGGAGCGCAAGAAGGTCCTGGATTCACAGAGATCCAGAGCAGCAGATGACATCTATGTCCCCAGGATGTTGTACTACGACAGGCTGCATTTTCTGGCAGGCCAGACTGAACCCAGGCCATCCCTCTCCAGTCTTCCTTCCACGCTTTCTTCGCCCTCGGCTGAGGCTTCTGACGGCCAACCTGAACCTTCCAGGCAACAACACAAGGAGGAGCCCAGATTGAGCCAGGTATAGCATTCCTCTAAATATTTCTGCTTGTACAATCAATGATGTTAACTAGATGTTAGTTGGGAGTATTGAATGTCCGATGTCATATAGAACAGATGTAGGAGAAACAGGAAAGTTCAAAATAGAGCTGTGGTCTGTGGATATGAAGAAATACGTAGAAATCCTTCCACCAATAGTGATCACCGCGTGAGGGGGTCACCCCCCGTGAGATTTCACTCACCACAATTTCAGTAACCACAAGCCTTTGGATAGTAATCTTTAAAAACTCTCCGTCTCCTTAATTCAACCACCAGGTGGCGTGAAACTCTCTCGGTAAGTATAACATAGGGAGAAAATGAGATGCCATATAGCGTAATATTGCTTAAGGATGTTTATTAAATGTTTAAAAAAAAACACACTCCCCCTTTAAAATATGCGTACCAAATACAATAGTATAAAAGAGCATTGGAAAAGAGCACTGTGCCTGTATTTTTTCGTCCTCCGGGAGGTGTTCCGGAATGCGCGCTGTATGCAGCTGATCTTTCGCTTCCTGGTTACCTTCCGGTGCGTGGAGCGCACACGTCACTTCCGGTTGATTACGACTCTGACGCGTTTCGTCACTTCCGGACGTCATCGTTTCTCCCTATGTTATACTTACCGAGAGGGTTTCACGCCACCTGGTGGTTGAATTAAGGAGACAGAGAGTTTTTAAAGATTACTATCCAAAGGCTTGTGGTTACTGAAATTGTGGTGAGTGCAATCTCACGGGGGGTGACCCCCTCACGCGGTGATCACTATTGGTGGAAGGATTTCTACGTATTTCTTCATATCCACAGACCACAGCTCTATTTTGAACTTTCCTGTTTCTCCAACATCTGTTCTATATAAAGTGTTTTATGACATCAGACACTTAGCGCTGCTTCAATAAGCACAACAAATCAGAGACTTGGCACGCTTATTTATGTTTTAAGACTTATTGTTTGATCATATGTTCATTATTTAAAGTAGCTGCTTTAGTCTACTACAGCAGATTACGGAGTAATTTCAAGGCGCGGATTAATGTGAGGCAGAGGCGGTTTATATTGTCCACACATTCTTACAGTTTAGTTGGGAGTACTATTTTAGGATTGTGATTGATGATGCAAAACATTACAAGCATGTCCCTTTTTCATACACAGGGAAGTCTCAGCCAGGAGGTGGCCGGGCTGAGCCGGCTGGCTGATCTGCAGGTCCCTCCACCCCCACTTGAAAGAGAAAGTGGCAGTAGGAGGAGTGCCCTAGAGGAGGCTACCAGAGGACTCTTTTGGAGGGCTACAGAGGTCCTGGGAGCACGACAGACCGTGGAGGAGGACATTGCTGCCATCATTGCATATAAAATGCAGAGGATGGAGGAGGGACAACAAGTCATGTGTGAGGCGCTCATATCGGAGGCTCTTAACAAAGGTATGAGGGGCCAAAATGCAGCTCAGACACACCTTTGCGATGGTCCTCCTCCTCCTCCTGCAGGTCCTCCTTCTCGTCCTCCCTCTCCTCCAGGTCCTACCAGAACGAGCTGTTCCGTCTTGGAATTTCTTCTGAGCATGCGTGGCACTTTGTGCATCGGAACAGGCCACACACGGTCGGAATTGACGCGATCGGATTTTGTTGTCGGAAAATTTTATCTCTTGCTCTCCAACTTTGTGTGTCGGAAAACCCGATGGAAAATGTCCGATGGAGCCCACACACGGTCGGAATTTCCGACAGCACGCTCCGATCGGACATTTTCCATCGGAAAATCCGACCGTGTGTACGGGGAATAGCTGTAAATAGGTTAGCTGCCTGACTGTGGTACTAATAGGATCAAAAGAACACCAGCAATTTTCTTCAGGTAGCTGTAAATACTGTAACAAGACAAGCCTGCCTGCCAGTAGCAAGATAACAGGAACGGATCTAGCTAAACTGAATACAGCGTATATATATATATATATACAACACCTGGGATGCATATATATATATATACACAATACACTGTAAGTGCAGCTAATTCATGTCTGTCCTGCCTAATCTATCTAACTTAAATAGAATGACACTGTCTCTCTGTCTATCTCAACGCCGGAACACACACTACACAGGGCCACAGTGCAGGTGTCCTTATATAGTGTGGGGCGTGTACTAAATCCCCTGAGCCATAATTGGCCAAAGCCTCCTTGGCTTTGGCCAATTACGGCTCTCTGTTCAGAATGCACTGTGATTGGCCAAGCATGTGGGTCATAGTGCATGCTTGGCCAATCATCAGCCAGCAATGCACTGCGATGCCGCAGTGAATTATGGGCCGTGACGCGCCACACAAATTTGGCACGAACGGCCCATATCGTTCGCAAATCGGCCAATGGGTGAACAGACGATGTTCGAGTCGAACATGGGTTCGACTTGAACACGAAGCTCATCCCTAGTGTAGACTATAGATAGATGGTTGTGTATTAGATAGACTTACCAATAAATGTTGTTATTGTGTTAAAGCTTTCACTCTTGGTCAAAGAACTCTCATTTAACCCACATCATATCTTTGAGATATTAAATCTTAAATATAGTCCACTGATAACACCAGCCATCACTTCATGGTAGCCCTGATGTTTAAATAAAGCAGACAATGCTGCTTTATAAGGGAGTTCCTGTCTGTGTCTTGGAGTCAGCCACATTAGGTGGACTGTTGATCAAGAGACCAAAAGGTTTGTGTTTATTTCATTTTACACAGTGAAGCAGGAACTCATCTGTTATGCTTCTTTGCCATGAAATAAAAGTGTGTCAATAAACTCAGTTTGTTCTGTACTAAACTTATTCTGCATTCTGTTTCTGCCAATTAGTCTCCGCTCTCTGTAATTGATACTTGTCAACATATACTGTCTGTTACTATTAATGGAAGATCAAAAGGTTTATGAGTCTTATTTAAAAATGTATTTGTAAGAAGACATTTGAATAATTGACTTAGCTGTTATTTGTATTTTTCTTTTAATCAAATAAAGAACAGCCAGTGGTAAGGCAGTATATGATAGCAATGAACCTAACAAATGAAGCCTACTTTATTACAGTAAAATTATTCATCATTCTAGAAAACCAACTTTTTTTAAAAAAAGTTAGACTTTTCCTTTAGCTTAAGATTATGACTAATCTTTGCTATCCTCAGATTTCTGTAAAACTTCAAAGATGTATTTTAGAATTGACTCCTACATATATAACTGCACGACTGTGCAAGAGAACAGTTCTTATACAGAATTACCATCAGAAAAACTAACCTTGAGACTGTGATACAGTATACATGCCCTTGACATTGACAAATACCGTATTTATCGGTGTATAACACGCGCAGGCGTATAACACGCACCCCAAGTTTAGGAGGGAATTTTAAGGAAAATAACTTTTAGGAAGGAAGTTTAAGGAAAAAAAACTTACATTTAAATGCCCATCAATGCAGCGTTATCGGTGTCCATCTGCAGCCTTGTCAGTGCAGCTTTGCCCCAGTGCAGAATTGTCAGTGCAGCCTTGTCAGTGCAGCTTTGCCCCAGTGCAGCCATGTCCCCAGTGGTCAGTGCAGCCTTGTCCCCAGTGCAGCCATGTCCCCAGTGGTCAGTGCAGCCTTGTCCCCAGTGCAGCCATGTCCCCAGTGATCTGTGCAGCCTTGTCCCCAGTGCAGCCATGTCCCCAGTGGTCAGTGCAGCCATGTCCCCAGTGCAGCCATGTCCCCATTGCAGCCATGTCCCCAGTGCAGCCATGTCCCCAGTGCAGCCATGTCCCCAGTGCAGCCATGTCCCCAGTGGTCAGTGCAGCCTTGTCCCCAACATACACCGCCGCCGACATACACAAGTTACACTGTGTATTTTTAAATATGGCGCCGCGGAGTTCGGAGGGACTCGGGGGCGCTCGTTCAGCTGAACGAGCGCCGCACAGAACACAGTGACTGGGCGGAGCCGAGATACACATAGCCGAGGGTTCTCGGCTATTCTCGGCGCCGTTCACAGTCACGCCCAGTCCCTATGATGGACATAACAGAGGTCCAATGGCGGGACTGGGCGGGACTGTGAACAGCGCCGAAAAGACCCGAGAACCCTCGGCTATGTGTATCTCGGCTCCGCCCAGTCACTGTGTTCTTGGCGGCGCTCGTTCAGCTGAACGAGCGCCCCCGAGTCCCTCCAAACTCCGCGGCGCCATATTTAAAAATACACGCGAATGCATGTGAATGTCGGAGGCGATCGCAGCGATCGCTCCGATAGTTCACAAAATAGCGGGGATCAACATATAACACGCACCCACGATTTTCCCCTGATTTTAAGGGGAAAAAAGTGTGTGTTATACGCCGATAAATACGGTAACTATTGGGATTTATCTGTGACCTTTCAGAGTGATATTTACTATATTTAGGTTTGGTAAATGTATTTTTCAGCACTTTAGTTTTTGTCTGATTATATTTTTGGTTAAAATGACTCCTCTACAGAGTCTAAAACTTAACCTTTTTCTCTCTTTTAAGTACTTATTGTAGACTAATCCTGTTCCATTCAATGTTTGTTTGTTCTTTATTTTTTAAATCCACCTTGAGCTTGTAAAATAGACCCTTCTGATATGCCACTAACAGATATAACATATATATCCTGCAACTTGCAGAACTTGCACTTGTTCTAAATAACACTACAACCAGAGTAAAAATGAAACTGCATCACTTTACAGACATGTTCAAGGCATACCTTATTTGAAGGAATTTAGCATTTTTGATGTTTCACTGAAATAATGAATTAAAATTTCTGCTCCCTGCCATACTTAATTTTAATTCCCTCATGTTGAGAGCATAAGGCCTGATATAGTTGGGGGGGGGGGGCACATGCTGACTTTTATGATCAGCCATGCTTGTATTTTTTACATTCCACTGTTAGCTGGAAATCCCTGGCTAACAGCCAAATATGCTAGGCGGGGATGACTTGTGGTTGTTAGGATGCCAGCAGCTGCTCACTTCCTAACAACCAGCCTGAGGGGAAGCTGTCAAACTTAGCAGTGGTTTTATTCACTATCGGCTTCTTTCGGAAGTTTCATTCAACCAAGCAAAACAAGCAAAATTTGGTCTGAGCCTAGCTTCAGACTTAATATACAGTTCAACCCTAGCCCTAAATTCCCTATTAGGAATTCATTTATTGTTTGGTCTGAACTAGGGATGAGCTTCGAGTTCGAGTCGAACTCATGTTCGACTTGAACACTGGCTGTTCGCAAGTTCGCCGAACAGCGAACAATTTGGGGTGTTCGCGGCAAATTCGAATGCCGCGGAACACCCTTTAAAAGTCTATGGGAGAAATCAAAAGTGCTAATTTTAAAGGCTAATATGCAAGTTATTGTCATAAAAAGTGTTTGGGGACCTGGGTCCTGCCCCAGGGGACATGGATCAATGCAAAAAAAGTTTTAAAAACGGCCGTTTTTTCAGGAGCAGTGATTTTAATAATGCTTAAAGTCAAACAATAAAAGTGTAATATCCCTTTAAATTTAGTACCTGGGGGGTGTCTATAGTATGCCTGTAAAGGGGCGCATGTTTCCTGTGTTTAGAACAGTCTGACAGCAAAATGACATTTCGAAGGAAAAAAAGCCATTTAAAACTACCCGCGGCTATTGCATTGCCGACAATACACATAGAAGTTCATTGATAAAAAACGGCATGGGAATTCCCCACAGGGCAACCCCGAACCAAAATTGAAAAAAAAAAAGATGTGGGGGTCCCCCTAAATTCCATACCAGGCCCTTCAGGTCTGGTATGGATATTAAGGGGAACCCCGGCCAAAATTTAAAAAAAAAATGACGTGGGGTTCCCCCTAAATTCCATACCAGACCCTTCAGGTCTGGTATGGATTTTAAGGGGAACCCCGCGCCAAAAAAAAAAAAAAACGGCGTGGGGTCCCCCCAAAAATCCATACCAGACCCTTATCCGAGCACGCAACCTGGCAGGCCGCAGGAAAAGAGGGGGGGACGAGAGTGCGCCCCCCCCCCTCCTGAACCGTACCAGGCCACATGCCCTCAACATTGGGAGGGTGCTTTGGGGTAGCCCCCCAAAACACCTTGTCCCCATGTTGATGAGGACAAGGGCCTCATCCCCACAACCCTGGCCGGTGGTTGTGGGGGTCTGCGGGCGGGGGGCTTATCGGAATCTGGAAGCCCCCTTTAACAAGGGGACCCCCAGATCCCGGCCCCCCCCTGTGTGAAATGGTAAGGGGGTACTTACCCCTACCATTTCACTAAAAAAACTGTCAAAAATGTTAAAAATGACAAGAGACAGTTTTTGACAATTCCTTTATTTAAATGCTTCTTCTTTCTTCTTTCTTCCTTCATCTTCTTCTGGTTCTTCTGGCTCTTCTGGTTCTTCCTCCGGCGTTCTCGTCCAGCATCTCCTCCGCGGCGTCTTCTATCTTCTTCTCCTCGGGCCGCTCCGCACCCATGGCATGAGGGGAGGCTCCCGCTCTTCTCTTCATCTTCTTCTTCATCCTCTTCTCTTCTTCCTTCTTCTCTTCTTCTCCGGGCCGCTCCGCATTCATGCTGTCATGAAGGGAGGCTCCCGCTGTGTGACGGCGTCTCTTCGTCTGACGGCTCTTAAATAACGGGGGGCGGGGCCACCCAGTGACCCCGCCCCCCCTCTGACGCACGGTGACTTGACGGGACTTCCCTGTGACGTCACGTGGAATGCCACATTGAAGTCCCGTCATGTCCCGTGCGTCAGAGGGGGGCGGGGTCACCGGGTGGCCCCGCCCCCCATTATTTAAGAGCAGTCAGACGAAGAGACGCCGTCACACAGCGGGAGCCTCCCTTCATGACAGCATGAATGCGGAGCGGCCCGGAGAAGAAGAGAAGAAGGAAGAAGGAAGAAGAGAAGAGGATGAAGAAGAAGATGAAGAGAAGAGCGGGAGCCTCCCCTCATGCCATGGGTGCGGAGCGGCCTGAGGAGAAGAAGATAGAAGATGCCGCGGAGGAGATGCTGGACGAGAACGCCGGAGGAAGAACCAGGAGAGCCAGAAGAACCAGAAGAAGATGAAGGAAGAAAGAAGAAAGAAGAAGCATTTAAATAAAGGAATTGTCAAAAACTGTCTCTTGTCATTTTTAACATTTTTGACAGTTTTTTTAGTGAAATGGTAGGGGTAAGTACCCCCTTACCATTTCACACAGGGGGGGGCCGGGATCTGGGGGTCCCCTTGTTAAAGGGGGCTTCCAGATTCCGATAAGCCCCCCGCCCGCAGACCCCCACAACCACCGGCCAGGGTTGTGGGGATGAGGCCCTTGTCCTCATCAACACGGGGACAAGGTGTTTTGGGGGGCTACCCCAAAGCACCCTCCCAATGTTGAGGGCATGTGGCCTGGTACGGTTCAGGAGGGGGGGGCCGCACTCTCATCCCCCCTCTTTTCCTGCAGCCTGCCAGGTTGCGTGCTCGGATAAGGGTCTGGTATGGATTTTTGGGGGGACCCCACGCCTTTTTTTTTTTTTTTGGCGTGGGGTTCCCCTTAAAATCCATACCAGACCTGAAGGGTCTGGTATGGAATTTAGGGGGAACCCCACGTCATTTTTTTAAAAATTTTGGCCAGGGTTCCCCTTAATATCCATACCAGACCTGAAGGGCCTGGTATGGAATTTAGGGGGACCCCCACATCTTTTTTTTTTCAATTTTGGTTCGGGGTTGCCCTGTGGGGAATTCCCATGCCGTTTTTTTATCAATGAACATCTATGTGTATTGTCGGCAATGCAATAGCCGCGGGTAGTTTTAAATGGCTTTTTTTCCTTCGAAATGTCATTTTGCTGTCAGACTGTTCTAAACACAGGAAACATGCGCCCCTTTACAGGCATACTATAGACACCCCCCAGGTACTAAATTTAAAGGGATATTACACTTTTATTGTTTGACTTTAAGCATTATTAAAATCACTGCTCCTGAAAAAACGGCCGTTTTTAAAACTTTTTTTTGCATTGATCCATGTCCCCTGGGCAGGACCCGGGTCCCCAAACACTTTTTATGACAATAACTTGCATATTAGCCTTTAAAATTAGCACTTTTGATTATTCATGTTCGTGTCCCATAGACTTTAACGGTGTTCGCATGTTCGAGCAAACTTTTTTCCTGTTCGCATGTTCTGGTGCGAACCGAACAGGGGGGTGTTCGGCTCATCCCTAGTCTGAACATTAGTTTAGACCAAACACTGGCCATTTGGACATTCATCCAAATACTGAACATTTAGGATGTTCAGCGTGGACAGACTTGACAGCTTCCAGCTGTCAATGGTTGCTAAGGAAGTAGCGGATTCTTGCAGCAACTGCATCCTTACCAACCACTGACATCATCTGGCCTATTCACATACAAGGCTGGACACGTAAGTAAATGGACAGGGAATGGAGGGGTAACATAACTGTCTAAATATGGCCACAAGGCCATTGGCTTCACTAGGGTTGGTATCACCTGGTGCGGTAAACCATGGTTTCCCCCCCTCCCCAGGCTCTCTCATACTACAGTACCCTGCAGGGCACTGGGAAAACTAGATTCTGGTTGGTAGAGTGCAGTCACAGTGCGTGCCCCAAACCGGCCCCTGTAAATGTTGCAGTCGGATATCACTTCATACTTGATACAGGACCATCTTTGATATTGGTGGGACCCTGGGCAAACATTTTCTTGGGCCCCCCTGCAGGCATACTACAGGAGACAGTAAGAGACTGCAGGCATGGTACAAGAGACAATCAGAGACTGTAGGCCTGGTACAAGATACAGTCACAGACTGCAGGCCTGGTACAAAATATAGTCACAGACTGCAGGCCTGGTACACGAGACAGGCACAGACTGCAGGCATGGTACACGAGACAGTTACAGACTGCAGGCATGGAACAGGAAACAGTCACAGACTGCAGGCCTGGTACAGGAGACAGTCACAGACTGCACACATGGTACAGGAGACAGTCACAGACTGCAGACCTGGTACAGGAGACATTCACAGGCTGAAAGCATCATAGAGGAGATGGTCAGAGACTGCAGGCATTATATAAGTACTGTGGTGATGTTGCAGAAAGTGTACATGGTTCTGGGGAAGCCTGTCTCTATAGAATACACCTGTGTAATCTCTGCCCCTCCCCCCTCCTCTGTGTGCAGCCATTGCTGGAGCTCTGCTCACTTACATTAGCAGTGCCCTGGTCTGGGTTGCACTCAGGTTCCCACAGACTCCCAGCCATTCAGCTCAGCAGCACTGTCCTGGTCCAGATAGAAAGTCTCCTTAGACTCCCAGCCCTTCTGTTGTTAGTGCTAAGTAGGTGGAAGTGGAGCAGCTCAGGAGGAGGAAGTTACGTTTTCCTCCTCTGAATCATGGGGCCTCCATGCACCTGATTGGTTGCTAGGCGGGCCCAGCAACCAACAATTTTGACAGTCGGGACTTGGACATGTTGGTGCATGCTGGAAAATGATTTTCACTTTTTTCCCAAATAAGTATGTGAAAGGTGCAGCATGCATTTGTATTCAGCCCCCCCTGAGTCAATACTTTGTAAAACCACCTTTCACTGCAATTACAGATGCAAATCTTTTTGGGTATGTCTCTACCAGCTTTGCAAATCTAGACAATGACATTTCTGCCCATTCTTCTTTGCAAAATGGCTCAAGCTCTGTCAGATTGAATGGAGAGCGTCTACGAACAGCAATTTCAAGTCTTGCCACAGATTCTCAATTGGATTTAGGTCTGGACTTTGACTGGGACATTCTAACACATAAATATGCTTAGATCGAAACTATTCATTGTAGCTCTGGCTGTATGTTTAGGGCCATTGTTCTTCTAGGAGGTAAACCTTCACCCCAGTCTCAAGTCTTTTGCAGACTGTAACAGGTTTTCTTCTAAGATTTAAAAAAGGGGGAAAAAAACTGTGCTAAGGTGAATCAAAATAGTGTACCTAAACACAAATTGTACTAATGGTAAACAAATCTTAGATAATAAAAGCAGCGATTCTTCTGTACAACAAAATAACAGTGTAAAATATAGAAAGATAATAGAGTCGCGCTAAGGCATTAACTTAATAATGTGTACATTAATCCAAAATACTGCCCATGTACCATGTGCATGTACCATATACCGCAAACAAATTGGCAAATAATGAATGTGACACCAAAATTAAAAACAAAAATAAAAAAAACAATAAATGTTGATGAAATTAAAAATGTATATGGCATATAGTGTAATGTTCAAACACTAAAAATAGCCAAACACCCGTGAACAAATAAATATGGTGGAATACAAAAAATATATTGGAAAAGTCCATCAAAATAAGAATTAAATGTAATTTTCTATGACGTGAAAAGCAAAAAGCAAATGGACCTAGACTCTGGATTCGTTGGTGGCAATGAAACATCCAAAGATACCAAATGGAGCTATTAAACCTCAGATCCCATCATATCTCCCCAGCTCATAGATAACGAGTGTGGCATGTAAAGATAAGAGAAGCTCCAATAGTGTAAAACCTTGATTCGATCAGAGGTGTCCAGGGCTTAGCTTTAGTATGTCACAGTAGATGCTGGCATTAATGGTTCCCTCAATGAACCTTAGCTCCCCAGTCCTGGCAGCACTCATGCAGCCCCAGATCATGACACTCCCACCAGCATGCTTCACTGCAGGCAAGACACACTTGTCTTTGTACTCTTCACCTGGCTCAGTCGGAGGCTCTTTACCAAGATTGGTGTTGCGGTGTGTCAGCCTGACACACCGCTCCACCGATCGCCGTGATGCGCGTCCCTGCGGGCGCTCGGCGGCATGTTATTCTGCTGGACGTCATATGACGCCCAGTCAGGATAACGGAACCACTTCCCGGATGTCAATCCGCTATAGGCCGGGCGGGAAGTGGTTAAAGACAAAAGTAAAAGGTCAACTTATCAGATTCCTCACCCCCTCTGGTGGCCCATTGGAAAAATGTTATGGTGAGGGGGTGGGTATATGTTTTGGACAGGTAACCCTCTCCACTTCATTGAGAGCTGAATGCATACATAATTACATTTTACTTTGGCCAGCCCCTCCTTATTTACACTATTGGCAGCCCACTGGACAGGTAAGAAGTGTCATAATACAAAAATTTGAATACATACTGTCCAAATTGAAGCGCATTTTTACATTCTGCAATTACCTATCAAGATAATAGGAGAACAAAACTTTAAACAGTACCATTTAAAAGTATTCAGGCAAGCACTTGCACTACATGCGTTGGTGAATTCATCCATAAATATGAACACAAAAGAGGTAGGTATAGTGTGTATGGGTTTGGCAAAGTCAGCAGATAGAGTATTGGTATCGTTTAACTTAGCAGTTGGGGGGGTGGGAGGGTTCAAAATTAGTTTGGGCCCCCCAAAAAAAGCCTCTTGCACTCTGCCTGAATTTAAGGACAACAATAACATTTGGACACATTTTAGGGGTGTTTAGGGTAAGCACTACAATGGAGCTGACAAAATACATTGTGACTAGGCTAGGTGTGTATGGGCCCAGGATAGCATGCTGGGGAGGTTAGTGAAGGCAAATATGCATGAAGGACAAAAAAGGAGCATTAAAAGCTTACAGCATGCATGAGGACAAAGAGGACATTCACAGCATATTACAATCATGGTAATTATGGAATGATGAAATGAATACAATACATTAGCAAACATTAAATACATGAAATGTGATGTTAAAGTATAAAACTTACCCTAATATAGTCCTTCTGCAGGACTTGAATTATGGCAGAACAGGTCTCTGGAATAATGATTCCCAGAGCCTGTGGGGAGATCCCAGTCGTGAACTTCAGGTCCTGGAGACTTCTCCCCGTCGCCAAGTACCGCAAGGTGATGACGAGTCTTTGCTCAGGAAAGATGGCTTGCCGCATGCAGGTGTCCTGCTTCATAATATAAGGGGACAGCAAAGCCAATAGACAGCATAATCAGGATTATTCTCCTGGAGCTCCCACAGCAAAGGTATATGACAGAATTGGTCACGATTAAGCAAACAATTCTTGGTCCAAGAACTCCTCCTCCCCCTGTTCATGGATTGGACTTCAGTCAAAGCAATAACACCAAGCCAAACAACAGCATGATCTCTCCAACGAGAACGCAACATGGCTAGTAGGGATGAGCTTCGTGTTCGAGTCGAACCCATGTTCGACTCGAACATCGGCTGTTCAGTCGTTCGCCGAATTGCGAACGATATGGGCCGTTCGCGCCAAATTCGTGTGGCGCGTCACGGCCCATAATTCACTGCGGCATCGCAGTGCATTGCTTGCTGATGATTGGCCAAGCATGCACTATGACCCGCATGCTTGGCCAATCACAGCGCCGCCTTAACAGAGAGCCGTAATTGGCCAAAGCCAAGGAGGCTTTGGCCAATTATGGATCAGGGGATTTAGTACACGCCCCACACTATATAAGGCCGCCTGCACGGCGGCCCTGTGCAGTGTGTTCCGGTGTGCTGAGAAATAGAGAGAGAGAGAGACAGCGTCATTTCATTTGAGTTAGCTAGATTAGGCAGGACAGTCAGTCAGTTAGCTGCACTTAAAGTGTATTGTGTATATATATGCATCCCAGGTGTTGCATATATATATATATATATACACTGTATTCAGTTTAGCTAGATCCGTTCCTGTTATCTTCTAGACTATTTACATTTAGTGCAGTGCGTCCTGCTCACAGTGTTCAGCTAGATCCGTTCCTGTTATCTTCCTACTGACAGGCAGGCTTGTCTTGTTACAGTATTTTGAAGAAAATTACTGGTGTTCTTTTGATCCTATTAGTACCACAGTCAGGCAGCTAGACTATTTACATTTAGTGCAGTGCGTCCTGCTCACAGTGTTCATCTAGATCCGTTCCTGTTATCTTCCTACTGACAGGCAGGCTTGTCTTGTTACAGTATATAAAGCTACCTGAAGAAAATTACTGGTGTTCTTTTGATCCTATTAGTACCACAGTCAGGCAGCTAGACTATTTACATTTAGTGCAGTGCGTCCTGCTCACAGTGTTCAGCTAGATCCATTCCTGTTATCTTCCTACTGACAGGCAGGCTTGTCTTGTTACAGCATATAAAGCTACCTGAAGAAAATTACTGGTGTTCTTTTGATCCTATTAGTACCACAGTCAGGCAGCTAGACTATTTACATTTAGTGCAGTGCGTCCTGCTCACAGTGTTCAGCTAGATCCGTTCCTGTTATCTTCCTACTGACAGGCAGGCATGTCTTGTTACAGTATATAAAGCTACCTGAAGAAAATTACTGGTGTTCTTTTGATCCTATTAGTACCACAGTCAGGCAGCTAGACTATTTAAATTTAGTGCAGTGCGTCCTGCTCACAGTGTTCAGCTAAACCTACAAGTTAGTGGGGTGCGTCCACCTCACAGTGTTCAGCTAAACCTACAAGCTAGTGGGGTGCGTCCTGCTCACAGTGTTCAGCTAGATCCGTTTCTGTTATCTTCTTACTGACAGGCAGGCTTGTCTTGTTACAGCATATAAAGCTACCTGAAGAAAATTACTGGTGTTCTTTTGATCCTATTAGTACCACAGTCAGGCAGCTAGACTATTTACATTTAGTGCAGTGCGTCCTGCTCACAGTGTTCAGCTAGATCCGTTCCTGTTATCTTCCTACTGACAGGCAGGCATGTCTTGTTACAGTATATAAAGCTACCTGAAGAAAATTACTGGTGTTCTTTTGATCCTATTAGTACCACAGTCAGGCAGCTAGACTATTTAAATTTAGTGCAGTGCGTCCTGCTCACAGTGTTCAGCTAAACCTACAAGTTAGTGGGGTGCGTCCACCTCACAGTGTTCAGCTAAACCTACAAGCTAGTGGGGTGCGTCCTGCTCACAGTGTTCAGCTAGATCCGTTTCTGTTATCTTCTTACTGACAGGCAGGCTTGTCTTGTTACAGTAAATACAGCTACCTGAAGAAAATTGCTGGTGTTCTTTTGATCCTATTAGTACCACAGTCAGGCAGCTAGACTATTTACAGTTAGTGCAGTGCGTCCTGCTCACAGTGTTCTGCTAAACCTACAAGTTAGTGGGGTGCGTCCTGCTCACAGTGTTCAGCTAAACCTACAAGTTAGTGGGGTGCGTCCACCTCACAGTGTTCAGCTAAACCTACAAGCTAGTGGGGTGCGTCCTGCTCACAGTGTTCAGCTAGATCCGTTTCTTTTATCTTCTTACTGACAGGCAGGCTTGTCTTGTTACAGTAAATACAGCTACCTGAAGAAAATTGCTGGTGTTCTTTTGATCCTATTAGTACCACAGTCAGGCAGCTAGACTATTTACAGTTAGTGCACTGCGTCCTGCTCACAGTTTTCAGCTAAACCTACAAGTTAGTGGGGTGCGTCCTACTCACAGTGTTCAGCTAAAGCTACCTGTAGAAGGTTGGTGGTGTTCTCATACTACAGGCAGGCAGTTGATTTTGCTAGCTGCAGTATCAGTACATATATATATATATATATATATATATCCCAGCTTAGTGCAGCTACAGGCCATTAGTATGTCTGGAAGGCCAAGAAGGAGAGGCAGACAGTCACAAGCCAATAAGAGAGGGCAAGCAGGCTCTGTGTCTAGTGCTGGTCGTGGAGACGGTGCATCCTCATCAGCACTTGGCCATGGGACACGCTTGGCCTTTTTTTCGGCAGCTGGCCATGTTGAGCCGCAACATGCGGAAGACTTGGTCGAGTGGATGACCAAGCCGTCCTCATCCTCCTCATCCTCTCTCACCCATGCCCAGGGTACTTTGTCTGGCAAAGCAGCGGCCTCTTCTCTCGGCTCAATGTCATCAGTGACTCCTTCCCTAGCCCCACCATGTCCTCCTGAGGAGTCCCTCAAACTGTTTGACCACAGTGTTGGGTACATGCTCCAGGAGGATGCCCAGCGTTTGGAAGGCTCTGATGATGATACTGAGCTCGATGAAGGCAGTAACATGAGCACAGAGAGAGGGGGTGCCCAAGAAGGACAGCAATCTGGCAGTCATGCTCCCCCTGCTGCAGCATACTGCCAGGTTTGCTCCAGTGATGAGGAGGGAGGGGATGATGAGGTCACTGACTCAACGTGGGTGCCTGATAGGAGAGAGGAGGAGGAGGAGGCGGCACATCACCAACGAGGCAGGATGCCCTCCAGGGGCCAGCCTAAGGGCAGCACATTGACTGCATCACACCCCAAAGCTCCACATGTGCAGGGCGCTGCAGTCTCTGCGCGTTATTCAAAAAGTTCTTTGGTGTGGGCCTTTTCTGAAACAAGTGCATCAGATTGCACCGCTGCTATTTGCAACATATGTCTCAAGCGTATCTCACGTGGCCAAAACATCTCCCGCTTGGGTACCACATGCTTGACCAGACATATGTTGACCTGCCATGCAGTTCGTTGGCAAGCGTATCTAAAAAACCCACACCAAAGAACAAAGAGGACCTCTCCTTGCTCCTCATCAGCTGAGATTTCCAACCCCACTAGACCTTCAGTCCTCTCTGAGACCTGCACTGAGAGGAATGAAGGTGTAGAATTAGGTGTGTCACAGCCAAGTACTTGTGGGCAATCTGCTTTTGGTACACCGACGTCAGATTGTACCAGGCAAATTTCCCTGCCCCAGCTGCTGCACCGCCGAAAGAAGTTTGCTCCCAGCCATCCACATGCCCAGCGGTTGAATGCTAGCTTGGCAAAATTGCTAGCACTTCAACTGCTGCCTTTTCAGTTGGTAGACTCTGCCCCCTTCCGTGAGTTTGTGGAATGTGCGGTTCCTCAGTGGCAGGTACCCAAACGCCACTTTTTCTCACGGAAGGCGATTCCGGCTCTCTACCAGCATGTGGAACGCAATGTCCATGCCTCGCTGGACAGGGCGGTCAGCGGTAAGGTGCATATTACCGCTGACTCATGGTCCAGCAGGCATGGACAGGGACGTTACCTAAGTTTCACGGCGCATTGGGTGACTCTGCTGGCAGCTGGGAAGGATGCAGGACAAGGTCCAGTAGTGTTGGAGGTTGTTCCGCCACCATGCCTGCAAAATGATAATGATTGTGATACACCTCTCTCCTCCACCCCCTCCTCTTCTTCTTCCTCCATGGCCTCTTCCTCGGAACCAGCGGTGCTCCGTAGTCGTTCAAGGGGCTACGCAAGTATGCAGGCCAAAAGATGCCATGCGGTGCTTGAGCTGGTGTGCTTGGGGGACAGGAGCCACACTGGGGCAGAGGTTCTGTTAGCTCTGCAGGGGCAGGTTCAGAGGTGGTTGACGCCACGCCAACTTAAGGCAGGAATGGTGGTTTGCGACAATGGCACCAACCTCCTCGCCCTCCGACAGGGACAAATGACCCATGTGCCCTGTTTGGCTCACGTCCTTAACTTGGTGGTGCAGTGGTTCTTGGGCAGGTACCCGGGCTTACAGGATGTCCTGAGGCAGGCCAGGAAAGTCTGTGTGCATTTCCGCCGGTCATATAATGCCAGTGCTCGGCTGACGGACCTCCAAAAGGAGTTTAACCTGCCCAAGAACCGCCTAATCTGTGACATGCCCACCAGGTGGAACTCAACGTTGGTCATGCTGCAGCGGCTGCACATGCAGCAGAGGGCCATCAATGAGTACCTGTGCGACTATGGCACCAGGACAGGGTCAGGGGAGCTTGTTTTTTTTTCCCCACGCCAGTGGGCCATGATCAGGGATGCATGCACTGTCCTGTCACCATTTGAGGAGGCCACGAGGATGGTGAGCAGTGACAGTGCATGCATCAGTGACACTGTCCCCCTTGTACACCTGTTGGAGCACACGCTGCGTGGAATAATGGACAGGGCACTTGAGGCAGAATAGAGGCAGGAAGAGGAGGACTTCCTTAGCTCTCAAGGCCCCCTTTATCCAGACAGTGTTCCTGCATGCCCGCCGATCACACAGGAAGAGGAGGAGGAGGAGGAGGAAGATTGTGTCAGTATGGAGGTGGAGCCTGGCACTCAGCATCAGCAGCAGTCTTTAAGGGATCAGTCCCAAGAAACACATGGACTTGTACATGGCTGGGAGGAGGTGGCTGCGGACCATGTCGTCCTTAGTGACCCAGAGGACTCCGGACCGAATGCCTCAGCAAACCTACGCTGCATGGCCTCCCTGATCCTGCAAAACCTGCGTAAGGATCCTCGTATTCGTGGTATCAAGGAGAAGGACCAATACTGGCTGGCAACCCTCCTTGATCCACGTTACAAGGGTAAGGTTGCGGACCTTATCTTGCCATCGCAGAGGGAGCAGAGGATGAAACATCTTCGGGAGGCCTTGCAGAAAGGTCTGTGCAACGCGTTCCCAGAGACTGGGAGGTTACAAACTCCTGTTTCTGGACAACGTGTTGCTGAGGCTTCGGTCAGTCAAAGAAGGAGCGGTGGAGAAGGTGGCCGTCTGACCAATGCGTTCAGACAATTTTTTGGTCCGCAGCCCCAAGGTATGATCGGTTCCAGCAACCATCGCCAGCGTCTGTTTTACATGGTGCAGGAATACCTAGGGGCAAGATCAGACTTGGACACCTTTCCCACCGAAAATCCTCTGGGTTACTGGGTCTTGAGGATGGATCACTGGCCAGAGCTTCCACAGTATGCAATTGAGCTACTGGCCTGTCCTGCATCCAGCGTTCTTTCGGAACACACATTCAGTGCTGCTGGAGGCGTGGTAACTGATCACAGGGTGCGTCTGTCCACTGACTCGGTCGATCGACTGACCTTCATAAAAATGAATCAGTCTTGGATCACCACCAGCTACCAAGCACCTGATGCTGATGTAACCGAATAATTTTTTTTGAAATCTCAGATCCCTTCAAAGGCTGCCTATGCTGATGCTGAGTGACTATCCCTGAGTAATTATCCTCTTCCTCCTCAATCATCACGCTGATAGCTTGTAAGAACATTTTTGGTTCTGGGCGCCACCACCAGTGCCTAAGGCACAATTTTTCAGCCCCTGTTTAACAGGGGCGTGTAATTACAATTTTTGATGTAATACTATGCAGCAGGGCTCGTTCCTGCATTCCAACTAGAGTGTCTGTGAGGGGTTGCAGTGTTGTGGCACCAGCACCAGTTCCTAAGGCCCATTTTTTCTGCCCCTGTTTAACAGGGGCATGTAATTACAATTTTTGATGCAATACTTTGCAGCAGGGCTCGTTCCTGCGTTCCAACTAGAGTGTCTGTGAGGGGTTGCAGTGTTGTGGCACCAGCACCAGTGCCTAAGGCCCATTTTTTCTCCCCCTGTTTAACAGGGGCGTGTAATTACAATTTTTGATGCAATACTTTGCAGCAGGGCTCGTTCCTGCGTTCCAACTAGAGTGTCTGTGAGGGGTTGCAGTGTTGTGGCACCAGCACCAGTGCCTAAGGCCCAATTTTTCAGCCCCTGTTCAACAGGGGCATGTAATTACAATTCTTGATCTAATATTTCACAGCAGGGCCCTGTGAGGGCTTACAGTGTTGTGGCCACAGCAACACCTAAGGCCCAAATTTCTGCTGAGTATATAGGGCAGGACCCTACTTTCAAACAACTAACTTACAAACGACTCCTACTTGCAAACGGAAGGAGACAACAGGAAGTGAGATGAAATCTACCCCTAGGAAGAGAAATTCTCTCCTGTAAGAGTTAATATGGGAAAAACATTTCTCCTTTCCACTGATGCTTTCCAATCCTTGTTCCACAAAAAAACCCAAATTTTCAAAAAACGTTTTTCATTGGGACAAAAAGTGAGGTGAAATCTTCTGAAGAGGAGGAAAGACAGCAAAACAAATGTCACAGGGGTGATAACCCTTCCCTATGTTTTCCAAAAAGCTTAAAAAAGATTTTTTGGCTAGAGCTAAACACGTTAAAAATGTACCCGTTCAATATTACAAAGAGATTCTACTTAACAACAAACCTACAGTCCCTGTCTTGTTTGCACCGCCTGTATACTGCTGTTCAGAGTATATAGGGCCTGGTGGCCCCACACCTTTCCTTATTTTAATTTGGGTGCAGGGTTCCCCTTAATATCCATACAAGACCCAAAGGGCCTGGTAATGGACTGGGGGGTACCCATGCCGTTTGTCTCACTGATTTTCATCCATATTGCCAGGACCCGACATTACATTAAACCCGCAAGCATTTTTAAATGAGATTTTTCCTTTAAAAATTACATTTGGTGCAGTGACTGTTCTAAACACGGGATACACGCGTAACTTTACAGGCATACTATAGACACCCCTCAGGTACGATATTTAAAGGAATATTTCACTTTTTTTTTTTACTTTAAGCATCATTAAAATCACTGCTCCCGAAAAAACGGCAGTTTTTAAAAGTTTTTTTTGCATTGATACATGTCCCCTGGGGTAGGACCCGGGTCCCCAAACCCTTTTTAGGACAATACCATGCAAATTAGCCTTTAAAATGAGCACTTTTGATTTCGAACGTTCGAGTCCCATAGACGTCAATGGGGTTCTAACGTTCGTGCGAACTTTCGGTCCGTTCGCAGGTTCTGGTGCGAACCGAACCGGGGGGTGTTCGGCTCATCCCTAATGGCTAGTTAATGAATGGCTGCTCAGAACAAACTGACAGAACGCACTGAAAATCAGAAAGGACCTGACAAGCACGACCTGAAAATCAGAAGCAAACTATAAATAGAACGCACTGAAAGACAGAAACAACCTGACAAGCATGCACTGAAGAACAGATACGAACTGGCATACACAACTTGAAAAGCAGAAACGAACTGAAAAGCACGAGGCTGAAAAGCGTGAATCGTCACTCACCAAACTTCTACTTACACAAGATAAACACAGGATTAGCAGGAGCCCAAAGGGTGGCGCATAGCTATTGCACTTCATTTTTTATCGGCTCATTGTACATTCATTATTGTTGGCCAACATTTGTGTGACCGTGTGTATGCAAGACAAGTTGGAGCCAACACCCTTCGGACAAAATTCCACGGTTTTGTTGGCGGAAAGTCCTATTGTGTGTACGAGGCATAACGGGTTTTCTTCTAAGATTGCTCTGTATTTTGCTCCATAAATCTTCCCATAAACTCTGACCAGCTTCCCTGTCCCTGCTGAAGAAAAGCATTCCCACAACATGATGCTGCCACCACCATGTTTCACAGTGGGGATGTTGTGTTCAGGGTGATGTGCAATGTTAGTTTCCCGCCACACATAGCATTTTGACTTTAGATAAAAAAGTTCAATTTTGGTCTCATCTGACCAGAGCACCTTTTTCCATATGTTTGCTGTGTCCCCCAATGGCTCCTCTGAAACTGCAAATTGGACTTCTTTTGGCTTTCTTATAACAATGGCTTTTTTCTTGCCACTCTTCTATAAAGGCCAGATTTGTGGAGTGCACAACTAATAGCTTTTCTGTGGACAGATTCTCCCACCTGAGCTGTGTATCTCTGCAGCTCCTCCATAGTTATCATGGGCCTCTTGGCTGCTTTTCTGATTAATGCTCTCCTCGCCTGTCAGTTTAGGTGGATGGCCATGTCTTGGTAGGTTTGCAGTTGTGCCATACTATTTCCATTTTCTGATGATGGATTTAACATTGTTCCGTGAGATGTTCAAAGCTTGGGAATTTTTTTTATACCTTAACCCTCCTTTAAACTTCTCCACAACTTTATCCCTGACCTATCTGGTGTGTTCCTTGGACTTCATGATGATGTTTGTTCACTAAGGTTCTTTAAAGTGATACTAAAAGTTTTTTTTTAATAACAAACATGGTTTACTTACCTCCTCTGTGCAAGGGTTTTGCACAGAGTGGCCCCGATCCTCCTCTCCTGAGGTCCCTCAGTGGGTCTTCTGGGTCCTCCTCTTCTCGAGTGCCCCCTCGGACACCCACATTCCAAGGGGCACTCGTACGTGTGCGCTCCCAAGTCCTGCTTCTGCGTCCAGGCTCCCGAGTCACTGGATTTGATTGACAGCACCGGGAGCCAATGGCTCCTGCTACTTTCAATCTATCCATTGAGGACCCGAGACATTGGATGGAGCTGCTGTGCTCGTCCCCATCCATGGAAAGTAAGTAAAAGGGGGGCTCTGGGGGGCAGCTACAGCACGGAAGGTTTTTCACCTTAATGAATAGAATGCATTAAGGCAGTGGTTCTCAACCTGGGGGTCGGGACCCCCTCGGGGGTCAAATGATGATTTGCCAGGGGTCACCAAATCCTTGGCTGTTTCTGAAGCCCGCACCGCTCTCTCAGCCTTTTTGTGGCCGCCCAGCAGGGCTGTCCCCGGAGCCCGCAGCCACCCGCCATCTGGAGAAGACCCTATCTCCTGATTTCGCCATAGGTGTCACTGCTACGAGACACCACAATGTCGGAGACACAGTGAGTAACACTACCTGTGATTATAGTTGCCATTAAAAGTCCCCACTGCAGTTCTCAGATCAGCAGATGACCTTGATGAAGAGCACTTAAGTTGGCTGATCAGAACTCCCCACCAACATTGCCACTCATCCCATTCCCCCCACCCCCCACCCCCCCCACCAAAGAGTAAGAGAAGGAATAAAACTATAGAAATACATGGAAGGGAGAGGAAACGAGGGAGAGGAACAAAGAAGAAGGGAGAGAAAGAATAAGAGAAAAAACAAGAAAGATGGGTAGAAAGAGGGATGGGGGAAAAAAACAAGAAATTAGGATAGAGAGAGATAAAAGGGAAAGAAAAGAGAACAAAGAGAAAGAGTGGTACATCCTAAAATGTACCATAAGGGGTTTTAATACTGTGTGAGTGGAAGGGACTCAGGGAGCACTAAATGTCCATCGGTTAGGGGCGCAAATTACTTGTCTTGCCTTGGGTGCTGACAACCCATGCTATGAAAATAATTTTACGGTTGGGGGTCTCCACAACTTGGGAAATTTTATTAAGGGGTCACGGCACTAGAGGGGTTGAGAACCACTGCATTAAGGTGAAAAACACAGACTTTACAACTCCTTTAACAAACCTCTGAGGTTTTCACAGAACAGCGGTATTTATACTGAGGTTAAATTACACACAGGTGGACTCTATTTACTAATTGAGCACAAGTGGAGAGGCACCGTCATTTTAAAAAAAATCTATTTAATAGACAAGGTAAGATCAACTCACATGTGGTATAAAAATGAAAAGCATGGTATCAGAAAGTCGAGATGACGTTCCCACATCCTGTGACAAGATACGTGCTGTGTACGATGACCAGGAATCTTCCGAATGATGTAAATGCCGGCTCCGGAAGAGCGGCCTCAGAATGAGGCTTGGAACACAGTGGAAGGCTGGCAGCAGGGGGACATCAAAAATGGACGCGTTTCATGAGCGTGCGCACTTGGATGCTCTGCAAGTCACGCTCCTTCCTCAGCAGACAAAGTCTGAATACCATAGATAGGGATTAAATAAAGAAAAAAGACACAAGGGCGGAGCTGGATGAGGCAATGAGGGGAAGGTTGGAAGTGATAATGAAATTTGTAGACTAACCAAATTAAGATGTAAATACTATAATATGCAAATAAAAACTATGGATATAGTATGCTGGTCCGGACTGAGTATATATAATACTGGTAGGGGAGAAAAATATGTATGTATAGTCTAAATAAACTAATGGACATATATAAAGTAGAAAAATAAAAACTGTTATTATATTTGCTGGATATGAAAAATGGAAAGAGGAGGACAAGCTAAACCCACAGAGCACCAATGTGCATGCATGGGAAGTATCCATAAATACAATGAAAATTATATAACATATGTAGGGATATATAAAAAAAACGATAACATTATTAAACATAGATGTACATAAATTGGCAGGCGGTACGCATGCTGAAAATGATAAATATATAAGACAGAATGGGTCTACATACAAAGCATATATGATACAAATAATTAAGTGGGATAATGTAATAGCTCGCAATATGCTGGGATAAAATGTGGTAATAAAACGCATATGTATATGCGTTTTCATGCATATAAAATGCATACAAACGCACACACATACCAAATGTACTAATATTTAAATTAGTACCATAAAACCCCGGTCATCGTACACAGCACGTATCTTGTCACAGGATGTGGGAACGTCATCTCGACTTTCTGATACCATGCTTTTCATTTTTTTACTACATGTGAGTTGATCTTACGTTGTCTATTTAATTGATTTTTTAAAAAACGACTGCACCCAGAGGCGCCTCTCCACTTGTGCTTTTTTTCAGCTCCTTGGAATATGGTTTCTTCCCTTAACCACTCCAGCCCCGGAAGGATTTACCCCCTTCCTGACCAGAGCACTTTTTACAATTCGGCACTGCGTCTCTTTAACTGCTAATTGCGCGGTCATGCAATGCTGTACCCAAACAAAATTTTCGTCCTTTTCTTCCCACAAATAGAGCTTTCTTTTGATGGTATTTGATCACCTCTGCCGTTTTTATTTTTTGTGCTATAAACGGAAAAAGACTGAAAATTTTGAAAAAAAATGATATTTTCTACTTTTTGTTATAAAAAAAATCCAATAAACTAAATTTTAGTCATACATTTAGGCCAAAATGTATTCAGCCACATGTCTTTGGTAAAAAAAATGTCAATAAGCGTATATTTATTGGTTTGCGCAAAAGTTATAGCGTCTACAAACTAGGGTACATTTTCTGGAATTTACACAGCTTTTAGTTTATGACTGCCTATGTCATTTCTTGAGGTGCTAAAATGGCAGGGCAGTACAAACCCCCCCAAATGACCCATTTTGGAAAGTAGACACCCCAAGGAAATTGCTGAGAGGCATGTTGAGCCCATTGAATATTAATTTTTTTTGTCCCGAGTGATTGAATAATGACAAAAAAAAAAAAATTTACAAAAAGTTGTCACTAAATGATATATTGCTCACACAGGCCATGGGCATATGTGGAATTGCACCCCAAAATACATTCAGCTGCTTCTCCTGAGTACGGGGATACCACATGTGTGGCACTTTTTGGGAGCCTAGCTGCATACGGGGCCCCGAAAACCCAGCACCACCTTCAGGATTTCTAAGGGCATACATTTTTGATTTCACTCCTCACTACCTATCACAGTTTTGAAGGCCATAAAATGCCAAGATGGCACAAACCCCCCCCCCCAAATGACCCCATTTTGGAAAGTAGACACCCCAAGCTATTTGCTGAGAGGCATGGTGAGTATTTTGCAGCTCTCATTTGTTTTTGAAAATGAAGAAAGACCAGAAAAAATTTTTTTTTTCTTTTTTCAATTTTCAAAACTTTGTGACAAAAAGTGAGGTCTGCAAAATACTCACTATACCTCTCAGCAAATAGCTTGGGGTGTCTACTTTCCAAAATGGGGTCATTTGGGGGGGTTTTGTGCCACCTGGGCATTCCATTGCCTCCGAAACTGTGATAGGCAGTGAAGAGTGAAATCAAAAATTTACGGCCTTAGAAAGCCTGAAGGCGGTGCTTGGTTTTCGGGGTCCCGTGCGCGGCTAGGCTCCCAAAAAGTCCCACACATGTGGTATCCCCGTACTCAGGAGAAGCAGCAGAATTTATTTTGGGGTGTAATTTCACAAATCCCCATGGCATGTTTGAGCAATATAACATTTAGTGACAACTTTGTGCAAAAAAAAAAAAAATTTGTCTCTTTCCCGCAACTTGTGTCACAATATAAAATATTCCATGGACTCGACATGACTCTCAGCAAATAGCTTGGGGTGTCTACTTTCCAAAATGGGGTCATTTGGGGGGGTTTGAACTGTCCTGGCATTTTATGAACAACATTTAGAAGCTTATGTCACACATCACCCACTCTTCTAACCACTTGAAGACAAAGCCCTTTCTGACACTTTTTGATTACATGAAAAAATTATTTTTTTTTGCAAGAAAATTACTTTGAACCCCCAAACATTATATATTATTTTAAAGCAAATGCCCTACAGATTAAAATGGTGGGTGTTTCATTTTTTTTTTCACACAGTAATTGCGCAGCGATTTTTCAAACGCATTTTTTGTGGAAAAAACACACTTTTTAAAATTTTAATGCACTAAAACACACTATATTGCCCAAATGTTTGATGAAATAAAAAAGATGATCTTAGGCCGAGTACATGGATACCAAACATGACATGCTTTAAAATTGCGCACAAACGTGCAGTGGCAACAAAATTAATACATTTTTAAAAGCCTTTAAAAGCCTTTACAGGTTACCACTTTAGATTTACAGAGGAGGTCTACTGCAAAAATTACTGCCCTTGATCTGACCTTTGCGGTGATACCTCACATGCATGGTGCAATTGCTGTTTACATTTGACGCCAGACCCACGCTTGCGTTCGCCTTAGCGCGAGAGCAGGGGGGACAGGGGTGCTTTTTTTTTTTTTTTTCTTTATTATTTTTTTGCTTTTTTATCTTATTTTTAAACTGTTCCTTTCATTTTTTTTTTTTTAATCATTTTTATTGTTATCTCAGGGAATGTAAATATCCCCTATGATAGCAATAGGTAGTGACAAGTACTCTTTTTTGAAAAAAATTGGGGTCTATTAGACCCTAGATCTCTCCTCTGCCCTCAAAGCATCTGACCACACCAAGATCGGTGTGATAAAATGCTTCCCCAATTTCCCAATGGCGCTGTTTACATCCGGCGAAATCTAAGTCATAAAATGCTCGTAGCTTCCGGTTTCTTAGGCTATAGAGATGTTTGGAGCCACTCTGGTCTCTGATCAGCTCTATGGTCAGCTGGCTGAATCACCGGCTGCATTCTCAGGTTCCCTGTTGAGACAGGAGAGCCAGAGAAAAACACGGAAGACGGTGGGGGGGGGGCATTCCCTCCCACTGCTTGTAAAAGCAGTCTAGAGGCTAATTAGCTGCTAGGATTGCTTTTACATGAAAGCCGACCGCTGGCTAAAAAGAATGATACCAAGATGATACCTAAACCTGCAGGCATCATTCTGGTATAACCACTCAAAGTCGTGAATGGCGTACCTGAAGACAAAAAAATGGTTAACAATAAAGCACAGTAAACGGTAAAGTATAAAAAATTGCATACCTGAAAAGCAAACATGATAAAACATAATAACAATAAAACATTGCAGAATATAATACAGTAAAAAAGAGCAGAACAATAGAGAGAGAATAGAGAGAGCGAGAACAATGAAACGACAACTATTTTTTTTATTTTTGTTTGTGTTTTTTTTTTTTTTTTACACTTTTTTTGTAACTGTAACTTTTATAACTGTAACCAGTTCCAGGTTCGGGTCTCTCAAAATGCAATGGCATCTTGGGAGACCCTGTGAAAGTGTGCCTAGTCTGTGCAATGCTGTACCCTACACTAATACTCAACTAGTGAATGGTAGCGTTCAAAACATTCACCAATGCAAAGACCAGGATTATCAGGACAGGAGGGACAATAATAGCGGGTGTCACGTCTATATCCACGCTTGCTCCAGACACAACATCTTTTTTGGGGGGGTTCGTTGGGTAGGGGTACTCGGGAGGACATATAAATGCCTCTCATGCAGCCGACTGCATTTGGTTGGGGATGTGAATGGGGGAAGTACGGGCGCTGCAGAAGCAGTGGGTTCCCAATTAGGATTGGCGAATGCAGCAGGAAGGGCATTATGGGCACGACAGGCCTATGTTTGTCTTTTTGGTGGCAGCGGGACACTACTTGTGCTTGCCACCTCACCAGCTTGAACTGCACTTATGGGACTCGCCACGTCACCAAGTGTTACTGCAGTGCTGGTATGACTATGACCGGGGTGTACTAGGCCGCTGGTGCTTGCCAGTTCACCAAAACGCTACAAAAAAAAGTGACAGTGATCGATCGATACTGCACTTGGGTGGGCTGGGCTGGGCTGGGCGGAGGGGCAAAACGCAGGTGCTAGCAGTTATCTGGGCTGATCCCACTAACACTGCGTTTTTGGGAACCCTAAACTGCTGGGGACGCTAGTATAGATCTGATCGGATCAGATATTGATCCGATCAGATACTATACCACTAAGGGAGGCGTATGCTGCGTGTGTGGGTGTTAGCGGTACTGGCGCTAATCTGCTGCTGCCTGGGGCTGGTGCTTGCCAGTTCACCAAAATGCTACCAAAAAAACTGTTAGCGATCGCAGGGATCAGGCCTGACTCTGCGAACGCTGCAGTTATGCGTTTAGTGTTTTGTAAGTGACAGTGATCGATCGATACTGCACTTGGGTGGGCTGGGCTGGGCTGGGCTGAGAGGAAAAACGCAGGTGCTAGCAGGTATCTGTTCTGATCCCGCTAACACTGCGTTTTTGGGAACCCTAAACTGCTGGGGACGCTAGTATAGATCTGATCGGATCAGATATTGATGCGTTCAGATACTATACCACTAAGGGAGGTGTACGGTGCGTGTACGGTGCGTGCGTGGGTGTTCGCGGTACTGGCGCTAATCTGACGCTGCCTGGGGCGACGCATATCACCGCCGGGCGATCAGGGGGCTAAACCTTTATTCGGTAATAAACGGCGGGTGCCCTGACACTATAAAAAATAAATGAACTAACCAGCGTCACCCGTAACAGTTATACGGTGATCAGTGGTGAAAGGGTTAACTAGGGGGCAATCAAGGGGTTAAAACATTTATTAGATAGTATATGGGGGTCCCTGTCACTATAAACCGCTGACAGCGAACCTAAATATTTACGTTCCTAACTAGCGTCACCAGTGACACTAATACAGCGATCAGAAAATTATTGCTTAGCGACACTGGTGACAGGGGTGATCAAGGGGTTAAAACTTTATTAGGGGGGGTTAGGGGGGTACCCTAGACCTACAGGGGGGTAACACTCACTGTCCTACCACTGCTAACTGTCACAAACTGACATCATGCAGTAATCAGGAAAAAAAAAAAAAAAACCTGCTTGGTGTCAGTTTGTGACTGGGGGGGTGATTGGGGGGGATCGGGGGGCGATCGGGGGGGATTGGGGGTGTTTAGTGTGCCTGGCATGTTCTACTGTGTTGTGTGTGAGTGTTGGTGCACTTACATGTCTTTTCTCCTCGGCGCTGGAATGGAAACTGCCCAGCCGAGGAGAGATGACATCACATCCTCTGCCTCTGTGTACTATACAGAGGCAGGGGATGTTTCTCATTGGCTGGGAGCGATCGCGAGGGGGGGCCACGATCGGATGGTCTCCCCCTCGTCTCTCATCGCTCCCAACCAAATGCCGACCGCCGATGGCACCGGGGGAGGTCCGATAGGACCCCCCGCCCGCGGGAAAGCAATCACGTACCAGGTACGTGATTTTGCCTGCCCATGCCGCTCTGTTCACGTATATAGGCGTGAGGCGGTCGGCAAGTGGTTAATTGATAGCAGCCTTGTGTGCTTCCTGTGGATGTTTTTTTCCCTCTCCCAATACCACTACATAGCTGATTTGCCTGTGTATGCCAGATGGACTATATTGTCAATTACTAGCAGATTTGAACTGGGACTTTTATGATCTCTGTGTTGATGCGCCTATACTTGTGTTCATTTTCGTTTCTATTTACTAATTAGGTGTCTTCTGAAGGCAATTGGTTCCACTAGATCTTAGTTAGGATTATAAGAGTAAAGGGGGCTGAATGCTGCTGCAGGCCACACTTTTCAGATATTTATTTGTAAAAAAAATTGAAAACCATTTATCATTTTCCTTCCACTTCACAATTATGTGCCACTTTGTGTTGGTCTATCACATAACATCCCAATAAAATACATTTACGTTTTTGGTTGTAGGATGACAAAATGTGGAAAAGGGGTATGAATACTTTTTCAAGGCACTGTATAATACAGAGAGGACTGCAAAGCTCCAAATAAAATACATTATAGCAAATTCAATTAAATGTATTTAACTATCATAACTGAAAAGGAAAATGCTAAATTGTCTACAATTCAGGATATATTTTTTACTATTTTGATTGTTTATGCAAAGGAGGTGATCAACATACATTGTATGACAGCCCTCATTAATATCAACTAAATCCATTATGTACCTTTAACACCTCAATACTCTGTAAATTTCCATGAGACACTTTAGTCATTATTAGTCACTATTTAGTCATTATTTAGTCATAAACAACCATAGTCTTTTAGTGGGGGGGGGGGGGTTACTAAAACTGGTGCACACAAAATCCGGTCCAGCTGTGCATAGTAACTAATCAGCTTCTAACTTTAGCTTGTTCAGTTAAAGTGATACAAAACTCTTGTTTTTTTTGGTAAAACATTACAAACATTATACTTACCTGCTCTGTGCAGTGGTTTTGGGCAGCCCGAATCCTCCTTTCCTTAGGTCCCTCGCCGTCGTTCCTGGCCCCTCCCTCCTGCCGCATACCCCCACAGCAAACAGCTTGCTATGGGGGCACCCATGCCGAGCTGCTGCTCTGTGTGTCCATTCAGACACATAGCCATGGTTTGGCCTCGCCCCTCTCTCTCTTTATTGGTTCACTGACTTTGATAGCAGCGGGAGTCAATGGCGCCTCACTGCTGTCTCAGCTAATAAGGAGGGGAGTCCTGGACAGCCTAGACTCTCATGCAACATTGCTGGATCGAGATAGGGCTCAGGTAAGTATGAGTGGAGGGCTGCTGTACACAGAAGATGAATGCATTAAGATAAAAAACCTTCTGACTTTAGACTTGGTTACCTTGTACAGCTGCACCAGATTCTGTGTGCACCAGTTTTGGTACATCCCCCCTCAGAGTTTCTCTTACCCATAACAATTTGTAACCCGACTGAAGTCATGTATAGAATTCCCCAACACAAGTCAAATTGCTGTAGTTGAAAAATATGTATTTTGATTGATTGATCTGTTTTACTGATTTGTCTCTTTTCTTATTAAATAAGTCAGATATATATATTTATTATAATTATCTTTACTATTGTTTTTCAATATGCTGAACATGACTTTTGATATAATTATAGAGCAGTGCTTATGCCGCGTACATACGAGCGGACTTTACGGCGGACTTTGCCCGGCGGACTGGATTTCGTCGGACAATTCGATGTGTGTGGGCTCCAGCGGACTTTGTTTTCTAAAAAGTTGGACGGAATTAGATTTGAAACTTGTTTAAAATTTATCCGACGGACTCTTCTTTCTAGCGGACAAACCGATCGTCTGTGTGCTAGTCCGACGAACTCAAACTGACGCATGCTCTGAAGCAATTACAAGACGGAAGCGCTCGGTCTGGTAAAACTAGCCTTCGTCTTGAAGCTAGCACATTCCTCTTCTGTCGTCTTTTAATACAGCCTTTTTTTTAGGATTGATAATGCGAGAGGAATGAAGTTGTTTTTCTGCTTTATATTCACACAGAGTTCTCACAAACTTCTTTCTTCGTGATTTATCCTCCTGCCATGACTAATCTAATATTTTGTAACAGCCAGATCTCCATAAATTTTTAATTGTAAAATATTTTATTTTTTTTTTTTATTTTTTTTATTTCAACACTTTAGCTATTTTACAATGTGTGTTAAATGCTAACCACATTTTTGGTGTGTATTTTCAAGTTACCACAATTAACATTCATATTTTGTGTTGTTTTAAAGAACCTTAATGAGGTTGTTGTCCCTTGTTCATTAGACATAGGGGGGTGTATTTAACAAATGCAAAATCATTTTTCACTCCAATTGCTAATTATACATATAATTCCACATAAAGAGCATTTTGAAGTGTGTTCGCTGTGGATCCGAGGGGCACATGCAAGGAAGCCCAAACCAAAACAATTAATTTATTTTTGACATGTTTTTCGGAAAAAATCAGCAGAGCTTCCCCCGAGCTTGTTTTTGACAAAAGGCTTAAATCATTTAAGAATATCAAGTGAAACGTTCACTTGAGAAATTGCACACCAAGTGCACTTGTTGGAAGTGCAGTCGCATAAAAACTGAGGGCAAGAGCTTAAATTCGGGGAAGCTCTGCTGATTGATTCCTAAAATCATGTAAAATCAAAATACATTCTTTTTATTTGACAAAAACACACATAGGGGTTGCTTTCCTAAAGGTAAAAAGGCTGTGCATTTTTGAAATTGCATTTGCCCTCTGCAAGAGCAGTTGCTCCCAAGCTTTATTAAATGTGAAGCAGCTCTGCTGACTTCCATCATCCAATCATGTGCAAGCAAAAAGGTTATTTTTTTGGTTTTACTTGCACAGGATTGGGTACTCTTTGCAAAGTCAAGCTTTTAACTAATTTCTGATGCTCTGGAGCAATTGCACTTGCAGAGGGCAACTGCCCTCTGCAAAGTCACAGACTATTTGCTTTTCTAAAATCAACCCCATAGTCTTTTCGACCTGTACCTGCCTACTCCCAAACAAAATGGCGTCTTTTAATCCAAACACATAGGCAAGAATGTAAGGTAAACACAAAAGTATTTTTTTAATAAACACAAAAGTTAGGAAGGCAACACTGGACACACTTTTAGAATCTGGGAAGCCTTTCGTCCCCCAGGACACACATCAAGTTTCACGACAAGAAAATAGGTATCTTGCGACTATAGGGAGCACAGGGAGCACAGTCAGAACAGACAGAAACCAGGCAATCACTTTTGACTCTTCCGTGTAGCCTTCCCTCCACGCTTCTCTGCAGCCTTCCCTCCACGCTTCTCTGCAGCCTTCCTCGGAGGTTGTGCCTCTGGTGGTGTACTTGGGGCAGGAGGAGGAGGAGGAGGAGGAGGAGTAGGAGTGGCTTCATCTGCTATATATGTGTTAGCAGTAAGCTCCCCTCTCAAGCCCTTCTGGTAAGCCTGGAAAAATAGACCCTCACAGAGGAGGCGTTGGCCCTTTTCCAACTCCTGTAATCTGCCGGCTAGATAGGTGCCATACGCCTCCTCTACATTGGGAGGTTTACTCAGGATCCGGCTTGCTTCCCGTATGAGCTCTAGGGATTCCTGCTCTGTTGCAGTCATCCTCCTGGGCCTTTGGTGGAGAATGCGGAGGGGAGGCACCTGACACTCTGTGCGGCTTCTACTTGGCCCAGCCACAGCCTCCTCCTCTCTCCCACTGGGCAAGGCCTCCTCCTCTCTCCCACTGGGCAAGGCCTCCTCCTCTCTCCCACTGGGCAAGGCCTCCTCCTGGCTGAGGTCATCCTGTGTAAAAAAAAGGGACATAGTTGTAATTTTCTGTTATGCAATCACACACAATTTTCAGCTCCTAACTTTCAAAGATAATTACACAAAATAGTAAAGGCTATCTATTTGACCACACCATTATTTCAGATGATCAACAAGATCAGAAGTTACGTATATATTTGGCCACTACTGTCTAGTGATATGTCTACATATTACTCTTTGTGCAGAAGTGATTTTTGATGAAGCACTTTCAAAATTAACACCTTAACATCATTAATAACATTTACACAATCCCAAAATGTTCCAAAAAAGTATACCTGGCTGAAGCTGGGCGCATCCACTTCATCTATAGTGAAAAGGCCCAGTTCATCCTGGGACTCCTCAGCTGGGGTGGAGGTGGATGGAAGGCTGGAGGGAAGGCTGGAGGGAAGGGTGGAGGGAAGGCTGGAGGGAAGGGTGGAAAGGGATTGCCTGGCTTCGGTCTGCTCATCCAGGAATTGCAGTTTGTGGTAATACCACAACTTGGGTACATAAACTTGGTCAGCTGCTGCCCCGGATCTCAGCGACTCCTGGATTTTTCTGTGTTCCCGCTTATACATATTACGCAAGATACCTATTTTCCTGTCCACAAACCTGAGGTCTGCCTGGGGGAGTCGAGTCTTCACAAACTCTAAAAGTGTGCCCAGTGTTGCCTTCCTAACATCACGATTATAATATTGGTGGTGTTTGACCTCCCAGAGGTTTTTCTTCTGCTCATAGAGATCAATGAAATGTGTCAAAAACTCTTCCTCTTTAAAGGGATTCATTATTTCTGCAAGACAAGACACAAGATCAAAACTTAAATGTCAGTCCCAAATCTCAGGATTAGTTTGTGTTGTAATCTAGGGGACACACACGGGGACACACACAAACACACACACACACACTTTAATCTTACCTTCGTTTGTTCCGCTCGCTACTTCCGCACGGACATACATAGGCCATCGTACTAGCTTTATATACACTGCGCATGTGTCATGCTCCGCTGAAAAAAAGTAAGTACTTGTGTTTTACTATTGAGATACAGAACTTGCATGCTGATCCTTATTTTTGGCGGTTTTTCAGCATCGTTCGTAAATACCGTTCTTTGGAATAGATCGGATACTTTAGAAAGTGACGTTATTTTTTCGCCAAATACGATGGTACAGGGTTGGATATACATTTATGGCTTGATAATTTTGCGAATTCCCACAATGAGTTGATGTGGTGTAGATGTGTTTGAAAATATAATGCTTCATCCAAAATGATTCAGTGTAATGTAGGGACAGGACACAGCAGCTGTTTCCACATCTGGACTCACGAGCACTATAGTTAGTGGGAATGATTTAGCAGTCCCACTATTGTTCTTCGATAATGCTTCATCCAAAATGATTCAGTGTAATGTAGGGACAGGACACAGCAGCTGTTTCCACATCTGGACTCACGAGCACTATAGTTAGTGGGAATGATTTAGCAGTCCCACTATTGTTCTTCGATTTTATTTGTGTCTAAATTTACTTAGACTTTTCTTCCGTACGTTTTTTGGCTCTGCGTAACTTCTGCATACTTTCAGCTATTAAAACCATTCAACTATTAAAATGTTCGTCTCTTTTAGCTGATGTGTGGTCATTTTCAAATTTGTTAATAACATTTATACTTTCTTAAATAATAATTTTTTATTCACTTTTTTCAACATTGAATTCAATGGGAGCATGCTTGAAATCCTCAAATTCTTCTTCCGCTCCCAAAAGTTTCCGGTGCTTCATACTTTCACCTAGAGACACCAAACAAACTTTACAATGTTCACTAAATATTCATCTATCTGGCTATATCCTTTCTGTTTGATATTTTTTTTAATTTTGGAGAAAAACCTTTTTGTTTAGAGGTCATTTCGTGACATTTTAGACATTAATCAGAGTGTACTGTGTTTGTTTTGTTGCCATGGTTACCCAAGCTTCTGTTATACACAGGGGGGAGGTGGCTGGAGCATCTCAGCTCTGATTACAGAGCCCGGGGGGAGGGGACAGACACACCATGTACTGATTTATAATATAGGAATATGATGGGGCAGTTTTGATGGCGGTCATTTTAGCCATGTAGCTATTCAGCATTCCCACGCATTTTGCGAAGGAAATGCATTTTCTAGTGTACTATGTGACCATAACGAAATTTTTGAGGGGTAATACACATAGGAGATCATTGAGGTGTCAGCATCTGTGAAAATTTCCAAAAAATATTAAACAACGTTCTACTTTATTTATTAAAACATAAAAGATCAGTGTTTTTTAACTATACCTTTTTTTCTAATCTCATAGGGGAGAAAAGACTCAGACAACAGTCCAAGGATCTCAGGACCCCCCCAAGTCACCAGCCTGAGGCCGAACCTACCCCAAGCCCCAGCCCAAGACCACGCCCACCCGACGAGGAAGGAGAGGTGGAGGAAGTGTGAGAGGTTTCAAGCCCACCAAGTGAGTGACTGACACCCCAGCTTCAGTTTTACTGTATTTTGGCGTGCATATTGTAAACCTTGTTTTTATTCACTCGTTTTAGGTGAGTTTCTGGTTGTGGAAGGCCAAGCGACAGAGCACTTCACCACAGACAGTGCACAAAGATTAATTGGCCAGATTATGCTGTGGAATGGCCACATAGATCAAATGCGTGAACAAATTCACAGCATGAAACTTCGCCTGGACTCCATGCAACAGGAAATGAAGAACATGATTGATGTTTTGGGCCGAATATAATCACGTTTGGCCTAAAAACATCAATCATGTTCTTCATTTCCTTGTGAAGTTATTTTGTTATCAAAAATTTTTTGAATATTTTGGGGGTATACCCAAATTTAAAGTGTGTGATGCACACGGTGTGTCATCATGTGCTATCTTCCATCATGGGTTAGCAATGTACTTGTTTTGTGTTTGCAAACCCTTCATCCTGAAAATTCTTTGGTGGTGAGAGGAACCAAAAATGGGATTGCACACACAAAACACGTACATTGCTCTCCCATGATAGGAGATAGCACATGTTGACTTGACCCTTTCTTAAAGCTCAATTTTGAGCATCTTATAAATGAACAATTTCCAAGGGTGACATTACATGCACCGTTCTCGAAATATTGTTGAACTTTGTAAGTTCATTTATATTCTAATTTTTGTTTCTAAAAACACTGTTGTGTATGTAAATCTTGTTAGATAAAGGTCTATATTTTTGAGAAAAAATGGCTTGAATAATTTACTAAAATAGTATTTTTTTACACAACGTAAAATATTTTTGAAAAAAAATTAAAAAAAAAAAAAAAAAAAACATATGGTAAAAAATGCACCTTTCAATGTGCACCAAGTAAAATTTTTTACCCTATACAATGTGTGTGGCTGTTTCTTGAAGTCAAAATTTAGGGGTTGTTTTTGTGTGCCTGATTAACTAAAGCGAAACGCACTTGACACTACTACAAGTGCACTAGGAGACAGACATAACTTAAAGGTAAACAACAATAAAAACAAGATATTTAGATAAACCAATTTTCTTTTTTATTTTTGATCTAAACTTACAGCTGTTGCTGAATAGCAATGGCCCCCCGACCATTAAAATAATTGACATAACGGTCACGCACTTGACGTGCGGTTCGGGGGGCCAAGCCAATACGCCCAATTTCTAGGCCTGTGAAAGTGCTACTAGACTCTTCCAGTCTGGGCTCAGGCCCAACAGAGGATAGATATGTAGCTGAATGTCTCCTTAAAAAGTTATGCAAGATGCAGCAAGCAAGGATGACGTGGTTGATTTTATAGTCCGCCAAATTAATAGCCGTAAGGAAGATACGGAACCGGCTGGCCAGAATACCAAAGGCATTCTCCACAACCCTTCTTGCTCTGGCCAGCCGATAATTAAATACCCTCCTCTCAGGGGTGAGTGTCCTTTGGGGGAACGGCCTCATCAAGTTCTCACAGAGAGCAAATGCTTCATCAGCAATAAAAACTGAGGGGAGTCCATCCACATTATCGTCATCAGGTGGCAATTCCAGGCCACCGGTCTGGAGACGATGGCACAGCTCGGTCTGTGCAAAGACTCCTCCATCAGACATCCGGCCGTTCTTCCCCACATCCACAAACATAAACTCCAAATGTGCCGAGACCACCGCCATCAAAACTACACTATGGAACCCCTTGTAGTTAAAGAAATAAGACCCCGAATGCGGTGGTGGCACAATCCGGACATGTTTCCCGTCAATCGCCCCGACACAGTTGGGAAAGTCCCAACGGTCAGCGAACTGGGAGGCCACAGTCTGCCATTCCTGTGGACTTGTAGGAAACTGTGGAGTGCAAAAAAAAAAGATAAGGACTTTAATAACAAAAATTTTATTTCAGATTACACCAAAACATTAGTAAACAACAGCAGTCAAATATTAGGAATATGTGTGTTTGTAATTGAAATGTTGAAAAACATAAGGCACACTTATTAAGATTAATCACCCCCTATGATGGCCCATTGATACATTTGAATGTGGGGGAGGGGTTCTAATTAGGTTAACAAACACACCTGACTGGCTGAAACATTAGTGGGGTGGGGGAGGGGTTCTAATTAGGTTAACAAACACACCTGACTGGCTGAAACATTAGTGGGGTGGGGGAGGGGTTCTAATTAGGTTAACAAACACACCTGACTGGCTGAAACATTAGTGGGGTGGGGGAGGGGTTCTAATTAGGTTAACAAACACACCTGACTGGCTGAAACATTAGTGGGGTGGGGGAGGGACAAACAAGACAATGGAGCAGACAATATACATTGTTCAATGGACTATAGTCTAGAGATAAAAATGCACCCAGCATTGCATGGTGGGGAGGTTCATGAAATAAATTAGGCATGTATAGGGCAATAAATTATTAAAATAGGCATTCACAAAGATAAAGGGGACATTCACAGCAGATTGAAAGCATGGCAATTAGGTAAAGAGGACAGTTCTACAATACATCAAAAAACATTTAATACATATCATGTAATGTTAAAGGATAAAACTTACCTTCATATATTCCTTCTGCAGGACCTGAATAATAGCAGAACAGGTCTCAGGGATTATGATCACCAGAGCCTGGGGGGAGATGCCTGTCGAGAACTTTAAGTCCTGAAGACTTCTCCCTGTCGCCAAATAACGTAACGTGGCAACTAGCCTCTGCTCCGCACTGATGGCTTGCCTCATGCAGGTATCCTGCCTGCTGATATAGAGGGTCAGCATAGCCAGCAGACGCTCAAAGATGGGGTCCGTCATCCTGAGAAAATTCCTGAAATCATCAGGATTATTCTCACGGAGCTCACGGAGCAAAGGCATATGACAGAACTGGTCACGCTGGCGCAACCAATTCTTGGTCCATGAACTCCTCCTCGCCCTGTTCATGGACTGGACTCGGGTCAAAGTATTAACCCCAACACCAAGTCCCCACAAAGCACGAACTCGAGAACGAGAACGTCCACTCGACATGGTTTCAAAACGGTCGGCTGCTCAAACAAACAAACTTATAACAAACGCACTGAAGAACAGCAAGGCCTATGAAGAACGACCTGAAAATCAGGAACGAGCGGAGCAGAACGGCCTGCAAGGCAGGTTACGAACTGACCAACACGCACTGAAAAGCAGATACAAACCTCACAAGCACAAACTGAACCGCAGAAAACGAACGAAATAAGCTGAAGTGTGAAAAGCGCGAATCGTCTCTAACCAAACTTCTACTAACACGAGATTAGCAGAAGGAGCCCAAAGGGTGCCGGAGTGGGGCTTGGACTTCCTTTTTCTAGTCCCGTCGTACGTGCTATACGTCACCGCGTTCAAAACCAGCGGACTTTTGCAGTGACCGTGTGTGGCCAAGTCCGTTCGTTTTTAAGTCCGGCGCAAGGAGCAAACAAAGTCCGACGAAAAGTCCGCCGGGCAAAGTCCGTCGTAAAGTCCGCTCGTGTGTACGCGGCATTAGAATACAAAACTTCCTACTGAAGTAAGATGTGCTTGTACAAGTAATCCAACAAACTTCTCTATTATTTTTTTTTAAATGTCATTGGTAAATGATAAATTAGAAACACATTTATTACTTTATGGATACAATGATATAAAAGGTGACTCACCTTTTCCATTACTTCACCACTAGAAAGAGCTTTATCAGCTGGGCATTGACTAATAATAAAGCACGTTCCGTTGTGCAAAACATCTTTTGCTAATTCACAAACCACCCATGTCTCTTTTTAATCCTGGAACATGCTGATAAGAAAATGTACATAGCTTGCAATTACAACATTCACTAGAAAAATACAAACTGTGTAAATACTTTATGCTATGGATGTGCTTAGCTTGCAAAATTAAATCATGCATGTTAAATATTCAATCAAAGTAGGTTGCCTGGAGGAATATAATTTTTTTTCCTGTCTAGATTATTTTCTTTACTTGCTCACTTTATTGCTGTGAATCTAGCTATGTGATGGTACATCTATTCCCATTGTGGGTTCCCAAGAAAAGATTATGATCTTTTTAAAAGCAAAAGTAAAAGAGGGATGAAAAGAATATGAAAGTCATGTCATACATGAGCATTTGTCTTCACAAACTGTGAGTGACATGACTTGCTCCTAAGTGCGGAAGAGATTTGAATGTAGGCCACCAGATTTCCACATCAAAACAAACAGCCTGTTGTTTAACTCACATAAAAGCTATTTTATAGACTGCTACTATTTCATTGGCATTGAATGTTTCCTCTTATTGTGTGTCAAAGAATGATGCTGCTGTGGCTTCCGTTAGGAACCTCAAGGAAAAAAATAGCAAATCATAGAGCAGCGTCAAGGTGAGGAAAGGAACCTTTTATCCAACGAGCTGCAATTACGTTTAGATTCTTATTATCACAAGATATACATTTCTAGAATAGATGGAAATAGAATCTTTCCTTATTTCCATTCCAACCAGCTATCTTGGAAATCTTGTTTGCCATGTTATTAAGAATAATTTAATCTTTATCAAAAAGTCAGGAAATGGAAAAGCGTGATCTAGGCACCTAATAGAAACTGTAATCATATATAGGAGAAAGGAAGAGCAGGTACCCATTCAAAACATTTAAATGTAAATTCAAAATATACTTAAGATTTAATGCAATAAACTATGACTAAATTCTTATGGATGTCATCTAACCTTGCAGATTTAAGTGTTAATTGCAGTTTTTAAAGGTATAACTTAGATGCCCCAAAACAAAAGGCATTGCAAAAATCAATGTCTAACTTTAAAGCATATCAAACTCAAGAATAATGTAATATAGGGGCGCATGCACGAAGCTGGTGGAGACTGACAAGCCCCGCTGAAGTTCCATGACTTAGATGGGACTTAGTCGGATAAGCACTTTGTGCTTGGGTATTAATTTTTTGTTGTTTTATGTTGGTTTCTGTCATGGTTTTAGTTTGTATAAGTTTGTTTCAAAAATTGCTTTAAAAATTAACATTGCTGGTACATGGTATATTGTAGAGATCCTGCTGCTTGTGAGTTACCTCAAATGGTGTTCCTTCAGTCATTTTATTCGGTCATGGCTTCCTAAACCTACATGGCCACTTCTTTAGCTGAAACCTTTTCGGTCCTTTCATGGAATGTCAGAGGCCTTAATTCTAAATTTAAACGGGCACTGCTGATGAGATATTTAAAAACCCACTCTCCACATCTTATTCTCCTACAGGAAACCCACCTCACAGGCAGCAGGGTTTTAACTCTTAAAAAACCCTGGATTCAGAGGGCCATCCATGCGACCTACTCCTCTTATGCTAGAGGGGCTTCAATCCTAATACACAGGAAATTTCCCTGTGTTATTGAGGATGTGTGCACGGACCCCCAGGGCAAGTTTGCAATGGTGGTTTTTTCACACTGGTCTCAGCGATACATAATCATAAATGTTTATATTCCTCCACCTTTTACACATGACTTATTATATAAGGTTTTGGAAAAAGCTGCTCCTTTTTATCCAGCGAAATTACTGGTGATGGGGGACTTCAACTCTACTATCTCTCCAGATTTGGACAGACCAGTCCCATCTAAAAACTATAGCTCTGAGCTATCTATATGGGCACAGGCAATGGGGCTACAGGAGATATGGAGATGGAAACACCCGGCTATTAGGGCATACTCATGCTTTTCGGCCTCACACAGGACTGCCTCACGAATTGACCTGGCCTTCTCCAATTCGATCTTGTTGATGGATGTAATAGGGGCCAAATACCTACCCAGTGGGCTGTCCGATCATAGCCCACTGGTAATCGAGCTTCGCTCGTCTGTACGTCATGTGGAGGCTGGGGGCACAGTGGATTTCCCACCCTGAAGTGGCTGACACTATCCCACCCAGACTAGCTGAGTTTTGGGACCTTAATGAAGGCTCCTCGACCCCACAGATGGTCTGGGATACCTTCAAGGCCTACACAAGAGGGCAATATATTTCAATTATTGCAAGTGTCAAGAAACAGCAGGGCCGGGAAACCTACAGGTTACAACAGATGGTAGAGGATCAAACAGTAATCTATAGTACAGATCCTACAGCAGCTCATTTTGACGCATTAAATGCTGCCCGCAGTTCACTAAACTTACATTTGACGGAGGTTACACGATTGGATATGCATAAAGGTAGACAGCGGCTCTTTGAACAGGGGGACAAGAATGGTCGTTTCCTGGCTATGTTGGCGCAACATGAATACCCATCCACAGTGGTCTCGGGCCTGCGGTCTCCAACTGGGGATAAGGTGACCTCTCAGGCAGAAATCTTACAAATGTTTAATGCCTTTTACCAAACTCTCTATACCTCTGCTCTTCCCCCCGACTTCCAGCCAGAGTTGTTGCAAAATCTCTTAGATCCACTGGCACTTGGCTGGTTGTCGAACGAGGAACGAGAATCGTTGGTACGCCCCTTTTCGGCCCTAGAGGTTTTAAAAATAATACGGTCCTTCCCTTTGGGTAAGGTGCCAGGGCCGGATGGCCTTCCAATAGAATTTTATAGAGCACATGCAGCATTCCTGGCACCCATCCTGGCCCAATTATACACCATCTGTCTATCTAAGGGTGATCTGCCCCTTTCATAGCACCGGGCCTATCTTACTTTGATCCACAAGGACCTTAAGGACCCAGAGCTATGTGCCTCATATAGGCCAATAGCCTTATTGAATAATGACTTGAAAATCTTAACCAAACTGCTGGCTACCCGTCTATATCCATTATTACCTTCGGTTATTGACCCCGATCAAACAGGATTCATGCCTAAAAGGTCAACTGATGTTAATCTTAGGAGAGTCTTCACCAATATTCATGCCCAACATAACAACTCCGGTACAAGGGCTATTGCCTTACTAGATATAGAAAAGGCATTCGACACTGTAGAGTGGCCCTTTTTGTGGGAGACTCTACGTCGAATGGGTTTTCCACTACGGTTTATATCATGGTTGCTGGTGATCTATAGGTGTCCCATCTCATCGATTCGTTTGGGCTCCAGACTCTCAACCCCATTTCAACTGTTTCGGGGAACTAGACAGGGCTGCCCTCTCTCCCCGGCTCTATTTGCTTTAGCTATGGAGCCAGTTGCAGAGGCTCTTCGTACATCGCCTCATATTAAGGGGCTTAGGATAGGCATGCTGGAGGAGAGGGTAGCCCTGTATGCTGACGATATGGTTTTGTTTCTGGGGGATGCGGGTCCATCACTCCAGGGTGCCTTGTCACTCCTCAATACTTTCTCCATAGTAACGGGCCTCCGGGTAAACTGGCCAAAATCTACTCTATTTCCAATAGACCAGGCAGCCAAATTGACATCCTCCCCAGATAGTCCATTAAAGTGGGTTGACTCCTTTAAATATCTTGGGGTTTATGTCTCTGCACAAGCCTCAGATTTTCTTAAATTAAACTTGGATCCGGTAGTGGGGGATATGAAAGTTAAATTCAAGGCATGGAATAATCTCCCCCTATCGGTATGGGGAAGGGTTAACTTGCTTAAAATGAAGGTCATCCCCAGACTCATATATTTATTCCGCCATTCCCCGCAGTGGATTCCTAAATCTTTTTTTACTAAACTAAACCAACGTTTTTCGGAGTTTCTTTGGGGCTCCTCACCACCGAGATATAAGTTATCTACATTGATGAGGCCACTGTCGCGGGGTGGTATGGCCTTTCCGGACTGCTACAAGTACTTTTTGGCGACACAGCTGGTGACAGTGGTCTGGTGGCTAAATCCTGATAAAACCAATGTGGCCTCCGCTTTGGAGGCCACAGTGGCAGGCTCCTGGGAATCTCTTCGATACTTAATTTACAGAGGCCCATGTGCCCCACACTCATTAACTCCGTCTATGCTCACTACCTTACGGGCTTGGAAAATGGGTTTGGTTATTGGAAAACACAGCCAGATGGAAATTTCCCCTAATGCACCCCTATGGTTAAACCCCAACCTACCACATTTTTACAAATCTATTGACCCTCAGATATGGACTAGATATGGTATAAAACTAATTTCACAAGTGGTGTCTTGCACCTCATTGCTTTCCTTTTGTCAGCTTTCCTCTCAATATAATCTTCCGCAGCATTATCAGTTCCGTTATCTTCAACTTTTGCACGCTTTCGAAGCCCAATTTCCACGTTCGTCCTGTACACTAATACAGTCTAAACTGGAGACTACTCTTAGATCCGGTTGTACAAAAAAACCTACATCTCATATATATCAGCACCTAATCTATGAGTCTTTGCCTCCGTTGGACGGTCTTTTGTCCCGTTGGCAGCGTGACATTCCAGCTTTGAATAGCGAAGATTGGGATAATGTTTGGGACTTCCCTTTTAGTTCGCTAGTCTCTATACGTGACAAGTTAGTGCAATTTAAAATAGTCCACCGGGCGTATTTCACTCCTCACAGACTTCATTTGATAAATCCTGCCCATTCCCCTAAATGTTGGAGATGTAGCTACATCCCTGGAGATTTTTCTCATATCTTTTGGCATTGTCCAAAGATACAACAATTTTGGGGGGAGGTCCTAGGTCTAATCAATAAAATTGCATTCACCAATCTACCACTATCTATGGAGGTCTGTATGTTGGGCCTAATAAAAAAATTAGTTCCTACTGTAGCTAAACGCACGATAATTGGTTTACTTCTATTTTACGCTAGGAAAATCATAGCATTCCAATGGAAGAAGCCCTATCCCCCCACAAATGTCCAGTGGAAACGTTTGGTTAATGATAATCTTCCATTATATAAAGATACTTATTTTAATAGAGGCTGTCAAATGAAATTTAATAAAGTTTGGAGTGGGTGGCTGGAGGAAATGAACATTGCTTACTAATGCTTGACTAGTTTCAGTTACGATACCATAGAATTGACGACTAAATGTAGTTAATAGGTATCGGCTCCTATGGGCAGTGAGGGGGTGGTCCAAAAAATTATTATTTTTTTTTTTTTTTCTCCCCCCGCCAAAGCCTACTTCTTAGCAGGAGGAAAGGGGTACTACCCTTTTATACCCATATACTACAACTGTATTGCATGTATGTATTTTTTGCTTTTTTTAGCTGATGTACTCGCGATATTACTTGTACAAGCTAAATAACCAATTTGTATATGTCTTCATGTCTTTGTGTCTTATAAGAAAAAATTTGAATAAAAATAGATTTAAAAAAAAAAAAAAGAAGTTCCATGACTCACTTACCTTCACAGAGGTAAAGGGAACAGAAAATGGTACTCGGGGTGCCCTCCTGAAGAATAGTATTAACCACTTCAGCCCCAGACTATTTGGCTGGTCAAAGACCAGAGCGATTTTTGCAATTCGGCACTGCTTCACTTTAACTGACAATTGCGCAGTCGTGCGATGTGGCTCCCAAACAAAATTGACATCCTTTTTTTCCCCACAAATAGAGCTTTCTTTTGGTGGTATTTGATCACCTCTTCGGTTTTTATTTTTTGCGCTATAAACAAAAAAAGCGACAATTTTGAAAAAAATGCAATATTTTTTACATTTTGCTATAATAAATATCCTCAAAAATATATTAAAAAAATTGTTTTCCCTCAGTTTAGGCTAATATGTATTCTTCTACATATTTTTGGTCAAAAAAAATCTCAATAAGCATTTATTGATTGGTTTGCGCAAAAGTTATAGCGTCTACAAAACAGGGGATAGTTTTATGGCATTTTTATTAATATTTTTTTTTACTAGTATTGGCGGCGATCTTCGATTTTTTTTGAGACTGCGACATTATGGCGGACAGATTGGACACTTTTGGTGCTATTTTGGGACCATTTACATTTATACAGTGATCAGTGCGATTAAAAATGCACTGATTACTGTGTAAATGTGACTGGCAGTGCAGGGGTTAACCAGTAGGAGGCACTGCAGGGGTTAAGTGTGTCCTAGGGATGTGTTCTAACTGTGGGGGGGATGTGTCACGACACTGATCACCACTCCCGATCACAGGGAGCTGTGATCAGTGTCCTGAAACTAGGAAGAACAGAGTAATGCTTGTATACATAGGCGTGCGCACAGGGTGTGCCAGGTGTGCCAGGTTAACCACTTCAGCCCCAGACTATTTGGCTGGTCAAAGACCAGAGCGATTTTTGCAATTCGGCACTGCTTCACTTTAACTGACAATTGCGCAGTCGTGCGATGTGGCTCCCAAACAAAATTGACATCCTTTTTTTCCCCACAAATAGAGCTTTCTTTTGGTGGTATTTGATCACCTCTTCGGTTTTTATTTTTTGCGCTATAAACAAAAAAAAGCGACAATTTTGAAAAAAATGCAATATTTTTTACATTTTGCTATAATAAATATCCTCAAAAATATATTAAAAAAATTGTTTTCCCTCAGTTTAGGCTAATATGTATTCTTCTACATATTTTTGGTCAAAAAAAATCTCAATAAGCATTTATTGATTGGTTTGCGCAAAAGTTATAGCGTCTACAAAACAGGGGATAGTTTTATGGCATTTTTATTAATATTTTTTTTTACTAGTATTGGCGGCGATCTTCGATTTTTTTTGAGACTGCGACATTATGGCGGACAGATTGGACACTTTTGGTGCTATTTTGGGACCATTTACATTTATACAGTGATCAGTGCAATTAAAAATGCACTGATTACTGTGTAAATGTGACTGGCAGTGCAGGGGTTAACCAGTAGGAGGCACTGCAGGGGTTAAGTGTGTCCTAGGGATGTGTTCTAACTGTGGGGGGGATGTGTCACGACACTGATCACCACTCCCGATCACAGGGAGCTGTGATCAGTGTCCTGAAACTAGGAAGAACAGAGTAATGCTTGTATACATAGGCGTGCGCACAGGGTGTGCCAGGTGTGCCTGGGCACACCCTAATCACCCCGTGTGGTGCATATTGCCAATGTTTAGACCCCTGATATTTTACCAAATAAATGAAAAAATCTTTTTTTTTCTCCTAAAAAATTGCAAAAAAAATAATTAAAATAGTATTGCAACTGCCCTACTGACACCACCAGTATCTGCCCTTATGACACCATTCACTGCTGTCCTGACACCTTCCGTATATATACACACACATGCATATGTGTTTGAGCTTTGGGGTGCACACCCTAATGCAATAGGCTGCGCACACCTATGCTTGTATACATCAGCATTTCCCCATTCTTCCTCTCTGTGAGACGATTGCGAGTATCCCTGCGGACATCAAGTCTGCGAGACCCGCAATCACACGCCGGCGGCGCACGCCCACAATGCCGCGTCTTAAAGGGCAATGTATAGGTACAATAATATAATATGCCTGTACGTGCCCTTCTGCTGATGTATATCGGCGTGAGCCGGTCAGCAAGGGGTTAAAAAGATGTTCAGCCCAGAGCTGTAACGAAAATGGCGCCACCCCCTTCTCCTTACACAAGCACATCACAAGCTGCTATTAAATCCCTTAGACTAAATAAACACCCAGGCCCAGAAGGCTTTTCAGCCAAGTATTATAAGAAGATTGCTCATATCCTAGCTCCATTATTGACCAAAGTCCCTAATTCTCTTTTTGATAGACACACTTTTCGACCTGAAACTCTAATAGCACTTATTTCAATGATTCCCAAACCAAATTCAGATGAAACATCTTGCTCCAACTACAGACCTATTTCTCTACTTAATTTAGACATTAAACTCTTAGCAAAAGTTTTAGCAACATGTTTAAACAATATAATAGAATCTTTAATACATAGAGAAGAGTAGGCTTTATCCCAAGGTGTCAATCAGGAGATAATATACGTAGGGCAACATTACTGATACATGCTGCCAAAAAAAAGATGAATTTCTCTTTGCCTCTTATCCTTAGATGTCAAAAAAGCATTATGTCCAACAATGCTGGGTATTTGGTCCCCATTTCCTTAGTTGAACCTCATCATTATATAACAATCCCAAAGCCTTTGTAAAATATGCAGGATACAAATCTAATTTATTCAATATCTACAGAGGAACTCATCAAGGTTGCCCACTGTCTCCACTTTTATTTGCCCTCCACATCGAACCTCTTGCTCGATCAATTCGCTCTGACCCTTCTATTAAAGACCTTGAATTAGCTGGACATCAACATAAAATTTGCTTATTTGCTAAAGACATTTTAATTTTTATGTCCTCTCCACATATTTCCGCTCCCAACCTTATCCAGAAATTGAATCATTTTGCCCACATATAAGGCTTAATCATTAACCTTTAAAAATCTTTGGCACTTAATATTTCCCTATCTCCTTCAGAAGTACAACAAGCACAGGCATCTCTTCCCTTCTCATGGTCCACTACTCGCCTTTCTTATCTAGGAGTCACCCTTACACCCAATCTTACTGAACTCTTCTCAGCCAATTTCCCACCTATTTTACGTCACATTACTTCTTTATTGACACAATGGTCTTCTCTCCCCATATCCTGGATAGGATAAACATTATTAAAATGACTATATTGCCAAAAATCCTTTATCTTTTCCGGGTTCTGCCCATCTCTGTTCTGGCATACTTTTTAAAACTATTGCAGCGTAAATTAACAAAGTTTGTTTGGGGCTCTTCAAAACCCTGTTTATCTAATCATACTCTCTACCTTCCAAAATGTAAAAGTGGTCTCGGATTTCCTAATCTATCTATCAATTATGCGGTTCATCTGGCACAAATAACTAAATACATGCAACCTCTGAAATCCCACTCTGGGTAACTCTGGAGTCAATAGATTGTGATCCATTATCTATTTCTAATCTCTTATGGCTAATCCTATTACCAAACATTCTTTTATTATTTGGAATAGATTTGGAATAGATTTAAATTAGCCAATGGCCTACAATCTCCACATATCCCACTTATATCGTTCATTAAAAATCCCCTTTTCTACCCTGCTTGGACCTCTCCTAAATCCTTTAAAGCCACCTCTAAATTAACTCGACTACACGATCTGATAACGTTGACTTTGTTTATACCATTCCCTGACTTATGTGAAAGACAGGGACTTACAAATTCAGAACATTTTAGATACCTACAAATAAAAAAATTCTTTACACCCCATATCCAAGGAAAAAATACACTTGATAAATTGTCATGTTTTAAAAGCATATGTAAAAATGATCTCCGTGCAAAAGGATTTATGTCGACCCTCTATGCCCAACTCATTACTAAACCTGATTTTGCTTTGGGTTGTGACTCCGCCCCCACAACATGATAGGACCATATAGCTATAAATTGTAGAGAGAACCCCCACCCCAGTATTCTCCATATATATCACCTTAGAAGGGTGGGAGATTGTATGCTGCCATGAAGATACGACAGGAAAGGAAAATTACGGAAAGGTGAGTATACAATTTTCGTTTTCCTGTCGCATCATGGCAGCATACACTTTGGGGAGTAACTCGCAAAGACTGGGTGGGAATTCAAACTAAGTTTATTAACAAAGAATAGAAGAATTGGCCTGGATAACGGATCTTCCGAAATCCACTGTGGATAAGCAGGCGGAATCCACCTTGTAATGGGACATAAAGGTGTTCCTGGAAGACCAGGTAGCCGCTCTGCAAATTGTCTCCGCCGAGACTCTACAATATGCCGCCCAGGAGGTTGCCACTGCCCTGGTGGAGTGTGCCCTTAAGCCCTCAGGTATTTGATGGTTACTCAGTGAATAAGTCCTCTTGATGGTGTTTACTAGCCATGAAGCAATGGTGTGTGAGGATGCCTCTTGACCTCTCCTGAATGCATGCGGAATGATTAGGAGGCTCTCTGACTTTCTGATGGATTTGGTTGCCGAGATATTTCAAGATGTTACCTTTGACATCTAGTGGGTGAGGATCTCCCTGATCCGTGCTGAGTGCTGGAAGATTAATCTCCTGGTTGAAATGAAAAGATGAGGATATCTTGGGGATGAAACGATCCGAAGGTCTTAGGACTGGCCTGTCTGGAAAAACAACCAGATATGGTTCACTAACCATTAGAGCTTGCATCTCTGACACCCTCTTCGCCGATGTTATGGCTATTAAGAATGAAACTTTCAGCGTTAGATCCCAGAGGGATATGCTCTCCATTGGGAAAAAGGGTTCCTTGGATAGTGCCTCCAAAACGACTGAGAGATCCCAGACTGGGAAGGATGGTTTTCTGGGAGGCCTCAGTTTTAGACAGGTCCTTTGGAACTGAATCACAAGAGGATCTTGCGCCCATTTAACTCCTGTCAAGGCAGACAGGGCCGATACCTGGACCTTCAGGGTGCTTGAGCTAAGGCCTTTTTCTAGGCCTAATTGAAGAAATTCCAAGACCTGAGACACTGATGGGGAGGACGAGTCCCAACCTTGCTGTTGAGTGAAGGAGACAATTTTTTCCCAGACCCGTCTGTATGTGTTGTTGGTGGTATGTCTTCTGGCCTGGAGTAAGGTATCCACCACCTTCTGGAAACAGCCTTGCTCTAGGTACCTAGCCCTTTTAGTCTCCAGGCCATCAAATGTAGCTTCTCCGGGTTCGGGTGAAGAAGATGACCCTGGGAGAGCAGGTCCATCGACAACGGGAGAGGCAGGGGATCTGCCGTGTTCAGCTGCATGAGGGTAGTAAACCATGGCCTCCTTGGCCAGAAAGGAATTACTGCTACCACCAATGCCGTTGACTTCTTGAGCCTCAGGAGGAATCTCGCTATGAGAGGAGTCAGAGGGAAAATGTACCCCAGGTGAAAATTCCAGGGGTGTTGGAGGCAATCCGTCCCCTCCGCCGAAGGAAATGGTATCCTTGATAGAAATCTCTGGCATTTTGTGTTCTCTGATATGGCAGCTAGGTCTATCTCTGGGGAACCCCAGGTCCGGGATATGAGAGCATAGACTTGGGGACTCAGAGACCACTCGTTGTTGGAGGAGAAATTCCTGCTCAGCGAGTCGGCCAAGGTGTTCTGGACTCCCGGAACATAAACCGCCCTTAGGTCCAACAGATTCAGCTGTGCCCATTCTAGAACAGGACGGACCTCCTGCATCATGGACCTGCTTCTGGTGCCCCCCTGTCTGTTGATGTAGGCGACAGCCACCTTTTTGGAATTCGGTATGGATAGGGATATGTAGATATGCGTCCTGGAGGTCGATTGAAAGCATCCAATCTCCCAGGTTTATTGCTTGGAGGATTGATTGAAGACTTTCCATCTTGAACATTTCTATTTGTATTGACCGGTTGAGGTTTTTTAGATCCAAGACTGGACGAAAGTCCCCTGACTTCTTTTTCACTAAGAAAAGAGGGGAATAGAAACCCTTGCCTCTTTGAGATAGTGGTACCTCCACTATTGCTTGTTTTTTGGAGCAAATCCTGAATATACTGGACTAAGGATAGTCTTTTTTTCTTGAGAAGGAGGAAGTCTGGTTGAGCAGAATTGATCTCTTGAGGGGCGACCTCTGAATGCCCACCTGTGCCCGAAATGAATGGTGGACACCGTCCATGGGTCTTTTATCATTCCCGCCCAAACCAGCTTGAACTTTGTGAGTCTGGCACCCACTACCGCTGGTTGGGCGGGCGAACCTTCAAAAGGACTTCTGGTCATTGGAGGCAGGGGTTTTGGGCTTCTGGAATTTGAGGAAGGACGTCTGGGGGTTCTTCCAACTCCTTCTGCATTCCTTCCCGAGTCTATAGGATTTTGCATCCCTGTATCTCTCCGGAAGATTACGCTTAAAGGGAGGTGGCCTCTGTTGTTTCTGCCTTCTGTCTGATGGTATGAGACCCGACTTCCCGCCTGTCACCTTTAGAGATTGCAGTATCCAGCTTCGTCCCGAAGAGGTTTACCCTATCATACGGAATCCTGCACCAGTTGGATTTTGAGGCAGGGTCAGCTGACCAGGGTTTAAGCCATAGCGCCCTTCTGGCCATTACAGTAGCTAACATGGACCTTGATGCGGATCTAATAGTATCCACGGAGGCTTCTGCCACGAAATCTCCTGCAAGGCTAAGTTCTTGTAAGGCCTTAGTGATCTGCTCTTGATCTGCGCCCTCAGTGACGTGTCTTGCCGTAGCTGAAGACCAGCTGGAGATAGCTTTTCCGACCGCAGCTAATGCCACCGCTGGTCTGCAGGCACCTACTGCAAACGGGTAAGCCCTCTTAAGGTCTGTATCACCTTCCTGTCGAGCATGTCTCTGAACGTCACTGCATCTTCAATGGGGAGCGTCACGTGCCTGGCTAGACGCATTAAAGATGCGTCCACTACTGGAGGAGAAACCAAAGGGGATACTTTGGGTTCCTTGAGCGGGTACAGTTTGGTAAGTCTGTTGGACGGACTAAATTTCTTTTCTGGATTCTGCCACTCCTCCTTAATCAGCTCATCTAACTCATCGATGAACGGGAAAGCCTCCGGAACTTTCTTGAGGTTTGGGAAATACTTCCTCTGTTTCTGCTGTACCTCCTTAGGCTCCTCCCAGTTTATCGCTTCCTTAACCGATCTGACGAACAGTTCTATGAGCGCAAAATCAAAGCCAGCTGATGCTTCTAGCTCCTCATCATCCGACGGGAATTCTTGATCTCTTGATGTACTGGGATTGGTAGGTCAGGCGCTATGGGCCATAAACTCTACATCAGGAGTTGAGACTTGAGACTCCAGTGGGTTCTATGGAATCCAGCTCTTTCTCCCTGGTGGCTTCATCCATGCACCTGTGACAGGCCAGTTTATCTGGGAGGGCTGTGGCCCCGCATACCCAACATGCGTTTCCGGCTGGCCGGGAAGGGTGCGCAGAAGATTGGTGTCTTCGTGCAGGGGATCTTCTGTGGTAGGAACGGCTATGTCTTGAATAGAATCGACTCCTTCTACGGCTTCCCCTGTGGCCTGAGCGACTTCTTCCGCGTGAGCGGCTGCGTCTATGGCCGGACCGGCTTCTCCTGTGCGAAGACTCTCTTCGCCTTGACTTGGATGATCTTGCGGACCTGACAGGGCTGACCAATTAGGCAGCGTTAGTACGATCCTGCTCTCTTTTTCAATCTTCTCTACTTACCACTGGAATCCCCCCCCTTACCTATTAGGCTGATGGTGATCTGCTGGGGCAGCGGCCTCCATAGGAGAGGAAGGTGAGCACCTGAGAGGGATACAGGAAGGTAAGAGCATGCAAACAGACCCCAAAAAGACAGTGCATAGGTAACAGACACTTACCCAGAGGGGGGGGTACTTCAAGAATGCAGCAAGTTGAAAAAAACAGCAATCAGAAGTCTTCCAGGAAGCAAGGAGAGCTCAGAATGACAAACAGAGCTTTTTGAAATTGCCGCCATGGCCGCCGAGGTCACGACCCGCTCGCGCATGCGCAGTAGCGGCGCTGGGCACTCGGCGCTCGGCGCCATCTTGGATACTGGCAAAACCGAAAGGACGCCCTGAGGGTGCACACTGCGCATGCGCGGAAGCGCCGAGATGCTAGGGAAGCCTGTAGAGAGACACAGAGGGACTACAGAGCCCAGCAAAAGATAAAGATGAAGGAAAAGAACCTGGAGACCGCTGCACCACAACTAAGCCTGTTTAAGGCTTATACTGGAGCCGCAACATACCCCCAAGATCACCAGAGCGGGGTTCCTTCCATCTAGCTCGTTTAGAGGCTGTACAGGTAAGGACTTCCACCCAGGAAGTCGGTCCTGACAGGTGAGGAAAAATAAGAGAATACTGGGGCGGGGGCCCTCTCTACAATTTATAGCTATATGGTCCTATCAGGTTGTGGGGGCGGAGTCACAACCCAAAGTGTATACTGCCATGATGCGACAGGAAAAAACAATAGCTAAAACCTGGAAATCTAACAATTTGGTATTAAATGAAACCAAGTATAAAATCAATGATTGGCTGGGGCGTGACCGAAAGCGGACGGAGCGGGCGGAGGTGATGGGTGGCGAGGAGTGAGAGTGTGTGGTTACCCTGCTCCACGTAGTATACTGGCATGATTTGCGGACCCGCTGCAGCCCTCGGTGCCACTCGTATCCTTCCTGCTGTGGACCTGCATATCCTATCCTGCTTGTAGACATCCAAGCTGAGACAGCGCGGTGCTCCTGTGCACCAGTCGCATGTCCCGGTGGACGCTCGTAGCCGGTCTGTGGTGGGGAAATCTTGCGAGATCTCAGGAGACAACGGAAGGAGAGGAGGAGAGGAGGGATGGCCATTGCAGGAACGACGCCGGGAGACAGCAGAAGGAGCTCGCTGGACATACTCTGAAACTGTGCTGTAAGAAAGAAAGTAAAGAGAAGGGGAGGTGGAAGAAACTATCTTGTCTCGGTTGAGGAGTTTAAAGATAGGAACTGGACATCAAAGTGAGTGATTGACTCCCTGAACCAGCTGAACAGCAGAATGGAGGTACTACCTTATCTTTTCCTATGTCATAGTCTCCTTGCTACAGTAAGCTGAGGCTTAATAGGGGGAAGTGAACTGTTTATCTGTTGTGCATGCCTGTGGAGAGATTAATATACTGCACGTAGAAAACACTGCTATATGCATGTTAGACTGTGAGAACTGAGATAACTCCCTGTTTAAAGTGAGCAGGGGTTAATTTATAGGCACATGAAAGGTGATTATGGCATGTATATCTCCCCTGTGTTGATGTGCTATACGGCATTTCCTGTTACCTCAGTGCTGCAGAAATCTAAGAACGGACTTTAATCCAGTGGGGGTTGTGTGGTGGTACTTTTGCTTGTCAGTTAAGGACCTCCCTTGCCTTATTATATAAGCCTCAAGAGCAGACAGGCATCATGACGACTCGATCAACTAAAGAAAAAGAGAAGGATAAAGGGGCTCAGTCTGCTGTGGCAGGTGCAACGGCGGCGTCCGTGGCGGCAACCGCCAAGCTAGAGAGAATGGTCCATACGGCGGAACATACTCCGAATAAAGGGGGACAGCAAGGGCAAACAAAAACAGTAAGGGACAGGAAGAGCCAGGGGCTTCCGAGTATGCCAGTAGGTGTCTCTGGTATAAAGAATCATACTAGTAAAGGGCCAGGAGGAGCCGGGAAAGAAACAGAGGCCCCTGTTACTATAATACCCCCAGCAGAAAGAGAGCCATCGCTAAAAGACATTCTTGTGGCAATTAATACATGCAAACACTCCTTGGGGGAACTAGGAGATCAAATGAAGGAGATCAAGGAGGAATTAGTTCTGGTGCGACATGAGCTCAGGAAAACGGCGGAAAGAGTAACGGAAGCGGAAAAAAGAATAAGTCTGTTAGAAGATGATGTGTACCCTATGGAACTGGAAATCAAAGTCTGGAAAGAGAGAATAGACAATCTGGCGGGAAAGTTTGACGAAATGGAAAACAGACTTCGTAGGGACAATGTGAGGGTGGTGGGATTGCCTGAAAGGAGCGAAGGCCTAGATCTGATAGTATTCCCAGAGGGCTGGCTGATTGAAACTTTTGGTAGAGAGACGTTTTCTCAGCAGTTCTCAATTGAAAGAGCGCATAGAGTTCCATTTAGGCCCCCCCCAAAGGAAGACCCCCAAGACCGTTGTTAGTGAAATTTTTAAATTTTAAGGATAAAGTCAGGCTACTTCGAAAGGCTAGAGAGATGGGGAAAGTTTTATATGGTGGTACTAGGATTTCAATATATCCAGATGTTTCCCCTGACCTACAGAAGCGCAGAGCTGAATTCTTATGCCCTTCTGTACCCCGCCAGGATTCGGATAAACGCACTGGGAGGAAGCCAGATTTTTGATTCTCCTGCCAGTGCGCTGGCATGGTTGGAAGACAAGAAGGATCAATTGTCAATGAAATAGTTGTGAAAAATGGTTTGAATATATCACATATAGGTGGGGAAGTGTAAAAGAAAATTAATATAGCTTATGTGGAGCAGGGATAGGCTCAGACACGGGTATAATGGAAGTTGGATTTGGATGGGGGTGGTTTAAAATAAGTGTCTATGTAGTTGCAGTGATGGGGGGGAGGGAGTTGGGTGGGGGGAGGGGGGAAGGGGGATTGGGAGACATGAGTTCGGTGTGGGTGGGGTGGTATGGGACGGTCATTAAACAAGCCTCAAGGGGTAACCTAGAATGGTATGGGTTGGGTGGGGGGGGATACTTTAAAATTCTGAGTTGGGGAGGAGGGGAGGGAGGAAGGGGGGGGGGTAAAGGGAACACAAGAGGAAGAATACATGGGAGGGTACGAGTGGGTACACTGAATAATAATAAGAAATTATACGGTACACTAGTCTATATAATAACACACTTGGCACAACAAAAAATCAGGTATGACATCTGGTACACTGGGTTATGTAATGATATGCAGGGCACAGTAGAATATGGGTATATTAGGAAAGTGTGGAGTGTGGGAATATGGGTATGCTCGGTAAATAAAAGGATCACTAATTTAGTATTTGATAAATAGGGAAATTATTTTGTTGATAATGGGGAGTAAAGTAGAACAAGGGGTAGATTAGACGCAGGTGGCGTTAGTGACGGTTGGAGTCCTGGGTTTAATATGGCAAGACATCCTGCGATGTTTTTCTCTCCTTGTAGTTTTTTCTGTAGTGGTTGCTGATAATCATGTTATAGTATAGTCAATGGTATTGAATATCGGATCATGGAATGTCCATGGGTTAGGTACCTCTGTTAAAAGGGCTGCTGTTTTTGATATGCTGGATATTTTTAAAGTGGGTATTGCCTGCTTGCAGGAGACACACTTGACTAACGACACTAAATGTCAAATAAAGAATAAGCACTTTCAGTACCAATACCATGCGGTACACACTTCGTATTCTAGAGGTGTGTCGGTGTTTATTGGTGGAGGGGTAGTGTTTACCTGCAAGCAGTGCAAGATAGATGGGGAGGGCCGTTATATTTTTCTACATTGTATAATAGAAAATCAGGAATGCATACTTGCAAATATTTACATCCCCCCTCCTTTCAAGTTAGATGTTCTGTACTGTTTATTGGAGTGTGTAGCTGATAGACCTAGCATACCAGTAATTGTAGTTGGGGACTTCAATACCGTTATTAACAAAAAAATGGATAGGTTTCCCCCAGGTAATCAGGGATGGGGGCCACAAGAAAAGCGTATGGGTCAATTTCTTGAAAAAGTTGAATTATTGGACCTCTGGAGAATACGGAACCCGGTGGTACAGCAATTTTCATGCTACTCGGGTTCCTATTCCACACTTTCAAGAATCGACCTTATATTGGGCAATAATTTAGCCTCCCAAATAATCAAAGATATAGTCTACCAACCTAGGGGGGTGTCGGATCACTCACTGTTGACAGCTACGGTAAATATAAGAAATAATAAATTAGGCGGGTTGTGGAGGATGAACCAAATATGGTTCGAAATAATAGAAGTTCAGAATGAGATTATAGACAAGTTGAAAGAATTTATAGACTTTAATATGGATACAACAACAAGAGGGGTGATGTGGGATGCATTAAAGGCGTATCTGAGGGGTTTACTTATCCAGCAGGTTTCAAGGACAAAAAAGACATAGTTGGAATGGGAGGTTAAGATCAGGGCAGAGTTAGCAGCGGCTGAAAGGGAATATGTGAAGGAGCCATCCTCCAACACTCGTAGTATGTGGGAGAATAAGCAACAAACATATAAAGAGGTAATGGTCAGGAAATCAGAAAACAAAAGACTGTTCCAAAAACAAATAGCGTATGGGGAAGGGGAAAAAGTTGGTAAGATGTTGGCCTATATTGTTAGGGCCAGTGCCTCACCTTCCGCAATCCCCGCTATTAGAACCATGGGCGGAGAGATATCATCTGTGACAGATGAGATAAGCAATACATTTAAGGAATATTATGAAGAACTGTATAAATCCCGCGGGGTTGCAGGAGGGGAGGAAATGGACAGTTTTTTCAAGAATATTGAACTACCCTCCCTCACAGACACTGGCAGAGAGGTTTTGGAGGCCCCGATAACAATAGAGGAAATTAGAATGGCTGTAGCGGAAATGTCCAACCAGAAGTCCCCTGGCCCCGATGGCCTCCCTGCTGAAACATATAAAAAATATGGGGAAATTTTACTCCCGGAGCTCCTTAATGTACTTGCCTGGGCAAAGGAAGAAGAAAAATTACCCAAATCAATGACCGAAGCCACGATTATTATGCTGCCTAAGGAGGGGAAAGACCCCTTAGAGCCTGGTTCCTATAGACCTATCTCCTTGCTGTGCTCAGATGCTAAAATTCTCGCAAAGATTCTTGCTATTAGACTTAAAAAAATAATTTCAAAGTTAGTTCACTCAGACCAAACGGTTTTATTCCCCAGAGGACAATTAGTAGGAACATCAGGAGGCTTTTTTTAAACCTGCAAATACCTATAGAGAATACGGGTTCAAGGGCGGTTATGATGCTAGATGTGGTAAAGGCGTTTGATAGCCTGGAATGGGGGTTTATGTGGCGTGTCCTGAAGGAGTTTGGCTTCGGCCCATCTTTTAGGAAGTGGGTTGAAATTTTATATAATGACCCCAGCGCTAAAGTTAAAGTTAATAACGTTATTTCAGATGGGTTCCGACTTGAAAGAGGCACAAGACAGGGGTGCCCTCTGTCACCTCTGATTTTTGCCCTGGCCATGGAACCGGTGGCCGCAGCAGTGAGGCAAAGTCAGCTTATGGAAGGGTTCCGGAGAAGGGGGAGAGAGGAGAGAATTGCATTATATGCGGACGATGTCCTCATATTTCTAGCAGACACGGAGCACTCACCTAAGCAGGTGATAGACATATTCACGAGTTTTGGAAAGCTATCTGGTCTCACCATAAACTGGGAAAAATCAATGCTATTACCGGTAGACCCAATTAGGAAAAATGTCTATTTGGACAGTATACAAATAGAAATAGTGGAGATAGTAAAATACTTAGGTATTTATGTAAAAAAGGACCCAGGTAACTATATAAATTACAATTTGGTCCCCTTGTTGACGAAGTTTAAAAATAAAATTAATTTATGGAGGAGGCTCCCCTTATCAGTTGCTGGACGATGCAATTTGATCAAAATGCTGTGGTTGCCCCAGATGTTGTTCATATTGCAGAATTCACCAATATGTATTTATAAGAAATGGTTTAAAAAAATAGACACAATGTTAAGAGATCTTATATGGAAAGGGGGACAATCTAGGATAAGCCTACAAACCTTACAATTATCAACTCGAGAGGGGGGTATGGCAGTTCCACACCCCCAATGTTATTTTTTGGCATCTCAGTTATAGCATATAGGGTCAGGGGATAAAAACAATGAGGGAATAATGGCCATAGGAGCGCCACATGAAACATTAGTGGAGGTTCTGGAGGCAAATTCTTTTGCCTCTAGACCCCCCACAGTTAAATTAATAATGAAAGTTTGGAAATCCATTAAAACTCTGGAAGGCATGGGAGGAATGACTAGGTATGCCCCCCTTTGGGATAATAAGAACCTACAAGAACTAATACCAATGGGGAAAATAAAGTCCTGGGAAACAAAGGGAATAGTAAAATTGGCTCAATTGTATAATGGTAGCATACTTAAAACATTCACCTCACTAAAGGAGGAATTTGATATTCCAAACCACACGTACTACAATTATCTACAAATAAGGCATGCCCTAAAGGCTCAATTTGGGGAACAGGGCCCAAGGTGGAGTCTCTCCCCTATTCTTTGCAGAATGGGTAGTTCAGATGGACCTAGGGGCTCCATAGCAAAAATGTATCCATTATTATGTAGAGGTAGCATGGAGAGACCAGGGAAGCTCAAGTGTAGAAGTAAATGGGAAAGGGAAAAATGGAGGCTATAGCTCAAGACAAAATAAGTTATTTTAAGAGTATATGGCTCCCATGTGTGACTCACTATTTATCATCAAATTTTGATGAAGTCCTGTTGATGCCTTGATAATTGTACTCACATACACACTCTCTCTTCTATAGCCATATGATTATTATTTTTCTCTCTTTTTCTCTTCCTTCTACCTTTCTCTTCATTATACCTTTCTCTATCTTTTTTTTTCCTTTAGGTTCAAATAGCAGTACTTTTGTATACTCTACTTGGTTTCATAAAATCATAGACATAAGCTCCTAGAAGCTTTATAACAGTAATAATCCCTTATCACTCTTTTCCGATCAATATTTTAGTTTAGTTGTAACTTTTTACTTATATGAGGCTTTGTTATACCTTTATTATCCATTTTAGATTCCAGCCTCTATTGACCAAACTATAAAATGTTATTTACATCACTAATCCTAAAACAGACTATGCAAAATAAGCTATTTTCAGTTATATTGTGGAGCAATAGTTGTTTATTATACCTTGACATGTTACTTTCTAGCACTGCTTGTGAACCTATCTTTGTGATTGGTAAAACTTTAATAAACAAATTTGACAAAAATAATGTAATATATTAAAACTTACTAGTCCTTAGATGTGCTACTGCATTAGTTTGTTTTGTTTTTCAACTTTTTTTCCCTTTCTTTCATCTGGTGATCCTGCCATAACCATACTTCATGACCTAAAGTGACAACAGTCAATCGCCCTTCTAATAGTAATCACCCTTTCATATCAAACATGGATTAGTACGGTCACTGTAGGCTGCTGTCAGGACCTGGATAACCTGCTGATGGCACTGTGGTTCCCTGGACAGAGGTTTGTAATTCCAGGGTCCACCATCAGGTGTCTCCCATCAGCCAGCAGACCCCAGTATTCAGTTTCCACCTGATGCAGTATGCTGGGAGGGTATTTAGGTCATCCCCTACTAGGTGCCATTCATTCCAGTATTTTGCTGCTGCCAGATTATATTTGCCTAGATGTTGGCTTGTACCTGCTCCCCCTTGTTTTTGATAGAGAGTGATAGGTGTCCCTGGAGCTGCACATCAAGTCAAAGCCTACTGTGTGATAGTAAATGGCAGTCTCAGCCTGGATCCCCACCAGGACATGCCCCCAATGCATTTCACTCATTGATCCCAGTTTTGTTCCCCCCTTCCCAACTGATCCATGCACCTCAAGTTTTACCCTGCTTTTAAGTGTTCCCTATTTTGTATTCATTGTATATAGTTAGTTAGGCTTTGTGCTGGTGATTGGAAGGATTTTCTTTTACTGTAAATAAATCCCACCTAAAGCAGGCACAGTCTGGCCTCAGTTTCCTAATTATAGCTATGCAGATCTGACCATCTCTGCTGCTAATTCCTGACAGCTGCGCTCAGTGTCATAGCATGGTTGGGCAGTGGGTGTGGTCACCCCAATTGCAACAATTAAAGGGGCGCAGACAGGGCCAGTACCACCATAAGGCAGCCCAGGCAACTGCCTTAGGGTGGCCAACTGGGGGTGGTAACATTTTTAAATGACCTGTCTCCCCAGCAGGAAAACTAAAACCTCCACACTGCACACTGTAGGAGAGAGGACATAGTGTGGGGTTTTAGTTTACCTGCTGTGTAGCTGCTGTCACCAAGAAAGCAGGCAGAGCAGATCCAAGCATGTAAAGGAGGGTGGAGTGGTGGACGGATCCCGATCTTGAGTGTGTGCAGGCAGTGAGCCTCACACTGTGCAAGGGAAGGGTCAGGCTGGGGGTGTTGATGACTAAGTGCACGTAAAGTGTACGAAATGCATCTACTCAGCATTCTGATGCCTGTAATTTTTGAGATGTCCAAATAAAGAGGATTTTGATCTACAGTGGTGTGCGGCCATTTCTTCTAATTTCATTGTGTGCAGAGGCAAGCCGAAGCGAGCACCTGCTGGATCATTAAGCTTCCTTATCTCACCTGGAGCGGCGGGTTTTCTTTTTTCCATTGGGGGTGTTGGGGGTTCTGGTGGAGATCATAACGGAGGTGGCTCCCTGCTGGTTGCTGCTGTGTCTACTGTCACCACCGGAGATCCTGTTGAAGATATTCTCCTGCCTGCATGGAACACAGCTTACCCTTTTGTCCCTGGTGTTGCAGGAGTGGTGAGATGTGGGAGGGAATGTGTGTGCGATGGGGATGTGATCAGAGTGGAGGGAGGGGGGGGATATGGAGGTGTGATCAGTGTGGAGGGATCTGGTGGGGGATCTGGGAATGTGATCAGAGTGGAGGGAATCTGGGGGTGTGATCAGAGTGGGAGAATCTGGGGGGTAAAAATGGGGGAATGATCCGGGTGAAGGTATCTGAGGCATGTGATCAGGGTGGGGGTATCTGGGGGGTTGGATCATGTTGGGGAGGTATTTGGGGGTATGATCAGAGTGGTGGTATCTGGGGGGTGTGATCAGGGTGGGGGTATCTGGTGGGTGTAATCACATTGGGGATGGTCTCTGAGGGTGTGATAAGGGTGGGGGTATCTGGGGGTGTGATCAGAGGGGGGTATCTGGGTGTGTGATTAGGGTGGGGGGGTATCTGGGCGTGTTATCAGGGTGGGGTATCTAAAAGTCCATGGGTAAGGGGGCCTGCATGAGACACTTGTGACTATTTTTTAGCAGGACCTAAAGGATAGGATCAAGGATGATTTGATTGATAGAATGCTGCCATTGGCTTGGATGATCTCATATCCCTTAGTTACTAGTTCAATATGTAATTTTGTAAAAGGGCCTCTGAGCATTCCTGGAAACCTAGACTCCTCCTATCTCTGTTTTTCTCAAATATTCCTAAATTCCAGACACACTTCCAGGGACCTCCACTTCCAAAGATGAACCTATACAGCTAGACAGGACCAGACTCACACTGGTGGAGCGTTCACATAGACATACTCAAGACTAGGGATGAGCCGAACACCTGCCGGTTCGGTTCGCACCAGAACCTGCGAACGGATCGAAAGTTTGCACGAACGTTAGAACCCCATTGACGTCTATGGGACTCGAACGTTTGAAATCAAAAGTGCTCATTAAAAGGCTAATTTGCATGGTATTGTCCTAAAAAGGGTTTGGGGACCCGGGTCCTACCCCAGGGATCAGTCCCAAGAAACACATGGACTTGTACGTGGCTGGGAGGAGGTGGCTGCGGACCATGTCGTCCTTAGTGACCCAGAGGACTCCGGACCGAATGCCTCAGCAAACCTATGCTGCATGGCCTCCCTGATCCTGCAAAGCCTGCATAAGGATCCTCGTATTCGTAGTATCAAGGAGAAGGACCAATACTGGCTGGCAACCCTCCTTGATCCACGTTACAAGGGTAAGGTTGCGGACCTTATCTTGCCATCGCAGAGGGAGCAGAGGATGAAACATCTTCGGGAGGCCTTGCAGAAAGGTCTGTGCAACGCGTTCCCAGAGACTGGGAGGTTACAAACTCCTGTTTCTGGACAACGTGTTGCTGAGGCTTCGGTCAGTCAAAGAAGGAGCAGTGGAGAAGGTGGCCGTCTGACCGATGCGTTCAGACAATTTTTTTGGTCCGCAGCCCCAAGGTATGATCGGTTCCAGCCACCATCGCCAGCGTCTGTTTTACATGGTGCAGGAATACCTAGGGGCAAGATCAGACTTGGACACCTTTCCCACCGAAAATCCTCTGGGTTACTGGGTCTTGAGGATGGATCACTGGCCAGAGCTTGCACAGTATGCAATTGAGCTACTGGCCTGTCCTGCATCCAGCGTTCTTTCGGAACGCACATTCAGTGCTGCTGGAGGTGTGGTAACCGATCACAGGGTGCGTCTGTCCACCGACTCGGTCGATCGACTGACCTTCATAAAAATGAATCAGTCTTGGATCACCACCAGCTACCAAGCACCTGATGCTGATGTAACCGAATAATTTTTTTTGAAATCTCAGATCCCTTCAAAGACTGCCTATGCTGATGCTGAGTGACTATCCCTGAGTAAATATCCTCTTCCTCCTCAATCATCACGCTGATAGCTTGTAAGAAAATTTTTGGTTCTGGGCGCCACCAGGCACAATTTTTCAGCCCCTGTTTAACAGGGGCGTGTAATTACAATTTTTGATGTAATACTTTGCAGCAGGGCTCGTTTCTGCATTCCAACTAGAGTGTCTGTGAGGGGTTGCGGTGTTGTGGCACCAGCACCAGTGCCCAAGGCCCAATTCTTCTGCTCCTGTCTAACAGGGGCGTGTAATTACAATTTTTGATGCAATACTTTGCAGCAGGGCTCATTCCTGCGTTCCAACTAGAGTGTCTGTGAGGGGTTGCAGTGTTGTGGCACCAGCACCAGTGCCCAAGGCCCAATTTTTCTGCTCCTGTCTAACAGGGGCGTGTAATTACAATTTTTGATGCAATACTTTGCAGCAGGGCTCGTTCCTGCATTCCAACTTGAGTGTCTGTGAGGGGTTGCAGTGTTGTGGCACCAGCACCAGTGCCTAAGGCCCAATTTTTCTGCCCCTGTCTAACAGGGGCGTGTAATTACAATTTTTGATGCAATACTTTGCAGCAGGGCTCGTTCTTGCATTCCAACTAGAGTGTCTGTGAGGGGTTGCAGTGTTGTGGCACCAGCACCAGTGCCCAAGGCCCAATTTTTCTTCTCCTGTCTAACAGGGGCGTGTAATTACAATTTTTGATGCAATACTTTGCAGCAGGGCTCGTTCCTGCGTTCCAACTAGAGTGTCTGTAAGGGGTTGCAGTGTTGTGGCACCAGCACCAGTGCCTAAGGCCTAAATTTTCAGCTCCTGTTCAACAGGGGCATGTAATTACAATTCTTGATCTAATGTTTCACAGCAGGGCCCTGCGAGGGCTTACAGTGTTGTGGCCACAGCAACACCTAAGGCCCAAATTTCTGCTGAGTATATAGGGCAGGACCCTACTTTCAAACATCTAACTTACAAACGACTCCTACTTGCAAATGGAAGGAGACAACAGGAAGTGAGATGAAATCTACCCCTAGGAAGGGAAATTCTCTCCTGTAAGAGTTAATATGGGAAAAAAAATTCTCCTTTCCACTGATGCTTTCCAATCCTTGTTCCACAAAAAAACCCAAATTTTCAAAAAACATTTTTCATTGGGACAAAAAGTGAGGTGAAATCTTCTGAAGAGGAGGAAAGACAGCAAAACAAATGTCACAGGGGCTATAACCCTTCCCTATGTTTTCCAAAAAGCTTAAAAAAGATTTTTTGGCTGGAGCTGAACACGTTAAAAATGTACCCGTTCAAAATTACAAAGAGATTCTACTTAACAACAAACCTACAGTCCCTGTCTTGTTTGCACCGCCTGTATACTGCTGTTCAGAGTATATAGGGTCTGGTGGCCCCACACCTTTCCTTAATTTAATTTGGGTGCGGGGTTCCCCTTAATATCCATACAAGACCCAAAGGGCTTGGTAATGGACTGGGGGGTACCCATGCCGTTTGTCTCACTGATTTTCATCCATATTGCCATGACCCGACATTACATTAAACCCGCAAGCAGTTTTAAATGAGATTTTTTCCTTTAAAAGTGACATTTGGTGCAGGGACTGTTCTAAACACGGGAAACACGCGTCACTTTACAGGCATACTATAGACACCCCCCAGGTACGATATTTAAAGGAATATTTCACTTTTTTTTTTTTTTACTTTAAGCATCATTAAAATCACTACTCCCGAAAAAACGGCTGTTTTTAAAAGTTTTTTTTTGCATTGATACATGTCCCCTGGATTAGGACCCGGGTCCCCAAACCCTTTTTAGGACAATACCGTGCAAATTAGCCTTTAAAATGAGCACTTTTGATTTCGAACATTCGAGTCCCATAGACGTCAATGGGGTTCTAACGTTCGTGCGAACTTTTGGTCCGTTCGCAGGTTCTGGTGCGAACCGAACCGGGGGGTGTTCGGCTCATCCCTAGTGCCCATCAGTGCCACCTAATCAGTGCCCGTCATTGAAGAAGAAAACATACTTTTTTACAAAAAATTTTAATAGAAACAAAGAAAAATGTTTTTTTCGTTTTTTTTCAAAATTTTCGGTCTTTTTTTATTTGTTGCGCAAAAAATAAAAACCACAGAGGTGATCAAATACCACTAAAAGAAAGCTCTATTTGTAGGAACAAAATGATAAAAAATTTGTTTGTGTACAGTGTTGTATGACCATGCAATTGTCATTCAAATTGCGACAGCGCTGAAAGCTGAAAATTGGCTTGGGCAGGAAGGTGTCTAAGTGCCTGGCATTGAAGTGGTTAATGGCTGTGCGTTGAGTTATTTTAAGGGGACAGCAAATTTACACTGTTATACAAGCTGTACACTCACTACTTTAAATTGTAGCAAAGTGTAATTTCTTCAGTGTTGTCACATGAAAGATATAATAAAATATTTACAAAAATGTGAGGGGTGTACTCACTTTTGTGAGATACTATATGTTTGAAGGCCAGTATGGTGGCCTGAATTTATGGGAGGAGCCCAGAGGGTATTTAACCAGCCAGCTCGCCTGTAGTCTTTGTCGGTTTCCTGTGCGCGACACGTTACATCACTAGGCCGACTCTTCCAACTCTTTTGCGTTCATGAGTTGCGAAACCTTCAGAGGCTTTCGGTTCCCGTTTGCAATTTTTCGTACAAACGTGTTTGGTTTGGCTGTCGCAGGTAGGGTTTTGTTGACATTTCTTCATTTCATGCATCACCATTTGCTAGATATCATGTGTTGCCCGAACCCTGATACGGAACTTACGAGTCATTCATTAAGAAACCCTGCACTTAGCCGTAGCACTCAGCCACCGATTCGTGCCACTATCATTTCTAAAACATTTCATTCATTTTTACGTACCTTACTCTGATTCGAACCCAGTTGCGTCTGCTTTGCACCAGTTTGTTCAGGCGTGTCTCAGTTGTTCTTGTCTCATGTTTCATACCATGCTCCACAGTCCAGTTTGTTATCAGTCGCAATTGCGGCACACCGATTCGGCCTCTATCATGACTTATCATTTCAATCATTTCAATCATTTCACTCATTTCACTGTCATGTGCCGTGCTCCGAATCAAATCTAGTCGCATCCGTGATGCACCAATTTGTCCCAGTGTGCCCCAGTTATTTTTTGGCCTCATTTCAGTACATGCTCCAGAGTCCAGGCATTGTCAGTCGCAGTTTGCGGCTCACCAATTTGTGCCTCTGTCATGGCAAATCATTTCACTGTCATGTATCACGTTCCAGTACGAATCCAGTCGCATCCACGATGCACCAATTCATTCCTGCGTGTCCCAGGTATTTTTGGCCTCATTGCAGTACATGCTCTAGAGTCTGATTCGTTGTCAGTCGCAGTCACGGCACAACCGATTCGGGCCTCTGTCATGGCTCATCTTTTTTTTTCATTTCACTGTCACTAACCGTACTCTGATTTGAATCCAATGGCATCTGCGGTGTGCCTCAGTTGGTTTGGCCTTATATCATTCCATGTTCCACAGTTCCACTCGTTGCTTGTTGCAGTCGCGGCACACCGATTTGTGCCTCTGTCATGGCAAATCATTTAATTCATTTCATAATTTCACTAATTTCGCTGTCATGTACTGTGCCCCGATTCGAATCCAGTAGCATCCGAGATGCACCGGTTCACTCCGGTGTGCCCCAGTTGTTTTGGACTCATTCAGTACATGCTCCAGGGTCCGGTTCCTTGTCAGTCACAGTCGCGGCACGACCGATTCATGCCTCGGTCATGGCAAACATTTCACTATCATGTACAGCGCTCTGATTCAAATCCAATGGCATCTATGATGCGTCGATTCGCTCCGGTGCGCCACAGTTGGCTTGGCCTCATTTCATTCCACGCTTTACAGTTCGACTCGTTACTTGTCGCAGTCGTGGCACACCGATTCATGCCTCTGTCATGGCAAATCATTTCATTCATTTCATCATTTCACTCATTTCACTGTCATGTACCGCACCCCAATTTGAATCCAGTAGCATCTGAGATGCACCAATTTGTCTTGGCGTGCCCCAGTTGTCTTGGCCTCATTTCATTTTGTGCTCCACAGTCCGACTCATTGTTTGTCGCAGTCGCGGCATTCTGATTCATGCCTATATCACGGCAAAGCATTTCACTCATTTCATTTCACACACTTGTCGCCTGAGTCGAATCCACTCAAACCAACAATGCATTGATCCGCATCCATAAATTCAGACTTAACCCCAGGTCCGGCAGTCACTTCATATCGAATCCGTTGTGCATTTTCTATTTTCTTAAACACGGCTCCACGGATGTTCAACCTCTTATGCCTCTACGATACAGTCGAAGTTCAGTAATGGTCTTGATTCATTCGAAACCTTCGCCTCACTGTTACTTCCCCTTATAGTAGCACAATCCGAATTATGTTGGTTTAATTTACATACACTTTACAACCGATTCATATCAGAATTCATTACATACAATTTACAAAAGATTTGTATCGGTTTCATTTCATACACGCTACAAATCCAGTCACGTCGGCTGCACAGCGATTCATATCGGATCCATTTCATACTCTCCACAGTACGATTTATACTGGATTAATTTCATACACTCTACAACCGGTTTGTATCAGATTCATTTCATACAACCGATTCGTATAGGATTCATTTCATACTTACAACAGATTCATTTCGGATTAATTTAATACTCATCCAAGCACAATTTCTTGCAATCATTGCAAGCATGCATCCAATCACAATTTCTTGCAATTGTTTCAAGCACGCATCCAAGCATAACTCCCTGCAATCGTTGCAAACACGCATCCAAGCATAACTTCTTGCAGTCGTTGCCAGCACACATCCAAGCATAACTTCTTGCAATCATTGCAAGCACACATCCAAGCACAACTTCTTGCAATCAGTGCAAGCATGCAACCAAGCATAACTTCTTGCAATCGTTGCAAGCACGCATCCAAACATAACTTCTTGCAATCACTGAAAGCACAGATCCAAGCATAACTTCTTGCAATTGTTGCAAGCATGCATCCAATCACAACTTCTTGCAATCGTTGCAGGCACGCATCCAAGCATAACTCCCAGCAATCATTGCAAGCACACATCCAAGCATAACTTCTTGCAATAGTTGCAAGCACGCATCCAAGCATAAACTTCTTGCAATCGTTGCAAGCACACATCCAAACATAACTCCTTGCAATCGTTGCAAGCACGCATCCAAGCATAACTTCTTGCAATCGTTGCAAGCACACATACAAGAACAACTTCTTGCAATCGTTGCAAGCATGCATCCAATCACAACTTCTTGCAATCGCTGCAAACACACATTCAAGCACAGCTCTTGCAGTCTTCGCAAGCACATGCAGTAATACGAACTTCTCACAGTCATTACAAACACATCTCCAGTGACATAAACTCCCTTGCAATCATTGCAAGCACACATTTAAGCACAACTCTTACAATCGTTGCAAGGCACGCAACTTAGCATAACTTCTTGCAATCGTTGCAAGCACATTCCCAGTGGCACACAAACAGCCACACATCATTTTCAGTGGCACTTAATTGGCCACTTGTCTCCAGTGGCATCTTCATACGAGCCACTCACCATTTCCTGTCTGTCATTTCTCCCTTAGGACAGTTGAGTTCAGCTTCCGTCCTGCACCAGGTATCGTATTGCCACACGCAGCTGGCTTCTTCTCGTAACACTATCAGCCTATACCTAGCCAGCATCCAGCAATTCCTATCCTTACAGGACCCCAGAGAGCTGTCTGTGTTTACGGCCCATACAGTAAGATCCCTTCTACGTGGCATCCAGAAGCATCAGCCCATAGCCAACAGCAAACACTTGCCCATCACAACCGCCATCTTTAGGGACATGTCAAAAATCCTTGCACGTTCCCCAGTCTAGTCATCCAAGCGGCCATCTACCTGGCCCCTTACGGTTTTCTACGGCCTAGCAAATTCATCTTTAGTGGTACTGGAAGCCAGGTACTATATAGACCCCACCTGACTAGCTTTTAAAACCATTATGTCCTTCAGCTTGCTGTCTCCAAAACTCAACAATCCAGACCCAAGGGCTACATTAACCTCTTTCGAACTAACAACTCCATGCAGGCCAGCCTCCCCCTTGACAAGCTGACCCCCATCAGGTTATTTCTCCAAGACTTCACCCATACACAGGGGGGTACTAAGAAGCAGCTTCAGTCTCTCTTGAGAATGCTCAATTCTGCAATACAGGTCATTCCACAGGGTCGATCTTTGTGTCTTCCTCTCCCAGACACAGGACTCTGATCAGATCCTTATTTAGACACCGCGGCAGTAGCAGACCTATCAATGTGGGAGGGTTCCATACTACATGGAACGGTATATCAATGTTTATACCGTCAATATCACCCCTATCACCCCAGATAGTGACAGATGCGGCTTCGCTGCAATTTTTGGCCACCATTGGTTTACAGGACCATGGCCTCCAGAGATACCCCTAAATATACTTAGTTGGTGTCCAGCACTTTCTGGCCTTACCAGATCCCCCAAAACCATCTTTAGTCGCATCACACGACATCAAAAATGACAATCCATGAGCAAGGCCAAACGTCTGCCTATAACAAATGCCATCGTCCGGGACATGTCTACTGTCCTTGCTAGTTCACCATTTGGCCTTCTCCCCAGCCTGGTCGTACAAGCGGCCATCTACCTCGCTTACTATGAGTTCTTGCGGCCTAGCATGTTTACTCACACAGTATTTAAAACCCAGCAATCATGCTCCAGGGTAGACATTCACCTCTATAAAACAAACAATGTCTGGTGTCCAGAACCATACTCGACTGCCTACTGTCACTCCTACCGGAACAGTCAAACTCTAGTCCCCTACTACCTTCTGCCCGCCAGTTGGTCAAACATGTGAGGATTCTTCTTCACAACCTACACCTCAACCCCAGTCAGTACTCCAATTACTCTTTCCGTATCGGAGCAGCTTCGACCGCGTCTTGGCATGAGGTCCCAGTTCATGTCACTGTCAGACTTACAAGTACCTGACTGACGAACCCGGTATAGCAGGGGAGGCCTCCCGTACGTATCTGGTTCCCGGCCCCTGGTAGTGTAAACAGAAGGCACAGGAGCGCAGAGTGGTAAGAGAGCCTGGCAGGTGACTTGCGGAGGTAAGGCCCAGGATCCTGATGCGTATGATCTGTCCTAGAAGGTAGGGTCAAGGCAGCGGTTGCAGAGCAGGAGCAAGTGGGCAGGTCCGGTCACAGGCAGAGTTGGCAACAAGCGGTCAGCGAGGTACAGAGGAACAGGCAGGCTTAAGTCCGGGTCACAGGCAGGGTTGGCAGCAGGCGTGTAGCGTGGTACAAAGGAACAGGCAGAGTCGTAGTCAAGGGAAGCCGTGGTCAGGTGCAGGCGGATAACAAGAGTCCAAAGGCAGGCCGGGGTCACTAGGAGATCAAACAGGCAAACAGGAAGCAACAGGAAACAGGAGGTCAGGACCTGGGAGCTGCAGATCGGACAGCACCAAGCAGAAGATTCCAGCAGACTAAATAGGGCGGTTGGCACCAAACGCCGTGTGCGCACCCGCGCCCGCACAGCGACTTGAAAGGCTGCACGCTGGCGCGCGCCAGCACGCACCTGCACAAACCAGCGTGCACTGGAACGCCCAATAGCCAATCTGTTCGGAGAACTCCTCTGACAGTGCCCCCTCCTAAAGGGCGGCCTCTGGATGCCCATCTGGGCCAGTCTATGAGCGTCGGAGGTATTGCTCCAGGGTTTGGTTAGTTCTCTCTGTCTGCCCGTTTGTCTGGGGGTGATAGGCAGATGAGAACACCAACTCAATTTCAAGTGACCCACAGAGAGCCTTCCAGAACCTGGAAGTGAACTGCACACCTCTATCAGAGACTATACTTGATGGCACTCCATATAATCTTACGATTTCTCTGATAAAAATTTTTGCAGTTTCCACGGCAGAAGGTGTACCTTTCATGGGTAAAAAATGAGCCATCTTGGACAGCCTGTCTACAATGACAAAAATGGTGGAAAAACCCTCTGCCAGAGGGAGTTCTACGATGAAGTCCATCGCAATCATCTTCCAGGGTCTTTCTGGAATGGGTAGAGGTTTTAGTAGACCCAGGCCTTTGTCCAACTATTCTTACTCCGAGCACAGGTGGTGCAGGACTCCACATAACTTTTACAATCCTTTACCAGTTGGGGCCACCAAAATGTACCTTGCACCAGCTCTGTCATCTTCAGTGCGCCAAAATGCCCAGCTAACTTATGGTCATGGCAGAGTTCCAGTACTGCCACTCTTAGATTCTCTGGGACCAAAATCTTGTCTTTGTACCGGAACAACCCATTTTGCAAGTTTACGTCAACTCCCATAGGTGGGGATAGATTCCTGGAGGCCTGTTTAATTTGGGATATGATATCCCCCTGTAGCAGCAGAAAATTCCCAGCAGGAAGGATGGTGTCAGAAGGTAAAGGTTCCTCGGAATCCTGGAACATGCGGGATAATGCGTCCGACTTAGTGTTCTTGGAACCAGGCCTGTATGTGATGTGAAACTGGAACCTAGAGAAGAACAGAGCCCACCTTGCCTGCCGAGGTCTCAGTCTCTTGGCTGTTCTCAAGTACTCAAGGTTCTTGTGGTCGGTATAGAATAAAATGGTGTGTGCAGCACCCTCTAAGAGATAACGCCACTCTTCCAATGTGGCCTTAATAGCTAGAAGCTCTCTGTCTCCAATATCGTAGTTCCTTTCTGCAGTGGAGAGTTTCCGAGAAAAAAAAGCCATTGGATAAAGCAGGGACTTGGCACCTTGCTGCTGAAAGAGTACTGCCCCCACTGCAACCTCTGAAGCATTCTCCTCAAGGACGAAAGGTAAGGCAGGGTTTGGATCTTTCAGGATAGAGGCGGAGATAAACAACTTTTTAAGTTTGTCAAAGGCAGATTGCGCCTCAGTAGACCAACAAAAACGGTTCCCTTGCTTGGTTAGTTCGGTAATTGGTGTAATAATTGCAGAGAAGCCCTTAATAAATTTGCGATAAAAGTTGGCGAAGCCAATGAAGCGTTGGACCCCTTTCTTATCAGAAGAATCGGGCAAGTCGAGAATAGCTGCCACCTTTTGCGGATCCATTTTAATGCCGTCACTCACAATGATTAGGCCGAGGAACTGGATGCATTGGCGTTCAAATTCGCACTTTTCTAATTTGGCATAAAGTTCATGCTGCCTGAGCCGAGTTAGTACATTTCGGACATGCCTACAATGTTCGATGACTGAGGAGGAGAAAATCAAAATGTCACCTAGGTATACTATAACGTATAGTTCCAGGAGGTCACGGAAAATATCATTAATGAAGTGCTGAAACGTTGCAGGTGCGTTGCACAGACCAAAGGGCATAACAAGATATTCAAAGTGCCCGAACCGGGTACGGAAGGCAGTTTTCCATTCATCTCCCTCTCTGATGCGGATTAGGTTATAGGCCCCACGGAGATCGAGTTTAGTGAATATTGTTGCTGAGCCCAGTCTTTGGAAGAGTTCGGGTACTAGAGGTAAGGGGTAGCGATTCTTGATAGTTATTTTGTTTAACTCTCTATAGTCGATACAAGGCCGAAGGGAGTGGTCCTTCTTTTCCACGAAGAAAATGCCGGCCCCGGCCGGTGAGGTAGATGGACATTTGAATCCTCCCCTTAAGTTCTCATCGATATAGGTCTTGAGAGTACCCAGCTCCTGCTCTGTTAACATGAAAATTCGTCCAAAAGGAACTTCAGACCCAGGCAAAAGTTCTATCGGGCAATCATAAGGTCTGTAAGGAGGAAGGGTTTCCGCCCCCTTTTTACTGAAGACATCAAGAAAATCCCGATACGGAGTGGGAATCGCTTGCTGCGATTAGGTATCCGCGTCCAGACAGATGAGTTGAGAAGAATCAGTAGAGGTACTGGGCAAACAGTTTTGCTGACAATAGTGGGAGCAGAACTTAACTTCTCCGGAAACCCAATTGATACTAGGGTTAAGGGCTTGTAGCCACGGCATTCCCAAAATAATCGGAAAAAGTGGAGAAGAAATTGCATCAAAACAAAGGAATTCTCTCTGGTGAGTATTCATGATGGCCAACAGAAGAATAGTCTCCTGGATGACGGGACCAGAGCTGAGGGTGGAACCATCAGCGAGATGGACCGCAAGTCCCTGTGATTTTGCTTGGAGAGGAATGCGGTGGTTAGCGGCAAAGGTTAGGTCCATAAAGGTTAGGTCCATAAAGCAGCTACAAGCTCCGGAGTCAATTATGACCGAGACTGTAAGATCCTGTCCTGGAAGCTGTAGAACAATGGGGAGAGCAAGATGATTAGCAGGGTTACGCATGACAGGAGCACACTTAGTAGAGGCTGAAAAAGACTTACATGTCTTGTTAGGGCAAGATCTCACATAGTGACCTGACTCTCCGCAGTACATGCATAGGTTTTTGACCCGTCGATGCTGTGGCTCTTCAGGCGTGAGGGATGGTCGGAGAAGGCCAAGCTGCATTGGCTCAGGGGCATCAAGGACCGAAGTAGGCGGTACACGAGGGCTTGGGCCGACAGAGCCAGAGCTGGTGGCACTAGGGACCTTTGGGAGGACCCAGGTGGGACGGAACTGATTGGTGGTTCATTCGGAGCGGCGCTCTCTGAGGCGCCGGTCTATCTGAACGGACAAGTTGATAAGGTCCTCCAATGTTTGTGGTACTCCAACCCGCGCCAACTCATCCTTAAGCGGATCGGAAAGACCCATGCAAAATTGGTAACGCAGGGCCACGTCGTTCCAATCCGTGTCTGAACTCCAACGCCTGAATTCCAGGACGTAATCTTCCGCGGGTCTCCGCCCTTGTTGTAGAGCATGCAGAGCAGACTCAGCGGTGGCTTTCAACTGGGGATCCTCATACAATTGGGACATGGCAGCAAAGAATGCATCCAGGTTATCTAGAGAAGCTGATTTCTGTTTCAGGAGACGGTGGGCCCAGGTCTGTGGTTCGCCGGACAGGAGAGAAATTACAAAGCCCACCTTCGTTGCTTCCAAGGAGAAGGTTTGTGGTAACAGAGCAAAGTATAATTCACAGGCATTACGGAAGGATCGATACTTGGCTCAGGAGGAAGCATGACCACAGAGGGAGGAGATGAGAGTCCGGCAGCAGAAGCAGCTAGAGGGCTAGCAGGTGAGGAGAGCACCTGGACTCTTTCTTCCAGGTAAGTGTAGCCTTCCTGAAGGCTCTTCACAGCTTGAGTGAGACCTGCCAGGTGTCTGCATAACTCCTCCATGGGAGAGGATCTCTGCTCGGGCTCGAACATGGCTGTCCGATACTGTCAGACTTACACGTACCTGACTGAAGAACCCGGTATAGTAGGGGAGGCCTCCCTACGTATCTGGTTCCCGGCCCCTGGTAGTGTAAACAGAAGGCACAGGAGCACAGAGTGGTAAGAGAGCCTGGCAGGTGACTTGCGGAGGTAAGGCCCAGGATCTTGATACGTATGATCTGGAAGTCCTAGAAGGTAGGGTCTAGGCAGCTGGTGCAGAGCAGGAGCAAGTGGGCAGGTCCGGTCACAGGCAGAGTTGGCAACAAGCAGTCAGCGAGGTACAGGCAGGCTCAAGTCCGGGTCACAGGCAGGGTTGGCAGCAGGCGGGTAGCGTGGTACAAAGGAACAGGCAGAGTCGTAGTCAAGGGAAGCCGTGGTCAGCTGCAGGCGGATAACAAGAGAAGTCCAAAGGCAGGCCGGAGTCACTAGGAGATCAAACAGGCAAACAGGAAGCAACAGGAAACAGGAGATCAGGACCTGGGAGCTGCAGATCGGATAGCACAGAGCAGAAGATTCCAGCAGACTAAATAGGGCGGTTAGCGCCAAACGCCGTGTGCGCGCCCGCGCCGACACGCCCAGGCATGCGCCTGCGCATCAGCGTGAAACAGCGCACACCGGAACGCCCAATAGCCAATCTATTCGGAGAACTCCTCCTATAGTCATTAAGACACTAGGCAGGTGGAAGTCTGCCTGCTTCACCCGGTACATCCCCAATCCTCAGGTGGAAATGACACAAGCATTCACCAAACTTGCTCAATGAATAACATTTAAAACTAATAAAACTACACCTCTACCTGAATGCTTTTGCCCCCTTATTTTGGCATACCGTCCATCAGACTGGGGCACACTTCAGGTCCATTTCATGTTGTAAGTCTTATGGTAAGTCTATCTTGTTCATATCTGTATCAGCCATAGGGCTTCAACCATAAGTAAGAAGGCCAGTATGGTGGCCTGAATTTATGGGTGGAGCCCGGGGGGTATTTAACCAGCCCGCTCGTCTGTGGTCTTTGTCAGTTTCCTGTGCGCAATACCCACCCCCCATCCCCTTTTTCAGGGCATTTCTCAAATTAATTTCTCTTCACAAAATATTAATTTCTAATCTTGGGTATGCCCCCTTATTTTGGCATACCCTCCATCAGACCAGGGCACACTTCAGGTCCATTTCATGTTGTAAGTCTTATGGTAAGTCTATCTTGTTCATATCCGTATCGGCCATAGGGCTTCAACCATAAATATAGAGATATAGATAGATATATCTATCTATATACAGTATCTCTCACAAGTGAGTATACCCCTCGCATTTTTGTAAATATTGTATTATATCTTTTCATGTGACAACACTGAAGAAATGACACTTTGCTAAAATGTAAAGTAGTGAGAGTACAGCTTGTATAACAGTGTAAATTTGCTGTCCCCTCAAAATAACTCAACACACAGCCATTAATGTCTAAACTGCTGGCAACAAAAGTGAAAATGTCCAAGTTGGGCCCAAAGTGTCAATATTTTGTGTGGCCACCATTATTTTCCAGCACTGCCTTAACCCTCTTGGGCAAGGAGTTCACCAGAGCTTCACAGGTTGCCACTGGACTCCTCTATCACTCCTCCATGACAACATCACAGACCTGATGGATATTAGAGGCATTGTGTTCCTCCACCCTCTGTTTGAGGAGGCCCCACAGATGCTCAAAAGGGTTTAGGTCTGGAGATATGCTTGGCCAGTCCATTACCTTTACCCTCAGTTACTTTAGCAAGGCAGTGGTCATCTTGAAGGTGTGTTTGGGGTCGTTATCATGTTGGAATACTGCCCTGAGGCCCCGTCTCAGAAGGGAGGGAATCCTGCTCTGCTTCAGTATGTCACAGTACATGTTGGCATTCATGGTTTCTTCAATGAACTGTAGCTCCCCGGTGCTGGCAGCACTCATGCAGCCCCAAACCATGACACTCCCACCATCATGCTTGACTGTAGGCAAGACATACTTGTCTTTGTACTCATCACCTGGTTGCCGCCACACATGCTTGACACCATCTGAACCAAATATGTTTATTTTTGTCTCATCAGACCACAGGACATGGTTTCAGTAATCCATGCCCTTATGCCCCGTACAGACGGTCGGACATTGATTGGACATTCCGACAACAAAATCCATGGATTTTTTCCAACGGATGTTGGCTCAAACTTGTTTTGCATACACAGGGTCGCACAAAGTTGTCAGAATTTACGCTTGCCAAGAACGCGGTGACGTACACCACGTACGACGAGACTAGTAAAGGCCATTTCAGAACCAAGCGCGGCACCCTTTGGGCTCCTTTTGCTAATCTCGTGTTAGTAAAAGTTTGGTGAGAGACAATTCGCGCTATTTCAGACTTGTGGTTTGCAGATCGTTTTCTGCTGTTCAGTTTGTGCTTGTGGGTTTGTATCTGCTCTTCAGTGCGTGCAGCGAGTACCATTGACTTGTCATTGTGTTCTTGTTCGTTCGTTACTGTTTTTCCGGTCCCTCCTCACAGGCCTTGCTGTTCTTCAGTGCGTTCTGTTACTCCGTTCTGAGCAGCCGACCGTTTTCTAGCCATGTTGCGTATACGTACTCCTCGTAGAGTTCGTGCTGGGGGGGGCTTGGTGTTGGGGTCCTGATCTTGACACAAGTCCAGTCCATGAACAGGGTGGGGAGGAGTTAATGGACCAAGAATTGGTTGCTCCAGCGTGACCAGTTCTGTCATATGCCTTTGCTCCGTGAGATCCGTGAGAATAATCCTGATGATTTCAGGAACTTTCTCCGGATGACGGACCCCGTATTTCACCGTTTGTTGGCTTCGCTGACCCCCTATATCAGCAGGCAGGATACCTGCATGAGGCAAGCCATCACTCCCGGAGCAGAGGCTAGTTGCCACCCTGCGGCACTTGTTGATAGGGAGAAGCCTGCAGGACTTGAAGTTCTCGACAGGCATCTCCCCCCAGGCTCTGGGGATCATTATCCCGGAGACCTGTTCTGCCATCATCCAGGTCCGGCAGAAGGAGTATATTAAGGTAAGATTTTTATCCTTTAATATCACATTTTATTGTATTTAATGTTTGATAATATATTGTATTTCTTTCCTCCTTCTCTAATTACCATATTCGGAATAGGCTGTGAATGTCCCCTTTGTCCTCATGCATGTTGTATTTGTATTTTTTTTTTGTCCTTCATACATATTTGCCTTCACTTACCTCCTCAACATGCTCTCCTGGCCCTATATTCACCTCATGTAGTCACTTACATTATTTGTAATGTATTTTATCAGCTCCGTAGTAGTGCTTTATCCCAAACACCCCCTAAAATTTTTGGAAATGTGATTGGTGCTTAAAATTCATGCAGAGATCCAGAGTCTTTTTTTGGGGGTCCCCAAATCATTTGGAACCCTCCCTCCCCCCAACTGCTAAGTCAGCTGATACCAATTCTCTATCTATCCTCAATCATCTATCTGCTGACTTTGCCAAACCCATACACACTATACCCATCTCTTTTGTGGTCAGATGTATGGATGAATTCCCCAAAGCATGTAGTGCAAGGGCCTGCCTGAATATTTTCAAATGGTACTGTTTAAAGTTTTTGTATACTATTATTATCTTGATAGGTAATAGCAGAATGTCCAAATGTGCTAAAATGTGTACAATGTGTATTTATATCTTTGTATTATGACACTTCTTACCTGTCCAGTGGGCTGCCAATAGTGTAACTGAGGAGGGGCTGGCCAAAGTAATACCCATTTAGGCATTCATCTCTCAATGAAGTGGAGAGGGTTACCTGTCCAAGTGTCCCCCCCCATAATGTTAGAAATGGCCTTATAGTTGTACCTTATACTTTGGTCTTAAAAAAAATCCTCTAATAAATGTTATCTTGATGTTGGCCAACAATGTTTGTGTCCAATCTGCTTTCCCTGTTTATGTGCACAAAGACTAATTTTTTTTTGGTTTTGACTCCACAGTTTCCTTCCACGCCACAAGAATGGCAGACTGTGGCCTCCCACTTTGCCCAGCGGTGGGACTTTCCTAACTGCGGAGGGGCAATTGATGGGAAACACGTCCACATCGTCCCACCACCCAACTCGGGGTCGTACTATTATAATTATAAGGGGTTCAATAGTATTGTGATGTTGGCAGTGGTGTTGGCAGTTTATGAATTTATGTATGTGGATGTGGGGAAGAATGGCCGGATGTCCGATGGTGGAGTCATTGCCCAGACCGAGTTCTATGGGCGTCTCCAGAATGGCAGCTTGGACTTGCCACCTCCAGAATAGGGATGAGCCGAACACCCCCCTGTTTGGTTCGCACCAGAACATGCGAACAGGAAAAAAGTTTGCTCGAACGCGCGAACACCGTTAAAGTCTATGGGACACGAACATGAATAATCAAAAGTGCTAATTTTAAAGGCTTATATGCAAGTTATTGTCATAAAAAGTGTTTAGGGACCCGGGTCCTGCCCCAGGGGACATGGATCAATGCAAAAAAAAGTTTTAAAAACTGCCGTTTTTTCAGGAGCAGTGATTTTAATAATGCTTAAAGTCAAACAATAAAAGTGTAATATCCCTTTAAATTTCGTAGCTGGGGGGTGTCTATAGTATGCCTGTAAAGGGGCGCATGTTTCCTGTGTTTAGAACAGTCTGACAGCAAAATGACATTTCGAAGAAAAAAACCCATTTAAAACTACTTGCGGCTATTGCATTGCCGACAATACACATAGAAGTTCATTGATAAAAACGGCATGGGAATTCCCCACAGGGGAACCCCAAACCAAAATTTTTTTTTAAAAATGACGTGGGAGTCCCCCTAAATTCCATACCAGGCCCTTCAGGTCTGGTATGGATATTAAGGGGAACCCTGGCCAAAATTTAAAAAAAAATGACGTGGAGTTCCCCCTAAATTCCATACCAGACCCTTCAGGTCTGGTATGGATTTTAAGGGGAACCCCGCGCCAAAAGATTAAAAAAAAACGGCGTGGGGTCCCCCCAAGAATCCATACCAGACCCTTATCCGAGCATGCAACCTGGCAGGCCGCAGGAAAAGAGGGGGGGACAAAAGTGCGCCCCCCCTCCTGAACCATACCAGGCCACATGCCCTCAACATTGGGAGGGTGCTTTGGGGTAGCCCCCCAAAACACCTTGTCCCCATGTTGATGAGGACAAGGGCCTCATCCTCACAACCCTGGCCGGTGGTTGTGGGAGTCTGCGGGCGGGGGGCTTATCGGAATCTGGAAGCCCCCTTCAACAAGGGGACACTCAGATCCTGGCCCCCCCCTGTGTGAAATGGTAAGGGGGTACTTACCCCTACCATTTCACTAAAAAACTGTCAAAAATGTTAAAAATGACAAGAGACAGTTTTTGACAATTCCTTTATTTAAATGCTTCTTCTTTCTTCTATCTTCCTTCATCTTCTTCTTCTTCTGGTTCTTCTGGCTCTTCTGGTTCTTCCTCCGGCTTTCTCGTCCAGCATCTCCTCCATGGCGTCTTCTATCTTCTTCTCCTCGGGCCGCTCCGCACCCATGGCATGGGGGAAGGCTCCCGCTCTTCTCTTCATCTTCTTCTTCATCCTCTTCTCTTCTTCCTTCTTCTCTTCTTCTATTCTTCATTTTCTTCTCCGGACCGCTCCGCACTCATGCTGGCATGGAGGGAGGCTCCCGCTGTGTGACGGCATCTCCTCATCTGACGGTTCTTAAATAACAGGGGGCGGGGCCATCCGGTGACCCCGCCCCCCTCTGACGCATGGTGACTTGACAGGACTTCCCTGTGATGTCACGGGGAATGCCACAGGGAAGTCCCGTCATGTCCCGAGTTCAACTCGAACTCGAAGCTCATCCCTACTCTAGAAGACAATGTGGAAGGACTCCCATTCCCCTTCGTTGCGGATGAAGCGTTTGCGCTGGGGGACCATCTTATGTGGCCATTCCCGATGAGGACCCTCATGGCGGAGTACAAACTGAATCACATTATCCTGGCGTGCTGTGTTCTACACAACTTTTTACAGGAACATTCTGCCAACTATGCTGGCTCAGTTGGGCCTGAGGCTGCAATTCCAAATGAACAACCCTGACGGTGCTTGAAAGTGGCCGTCCTGGCTTGCCCCCCTGAGTGCCCGTGATGTCCAGCTAAGATACCTTGAATTCTTTGCGGGTAGGGGGGCTATCAATATGCCAGACAATGTGTAAAACCTTTTTAAAATGAAAAAAAAAAATCTTTGGTGACATTTTCTGCTTGTGTTTCTTTTAGCTGACCCTGACCGAAATGTGGTGAGTCCTGAAAATGGCGTGATTATGTAACCTTACAAAGCACTGTTGGGTGTTATTTACTAAAGGCAAAGACACTTTGCACTACAAGTGCACTTGAAACTGCACTGAAACTGCACTTGTAGTGCAAAGTGGATTTTCCCTTAGGAAATAACCCCCATTGTCACAGAAAACACCACAAAAGTGTTAGAGCGTTGAGACAATAATCCACACAATCTTGATTAACAATCTTTTTAATACCGGCACAATCACATGTGCATTTCCAAAAGGTTTTTAAAACAAACCAACATGTTTGTTGTATAACAATTTTTGGGGTCACATTGGAAAAAGTAGAAATGTCCATTTAAGATAAAACGGGCATGTGTAAAACCAACAAGAAAGACACAAATTTAGAACTTACATAGTTCACATTTGGTGGAATTTAAAAGGGAATATCAGACATGAGTATTTACAAACTGTGTTTGATATTGCGTTCAGATGGGGTGAAGTCACCCCTGGAAAAGCCAAATTTGGAAGATGCACACAAATTTACAAATGTCAACATGTGCTATCTGCCATCACGGGGATCAAGGGACGTGTTTTGAGGGTGCAACCCCTTCCTCACAGCTACTTTATTATTGAGGAAGGGGTTGCACCCCCAAAACACGTCCCTTGATCTCCCATGATGGCAGATAGCACATGTTGACACACTGTGTGCATCTTTAAAATTTGGCTTAGCCAAAAATTACCACAAAAATGAAAAATATTTTTTGCACAACAAAAACACAAGGGATTTTGAGGGGTTTTAAACTCTCCCTAAAACATCAATGATGTTCTTCATTTTTTGCTGAACATCATTGATGCTTTTCACGATGTTTTCCAAGTCCCTATTACACCCCATGATCTCCCCGATCAGGATCTGGGCACTTTCACTGGTGAAAGGATCTGGATCCACAACATCACGATCACCTAAAAAGATAGAAACAAAAAAACACCATGTATTATAAATATGGCGGCATCCATCTCTTACCTGAGCCTGTGGTCGTAGACACTCACCTGTTGTGGTGCCAATTTCCACCACGTCTTCCTCCTCCTGCTCTGCTTGTCTTGGGTGGATTTCCCCTTCTTCCAGAGGTGGGGGGTCTGTGGTCTCCTCGGATGAGGGGTGCCCTCCGAGTCTTTTCTCCCCTATGTACACAAAAATAGGTCTACTTAGCACATACATATTTGATGGCAAAAATAGGAATATTAAACATTGCTTGGAAGGGGGGTACAATTGTCTGTTTTGGCAGAGTTCCAAGATGTTGCATTTTTCTTGTCCTTTGTCAAGCTTGAATACTTACCTGTCTTGTAGAAGCTTCACAGATGGAGTCACCCCTATAGTATACACTGGAGCACCTGTGTGGGACCCCTAATAAAAAGGGTGTTCTGGTGTCCCACACTAGTGCTCCAGCGTCCAGATGTGTAAACTGCTGCTGAGTGTCTTCTCCTTATACAGAATGTAGTTGGAATTTAATTCTAGTAACAAACCCATCTGCACAACCCAATTCTTTTCACACAAGTAGACCCTAAAAAATGCTGGCAAATGCATATGGCCAAACAAACTATGTTTGATACGAACGAATAATGTGCCCATGAACATGAAAGTAGCCATTTTAAACTGGATAATAGGGATGAGCTTCGAGTTCGAGTCGAACTCATGTTCGACTCGAACATTGGCTGTACGCAAGTTCGCCGAACAGCGAACAATTTGGGGTGTTCGCGGCAAATTCGAATGCCGCAGAACACCCTTTAAAAGTCTATGGGAGAAATCAAACGTGCTGATTTTAAAGGCTTATATGCAATTTATTGATATAAAAAGTGTTTGGGGACCCGGGTCCTGCCCCAGGGGACATGGATCAATGCAAAAAAAGGTTTTAAAAACTGACGTTTTTTCAGGAGCAGTGATTTTAATAATGCTTAAAGTCAAACAATAAAAGTGTAATATCCCTTTAAATTTCATAGCTGGGGGTGTCTAAAGTATGCCTGTAAAGGGGCACATGTTTCCCGTGCTTAGAACAGTCTGCCAGCAAAATGACATTTCGAAGGAAAAATTCCATTTAAAACTACCCGCAGCTATTGCATTGCCGACAATACACATAGAAGTTCATTGATAAAAACGGCATGGGAATTCAACACAGGGAAACCCCGAACCAAAATTAAAAAAAAAAAAAAATGACGTGGGAGTCCCCCTAAATTCCATACCAGGCCCTTCATGTCTGGTATGGATATTAAGGGGAACCCCGGCCAAAATGTAAAAAAAAAATGACGTGGGGTTTCCCCTAAATTCCATACCAGACCCTTCAGGTATGGCTTTTAAGGGAAACCCCGCGCCATAAAAAAAAACGGCATGGGGTCCCCCCAAAAGTCCATAACAGACCCTTATCCGAGCAATCCTGGCAGGCCACAGGAAAAGAGGGGGGGACTAGAGTGCGCCCCCCCTCCTGAACCGTACCAGGCCACATGCCCTCAACATTGGGAGGGTGCTTTGGGGTAGCCCCCCAAAACACCTTATCCCCATGTTGATGAGGACAAGGGCCTCATCCCCACAACCCTGGCCAGTGGTTGTGGGGGTCTGGGGGCAGGGGGGCTTATCGGAATCTGGAAGCCCCCTTTAACAAGGGAACCCCCAGATCCAGCCCCCCCTGTGTGAAATGGTAAGGGGGAACTTACCCCTACCATTTCACAAAAAAACTGTCAAAAATGTTAAAAATGACAAGAGACAGTTTTTGACAATTCCTTTATTTAAATGCTTCTTCTTTCTTCTATCTTCCTTCATCTTCTTCTGGTTCTTCTGGCTCTTCTGGTTCTTCTTCCGGCGTTCTCGTCCAGCATCTCCTCTGCGGCGACTTCTATCTTCTTCTCCTCGGGTCGCTCCGTACTCATGGCATGGGGGGAGGCTCCCGCTCTTCTCTTCATCTTCTTCTTCATCCTCTTCTCTTCTTCCTTCTTCTCTTCTTCTATTCTTCATTTTCTTCTCTGGGCCGCTCCGCATCCATGCTGGCATGGAGGGAGGCTCCCGCTGTGTGACAGCGTCTCCTCGTCTGACAGTTCTCAAATAACGGGGGCGGGGCCTCCCGGTGACCCCGCCCCCTCTGACGCACGGGACATGACGGGACTTCCCTGTGGCATTCCCCGTGATGTCACAGGGAAGTCCCGTCAAGTCACCGTGCATCAGAGGGGGGGCGGGGTCACCGGGTGGCCCCGCCCCCCATTATTTAAGAATCGTCAGACGAGAAGACTCCGTCACACAGCGGGAGCCTCCCTCCATGCCAGCATGGGTGCGGAGCGGCCCAGAGAAGAAAATGAAGAAGAGAAGAAGAGAAGAGGATGAAGAAGAAGATGAAGAGAAGAGCGGGAGCCTCCCCCCATGCCATGGGTGTGGAGCGGCCCGAGGAGAAGAAGATAGAAGATAGAAGACGTCGCGGAGAATATGCTGGATGAGAACGCCGGAGGAAGAACCAGAGGAGCCAGAAGAACCAGAAGAAGAAGAAGATGAAGGAAGAAAGAAGAAGCATTTAAATAAAGGAAATGTCAAAAACTGTCTCTTGTCATTTTTAACATTTTTGACAGTTTTTTAGTGAAATGGTAGGGGTAAGTACCCCCTTACCATTTCACACAGGGGGGGCGGGATCTGGGGTCCCCTTGTTAAAGGGGGCTTCCAGATTCTGATAAGCCCCCCACCCGCAGACCCCCACAACCACCGGCCAGGGTTGTGGGGATAAGGCCCTTGTCCTTATCAACATGGGGACAAGGTGTTTTGGGGGGTTACCCCAAAGCACCCTCCTAATGTTGAGGGCATGTGGCCTGGTACGGTTCAGGAGGGGGGCTGCTCTCTCGTCCCCCCCTCTTTTCCTGCGGCCTGCCAGGTTGTGTGCTCGGATAAGGGTCTGGTATGGATTTTTGGGGGGACCCCATGCCGTTTTTTTTTATTTTGGTGCAGGATTTCCCTTAAAATCTATACCAGACCTGAAGGGTCTGGTATAGATTTTGAGGGGGACCCCACGCCATTTAAAAAAAAAATTTGGCCAGGGTTCCCCTTAATGTCCATACCAGACCTGAAGATTCCGATAAGCCCCCCGCCCTCACCCCCACAACCCTGGCCAACCCTGACCCCACGCCGTTTTGTTTTTTTTTAGCGCGGGGTTCCCCTTAAAATCCATACCAGACCTGAAGGGTCTGGTATGGAATTTAGGGGGAACCCCACGTCATTTTTTTTTAAATTTTGGTCGGGGTTCCCCTTAATATCCATACCAGACCTGAAGGGCCTGGTATGGAATTTAGGGGGACTCCCACGTCATTTTTTTTTTTTTTAATTTTGGTTCAGGGTTTCCCTGTGTTGAATTCCCATGCCGTTTTTATCAATGAACTTCTATGTGTATTGTCGGCAATGCAATAGCCGCGGGTAGTTTTGAATGGAATTTTTCCTTCGAAATGTCATTTTGCTGTCAGACTGTTCTAAACACGGGAAACATGCGCCCCTTTACAGGCATACTATAGACACCCCCCAGGTACGAAATTTAAAGGGATATTACACTTTTATTGTTTGACTTTAAGCATTATTAAAAACACTGCTCCTGAAAAAACGTCAGTTTTTAAAACTTTTTTTTGCATTGATCCATGTCCCCTGGGGCAGGACCCGGGTCCCCAAACACTTTTTATGACAATAACTTGCATATAAGCCTTTAAAATTAGCACTTTTGATTACTCATGTTCGTGTCCCATAGACTTTAATGGTGTTCGCGTGTTCGAGGGAACTTTTTTCCTGTTCGCATGTTCTGGTGCAAACCGAACAGGGGGGTGTTCGGCTCATCCCTACTGGATAACAGTTAAGAAAAGCACATGGAGCAGCATGAACATAATAACCATAAAGAATAGGAACACAGCACAACTACTTACTTTTTTGCAGCACTCTCCGGTCCGACCACCGCTTCCTGAGCTGATCTTTCGATCGCCGTACCCCGAAATTCTGGTGCAGACTCTTGACTACTTTCGCCATGATCTTGGCCTTTCTGACATTGGGGTTGGGGTAAGGTCCATACTTCCCGTCATAGTCGGCCTTCTTCAGTATGTCGACCATCATCAACATCTCCCCAAAGGACATATTTGATGCCTTAAATCGTCTCTTCCGGGATCGGGACGTTTCAGGCTCCGGGCTTTCTTCCTCCTCCTTCTCGTTGCTGTAATTATCAGACACCTGCTGTGTCTCCGCCATGTGCTCTTCCCCCACTGTGCTGAACAAGAAGGGGTGGGGAAGAGACTAGAAGGAACGTCAGGGGAGGGCGGAGTTACACGCATGCGCAGTGTCTATAAAGCGTAACACGCATGCGTAGTACGTACGATCTGTGAGCGGAGGAAGGAGTATCGGAGGCGCCGATCGTGAAAACGAAGGTAAGATCTAAACTTGGGCCTATACTGCTTCTAAATTGAGGCCTATATTGTAACTATATTAGGAGAGTTTCGCCTGACTTTTAGGGTTTGTCTTGTGTTGTGTCTTGCAGAGAAAATGGATGGCTTCAATGACCACAATTTCCTCCCCCTGTTCATAGACAAGTACAGGGAGCTGCCCTGTCTGTGGCAGGTGAAACATCCAAATTATAATAATAAACAAAAGAGGCAGGCAGCGCTGGAGAAACTGCTGGAGTTGGTGAAGCAACCATCCCCTATTTAAAAACCAAAATTGGTGGCCTGAGGAGCACTTATCTTAGGGAGCGCAAGAAGGTCACGGATTACCAGAGATCCAGAGCTGCAGCAGATGACATTTATGTTCCCAGGCTGTGGTACTATAAGAGACTGCGATTTCTGTCAGACCAGACTGGAGTCAGGGAATCCCTCTCCACTCTTCCTTCCACTCTTCCTTCCACCCTATCTTCCACCCCACCTGAGGCTTCCGATGTCCAACCTGGGACTTCCAGCCAGGAAGAAGTGGAGGAGCCCAGCTTGAGTCAGGTATAGAATTCTTCTACAGATTTCTGGTCAATAAATAAATGATGTTTACTAGATGTTATTAGTGATCACTAATTGCTGATTTAATAAAGTGTTTTACATATCAATAGACAGTAGTGGGCACAAAAAATTAGGACAAGAAAGAAAAATGCTGGGCTCAGAATGATAGTCTGTTATATTTGTTAACATTCAATTTGCAACAGTCATGAGATGAAAATTGTGTGTGATTGATGAAGAAAAAACTAAAACTATGTCCCTTTTTCATACACAGGAAGACCTCAGCCAGGAGGAGGCTGTGGAATGTGGCAGCCAGGAGGAGGCTGGGGTTAGTGGCAGCCAGGAGGAGCTGGGGATTAGTGGCAGCCAGGAGAAGCCTGGGACCAGTCGCAGTCTGACCGAATCACAGGTTCCCTCCCCTCCGCCTTCAATACAAAAGACCGAGGAAGGGGAGTTACATGCAGGATTCAGCGCTCAGGCTCATTCAGGAGGCTTCTGCATCCCTCAGAGCCTTATCCACTCCTGAAGAGGCCTTTGCCTGCATGGCTGCCACCAAACTGAAGGGCATATAGGAGGGTCAACGCAAGCTGTGTGTCAGGTCACCTGTATCCAGGTGACAGATGCACCCCATTGGGATCAGGAGTGCACCGCAAGGTAGTGGACCCTATGGCTGACTGCTGCGGATTGAACCCTGGGAGGTTCAGGAAGCAGGTCTACTGGATCACTGACACAGATCCCACTGGGAGCTAGAGCATAGATTTCCCAGGGCGCGGAGTCTAAGAGCCAGCAGGTGTTCACCAGAGCCTTTAATGGTAAGGATGGACTGAGCTGCAGTCTGGCTCCAGGTCGCGGCCCCCAGGGTCTCACAGCTCACGTTCACAGTAGACTACAGGAGAAGAGGAAGGAGGCAGCAGGCTGGAACAACAAGGAAAGTAAGGGACAAGCCAAGGTCGGGGCCACAAGCAGACAAGCAGACAAGGACAACAGAGTACATGCCAAGGTTCAGGGTCACAGGCAAACAGGGATGGTCGGGAACACGCCAAGGGTCAGGGTCACGAGCAGACAGGAATAGTAAAGAACAGGCCAAAGTCGGTAACAGGAATCAGATGTAGGAAACACAGCAAGTACACACAGAGGCTAACACACAATGGTTGATCAGCACTGCTGGCTTGCAGTGCACAGGTTAATATAGGGTTCCCTGATAGGGTCTGGGGTGGGGCCATGCTTAGAGGAGAGGTTACAAAAGCAGTCAGGTGAGGGTCAGCTCTAGAGATGAACACATGGAGACAGGTATGCTGATCGACAAACTCTATTGCATAACCATGACACTGTGTAAGGACCTTCTGTACAAAGTCCTAAGTAAGGGGGTGAGTGGCGAAATAACACCCAATACCCACCTGTGTGAGTTGGCCCATCCCCCTCCTCCTCCTCCTGCCACAACTCCACCACCACAGCCACAGCGTGGAAGGGAGCGTGGAAGTAACACCAGAGAGTGATGGCCCTGGGTTCAGTCTGGTCTGGCAAAAGATGCAGTCTCTTGTATGACCACAGCCTGGGGACATGTATGTCATCTGCTGCTTTCATGATCTCTGGGACTTCTGGACCAGACTGCACTACCTTAGATAAGGATTCCTCAGGCCACCAATTTTGCTTGAAAATAGTTGATGTCTGCCCTGGGGGTCAAAGGCTTCACCAATTTCAGCTGTTTCTCCAGTGTTGCCTCCCTCTTTGTTTAGTTGTGAGCCCTTAATAAAGGGTTTTTTTTTCAATTATACTCGCCTATGTGTGTTGTCATTCAAAAATGACAGTTTGTTTGTGAGAAGGCAGGTACATTTCAAAAATACAATGTGAAATTAACAAGGGACACCAACACCAAGCAATCTCCTTGAGATTAAATAATACCAGATATCAATGGTGTTGTGGTAACTTGACACACAAAACACACACAAAAATATTATGGAGTAAAACACAAAAAAAACAAAAAAGAAAAATCAGCCTTGGAAAAAGTACAAACACAAAAAGAAAAAAAAATGCCTTTACCAAAAAAAAAAGAAATATTTAAAAACCAACAAAAAAAAATTGGTCAGATGTGACAAATCTAAATATATTGAGGGAATCACAATAAATAATAAAGAAAGAAGTTTGTGAGAAGTCTGTGTGAATATGAGCACCAAAACTACTTCATTCTTCTCACATTATAAGGAAGAGTGCGCTGTATTAAACAATTTTTAACATTGCAGCGTGACGAAAGTGCTGTATCCATTTCGAACGCTAATTTTACCAGACCGAGCTGTTCCGTCTCGGAATTTCTTCTGAGCATGAGTGACACTTTGTGCGTCGGAACTGGCCACACAAGGTCGAAATTGACACGATCGGATTTTGTTGTTGGAAAATTTTATAGCCTGCTCTCAAACTTTGTGTGTCGGAAAATCTGATGGAAAATGTCCGATGGAGCCCACACACGGTCAGAATGTCTGACAACATGCTCCGATCGGACATTTTCCATCGGAAAATCAGACTGTGTGTACGGGGCATTAGTCTGCATGTCTTCAGCAAACTGTTTGCGGGTTTTCTTGTGCATCATCTTTAGAAAAGGCTTCCTTCTGGGATAACCTCTGGATATGATGCTGAGCACATGCACTCAACTGCTTTGTTCAGGCCCGTTCTGAGTGGAACCTGTCCTGTTAAACCGCTGTATGGTCTTGGCCACCATGCTGTAGCTCAGTTTCAATGTCTTGGCAATCTTCTTATAGCCTAGGCCATCTTTATGTGGAAAACCATTCTTTTTTTCAGATACTCAGAGAGTTCTTTGCCATGAGGTGCCATGTTGAACGTCCAGTGACCAGTATGAGGGATTGTGAGGGATTATGAGGGATTCCCCATTCACACCTGAGACCTTGTAACACTAACGAGTCACATGAAACCGGGAAGGGAAAATGTCTAATTGGGCCTAATTTGGACATATTCACTTAGAGGTGTACTCACTTTTGTTGTCAGCAGTTTAGACATTAATGGCTGTGTGTTGAGTTATTTTGAGGGGACAGCAAATTCACACTGTTATACAAGCTGTACGCTCACTACTTTATATTGTAGCAAAGTGTCATTTCTTAAGTGTTGTCACATGAAAAGATATAATAAAATAATTAGAATTTATAAATATATATATATATATATATATATATATATATATATATATATATATATATATATATATATATATATATATATATATATAGAGAGAGAGAGAGAGAGAGAGAGAGAGAGAGAGAGAGAGAGAGAGAGAGAGAGAGAGAGAGAGAGAGAGAGAGAGAGATGGATGGATAGATAGATAGATAGATAGATAGATAGATAGATAGATAGATAGATAGATAGATCTATATATATATATATATATATATATATATATATAATTTACATCTATATCTATAGATATATATATATATATATATATATATATATATATATATATATATATATATATATATATATATATATATATATATAAATACCCTGTTCCCCCAAAAATAAGACCTAGTGTGATTGTCAGTGATGGCTGCAATATAAGCCCTACCCCCAAATAAGCCCTACCCTGTTTTCCCGAAAATAAGCCCTACCCTGAAAATAAGACCTACAAGGACTTTAACTAGGGCTTATTTGGGGGGTAGGGCTTATATTGCAGCCATCACCGACAATCACACTAGGTCTTATTTTCAGGGAAACGGTATATATACACAGTGCAGTCAGTGTACAGTATATAATTCAGTGTATTGAAGTGGTTAAGGGGAACCCTATGACAGAATTAATAAAAAAAGACTTCATGGGTTCCCCCCAGTCCATACCAGGCCCTTTTGGTCTGGCATAGAGTTTAAGGGGAACTCCCCATCAATATTTTAAAAAAAATGGCGTAGGGTCCCCCCCAAAATCCATACCAGACCCTTATCTGAGCAAGCAGCCTGGCAGGTCAGTTAAAGGGGCGGTAAGCGCCCCCTCCTCCTGAACCATACCAGGCCGCTTGCTCTCAACATTGGGAGGATGCTTTGGGGTCTCCCTCAAAGCACCTTGTTCCCATGTTGATGGGGACAAGGGCCTCGTCCCCACAACCCTTGCCTGGGGGTCTGTAGGTGGGGGACTTATCAGAATCTGGAAGCCCCCTTTAGCATCCACCATCAAACACACTGCCCGACAGACCCAAAAAATTGAAAAAATTAAAAAACTTTGCCTCCATGGGAGGACTCCCGGCGACTGCTGTCTTTTTGCTTTGACAGCTCTTATATAGGCAAGGGTGGGGCCACCTACTGACGTAACTGGATGACCCCATCTCCTCAGACAACACATGACGTCTGAAGGGGGTGGGGTCACTCGGTTTCGTCTCCGGGTGGCCCCGCCATTGCCTATATAACGTATTGCAAATGATTCCGATTTTTTAGTGTGCTTTCACAAGGTGACACTGTGAGTACACAGATAGTAGGAATGAGCCGAACATCCCCCGGTTCGGTTCGCACCAGAACCTGCGAACGGACCGAAAGTTCGCACGAACGTTAGAACCCCATTGACGTCTATGGGACTCGAACGTTCGAAATCAAAAGGGCTCATTTTAAAGGCTAATTTGCATGGTATTGTCCTAAAAAGGGTTTGGGGACCCGGGTCCTACCCCAAGGGACATGTATCAATGCAAAAAAAACTTTTAAAAACAGCCGTTTTTTCGGGAGCAGTGATTTTAATGATGCTTAAAGTAAAAAAAAAAAGTGAAATATTCCTTTAAATATCGTACCTGGGGGGTGTCTATAGTATGCCTGTAAAGTGACGCCTGTTTCCCGTGTTTAGAACAGTCCCTGCACTAAATGTCATTTTTAAAGGAAAAAATCTCATTTAAAACTGCTTGCGGGTTTAATGTAATGTCGGGTCATGGCAATATGGATGAAAATCAGTGAGACAAACGGCATGGGTACCCCCCAGTCCATTACCAGGCCCTTTGGGTCTTGTATGGATATTAAGGGGAACCCCGCACCCAAATTAAAATAAGGAAAGGTGTGGGGCCACCAGGCCCTATATACTCTGAACAGCAGTATACAGGCGGTGCAAACAAGACAGGGACTGTAGGTTTGTTGTTAAGTAGAATCTCTTTGTAATTTTGAACGGGTACATTTTTAACGTGTTCAGCTCCAGCCAAAAAATCTTTTTTAAGCTTTTTGGAAAACATAGGGAAGGGTTATAGCCCCTGTGACATTTGTTTTTCTGTCTTTCCTCCTCTTCAGAAGATTTCACCTCACTTTTTGTCCCAATGAAAAATGTTTTTTGAAAATTTGGGTTTTTTTGTGGAACAAGGATTGGAAAGCATCAGTGGAAAGGAGAAATGTTTTTCCCATATTAACTCTTACAGGAGAGAATTTCCCTTCCTAGGGGTCGATTTCATCTCACTTCCTGTTGTCTCCTTCCGTTTGCAAGTAGGAGTCCTTTGTAAGTTAGATGTTTGAAAGTAGGGTCCTGCCCTATATACTCAGCAGAAATTTGGGCCTTAGGTGTTGCTGTGGCCACAACACTGTAAGCCCTCACAGGGCCCTGCTGTGAAATATTAGATCAAGAATTGTAATTACATGCCCCTGTTGAACAGGAGCTGAAAAATTAGGCCTTAGGCACTGGTGCTGGTGCCAGAACACTGCAACCCCTCACAGACACTTTAGATGGAATGCAGGAACGAGCCCTTCTGCAAAGTATTGCATCAAAAATTGTAATTACACGCCCCTGTTAAACAAGGGCTGGAAAATTGGGCCTTAGGCACTGGTGCTGGTGCCACAACACTGCAACCCCTCACAGACACTCTAGTTGGAACGCAGGAACGAGCCTTGCTGCATAGTATTGCACCAAAAATTGTAATTACACGCCCCTGTTAGACAGGGGCAGAAAAAATGGGCCTTAGGCACTGGTGCTGGTGCCACAACACTGCAACCCCTCACAGACACTCTAGTTGGAACGCAGGAACGAGCCTTGCTGCAAAGTATTGCATCAAAAATTGTAATTACACGCCCCTGTTAGACAGGAGCAGAAGAATTGGGCCTTGGGCACTGGTGCTGGTGCCACAACACTGCAACCCCTCACAGACACTCTAGTTGGAGCGCAGGAACGAGCCTTGCTGCATAGTATTGCACCAAAAATTGTAATTACACGCCCCTGTTAGACAGGGGCAGAAAAAATGGGCCTTAGGCACTGGTGCTGGTGCCACAACACTGCAACCCCTCACAGACACTCTAGTTGGAACGCAGGAACGAGCCTTGCTGCAAAGTATTGCATCAAAAATTGTAATTACACGCCCCTGTTAGACAGGGGCAGAAAAAATGGGCCTTAGGCACTGGTGCTGGTGCCACAACACTGCAACCCCTCACAGACACTCTAGTTGGAACGCAGGAACGAGCCCTGCTGCAAAGTATTGCATCAAAAATTGTAATTACACGCCCCTGTTAAACAGGGGCAGAAAAAATGGGCCTTAGGCACTGGTGCTGGTGCCACAACACTGCAACCCCTCACAGACACTCTAGTTGGAATGCAGGAACAAGACCTGCTGCAAAGTATTGCATCAAAAATTGTAATTACACGCCCCTGTGCCCCTATCAACTGCCTGCCTGTAGTATGAGAACACCACCAACCTTCTACAGGTAGCTTTAGCTGAACACTGTGAGCAGGACGCACTGCACTAAATGTAAATAGTCTAGCTGCCTGACCGTGGTACTAATAGGATCAAAAGAACACCAGTAATTTTCTTCAGGTAGCTTTATATACTGTAACAAGACAAGCCTGCCTGTCAGTAGGAAGATAACAGGAACGGATCTAGCTGAACACTGTGAGCAGGATGCACTGCACTAAATGTAAATAGTCTAGCTGCCTGACCATGGTACTAATAGGATCAAAAGAACACCAGTAATTTTCTTCAGGTAGCTTTATATACTGTAACAAGACAAGCCTGCCTGTCAGTAGGAAGATAACAGGAACGGATCTAGCTGAACACTGTGAGCAGGATGCACTGCACTAAATGTAAATAGTCTAGCTGCCTGACCGTGGTACTAATAGGATCAAAAGAACACCAGTAATTTTCTTCAGGTAGCTTTATATACTGTAACAAGACAAGCCTGCCTGTCAGTAGGAAGATAACAGGAACGGATCTAGCTGAACACTGTGAGCAGGATGCACTGCACTAAATGTAAATAGTCTAGCTGCCTGACTGTGGTACTAATAGGATCAAAAGAACACCAGTAATTTTCTTCAGGTAGCTTTATATACTGTAACAAGACAAGCCTGCCTGTCAGTAGGAAGATAACAGGAACGGATCTAGCTGAACACTGTGAGCAGGACGCACTGCACTAAATTATATAGTCTAGCTGCCTGACCGTGGTACTAATAGGATCAAAAGACCACCAGTAATTTTCTTCAGGTAGCTTTATATACTGTAACAAGACAAGCCTGCCTGTCAGTAGGAAGATAACAGGAACGGATCTAGCTGAACACTGTGAGCAGGACGCACTGCACTAAATGTAAATAGTCTAGCTGCCTGACCGTGGTACTAATAGGATCAAAAGAACACCAGTAATTTTCTTCAGGTAGCTTTATATACTGTAACAAGACAAGCCTGCCTGTCAGTAGGAAGATAACAGGAACGGATCTAGCTGAACACTGTGAGCAGGACGCACTGCACTAAATGTAAATAGTCTAGCTGCCTGACCGTGGTACTAATAGGATCAAAAGAACACCAGTAATTTTCTTTAGGTAGCTGTAAATACTGTAACAAGACAAGCCTGCCTGTCAGTAGGAAGATAACAGGAACGGATTTAGCTGAACACTGTGAGCAGGACGCACTGCACTAAATGTAAATAGTCTAGAAGATAACAGGAACAGATCTAGCTAAACTGAATACAGTGTATATATATATATGCAACACCTGGGATGCATATATATACACAATACACTTTAAGTGCAGCTAACTGACTGACTGTCCTGCCTAATCTAGCTAACTCAAATGAAATGACACTGTCTCTCTCTCTCTCTATCTCTCAGCACACCGGAACACACTGCACAGGGCCGCCGTGCAGGCGGCCTTATATAGTGTGGGGCGTGTACTAAATCCCCTGAGCCATAATTGGCCAAAGCCTCCTTGGCTTTCGCCAATTACGGCTCTCTGTTCAGGCGGCGCTGTGATTGGCCAAGCATGCGGTTCATAGTGCTTGCCTGGCCAATCATCAGCAAGCAATGCACTGCGATGCCGCAGTGAATTATGGGCCATGACGTGCCACACGAATTTGGCGCGAACGGCCCATATCGTTCGCAATTCGGCGAACGACCGAACAGCCGATGTTCGAGTCGAACATGGGTTCGACTCGAACACGAAGCTCATCCCTAACAGATAGCAGTGTGCCAGTGTCCTAATATTGGACATATGAGAAACAAAAAACTAAAAGAGTGGACTTTAAAGGCACACAGGTAGACCGTCTAAAAATAATTAAATTGGTTTATTAGATACAAAATTAGGTAAAAAAAAGTTTTTGGTTACATATAAATACATGTAAAAGTTCATATACTAGTATTAGGTACCCCACACATGAGCTCTGACACCACTTGGAACAGTAAATGGATACAGTGATACATCCAAAAGAGCGGAAATTAAAAATTCCTGTGATATTCTTCAAATAAGGGTGTAGGTAAGGAGAACTGTGGGTCAGGATGTGGATCCGGGACAGTTGTTCTTTTATTCGCTCAACATGTTGCGCGTAGAGGTATGCTTCTTCAGGAGCATAGGGAGTTCTATTAAGTATGTATAAAGAAACAAAAGGTAACTCTACAGTTTATTAGCATATAGAAATCTTAAAAACAAATAATAAACAGAAGATACAGGGAATTTTGCTCTAACTGGGTCACCCGACCACAAACAACCTCCCCAAAAAAGAAATGGCCATCTGGCAACAGGAAGCAAAGCCAACCAGCTGGGCAATGTACTTGTAGAATAGTGTAATGCTTATAGTGATTAAAGTTTTATTGGTTTTAAAGGGTTTGAAAGTTAATTGGACAAGTATGCCAGTAGCATACCATACGCTCAGTACATCAGGCTCCGCCGCAACTGTACACACTTATCAGATTTTCAGCAACAAGCCAAACTATTACAACTACGCCTACTTACAAGAGGGTATAGCCGTTCACTGTTACGTCGAGCCTACAATAAGGCCGTGGGCCAACAATGCAGTGACCTACTATACAAAACCAAGATTCCTCCCAATAAACCTACAGTTAAATTAATCACTAAGTTCTCATCACACCATGAGGATATTAGAATGATAATGGACACTCATTGGCATCTTCTACAGGAAGACTCGATACTTAGAAAATACTTTTGCGCATGTCCGGAAATTGTATTCAGACGCGCCAATTTCCTTAGAGATATACTGGTGACCAGTCACTACACTGCACATAACAAACGCATATCTAGGCTACCTTTGGGGACATCACGTTGTGGCGCCTGTACTTTCTGTCCATGGGTATTACCTGGTCATAAAATCTTACTCCCCAATGGTGAGAGTTACTATCCCAAATTCTCCGCTACCTGTTGTACACAGGGTTTGGTATACCTCATGATGTGCAAATGTGGGGCTTCTTATGTGGGAAAGACGGCCAGACAACTGAGACAGAGAATTAACGATCATTTATATTACTCGGGCAATGGGAAAATACTAACTCCAATCTGCTGACATCTAGATTTTTACCACCGTTTTGAAACTTCCTCTGTTTCATTTATTGTTCTGGCCGTCATCCCAAAAAACCCCAGAGGGGCTTTTATGCCTTTGGCCAATCATGGTTCTCACAGCACATCGCTCTGTGATTGGCCAAAGCATGCAAGTCAGGTGCATGCTTTGGCCAATCAGCAGGCATCAATGCCAATCAGTAGGCATCAAGGCTGGCAAACTTGTTGCGTGCGCCCCATATGTCCATTTGTTCTACGAACAAATGAACAGCTGATGTTCGAGTCGAACTTACGTTCGACTCAAACATCAATCCCATCCATAATGTACAGAAAATGTATGTGGCCTGAAAAAAAAAAAAAATCTACCACAGCCACTACATGCTAGGGCTGGTAAGCTGAAATATATTACATTTCTGTTCTGTGTTCAGATATACTTTATGCACAATTTAGAGGGAAGAAGTACACACTATTAAACATACAGCAAGTGTTTATACCTTTACCATGCCCTCTTCCTGGCAGGGGGACAACCAGCAGAATAAAATGAGGATTGCAAACACTGTTTGATGCTACAGTATACATTTATTTCTTATCATCCCAATGCAGAGTACTGTCTATAGTAAACCACAAGGCTTTAAGCAGCCATAAACCCATGTAAATCTCAAATAAACTTTAACATGTGGATGTAATTTTCATAACTGTTTTCAATTCTTCGAAATGTAAAGCTTTTTTTAAAGAAATACCTGGTGACCCAGCATAAGAGTCTTTGTTCAGACACTTCCAGTTATGGGGTTACAATTGTATCTCAGTTGTGCTCCTGCCTTGTCAACCTGTCACATGCATGGTGTTGCTGGAAAAAGGAAGTGTCATTGAAAATGTATTGAAGCAATTTTTTGTTCTTATGTCTAGTTCCTAATACTTATGGATTTTATTTTGATGTGACATAGACTGCACAGAATCTGACCCACTGCAAAGCTCTATTTATTCCATGGTATTCCATGTTCCTGTATTAATATAAAAAATATATACAGTGCTGTGAAAAAGTATCTCCCCCTCCCTGATTTTTTTTTTTTTTACATATTTCTTACTTAAATGATCCAGATCAGCAAACAAATTTTATTTCAAATCATTTTTATTGGTGTTTTTGCATACCATACAGGAAATCACAAACTTTTCTGAAGTGGTAAGTAAAGTTACACAGAAAGTATCTTACATTTATGAACATCAATTATAAGCCAAACTGAGTGTTATAGTTGCAAGACTGTCACAACAGAATTAACTCACAGCTGCTATATGAGGCTCTGTTATGTCCTGTAGTCAACCTTAACTCAGTAGTAGTAACCTTTATTTCTCATACGTTGGTACACATATTTACTCTCTAATATCCTTTTGCAAGTGCCGTTAAAGTCCATTCAGGGGAACCCCTTTCTTTCTATAACTCAGTAGTGTAGTAAACTTCTCTGTTAAAAACAGAGTAATAAAAGGGGAAAAAAAAAAAAAAGGATTTCAATGTATTCATATAAAGAAATCAATGAACAAAGTATGAACAATCTCTCTGTATGTCAGAGAACTAAACAGGTGCCCCAGGATCAGAGGATAACCCTATGAGGATATTCTTACAGGTAAGATATCTTCAGTGATTTCCATCAGAGATCTCAAGAGACAGAAAGGTAAGCTGGGGTCAGTTGATCTGTATGTACTGTACAGAATTATCCGAGGGAGCCCACCTGTGCGGGAGGATAGGCAGAAGTGGGGATTCGCTCCTGGGGGATAGACGCCGGATGACCCAGGGAACCCTCACGCACACCCCCTATGGGAAATTCCCGTAGGTGTGTTTAGGCTCCACCCTGAATCAGCCGACCTCCCGGAAGCATTATGAACTGGTTGGAGGGGCTATCAAAGCGGAGCCCTCCAATTCCAGTTCGCTACTGCGGTAACTAGTAAACCTCTAGTGAGGAGAAGAAGGGGTCCCTCAGACACTCTGATTCACATTCCTTTAAAAAATCCCCTCTGGGTGTGTATAAGTCATGCTGTACCTGAGAAATAGCGGGATCTGAGCAATCCCGTAAAGAAAAGATAGGAAACATGTGAAAAGGGATGAGATAAGAGGGGGAAGGTAGGGTGAGGTTCAGTTAATAACAGAAACTAAACTTGCGTCAGGTTCAATACCCAGTATGAGAGATATGTTGCAGAACGTGGCCCAAGGTTCCCAGATGGTATTAAACTTCCCAATTTTGTCATTCAGCTTCGCTACTATTTGTTCCTGGGACATAATCCAGGACACCTTTCTCCTGCAAACCTGAAAGGAAACCGTGGGTCTCTTCCATTCTTTTGCTATGGTGATTTTTACACCCAATAAAATGAAGTAGGGCAGTACCTGTAGGTGCTTAGGTGTATTGGGTATATCGTGGTTGAATAAGGCAATATGTGGATTGGGGGCTACCGAGACCTTTATTAGTTTACCAATTGTACGGAAGGTTATCTTCCAAAAGGTTCTGATGCAGGGACAAGTCCACCATGTATGTAGCATTGTACCCTCTAGTCCGCAACCCCTAAAGCAGAGAGGTGAGGTCCCAGGGTATATCAATGCCAATCTGGATGGGACATAATACCACCTGGTCAGGACCTTTAGACTGGCCTCTATAAGGGAGATGTTATAAATACCTCTATAGGAGCATGTGCAGGATTTGAACCAATCTGTCGTCGGACACATTTCGCCTGTGTCCTCCTCCCAGGTCTTTGCGTAGGACAGCTTATCCAGATTTGTCTGTGGGATAAAGGTTTGAGCGGTGAAATAAGGGAGGGGTGTCTAAATAATTTAGTGCATATTGCAATAGAGTGAGAAAGTGTGGGGGCCATTATGGCAGGTCTTTGTTTAGGGTCACACCAAAGGAGGAAATCAATGGTGTTGAGGGGTGTAGCCCACCTTTCCATTGAGAGCCACTCGGGCTTCGGTCCCTTAGAGAAAATGATAGAAATTTGCGATAATTGCGCCACCTGAAAGTAGCTCCAGAGGTCCGGAAGGCCTAAGCCTCCCTGTGACTTAAGGCGATAAAGTATTTTGGATGGGCATCTATAACCCTTATTGCCCCATACAAAGCGAGTAATCTCTGCGGAAGTGGGATTGGCAGAGAGCGGAACAGGTATAAGAGACGGGGAAGGAGAGTCATCTTTACAGCGAGTATTTTTCACAGCCAGGACAGACCACATCTCGACCACTGTTGGAGATCCCCCTGCATCTGTTGATCATGGGGGGGTAGTTAGCTTTAAAGAGGTTATTTTTTTCTGGGGTTAAATTGATCCCCAGATAAGGGATAGTCATGGGGGCCCAGGAGTACTCAAAATTGTTAGATAGTTGTGTCACTATGTTGGGAGAAACAGTGATATTTAAAGCTATTGATTTAGACATGTTGACCTTTAAACCCGAGATTTTGCTAAATGAGTTCAGAACCCCGTAAATATTCGGACTGGTTATTAGAGGTGAAGTTATATATAGCAAGAGATCATCCGCATAAAGTGCGCATTTGTGCTCCTGGTCCCCATATGCCACACCCTTGATATCGGGGTTTGTTCTAATTGCTATGGCCAAAGTTTCTATGGCCATCGGAAAGAGAAGGGGCGAGAGGGGACAGCCCTGCCTGGTGCCCCTCCCAATTGGAAAGGAGGTCGAATATCTTCCCATTAACCTCACTTGGGCAGATGGATTAGAGTACATAGAGTTGATTACATTTAGGAAATGGGGGCCAAAGTTCCATCTTCTAAGGGTCTCAGAAAGGTAGTTCCATTCAATTGAATCGAACACCTTGTGTAGGTCGATAGAAAGAATAAAACCCGATTGGGGGGAGCCTCCATCCCAACTAGGTTTAAGGAGGGAGATAACGTCTATTGTCCTTCTAATCTGATCTGGGCCTTGCCTCCCAGGAATGAAACCTACCTGGTCTATATGGATGTATGAGGGGATAAAACTTGCTAATTTATTGGCTAGAATCTTGGTCATAATCTTGATGTCATTGTTAATTAAGGAGATAGGCCTGTAATTTCCAACTTTGCTCGGGTCTTTCCCTGGTTTGGGAATCACCAAAATATATGCTGCATTTAAGTCAGCCCCCAAAGGGGATCCTTCCCTAAGAAAATTGAAAAACTTTGCAAGATGTGGGGCCAATGTTTCCCCAAATTTTTTATAATACAAGGTGGAGAATCTGTCAGGTCCAGGAAAGGAGCCGACTTTCAAGGAAGTAATAGTATTCAGAACCTCCGTGACCGAGAAGGGGCTTTCAAGTAGGTCCCTATGTTCTGAGGTTAAGGAAGGTAAAGGCAAGGAGTCAAGGAAGCCTCCTTGTGATTGACCTGAATGGTGGCGTTGAGATCTATAAGGTTCCGAATAGAACTGTTGGAATGCTTCCATAATCTTGGTAGGGTTCTGGGTCAGGTCACCTGAGTTTAACTTAATTTTGGGGAATGCCAATTGGCGAGGTTTAAGACTAAGTTTTACCACCAATTTCTATCCTATCCTATCCCTCTGGGAGTAGAAACGTGCCCCTGTCCACCTGAGGTGTTTTTCAGCCGCTGTAGTTAGGTTCAGGTCGAGAAGGGCCCGAACCTGATCCAGGCGAGTCAGAGATTCCGAAGTGGGATTTAGTTTCTGGGCTTTTGCAAAAGATGGAAAGTTCGCTGTCAATTTGATCGTGTCACTTTTGTGTTTTTAGTGTAGCAGATAATTGCATTAATTTCCCCCTGATCACCGCTTTATGAGCAGCCCAAACTGTGGACGGGGAGACGTCAGTTGTGATATTTAGGCTAAAGTATTCCTTAATAAATTTCTCTATGATAGTGGCCTGTATGGGATCGTAAAGAATGGATTCCTGCAGGAGCCAACGGTTGAGCTCCCTATGTCCTGATGTTCTGTGGAGGGTTAGAGTAACCATTGAGTGGTCCGATAGAGGAGAGTCTGTAATCCGTGATGTACCAAAGGGATCGTAGTGGCATGCGTAAAGATGTGGTCTATCCTGGCATAGGAGTTATGGGCTGTTGAGAAATGTGTATAATCCTTAGAGCGAGGGTTAGATTCCCTCCAGACGTCTACCAATCCCGCCTCATGTAGTAACTTAGCTACTTTAACGCTCTGTCTAGTAGGGCATTTGGGTTTCGTTATCCCATCTCCAGACTTGTCCAAGGAGAAGTCAAAGGCTATATTGGAGTCCCCATCGATAATAGTTGTGCCCTTAAGGTGAGGGCGGAGTTTGTGTAGTATGGATTCAAAAAATGCCGTTTGACCTCTATTAGGAGAGTAATAGAATACAAAGGTGTATTGTTCACCATCTATGTTCCCCGATACTAGTATAAAGTGTCCCAGGGGATCTATAATCGTCTGAGGTTGAGAGAGATTGATATGTTTGGCAAAACATATAGCCACCCCTTTTGTTTTGTTGGGTGCAGATGAAATTAAGAATTGGGGGAAGTTGCAATGGAGAAATGTGGGTTGGTATGATATGGGGAAATAAGTCTCCTGTAAAAAGAGAATGTCTGTGTGCATAGAATGGTAGAGTTGAAACAGTTTCCTTCTTTTGACAGGGGAGTTCATTCCTTGAGTGTTATGTGATAAAATTTTTAGGGTGGGAGGGACTTTAGGGAGATCAGTCATAAATTGAGTGTTGTAAGGTCATGCTTATGAGAAAGGTCTTACCTGTACGTGTGGATGAAAGTGACTCAAGGATCCCTTGGAATAAGCTTGTCGGGATTCTAACATTGCTTCAAATAAAATAAAATAAAAGTAAAACAGAACAACCCTAGAATATAATGATATTATGTGAAGTAGGATTGCACTGCACCAGCCGGGCCAAAATGCTCCAGTAGCGGAGCAGTGGAATCTGATTAGGGGGGTCAGCAGGTCCATTCGGTCACTAAAATGTGATCAAGGCTATTGAAAATACTAATGTAAGTACAACTTGAGAATCTTGAGGATCATCCAGTGAGAGGAGGGTCCAACAAGTAATAGAACCTGAAAATACCTATCTTTTTTGAGTCCTGTCCAGCTTAAGATATATGTAAATTAAGAGACCCCCTCCCTCCCCTGCCCCATCCCTGTAATTTCACAGGGTCGGCTGTTGCTAAGCCTGTGATATCCGAGATGGGAAGAATGCAAACAGCTGCAAAGGAATAAGGCCCAACTGACATATGGCATCTTTGCAAAGGGCGTAAAAGAAATCCCAAAGAGGTCACCGTTGCACCGAAAATGTCCACGGGAGGTTCCTGATCCAATTGGAGGACAGCACATCACTGGGGAAGATTTTCCTTAGAGCGTTTGGAGCTCTGTTTAAGCCAGGTGGGTTGCAGCGGGCTTGCTGGTGGAGGTCTTTTTGTGGATGAAGAGGAGCTCCTGCTGGCCTGTGATGAAGAAGGGTCCTGGAAGATCAAACCCAGTTGCAGGAGCAGCTGTTCTCCCTCGGCGAATGAAGAGAAGTCGTAATTTTTGTTCCTGTAGGAAAAGATTAATCGAAGGGGGAAGGACCAACGATATGTGATCTCTTTTTCAAGCAGTAGTTGAAGTAGCGGTTTGAGAGAGCGCCCTTTTTGCACAGTGTATGGCAACAAGTCTGCAAAAATTTCTTCTCCTTTATGGAAAGAAATTGGGTTTCACAATGATGTCTCTGGGAAGGCCATCTGATCGGGGGGGTTGAAGGGCTCTGTGAGCTCTGTCTAGCTCCTGTTGTTGCTCAGTGATATCTGGGATGAGGTTCCACAAAAGGGTCTTCACTGCGGCATGAACATCCTTTTCTGATTGAGGGAGTCCTCGAACGCAAAAGTTATAGCATCTCGATCTATTTTCGATTTTGGCAAATGCTGTTTCCAACTGGTCGTGCAAGTCTTGAATCCTTGCTGAATTTTGATTGATGCGAGATACTGCTTGGTCAGCTTTCTTTTCAATTATGTCCATCCTCATCCCTATTTGCTGCAGGTCAGCATGGATGGATGAGGTAATTTGTGCTGCATTTTGGGCCAGGCTCTTGGAGAGGAGCTGGGAGAAGGCCTCCATCATGGAGGGGAAATCGGATGGCACAGGAATGTCAGAGTGGGCTTCTGATACTGAAAATAACAGTCCTGTATGAGGGTCCATCATAGGTGTGGAGGCTCAAGCCCGTCCTGCTCAAGAGGGACTCCGTGGATGAGGGAGAAGCAGCCAGGGGCAGGGGTGGAAAGTCTGTACCTGGGGGCTGTGGTGGCTGTGGATGCTGTGTGTCCTGGTACGCTATAGAGTGCTGCATCTCCTCCGTGTTGCGTGGGCCTCGTGGAGAAGTTGCTATTTTTTTGTGTGCAGTATAAGTAGAGTTACATGCTGCTGTTCGAGATGATCTCTGTTAATATGGTGGCTGTACTGCAGAACTTTGTATTTTGGGCTTCATTTCTTGTTGTTTGGCTGCTATGGTTACAGGAATGCAGTGTATATAGAGCATGAAGTCGATGTCCTTTTTCAGCCTTTGAGAAAGCTTATTAGGTGATACTCGTCAGGTAGGTGGTGACATCATTACATAGGGTGGAACTATGACGCCATCTTGTTGAGGTTTTTTGTATAGTGAAGAAAGTGCTTTTATCCTTTCTGCCATGTGAATGTATTTTTTTAAATAAAATAGTGGTTTGCGATTTGTACTATCTTGCCTTTTCATTTCTATGACAGTATGAAGAGTAGCCCTACAGCCGTGGCCAAAAGTTTTGAAAATGACACAAATATTCATTTTCACAAAGTCTGCTGCCTCCGTTTTTATAATTGCAATTTGCATATACTCCAGAATGTTATGAAGATAAATTTCAATTAATTACAAAGTCCCTCTTTTCCATGAAAATGGACTTAATCCCATAAAAAAACATTTCCACTGCATTTGTGAAGAAGGCTTCAGGGCGCCCAAGAAAGTCTGGCAAGCACAGGACCATCTCCTACAGTTAATTTAGCTGTGGGATTGGAACACCACCAGTGCAGAGCTTGCTCAGGAATATGTCATTATAATGGAGGATTTTAATTATCCAGACATAGACTGGGTGGAAGGTCAGATGGTAAATGCACCAACTAGAAACAAAGCGGTACTAGACCTACTGATTACCAACAATACAGACCTGATCACGGATGTGCAAATATGGGGAAATTTAGGAAACATCGATCACAGGTCAATTAGTTTCAGTATAAATCACACAAATAGGAAACATAAGGGAAATACAAAGACACTGAATTTCAAAAGAGTCAACTTCCCTAAACTATGATTCTTGCTAGAAGATACTAAATGGAATAAAATCTTAGAAACAAAGAACACGGAGTAAAAATGGGTATGCTTTAAGAGCATATTAAATAAGAGTATTAGCCAGTGCATCCCAATGAGAAATACATTTAAAGAGCTAACAAACATCCTGGGTGGCTTAAAGGGGTTGTAAATTCTCAACATTTTTCACCTTAATGCATTCTATGCATTAAGGGGAAAAACCTTCTGTAGTGCTGCAGCCCTCCAACCCCCCCTCGTTGTACTTACCTGAGGGCTGTCTTACTCCGGACAGAGCACACCAGCTCTAGCTGGTGACTCATGTCCTGATTGGATAGATTGATAGCAGCGCAGCCATTGGCTCCCGCTGCTGTCAATCAAATACAATGACAGGGGCACCGGGGGCGGGGCTGAGTCCTGCTTTCTGTGTGAATACACACAAAGCAGGACTTGGGAGCATGCCCGGATGGGTGTCCACCAAGGAGAGCGCTTCTCCAACGTGGACACCTGATGCAGGGAGGAGCTACCAGCGCTACCGGGGGACCCCAGAAGAGGTTGATTGGGGCCACACTGCAAATGAACCGCACAGTGGAGGTAAGTATGACATGTTTGTTATGTTAAAAAATGAGGGTTTACAACCCCTTTAACTCCAACGTAAGAATGCATATAAACGCAAAGGAGAAGGCCTTCAAAAAATACAAGGCTGAGGGATCATCCATCCTACACAACCAAACTAATTGCGAAGCAGAAACCAAAAGATATTTACATGTCTTTGGTGGGTAGATAAAGAGAGACACAACACTGCAATAACGGATTGTTCTCAAAAGAGAAAGCACACATCTTTAACAAAACTTATTGTGAGGACCTTAGGAGTGTTTATGGACAAATTGAGGCTGTCCAAAGTTAATTTCAAACATTTCTGAGAGACATCAGAATTCTGTCTACGCAGTGATATTTTAAAATATATATGACCATAAGTCATTCAAATTATATATTATACTCCAGAGTATAGATACAATTATGATTTTAGTGTTTACTGACCCAATGATAATTATGTCATAAGGTAAAAATATAATATTGTGATGTAGAACAAATTAGAAGTAAGAATTGTTTTAGATACCAATCATTGTTATTAAAGACATATCAACCGTGACTATATCTGCACAAAAATATACATATAGCATGTGTTTTTCCTAGATGAATAAATATTCATAGTATATATAAACAAGAATTATACATTTATCCATATAGATAATCATTTTTGTGATGATTAATCAAAATTGTACTGGTTGTATTGTATATTGTACCCATTACCAGAGTCCCTGAATTTTATATATATATATAAATATATAAATATATATATATATATATATATATATATATATATATATATATATATATATATATATATATATATATATATATATATATATCATCAGCACTACTATACAAGTAGATACACATTATTAAAATAGAACATATTATTTTATAGATAGTTCAGAACACATTTTCCGGCCCTCAGACATGCCTAGTGGTTGAAAGTGATATTATTTGAATTAACAAAAGTTAATCAATAGATTTTTTAAACCAATGGAAAAGAAGTCATACCTTTTGGGCTGAGCTTATTATAATTTCTTATCCTATTGTCCCACATGGTATATAGTATGAGAGGTGCCATGGAGAAGGGATGGAATCATACACACAGACACATACACACCATTCATCAACTCATATCTTCACATTCATGAAGATTCCTTGACACCTGATGCTTTGAAACGTTGAGGTCGCAAGAAGTAATTTCCTCTCTAAGCAAAAGCCGCAGCAACCTTTCTAAAACTCTGGTAACCAGCAGTTCAGACCAGTAGCCATCTTAGGAATGGTAATTATGTCATATTGATTTTGCCAGATATTCATTTATGTTCTTTTAAATATTGATTCATTGAGTATTGTATAGTTCATAATTATTCTCACGAATCAGTAAGCGCCTTGTAGATTTTCCTCTAAAGCTTCAATTTTCAATATTTTTTATTGCATAGTTTCCCTTATTTTGACATAACAAACATCTAATTTTATTTCATGTTGTTAACGACTTACTTACCTGCAGTATAGTAACGGTTGAAATTGTTAAATACAGACATTCTGTCTAATTGTCATTTTTACAAGGTTATTGATTCTACAGGGAAGTTTATCATTTCTGTGTCATTTATACAGTACAACACTCCCATTAGCGGGTGTTTCAGTTGATATTCAAGATTTTATGTAGCACAATTATTTTTTTAATTTTATGTAAAGTTTGTTTTTGTCAACCAATCTATATATAACTATTTTGTATGATTACATGTCTGGTGAATACATTTCCTATTTTAAGACTCTGGTCATATTGATTGATCTTGTATCTTAAAAATATTATCGTTTAAAAATTACTCATTCATAAATACTGTGCAGGAAAATTATCCTCATAAGCAGGACAGGATGGAGAGATGGTGAAGGTATTGAATTTATTCTTCTCAGTCTTCACGAGATTACGGGGGCTTCAGTAACCAAAACTGCAAAGTTTATCCTCATAATACATCACAGGAAGCACCCTCCTAACAGAAGACGGAATTAGAAATAGACTTGAAAAGATTAACATTAATAAGTCACTGGGACCAGATGGCTTGCACCCGAGGGTCCTTAAGGAACTCAGTCAAGTAATTGCCAGACCATTGTACCTAATTTTTACGAACAGTCTGCTGACTGGAATGGTACCAGCTGATTGGAAAAAAGCCAATGTATCACCAATATTTACAAAAGGGCCAAGATACATTCCTGGGAATTACAGACCAGTTAGCCTAACATCAATTGTATGCAAGCTCTTGGAGGGGATGATAAGGGACTATATACAAGAGTTTAGTAATGACAACTGTATTATTAGCAGTAATCAGCATGGATTCATGAAGAATTGTTCTTGACAAACTGGCTACAGGGGCAAGTTCAGAGGGTAGTGATAAATGGGGAGTACACGGAATGGTCCACGGTGGAAAGTGGGGTCCCCCAGGGTTCAGTCCTGGGACCAAACCTGTTTAGTCCATCCTCCTGAATACATTTCTAAGCAGGAAAATAACTTCTCTGCAGAATGTGTAAACCTTGCAAGAAGATCTGAACAAATTGATGGGGTGGGCCAACTACATGGCAAATTAGGTTTAATGTAGAAAAATGTAAAATAATACATTTGGGTGGCAAAAATATGAATGCAATCTACTCACTGGGGGAAGAACCTCTGGGCGAATCTAGAATGGAAAAGGACCTGGGGGTCCTAGTAGATGACAGACCTGTCAACGGCATGCAATGCCAAGCTGCTGCAAGCAAAACAAACTGAATATTGGCATGCATTGAAAAGAGGATTAACTCCAGAGATAAAACGATAATTCCCCCACTCTACAGGACTCTGGTCTGGCCGCAACTGGAGTATGTCGTCCAGTTCTGGGCACCAGTCCTCAGGAAGGATGTGCTGGAGCTGGAGAGAGTCCAGAGAAGGGCAACAAAACGAATAAAGGAACTGGAGCACATTAGTGATGAGGAAAGGTTATGAGCACTGAATTTATTCTCTCTGGAGAAGAGACGCTTGAGAGGGGATAGGATGTCAATGTACAAATACCTTACTGGTGACCCCACAATAGGGATACAACTTTTCAGCGAAAAGGAATTAAAAAAGACACTAAAATTAGAAGAAAAGCATTTTAACCATAACCTCAAACTGCGTAGAGGGTTCTTTACTGTAAGAGAGGTAAGGATGTGGAATTCTCTTTCACAGGCAGTGATTTCAGCAGGGAGTATTGATAATTTAAAAAAAACTATTAGATAAGCACCTTAACAGCCACAAAATGCAGGGATTTACAATGTAATACTGACATAAAATCACACACATAGGTTGGACTTGATGGACTTGTGTCTTTTTTCAACCTCGCCTACTATGTAACTATTTAACTATGGCAGCAGGCAGGTGTGAGTGCATCTGCATGCACAGTGAGGAGAAGACTTTTGGAGGATGGCCTGATATTAAGAAGGGCAGCAAAGAAGCCACTTCTCTCCAGGAAAAAACATCAGGGACAGACTGATATTCTGCAAAATGGACTGCTGAAGACTGGGGTAAAGTCATTTTCTCTGATAAATCTCTTTTCCAATTGTTTGGGGTATCCCGAGAAAAACCTTGGCCGGAGAAGAAAAGATGTGCTCTTTCATCAGTCCTGTGTCATGCCAACAATAAAGCATCCAGAGACCATTAATGTGTGAGGTTGTTTTTCAGTCAAGGGAGTGGGCTCACTCACAATTTTGCCTAAGAACACAGCCATGAATAAAGAATGGTACAAAAATATCCTCTGAGAGAAACTTCTCCCAACCATCCAAGAACAGTTTGATGAGGAACAATGCCTTTTGCAGTATGATGGAGCACCTTGCCATAAGGCAAAAGTAATAACTAAGTGGCTCAGGGAACAAAACATTGAAATGTTGGGTCCATGGTCAGGAAACTCCCCAGACCTTATTCCCATTGAAAACTTGTGGTCAATCCTCAAGAGGCGAGTGAACAAAAAAAACCCCACAAATTCTGACAAACTCCAAGAATTGATTATGTAAGAATGGGCTGCCATCAGTCAAGATGTGGCCCAGAAGTTGACTGACAGCATGCCAGAGAGAATTGCAGTGGTCTTGAAAAAGAAGGGTCAAGAGGGAGATGGGCGGAGCCTAACGGAGCAGACATGCATTGTTAGAGCTCTGCACCGCTGAGGAGAGAAGAGAAGGACAAAGCGGAGCCTGCAGGCTCAAAAGGTATCCATTTGAACCTTTTTACCCCAGGGAACAAACTGTGAAAGTTTGGGCAGGAAATATGGTACTGGGAGGAAACCGTGGCAGAAATAAAAATCACCTCACAAAGAGCTCACAGGCACTCACTGCAGCTGAAGCAGCTCCAGTCACCTCACAATATACAGCATCAGGGCGCACTCACAGACAGAAAATGTCACAGCAAGACTCTCCATTTGAGTCAGATACAGAACAAATCCTCTCACAAACTTCTCCACAAGCCTCCTCAGCATCCCCAGTAATATTATTACAATTTGAAAAGATGCTTCATAAGGCTTTAAAACAAACCTCAGACCAAATAACAAAAAGCCTAACCAAAGAAATAAGAGAACTGGGAAACCGCACCGCAGCCTTAGAAATAAAAATGGATGAAATTGAAATTACAACCCAAGTAAATATAACAGAATTGGAACAATTAAAAGAAGAGAATTTAATACTTCAAACTAAGCTCGAAGATTACGAAAATAGAGCCAGACGTTCAAACCTGCGCATAAGGGGAATACCTGAAACCGTGACAGACCTGCAATCTACTATTACTGCTCTATTACAAGAACTAAAGCCAGATATCCCTATTGAACGTTTAGAACTGGACAGAGTACACAGAGCCCTCACAGCCAAAAAGAAAGATGGACCCCCACGTGATATAATCAAAAATATCATTATTACAGAACGAAAGAACAAATACTAATTGCTGCAAGAGAAAAAAAGGAACTTAATTTCCAAGGACACAATTATCAAATTTTTGCTGACCTATCCCAACTTACTATTACTAAAAGACGATCCATGAAACCCCAACTAATGGAACTGCAACGCCACAACATTATGTATCAATGGGGCTTCCCCTTTTCAGTCAGATTTAACTACCAAGGTACAATTTACAGAAGCAGATCAGCAGATGAACTACAACAAACCCTTTTAAAATTAAATCTGACAGAGACCACAAGCAGCAACTCTCCCACACGCAGAAGAATGACATCATCTTCACCTTCAGGCAGCACCCAGAAAATTTCAGAACAAAATGGGAATCATCATTCTCACAAAAGAGGCCGTTATGCCACATCATCCATGGACCAAGAAGATTCAATGGACTGACATCCTAATTCCTGATATCTCTTCATTTATTATACTAAGAGATGGATCTCTATAAAAAACCTGTATTTATAACTGAATGTAACTGCATTCTGATAGTCACACACTGTGTGGGATCATGTTACATTCCAGTTATATTTCTTATTACTTCTGATTCATATAGCCTTAGAATATATAAGTGAAATAAGGAAATTCTTGTTCAGTTATATATTATCAGGTAATAACAATAGATTTATTACCGTATTTATCGGCGTATAACACGCACTTTTTTCCCCTTAAAATCAGGGGAAAGTCGCAGGTGCGTGTTATACGCCGATACCATGCGATCCCGAGCTGTCACAATCTTAAAATCGCCGACCGCGATTTGAAAATGGCGCCGCCGGCGCCGAAATACACCGAGCCGATCCTCGGCTCTTTCCGGCGGCTCTCGTTTACTTTCGGCTCCACTCGTAGTCCCGAGCGGAGCTATCCAAACCTACTCGGCTAGGTTCGGATAGCTCCGCTCGGGACTACGAGTGGAGCCGAAAATGAACGAGAGCCGCCGGAAAGAGCCGAGGACCGGCTCGGTGTATTTCGGCGCCGGCGGCGCCATTTTCAAATCGCGGTCGGCGATTTTAAAGCTCAGGACAGGGGATCGAAGCGAAGGCTGCACTGGGGAAGGCTGCACTGGGAAAGGCTGCACTGGGAAAGGCTGCACTGGGGAAGGCTGCACTGGGAAAGGCTGCACTGGGAAAGGCTGCACTGGGAAAGGCTGCACTGGGAATGGCTGCACTGGGAATGGCTGCACTGGGAATGGCTGCACTGACAAGGCTGCACTGGGAAAGGCTGCACTGGGGAAGGCTGCACTGGGAAAGGCTGCACTGGGGAAGGCTGCACTGACAAGGCTGCACTAACAAGCCTGCACTGGGGAAGGCTGCACTGACATGGCTGCACTGACATGGCTGTACTGACATGGCTGCACTAACAAGGCTGCACTGGGGAAGGCTGCACTGACATGGCTGCACTGAGAAGGCTGCAATGATGGGCATTTAAATGTAAGTTTTTTTTCCTTCAACTTCCCTCCTAAAAGTTTTTTTTCCTTAAAATTCCCTCCTAAATTGGGGTGCGTGTTATACGCCGGTGCGTGTTATACACCGATAAATACGGTACTTTTTAGGACAAATATGTTCAATAATCCAGAAGTAATGGAAGCTTTTTCTTTCTTTTCCTAACTAGTTCCTAGAATTATGTTTTTGTTTATTCTAATCTGAAGCAATACAACCTCAATTTTATGAGTTAACATATCTAAACTGTTACATATGAATAAAATATGTAATTGTTTACTCTAAAAGGGTTAAAATCCCAAAATAATTCAAACTATCTTCAATACCAAAGTTATTAACAGTACCTTTCTAACTGAATTATTTAGCCTAGGGCAAGACTAACCATATACAACCACCCTGGAATAAATAATTTCAACAAAAACTATATTCTGCACTCCAATTAATGAAACATCATTTTGATGTCTTTTGACATAGCACTTCTCTCCTGTAAGCGGAAGATCCGTGTACCCCCATTAGCCCTCCTCATTCTCCCAACCATATTATGTGGGAGTGTGACGAAGGCACTTATTCCCCTGAGAGAGATATTTATTCTCTTTCACGGGTAAATTGTGATTACCTGCAAAAAATAATTTATACAATGTATCAACTAATCTCATATGTTTTTTGTTTACTCTTTACTCCAGAATTCACTGGTTTCTTTTCTATCTATTCATCTCTTCAGTCCACACAGGTTGATCTGCGCAGTCAGCTCTGCATAACAAAAAGTAAGTCAAAACTATTTGATCTGTTGACATGGCACCACTGAATATACTTTCCCTGAATGTTCAGGGAATAAATGTCCCTCAAAAAAGGACCAAAGCCTTCCGTACTTTTCATAACAAGAAGGCTCACATAGTATGCCTCCAAGAAACACACTTCACCAAAGATTCTACTCCAAAATATATTTCTCCTTTTTATCAACAAATTTACATGGCTTCTGCCTGTACCAAGCAAAGGGGAACTCTAATTGCATTTCACTGATCCACACCATTCACCTTATCATCAGAAATTAAAGACCCAGAAGGTAGATACCTGATACTCATGGGTTATATAATGGATACAGCAATCACGGTGATTTCCTACTACGCTCCTAACAAACAACCTACACCATTCCTCTCACATATATTACAAGAGATTAATACACACAAAATAGGAACAGTGATAATGTGTGGGGATTCGAACCAGGTCCTCCTCCCATTTCTAGATAAATCACCTTTTACACCATCCAAAATAACCTCTAGATTACCTTTTTCTCAACTTCTTTCCAAATACAATCTGGTAGATTCGTGGAGAGAAAGTAACCCAATGAAAAAGAAATTCATTTATTTCTCGCACCCTCAACAAACCTTCACCAGAATAGATCATATTTTTCTAACAATAGGAATGATACCAGAAATTATTGCATCAGATATAATTCCGATTCCGTGGTCTGACCATAATGCAGTATACACTACTATAGCCTCAGCCATACCAAAAGCGCATGACCCAACGTGGTACTTACCAGACATAATGCTCAAACACCCACTACATCAGATGGCCATTGAACAAGCTTTAAAGGAATACATATCAATTAATAATACAACAGACATCTCCCCAATAACACTGTGGGAAGCTCATAAGCCTATCTTGCGTGGTACAATACAAAGACAAATGGCACTATTTAAACGGGAACGCAAAAATCTAGCAAAAAAACTAGAACTGAATTTTAATGCAGCCTACATATCATTTCAAGATAATCCATCTCAGAGTACAAAATCTCATCTGGAAAAATCTAGATTGGAATACGATCTATTTCTCACTGAGTCAGTTGATAAATCCCTCAAACGCTCCAAACACAATTTCTACATGAATACAAACAAACCAGGTACATATTTGGCTCGGGCATTAAATTCAACTAACAAATCTTTCAAACCAATACGTTTGAAATTATCAAAAAATGTTTACACTTGTAATCCAGTTAAAATAGTCCATAAATTTCACTCCCATCTCGCAACTTTATACAAGACAAACAATGAATTTAATCCTACAGAGGCTGAATCCTTCTTCTCAAAAATAACCTTACCTGAGTTATCTCAGAATCAAAAAAGCAGTTTGGATGAGCCTATAACTATAGATGAAGTTGCTAACGCCATAAAAGACCTAAAACTTAACAAAAGACCAGGCCCAGACGGCTACTCGGCTTTATACTATAAAACATTCTCAGAAATACTCTCTCCCATTCTCACTGAAACTTTTAACAAACTTCTAGATGGACATTCTTTTCGTCAAGAAACACTAATGGCAATTGTTTGTATGATCCCAAAACACCTTTCTGATGATACTTCCTGTGTGAATTATCAGCCTATCTCTCTGTTAAACCTCGATATTAAATTATTAGCAAAAATAATAGCAAAACGTCTCAATAGCATTATAGGAAAATTAATACATAGAGATCAAGTAGGCTTCATGCCAAATAGACAGGCAGGCGATAATATACGCAGGGCAGTGTTATTGGCACATATTGCTAAAAAACGGAAAATCCCTTTATGTTTTCTATCTCTCGATATTAAGAGGGCATTTGACACAGTATCCTGGCAATATATGCAATATTCATTACAAAAATGGGGTTTTGGACCCCACTTTTTAACATGGATCAAAGCATTATATAATAAACCCAAAGCCTATATAAAATATGCTGGATACAAATCTGAAGCCTTTAATATCGAAAGAGGTACCCGACAGGGTTGCCCATTATCTCCCTTATTATTTGCCCTTATACTCGAACCCATGGCCCAATACATCAGAACAAACCAAACTATAACTGGCATTGAAGTAGGAGGTATTACACACAAATTATGTATATTTGCAGACGATATATTACTTTTTCTATCATCACCACAGGTCTCTGGTCCTAACTTAATACCAGCTCTTGATGGATTTGCAGCCCTATCCGGCCTTATGATTAATCCTAAGAAATGCCTAGTGCTTAATATTTCACTCACAAACATGGAATTGATCCCGGCTAGGGCTGCACTCCCATTCACATGGGCAGAAAAATCAATCCCATATTTTGGAATTCATTTAACAGCATCTCATTCTGACTTATTCTCAACCAATTATCCTCCTGTATTAAGACAGATCACAAATCTAATAAAACAATGGTCGCAACTTCCTTTATCCTGGATAGGGAAGATTAATGCAATCAAAATGACTATTCTACCCAAATTGCTTTATCTATTCAGAGTCCTCCCTATTCCAATTCCTTCCTATTTTTTGAGAATAGTACAAAAAAGAGCAACTTCGTTTATATGGGGCTCTTCTAAACCACGTATACCTATACACACACTACATCTTCCCAAAAATAAAGGAGGCCTGGGATACCCTAATTTTACTAACTACTACAGAGCAGCACATTTGGCCAGTCTGTCCAAATACCATGCAAAACAGGAAATCCCATTATGGGTATTTATAGAGGCTTCAGAAAATGACCCTATATTAATATCAAATTTATTATGGCTTGATCCTAAAGACCGCTTTAAAATTCATAATCCCATAACTAAACACTTCTTATCTCTCTGGGATAAACTAAAAACCAAATATCAGTTACAATCTCCACACAATCCTCTCCTTTCTTTTATCAGAAATCCGGCCTTTTATCCGGCATGGATCTACCCAAATTCTTTTAAAGCTTGGACAACATCAGGCATTCAGACACTAAATGACTTCATAGCATCTAAATCATTCCTTTCATTCCCATCGCTTAGAGAAAAATATGATCTACCAAACTCTGAGATATTTAGATATCTCCAAATCAAAAATTTCTATACACCATTCCTAAAGGGGGATACACCATTATCCCAATTATCCATTTTTGAATCAATCTGTACAAAAGATCCATTTGCTAAAGGTACAATTTCATCCCTTTATAATCAATTATATGGAGTAGCAAATCTTAATAGACCCTCTTACGTTCAGAGGTGGGAGGAGGACCTGGGACGAACTTTAGAAGACACGGACTGGTCTAACATATGGCTCACATCTAAGTCATCTTCACCCAACATCTTAGCACTGGAGACAAATTATAAAGTCCTAACTCGCTGGTACCTTGTACCCGCTAGAGTGGCAAAATATTCACCTAATACCTCAGCTCTTTGTTTTCGAGGATGCCCAGAAATAGGCACATATTTACACATATGGTGGACGTGCCCAGTGATCCAAACCTTCTGGAAGGAAGTCTTCGTGATTGCATCTAAAATATTTTAAAAAATAATACAACCAGATCCATATTTAACCTTACTTAATCTAAAACCGGAATGGTTAACACTCTCTCAATTCAAACTTATGATCCAACTAATAACGGCTGCAAAACAAACAGTGGCCAAGGCATGGAAATCTCCTACATTGGTACTAGCAGAAACAATTCACAGAATGAATAATACAATGTCCCATGCTAAGATGGTAGACATCGATCAAAATCAAATTCCAAAATTTGAAAAACTTTGGCACCCTTGGATAAAACAACAGTTCCTGTCAAATTTCAATGACTCTGTCCTGTTGCCATGGTAACAGATTAAATGACTTACAGAGACACCCATTCTAAGGCTTCAAAGAGAACTAAAAAGAATAATAAACTGACGAGCGGGACAACCTTGTGGACCATACCTCTACCTTTCAACCCTTTTTCTTCTTTCTCTTTCCTTTTCTCCACCTTACGATTAAAGCTCATTATCAGAATTTATTTGACCTATATACACTCTACTTGTAAACAATATGTATAGTAGGTATAAATCATTTAAATACCTACAAAAGTAACTAAGGAAATGATATATATCTTTAATTTAGGTTTACGTGAACCCAATGTTTAATATTTGAAATTTCATGATATTTACCTATATAAACCCTACTGTAAAACAATGAGCTTACTTTATAGATCCTTGTAAACTTACTTTATGTATCTTTATAATATTGTATACTCAATAAACTTCTTTTGACAAGGAAAAAGAAGGGTCAACACTGCAGAGGTCTTGAAAAAGAAGGGTCAACACTGCAAATATTGACTATTTGCATAATTTTCAATAAAAGCCTTTAACACTTATGAAATGCTTGTAATTATATTTCAGTATACCATAGTAACATCTGACAAAAATATCTAAAAACACTGAAGCAGCAGACTTTGTGAAAACTATTTGTGTAATTCTCAGTACTTTTGGCCACAGCTATAGATGCAAGCTGTGATACATCTTTTATTTATGCTAAAAAGCTAATTTGACCTCCTTTCATTAGTGGGGTCCATCAAACAACGTGAGCGGACACCCATAGAGGAGCTTTGGTAGCGTGCATATCGGTGTTGTTTTCATTGGGGATAAAGTGTGAATTCCTTATGAACATGGAAGAAGATTGTTATCACATGAAGATTGAATTATGTTTGGGACTGTTATTATCGGTTTGAATAATTTGCATTTTTTTTGGGGGGGGGATATATATATGAAGGACTATATCTGCTACAGTATATTGTATTGATTCATGTTGTTTATTTGCTTTCTGATGCCTTTGGTATATTGCACATTTTCGGAACAGACTGAATTTTTAAGATGCATATCATTTTGCTTAGATTGTATACATTTAGAGACAGGATTTAATTACAGAGTGCTCCACTTATTATTCAAGGTGTATGCATTTTATTAGTGTGGTGATTGCACTTTTTGTGGTAGCTGCTCTTAAAAAATATTTTTCTATCTTCTTTTTTCACTATTAATATGGTATTCTTTTATCCTATATTATATATTTTTTGCTTTCATTTAAAAAAACCCAATTGTGTAAGAGGGAGAAGTCAGAGGAGAGGAAGTCATAGATATGGATGAAGGTCCTCTTTAAAAGGATTCAGGCATGACAAGATTGCTTTTACTTTTTAAACACATTTTGCAATTAAAACAAAATGTTAAATTATGTTCACATTTCTAACTTCCTAGCCATATATTTGCCTGGACGCTGAACTCAGAACGTCATAGTTAGCTGCATTTTTTCACACAAGGATTCTTGTGTCTAGAAATTAATTTTACAATTCATAGTGTGCTATTGATGCTGTAGAATAGTAAATCATTTGTGACTTAGGGAGAATGAAACATATGTGAACTGTACTGTAGAAGAAAAAAATGGCAATATCAATATTTTCAACTGACAAACTATGTTTTCTCTTGTACCACTGTAATAAAGTTACACATTTGATCATCATTTAGTGACGACCTTAGATATTTTCTTCCATGATTCTTAGTGTCAAATATCAATATGACTGTATAAACAATTCATGGGAGAGGGGTGGAGTATTCCCTACATGTGAAATGCTGAAGCCTGAACATTTCAAATCAAGGCTGTCAAAAACCACCTAAAGGAAGAAAAATGCATTAAAAGCTATAGCAGATTCTGCAAATATCAAATTCGGAAACAATAAAAAGAAGTATCAGGCACACAGAAATAGTATTGTATTATTATTATTATTATTATTATTATTGTTATTATTAGTAGCAGTAGTATTTTTATGTTTATGGTATATTGCTCTTTGCTCAAAGGCCAAATGGAAGGGCACAAAATGATCAAATCTTACCAACAAACAAAAACAGGCTTTAAAGTCACTGCAGTTGGACTCTCGTCTGGTGGTTAAACCATCAGATAAAGGAGGCATTTTAGTAGTGATGACAACCGAACAATATGAATCAATGATTTTGCGTCTCTTACAGAATCGAGACTGGTACAGGAAAGTCTCAGAGACGCATGTCACCAACATGATTCTCTGTTATAAAAAGTTGATCGGCACTGCATACAATAAGGCCCTAATTACCAAATCTACATGGGAGTTCCTCAATGTGCCTTGCCCTCGGATCCCCACACTGTATGCCCTCCCCAAAGTTCACAAGGATTTAAAGAACCCCCCCGGCAGACCGATTGTGTCCGGAAACGGATCCCTTACGGAAAATGCCAGCCAACTAATAGATGAATTTCTTAGACCCCATGTGGAGGGATTGACATCTTATTTACAAGATACCAGTGAATTATTGAGGGTTTTAGATGGGCTGACCATCCCGGAGGGAACGTGGCTTGTGGCCTTGGACGTGGAGGCCCTCTACAACTCCATCCCCCATGATTTGGGGGTGGCAGTTGTAGAGGGCTTCATTTCTCGTGATGGAGATGTACCTAAGGCATACAGTTGCTTTATTTTGGATCTTCTGAAGTTTATTCTCATGAATAACATTTTTTTGTTTGCTCGCTCCCACTACCTTCAGGTGCAGGGAGTCGCTATGGGGACCAGATGTGCCCCCACTTATGCGAACCTGTACCTGGGGGAGTGGGAGCAGAACCTTTTCTTCAGGGAAGATTTGGAAAATCTGACGAAAAACATATCAATATGGAAACGATATATTGATGATGTTTTCCTAATCTGGACAGGAAGTAGAGAGGAGCTTTCATCTTTTTTTGAGAGCTTAAAGACCAATCCCTATAATTTAACTTTCACTATGGAAGCAAGTCAAACGACCTTAACATTCTTGGATGTTACTCTTTTCATTAATCCAGACAGATCGATTGGAACTACCCTTTTCCGTAAGGCATCAGCAGGAAATTCACTCCTGCATGCTGCCAGCTCCCATCCCCAACCACTTATTGATAATGTCCCCTATGGACAGTATTTAAGACTAAGGAGAAATTGCAGCGAGAACACTAATTTTGAGTCCGAGGCCAGGGCATTGAGGGAACGTCTTAGAGAAAGGGGCTATAGCAATAAATGTTTAAAAAGAGCCTATCTTAGAGCGAAAAGAAACCAACGTAATCAACTAATCTATAGGCCCACAAAATCTAAATCGACCTCAGGCCTTAGAATGATCACTACCTTCTCAGGTCAGCATCGACAAATGTGGGAGTTACTGCAAAAACACTGGTATTTGTTGATGGGAGACCCTAAGGTGTCCAAACACCTTAAAGAGTACCCCTATAAGTCGACATATGGGCCTCCATCATCAATTTAATGATCAGTTGATGCACTTTTATGCTTTGGAACACGTCCCCCCTAATGAAAGAGGGGGCAATTATGATAAAATCCTGCTACAACGTGAAACCAAATGGATTGTTACCCTCAATGCTCTAAAACATCCAGGCCTAAATGATACTTTGAGTTACAAACCTTTCTTACAATTTATTCTTTTTGATAATGTATAAAATGTTAATTTATTTTTTTTTTGCATTATATATTATTAAATCAATTGACGGTTTAATTAACCTAGTTATTAATTTTATTGATTTAAAATGTGGTATGAGCCCATGTTTCTTCCTTGATTTTCTCCCTCTACACTATTTGGTATGTACGGACACCCCGGGCACCTGGTCAATCATTTCTTAATCAATGTCTTGGTTGCTCGGTTGCCCTTTTTCTAGACGCCTTGCGCGGCGGCCCCTTTTTATCTCCGATTTATTCGTGCACACGGTATTGATTATTTTATTTAATCAGTGATAGTTTATCTTAGGGCTTTTTCAATTCCGGACCATCTCTGAATAATCCCCAATCTTGGCTACTTTTTAGCCATGTTATTTAGTGATTTTTATTTTTAATCAACTCCATCGAATTTACTTATTATAATTCAACTTTATTGTTGCTTTTTTCTTTTGAGCCTTGTGAGCCTCCTTACTACCATACTCAGGACGCAGGATTCTTAAAGATGGCCGCGAGCCCATTTGCCAGTACTTTACGTCACTCACGCTGCCCGATGTACGGAAGTCAGAGGTGTGCGCATGCGCGGGCGTCTTCCTTGTGTCCGCAGCGTGACGATGAGTCAGACGTCGTCACGCTGGAGGGTTTTAAAAGCGGGGCTTCATCCCCCGACAAATTTCTGTCAGTTCCTGTTTGACACATGGGGCAGAGAGATCTCCCGGACGGGTCATTCTATATTTAATATAGAACTTTGATTATCACAGTAAGTCTATGCTTATTGGCTTTCTACATTAATTATGCACTCCTAAATATTGATGATACTCAGAGACATTTCTCCAATATGTCTTTATATATATTTTTTTAGGTTCTCTGTGGTTAGTTCGCAGCAATACCTCCAGGTCCAGCTTAGCCATCAGCTGTGTATGGATGTATACTGCCCCCCTCTGTGTATACTACTCCACTGCAACATCAGAACCATCTTTTACACCTGTTAGCAATTTTGCAATCTACCATCTCCTGGATGTAGCCTTCTTTTTATCTTGAATTGATTCTACTGAGGTACTTTTGGATTGAAATTATTTTATTTTTATATTTATATATAATTATCATCGATAATTACTCTAACTATCTAGACTTACTTTATTTCCATTTTCTTTCTCTTCTAAGAAGAGCTTATGCTTAAAGATTTTTATTTCTCTCTGCATGCCTCCGTAGTGAGGTGAGAATCGAGGAGGAAGCATTTTGCCATTACGCAATTTTCCATGTGAATTGTAGACTTTTCTCTACAGGTAAGCTCTTTTGAGCTGAATGATGATAATGCAAAAAAACCCCTCTTCCCCCCCTCCCCTTTTTTTTTTTTTTTTTTTTTTTATGCCTAAATATACAATGTTTACACATATGCAGATTTAATTTCTAGATTTATTTTGTATATTGTTTATACTCTAATATCCTGACTGTATGAGGTATTAGCAGACATGTATATGTATTATTTACGGATATTCTTTCTATCTTTTATAGTTGACCTTAATATCACAAATATATCTCCTGAAGAAGCTTATGCAAGCGAAACATGTTGAGAAAGTGGTATTAATTTGTGTATCAAAGGGGTATCCCCCCCCCTTCTTTTTGTTTTGTATTATTTTTCTTTATCATGTCTGTATCCTTTTAAAGATTGTTTAATAAAATATGATTTTATGATATGTTGGATATATCATTTGACTCAAGCACCGTAAAAAGTCCCTGAGGACCATACAATGGCCTCAATGCCCCTCTCTTACATTTAAAGTGAATATTTGGGATGTGGTGCTATTGAATTTTCCTCTCTTTCCGTAACCTTTCTTTAAATTGAACCCTGAGGTGTTACCCACCTTTTCACCCTTAGGAATTTGAGGAATTTCTTAATTGTATTAATTAACATACTGATTGATGATTTAGAATTTTTATTTAACTATTATTGTTTTTTGATTTTTTTGATTTTCTGGATTATTTGTTTGTTTTCTCTGGGTTTTCATAATGGCTCACCACTGTGGTAATGCGTTTGAGGGTTTTATGGACCAGATCCATAGATTCCAAAATGCCACAGGAGGTGGTTTATCTATGGACCGCTTTTTTCTTCGTCTCCAGCGAATGCTGGAGAAGAAGGCAAGAGTTTTTTGGAACAAATGGTATTTCTCCAAATATCTGGACGACCAAATTGCCCCTTGGGGATTGAGAATCCAGATTTTTCCCACTGTGAGCAAATTAGAAACAACTTTCAGAACGAATTGGGAGACCAATCTCCAATCATGCTCTATGAAAATGATGGAACTACTATGTGGTTACTATGATGAAGAATTGGCTTCTTTAGACAGGGAAATAGAAAATTTATATGCTGAAAATAGCCTGATTGTTTCTAATGACCTCTTTTCTAATCGTGAGGGAACCCTCAAAATGCACATAGAGACCTACGTAGCTGAAATCTTAAAGACTAAAGAAAAGAAATTCTTGAGAGATAAGGTGTCATATGATAGCAATCAGGCTTATATCTGGACTCAAACCAGAAAAAATAAGAAACAAAGGGTTAATATGCGAAATTCGGGAGACGCTCCCTCTGAAACAAACGATTCTGACACATCTTCTGTCTCTTCCATTTCTTCACAGGCACCAGCATCTTCCAGGGACTCTGGATCTTCCAGAACACGCACTAACGGTAACACTCACGCTCCCACCGGGTCAAGTAAGCGACACCCCAACACAAATCGCACTCCAATTCATACGAGAGCTACCACGACTAAAATTAATACTTCACACGCACCAACACACCGGGATACCCTAGTTAACACCCAAGTGAGCACTTCACTATCCCCCACCCCAGTGCCCCCTACCAATCACACTCACGATTCTAATCAGCCGAATTTTCGTCCGGCTCCGATCTTCACACAACCGGTACACGAATCCAAAAAGATGACCACCATAAAGGGTCTCCCAAAACAGGCCAAAACTTCGAGATAATAAATTTATCTTCTATTCCCCTGAGTGATGATCAACTCTCTGTCTTGGAATTAGGATTGACCTTCTGTCCGACACAGAGAGTTGATCATTTTGAACTTATCAAAGATCTCAATTTGTTTGCTCGCAGGCTTATGCTTCGCATTATTTTTGACAAATCCGTACAATCCAATATAACACCTCCTCAATCCACAGTGGAAAATATCACACTGAATGAAATTAGAGCAATGGAAGAGCTCATGGAGCTTTGGAATGAGGGTCATATAGACGAAACTGATCTCATGGAGGCCCAGACTCTCGAACAGGATGGGTCTCTTGATTATGGACCTAGTACTTCCTATCCGGTTGTCCCCTATATTCCCAAGGAATACAAACCCAAATCTAGAACTTTCCCCACACCACAAAGTAATCCCAATGTATGGGCTTTTGTCCATCAAGTCACCGAGGATATCGGTAGGACTAAATGGAAGGGCACAAAACGATCAAATCTTACCAACAAACAAAAACAGGCTTTAAAGTCACTGCAGTTGGACTCTCGTCTGGTGGTTAAACCATCAGATAAAGGAGGCAATTTAGTAGTGATGACAACCGAACAATATGAATCAATGATTTTGCGTCTCTTACAGAATCGAGACTGGTACAGGAAAGTCTCAGAGACGCATGTCACCAACATGATTCTCTGTTATAAAAAGTTGATCGGCACTGCATACAATAAGGCCCTAATTACCAAATCTACATGGGAGTTCCTCAATGTGCCTTGCCCTCGGATCCCCACACTGTATGCCCTCCCCAAAGTTCACAAGGATTTAAAGAACCCCCCCGGCAGACCGATTGTGTCCGGAAACGGATCCCTTACGGAAAATGCCAGCCAACTAATAGATGAATTTCTTAGACCCCATGTGGAGGGATTGACATCTTATTTACAAGATACCAGTGAATTATTGAGGGTTTTAGATGGGCTGACCATCCCGGAGGGAGCGTGGCTTGTGGCCTTGGACGTGGAGGCCCTCTACAACTCCATCCCCCATGATCTGGGGGTGGCAGTTGTAGAGGGCTTCATTTCTCGTGATGGAGATGTACCTAAGGCATACAGTTGCTTTATTTTGGATCTTCTGAAGTTTATTCTCATGAATAACATTTTTTTGTTTGCTCGCTCCCACTACCTTCAGGTGCAGGGAGTCGCTATGGGGACCAGATGTGCCCCCACTTATGCGAACCTGTACCTGGGGGAGTGGGAGCAGAACCTTTTCTTCAGGGAAGATTTGGAAAATCTGACGAAAAACATATCAATATGGAAACGATATATTGATGATGTTTTCCTAATCTGGACAGGAAGTAGAGAGGAGCTTTCATCTTTTTTTGAGAGCTTAAAGACCAATCCCTATAATTTAACTTTCACTATGGAAGCAAGTCAAACGACCTTAACATTCTTGGATGTTACTCTTTTCATTAATCCAGACAGATCGATTGGAACTACCCTTTTCCGTAAGGCATCAGCAGGAAATTCACTCCTGCATGCTGCCAGCTCCCATCCCCAACCACTTATTGATAATGTCCCCTATGGACAGTATTTAAGACTAAGGAGAAATTGCAGCGAGAACACTCATTTTGAGTCCGAGGCCAGGGCATTGAGGGAACGTCTTAGAGCAAGGGGCTATAGCAATAAATGTTTAAAAAGAGCCTATCTTAGAGCGAAAAGAAACCAACGTAATCAACTAATCTATAGGCCCACAAAATCTAAATCGACCTCAGGCCTTAGAATGATCACTACCTTCTCTGGTCAGCATCGACAAATGTGGGAGTTACTGCAAAAACACTGGTATTTGTTGATGGGAGACCCTAAGGTGTCCAAACACCTTAAAGAGTACCCCGAGATCACATTTCGCAGATCCCGGTCAATTAAAGACCATCTAGTTCACAGTCATTATGTCCCACCATCTATAATGCAGATCAAAAACAAAGGCACCAGACCTTGCCATAAATGTGACTTTTGCAGATACATCTATTCATCTCGCAATATTACTCTTCCCAATGGTCAGTTATACAATCCTAAGTTCCTAGCTACATGTCAGTCCATAGGCGTAGTCTATATAATGATATGCGAATGTAACGCATACTATGTGGGCAAAACCAAACGCCCCTTTTTCCATAGGATTAGAGACCATGTATCTTTAGTGTGTAAAAAGAGGATGGAGACCCCTATAAGTCGACATATGGGCCTCCATCATCAATTTAATGATCAGTTGATGCACTTTTATGCTTTGGAACACGTCCCCCCTAATGAAAGAGGGGGCAATTATGATAAAATCCTGCTACAACGTGAAACCAAATGGATTGTTACCCTCAATGCTCTAAAACATCCAGGCCTAAATGATACTTTGAGTTACAAACCTTTCTTATAATTTATTCTTTTTGATAATGTATAAAATGTAATTTTTTTTTTTTGCATTATATATTATTAAATCAATTGACGGTTTAATTAACCTAGTTATTAATTTTATTGATTTAAAATGTGGTATGAGCCCATGTTTCTTCCTTGATTTTCTCCCTGTACACTATTTGGTATGTACGGACACCCCGGGCACCTGGTCAATCATTTCTTAATCAATGTCTTGGTTGCTCGGTTGCCCTTTTTCTAGACGCCTTGCGCGGCGGCCCCTTTTTATCTCCGATTTATTCGTGCACACGGTATTGATTATTTTATTTAATCAGTGATAGTTTATCTTAGGGCTTTTTCAATTCCGGACCATCTCTGAATAATCCCCAATCTTGGCTACTTTTTAGCCGTGTTATTTAGTGATTTTTATTTTTAATCAACTCCATCGTATTTACTTATTATAATTCAACTTTATTGTTGCTTTTTTCTTTTGAGCCTTGTGAGCCTCCTTACTACCATACTCAGGACGCAGGATTCTTAAAGATGGCCGCGAGCCCATTTGCCAGTACTTTACGTCACTCACGCTGCCCGATGTACGGAAGTCAGAGGTGTGCGCATGCGCGGGCGTCTTCCTTGTGTCCGCAGCGTGACGATGAGTCAGACGTCGTCACGCTGGAGGGTTTTAAAAGTGGGGCTTCATCCCCCGACAAATTTCTGTCAGTTCCTGTTTGACACATGGGGCAGAGAGATCTCCCGCACGGGTCATTCTATATTTAATATAGAACTTTGATTATCACAGTAAGTCTATGCTTATTGGCTTTCTACATTAATTATGCACTCCTAAATATTGATGATACTCAGAGACATATCTCCAATATGTCTTTATATATATTTTTTTAGGTTCTCTGTGGTTAGTTCGCAGCAATACCTCCAGGTCCAGCTTAGCCATCAGCTGTGTATGGATGTATACTGCCCCCCTCTGTGTATACTACTCCACTGCAACATCAGAACCATCTTTTACACCTGTTAGCAATTTTGCAATCTACCATCTCCTGGATGTAGCCTTCTTTTTATCTCAAATTGATTCTACTGAGGTACTTTTGGATTGAAATCATTTTATTTTTATATTTATATATAATTATCATCGATAATTACTCTAACTATCTAGACTTACTTTATTTCCATTTTCTTTCTCTTCTAAGAAGAGCTTATGCTTAAAGATTTTTATTTCTCTCTGCATGCCTCCGTAGTGAGGTGAGAATCGAGGAGGAAGCATTTTGCCATTACGCAATTTTCCATGTGAATTGTAGACTTTTCTCTACAGGTAAGCTCTTTTGAGCTGAATGATGATAATGCAAAAAAAACCCTTTTCCCCCCCTCCCCTTTTTTTTTTTTATGCCTAAATATACAATGTTTACACATATGCAGATTTAATTTCTAGATTTATTTTGTATATTGTTTATACTCTAATATCCTGACTGTATGAGGTATTAGCAGACATGTATATGTATTATTTACGGATATTCTTTCTATCTTTTATAGTTGACCTTAATATCACAAATATATCTCCTGAAGAAGCTTATGCAAGCAAAACATGTTGAGAAAGTGGTATTAATTTGTGTATCAAAGGGGTATCCTCCCCCCTTCTTTTTGTTTTGTATTATTGTTCTTTATCATGTCTGTTTCCTTTTAAAGATTGTTTAATAAAATATGATTTTATGATATGTTGGATATATCATTTGACTCAAGCACCGTAAAAAGTCCCTGAGGACCGTACAATGGCCTCAATGCCCCTCTCTTACATTTAAATTCATGGGAGAGGGGTGGAGTATTCCCTACATGTGAAATGCTGAAGCCTGAACATTTCAAATCAAGGCTGTCAAAAACCACCTAAAGGAAGAAAAATGCATTAAAAGCTATAGCAGATTCTGCAAATATCAAATTCGGAAACAATAAAATGAAGTATCAGGCACACAGAAATAGTATTGTATTATTATTATTATTATTGTTATTATTAGTAGCAGTAGTATTTTTATGTTTATGGTATATTGCTCTTTGCTCAAAGGCTTCTAAAATATGACATGATCCCACATCTACATGCTCTATGGACATTGCCACCACCGTCAACACAACCAGCACTACACTGAGAGTGCTGATCGAATGCCAATCATCAGATTTTTTTCGGTCGTGCCCCTTCGACAGAAGTACAGGCTCAATGCTGGTACCTGTGACATGACTAATCACAGCAGGTCACATGACATTTATACACAATGGATGGCTTTCTTTCATGCCATCCAATCTGTACAATTGTGTTGCTAGCTGTGATTGGTCAATTTGATCAAATGGTACAGATAGTGGAAATCACAGTCCATCTGTAGCATGTGATTAGCTTTGACCAGTGACATATAATCACAACAAAACAGACTGAATGATTCAGTTTCATTCAGTAAAATGCTTTCTTGTAGCAATGTAATTCACTGCTATGAGAGAACATAATGTGTAAAAAATCCTGATCACTTCCCCAGAGTAGTACAATGTTACTATGGTAACATTATATTGCTCTGGTCACAGCATTTTAAAAAAATCAGTCAGTAATCACCACCACACCAGTTATATGATGATGCTGTACTACACTGGTCACAGTATGTAAAGAAAAAATGTGATTTTTTTTTCAATTTCTTCATTTTCCAAAAAATGATTACAAAAAACTACAACTTCAAAAAACCCACCTAATACCCCGTACACACGGTCGGACTTTGTTCGGACATTCCGACAACAAAATCCATGGATTTTTTCCGACGGATGTTGGCTCAAACTTGTCTTGCATACACACGGTCACACAAAGTTGTCGGAAAATCCGATCGTTATGAACGCGGTGACGTAAAACACGTACGTCGGGACTATAAACGGGGCAGTGGCCAATAGCTTTCATCTCTTTATTTATTCTGAGCATGCATGGCACTTTGTGCGTCAGATTAGTGTACACACGATCGGAATTTCCGACAATAGATTTTGTTGTCTTAAATTTTATATCCTGCTCTCAAACTTTGTGTGTCGGAAAATCCGATGGAAAATGTGTGATGGAGCCTACACACGGTCGGAATTTCCGACAACAAGGTCCTATCACACATTTTCCGTCGGAAAATCCGACCGTGTGTACGGGGCATTACTAAATACCTTGGACTGTCTACTTTCCAAAAAGGGGTAATTTTGGGGGTATTTCTACTGTCCTGGCATTTTAAGGCCTCAAGAATTTACCCCATTAGTACATCAGGATTAATCAATTTTCATATATTTATGTATATATACATTATAGTTTGTGGACTATATAACCTTCCTACAGAATAAGTAATATACACTGATTTGGGTTATTTTCACCAAAAAAATGTAGCAGAATACATTCTGGTCTAAATTTATTAAGAGCAATTATATATTTGCAAAATTTTATAACAGAAATAAAAAAAGAAAGGTCAGCATTTTTTTGTTTATTTAGTAAAAAATAAAAAAACCTAATGGTGATTAAATATTTTTGTTTGTGTAAACAAAATGATAAAAATTTGGTTTGGGTACAGTGGTGCATGACTGAACAATTGTCATTCAAAGTGTGACAGCACTGAAAGCTGAAAATTGGCTTGGGAAGGCAGGGGATGAAGTGCCCTGTACTGAAGTGGTTAATTATGATTGCTAGTTCTTTGGGTAATCAACCCATTTGCTGCTTTTTTTAGTTTGTTCTTATTATTGGGGTATTTTTTTGTCTCTTTCTTTTATTTATTAGTTTGTGTTTTTTTTTTGCTGCAAGGCTTCCCTTTTTAAAATTTGTTTCAGAAGGTAGTATTAGGAGATTTTACATTTTTTTGTGGGGGAGGCAGTATATTGGATTCTCTTGTGAGGTGATAGGGACTCTATTGTAGGTTAAACTGCTTTTTTTGCATGACATTCCTTCTAAAAAGTAGGCTTTTGTTTCAAGGGTATTTTGGAGTTTTCTTTTTCTTTTATGGGTTTTATAAAAAAGGTGCATTTATAAACATCCTGGTATTCAAGTGGTTAAAACAAACTGCCAACCACTACTAAAACCATGAGCTTGGTATTTAATTTTTCAGCTGGCAATCAACTTACACGTAAAAGTGATCTGGGAGGCTCTAGAGCTGCCCAATTGCTCTTATGCTACTGCAAACATGTCACTCTATTTTGGGCTCTTCCTTTCTTCCAGGACTGAGGTAAAATGCCCAACATTTAGTGCAAGACGAGCACAGAGAAAATCCAATCCCTGATCTCCTTTGAGACTAATAAACCCAGAAGTGACATAAATGATGTCACTTCTGAGTTCAGAGCTGTTATTTCCTGGCTACTGTAGCCAGAGAAGTAGCTAATCAAGCACAATCTAGCATTACATGTTTGATATCTATTTACTTATCTATTTACTTGATGCAGCCTCATATTTTATGTTTTACTAAAAAGCGGGTATTATATTGTTTTTGTGTGCATAAAAATTAATTTGCATTAACCTGACAATATACATTTGATAAACAGTTATGCACATATTGTGCAGCATAAAAAATTACAACTGACACTATTTTATTCTAATGGGTCTCTGCATTCAGAAAATATTTGCTTGGGGGTTTAACTACTTCAGCCCCGGAAGGATTTACCCCCTTAATGACCCGGCCATTTTTTGTGAAACAGCACAACGTCAATTTAACTGACAATTTTGCGGTCATGTGATGTTGTACCCAGACAAAATTGATGTTCTTTTTTCCTCACAAATAGAGCTTTCTTTTGGTGGTATTTGATCACCTCTGCGGTTTTTATTTTTTGCGTTATACAGAAAAAAAGACCGACAATTTTGAAAAAAAAAAATTTTTTGTACTTTTTGCTATAATAAAATATCCACAAAAAAAGTAAAAAAAAAAATGTCTTCATCAGTTTAGGCCAATATGTATTCTTCTACATATTTTTGGTAAAAAAAAAGTATATTGATTGGTTTGCACAAAAGTTATAGTGTCTACAAATAGGGCATTTTTTGTTTATTATTATTTTTTTTTTTTACTAGTAATGACGGTGATCAGTGTTTTTTAGTGGGACTGTGGATAGATCGGACATTTTTGGGACCAGTGACATTTATACGGGGATCAGTGCTATACAAATGCACTGATTACTGTACAAATGACACTGGCAGGGCAGGGGTTAACACTAGGGGGCGATCAAGGGGTTAAGTTTGTCCTAGGGAGGTGTTTCGTTGTTTCTAACTGTGGGGGGAGTGGACTGAATGGGAGTACAGAGAGATCGCTTTTTCATAATCACTAGGAACAGACGATCACGCTGTACTCCCCTGACAGAATGGGGATCTGTTTTGTTTAACTGGCAGATCCCTGTTCTGCCTCTCTATGAAGCGATCGCGGATGCCCGGCAGATATCGTGGCCACGTGCATTGGCTCCGGCGCATCGGTTCTGGCTCATTGGCTCTACAGCGCCATGCACTCGCCCACTGTATCTATTACACAAAGTGCTGTATCGGTACGGCAATTTTCACAGTAGAGCAGATCTGCCACAGTATAACTGCGGTGGCTGGTCGGCAAGTGGTTAAAGTAATATACTTGTTTGTAAGTTTAAAGTAATTTCTAGCAAAAAATGCAGATGTGTGTGAAAAATAAGAATTATATCACATTTACACTGCTGCATCCTCTGCAGCATCTTAACACTTGTAGAAAAACCCAGTTCTTTGTTTCTGGTACATCTGATCCTAGCCTTTCTATTTAGCCACTTCAGCCTAGGGAAGGTTTTACCCTCTTTATGTCCAGGCCATTTTTTGCTATTCTAATTTAACTAATGCCGCGTACAGACGAGCGGACTTCGCGGCAGACTTTGCCCAGCGGACTTTTCGACGGACTTTATGACGGACTTTCCGAATGAACGGACTTGCCTACACACAATCCACCAAAGTCCGTCGAATTCCTACGTGATGACATACAACCGGACTAAAACAAGGAAGTTCATAGCCAGTAGCCAATAGCTGCCCTAGCGTGGCTTTTTGTCCGTCGAACTAGCATACAGACGAGCGGACTTTTCGACCGGATTCGAGTTCGACGGATAGATTTAAAACATGTTTCAAATCTAAGTCCGTCCAACTTTTGAGAAAACAAAGTCCGCTGGAGCCCACACACGATCGAATTGTCCGACGAAATCCCGTCCGCCGGGCAAAGTCTGCCGTAAAGTCCGCTCGTGTGTATGCGGCATAATAATTGCACTGTCATGGAATGCTGTTCCCAAACATTTTTTTTTTCACACAAATAGAGCTTTCTTTTGGTGCTTTTAATCACCTCTGTTTTTTTTATTATATAAAAAGACCAAAATTTTAAGAAAAAAAAAACAAAATTTTTTACTTTGTGTTACAGGACATAACCCATAATAAAATTAAAAAGTTTTATTTCTTTAGGTCAAAATGTATTGTGCTACATGTCTTTGGTAAAAAAATCCCAATAAGTGTATATTGATTGGTTTCCGTGAAAGGTACAGTGTCTACAACCTATGGGATATATACTGGAATTTGTATTTATTTATTTTTATTCTAATAATGGTGGCGATCAGTGACTTATAACAAGACTGCAATAGTGCGAGTTGCCACGATTACAGCGTGATTTATCGTGGCAGACCTGCATCATGATTTTAGGTGTCATTCAAATGAATGCCATCTCAAATACGAGTCCTGCGATTTGTCATTCACACATTGGCGCTTTCAAATCGCGGGCAGGATTGTGGCAAATCTGTCCGTGATCAAAAACACTGAAGTGTGAATGCAGTCTTAGTTTGAACTACTGCCACTTTGAGAACCTCTTGCTATGGCAGAGACAGATTCTTAAACAATTACTCACAGTTCACACATTAACCACTTGAGCTCTGGAAGGATTACCCCCTTCATGACCAGAGCATTTTTTGTTATACAGCATTATGCTACATTGACAATATTGCGGTCATGTGATACTGTATGCAAATGAAATTTATATAATTTTTTTCATACTAATAGAGCTTTCTTTTGGTGGTATTTGATCACCACTGGGATTTTTATGTTTTGTTATATAAATGAAAAAACACCAAAAAGTTTGAGAAAAAAAAAATATTCTGATGTACTGATGGCCTATCTCAATTCTTGAGGCCCCAAAATGTCAGGACAGTACAAATACCCCTGAAATTACTTCTTTTTGGAAAATAGACAGTCCAATGTATTTAGTAAGAGGCATGGCAGGTTTTTTGAAGTTGTAATTTTTTTGTCATCATTTCTTTTGAAAATTAAGAGATTAAATAAAGTAAAATAATATATTTTTCTTTTTTTAACATTTTTTTTCTTGTTTTATTATTTTTATTTACATCCTGTCATTAGAGTAGCTCAGTGTCACCATAGTGACTCTGTACTACTCTGGAGGGGGGGGGTGATCAGGGATTTTTTTTTTTACACAGTTATTGCTTATACAGTGATGAACACTGCATAAGCAATAGAGCACCCCTGACCTGGCGTACAAAGGTACTTCAGTACATGGAGTGGGGCATTGCTGTGCTGGGAAATTATCAATAATAAAACAGTTTTCTGCACAGCGCTCTATCCCCAGCTCCATTCAGCTCTCAGCCGGGAGATTCCCCAGCCAATGCTCAATGTAAACAAAGGGTGCAGTGATAGTGACAATGCCCATATTAGGAAAATGGCTTGAGTCACAGGGTGGGCAGAGCCTGATGGGGAACTAAAAACTCTTTCCACATTAAGTCTTCCTTACTTTTGATTGACAGCAGATGGCGGTGAAAAGATTCCAAATCTGCTATTGAGCTGAGTAAAGGCTATGGGTGTGCTCACTGCTGTGCAATGCCATTCAACAGCAAGGCAAAACTGATGGGGAACTAGTCTCTCAGTTTCCCATCAGGCTCTGCCCACTGCACAATAAAATGACACAGCTGTGTGCCTATCAGTTCCTTGAGGGAGTACAGATAGCCTTTTTCAGCTAGACGTTCTCTCTGCACTTATGCCTACAGGGTGGTGGATCTAGCCACCATCAGGAGATGTGGCAAAGAATTACTTTGTCATGCTGGCTTGGAGTGGGGTATTTTGTGTCCCGACTTGGATCGTGGAATACATTCCTGTCAGATTGTCCCCTTAAAAGAGAAGAGATTGCAAGAAAGTGAAGTGACCCCATTGACTCTGCCTCTTTCTCACTGCCAGAATCCCATTACTCCTTTTAAACATAACCACCAGAACTATTTCCCTCCTCATGTGATGCCCCCTACTCTTCCCTCTGTGTTGCAGAAAACAGGGCAGCCTATAACCATAGAATATCCCCCCTGCAGTCATGCCTCTGATGTGGCAGATTCAATACCTCCAGTGTAGGGGATCCAATCAGCACGAAGAAATGCAGCAAAAAACATTACTTGCCCTGCCTCCTCAAAATGGAACATTTTGGACTCTCGTTTTAGGTGGTGTCGGTAGATTTCTTGAGGCTTTCCCCTGTATTATGAAAGTGTGAAACATTCCCCTTGAACCTGACCAAAATATACTCACTGCCAGCACACCAAACCTCTTTCTCACTGCCAGCTCCCCAATCCTCCTTTTCCTTACCACTAACATCCCAACCCTCCTCCTTATACTCTTCTCCTGCCTCCTGCTGACTCTGCCTCAAGAGGATGGAGGCATTAAGCAAAGGATCTTGCTGGCACTGAGACTACTGGAAGTCCTCTTTTATTTCTGCTTCTGTGCCTCCAGTTCCCAATCTATTACATCCCGCAATGCTTGATCTGCAAAAATACCAGAGAGATTGTGTCTATAATCCTCACCTCATCACAGCTCACCATTATGGTCACCCCTTAGAACAATGACAGTCCTGAATAAGGAGCCACCAAGGTCTCCTGGGCTGCTGGTGCTGCCACTTCAGTGTGGCCAGTGTCATGTTCTGGAGCATTTTGGTCGGGTTGCACACTCAGTGGCTATGATTGCCCAAAGTGTTTGCACACTCTGGTGGCCTGCCACAGGACTTCCTGAAAGCAATGGCACCAACTAGGTTCCTCTGCACAACGAAATGTGCTTGGCCTGTAAAGTGTGTGTAAGCTTTCCCAGCCGAAGGGTGACCAGCAGGTTGGAGCTGATGTCACATACAAAACCTACTTTGTCGCAGTAAGTGGGCTTAGCACTATATGACCATACAGTGTGACCAAACCCCCGTATTTTTTGAATATGTTCAGGTGTTTTTAACTAGCCCTGCAGGAAATGTCATTCTTGTATGTGTGCGCTGTAAAATATTTTGTACTGTTTGTAGGTCTTATAGCAGCACCATCTTGAATTTAAACGCATTGTATGGTGTGCCCCCCAAATATGTTCTTGTATATTGTAATAGGCCCTGACCAGGTCTTTTGGGCTGGAGCACCCCTCCCCCTCCTCATTACCTCTTATTTAGTGGCCACCAGTGTATAGGATGTATCCCCTTCAGTTCTCCCACATAGAGGAGTTCAGCTCCCATGGTTGAGATAAGGATCTTCCATTCTATTACTAGAGTAGGACCCACTAATTCGGGGTACTTTGTCGCAGTAAGTGGGCTTAGCACTATATGACCATATAGTGTGACCAAACCCCCGTATTTTTTGAATATGTTCAGGTGTTTTTAACTAGCCCTGCAGGAAATGTCATTCTTGTATGTGTGCGCTGTAAAATATTTTGTACTGTTTGTAGGTCTTAGCAGCACCATCTTGAATTTAAACACATTGTATGGTGTGCTCCCCAAATATGTTCTTGTATATTGTAATAGGCCCTGACCAGGTCTTTTGGGCTGGAGCACCCCTCATTACCTCTTATTTAGTGGCCACCAGTGTATAGGATGTATCCCCTTCAATTCTCCCACATAGAGGAGTTCAGCTCCCATGGTTGAGACAAAGGATCTTCCATTCTATTACTAGAGTAGGACCCACTAATTCGGGTTACTTTGTCACAGTAAGTGGGCTTAGCACTATATGACCATATAGTGTGACCAAACCCCTGTATTTTTTGAATATGTTCAGGTGTTTTTAACTAGCCCTGCAGGAAATGTCATTCTTGTATGTGTGCGCTGTAAAATATTTTGTACTGTTTGTAGGTCTTATAGCAGCACCATCTTGAATTTAAACGCATTGTATGGTGTGCCCCCCAAATATGTTCTTGTATATTGTAATAGGCCCTGACCAGGTCTTTTGGGCTGGAGCACCCCTCCCCTTCCTCATTACCTCTTATTTAGTGGCCACCAGTGTATAGGATGTATCCCCTTCAGTTCTCCCACATAGAGGAGTTCAGCTCCCATGGTTGAGACAAAGGATCTTCCATTCTTTTACTAGAGTAGGACCCACTAATTCGGGGTACTTTGTCACAGTAAGTGGGCTTAGCACTATATGACCATATAGTGTGACCAAACCCCCGTATTTTTTGAATATGTTCAGGTGTTTTTAACTAGCCCTGCAGGAAATGTCATTCTTGTATGTGTGCGCTGTAAAATATTTTGTACTGTTTGTAGGTCTTATAGCAGCACCATCTTGAATTTAAACACATTGTATGGTGTGCCCCCCAAATATGTTCTTGTATATTGTAATAGGCCCTGACCAGGTCTTTTGGGCTGGAGCACCCCTCCCCCTCCTCATTACCTCTTATTTAGTGGCCACCAGTGTATAGGATGTATCCCCTTCAGTTCTCACACATAGAGGAGTTCAGCTCCCATGGTTGAGACAAAGGATCTTCCATTCTTTTACTAGAGTAGGACCCACTAATTCGGGGTACTTTGTCGTAGTAAGTGGGCTTAGCATTATATGACCATACAGTGTGACCAAACCCCATGTATTTTTTGAATATGTTCAGGTGTTTTTAACTAGCCCTGCAGGAAATGTCATTCTTGTATGTGTGCGCTGTAAAATATTTTGTACTGTTTGTAGGTCTTATAGCAGCACCATCTTGAGTTTAAACGCATTGTATGGTGTGCCCTCCAAATATGTTCTTGTATATTGTAATAGGCCCTGACCAGGTCTTTTGGGCTGGAGCACCCCTCCCCCTCCTCATTACCTCTTATTTAGTGGCCACCAGTGTATAGGATGTATCCCCTTCAGTTCTCCAACATAGAGGAGTTCAGCTCCGATGGCTGAGATAAGGATCTTCCATTCTATTACTAGAGTAGGACCCACTAATTCGGGGTACTTTGTCGCAGTAAGTGGGCTTAGCACTATATGACCATATAGTGTGACCAAACCCCCGTATTTTTTGAATATGTTCAGGTGTTTTTAACTAGCCCTGCAGGAAATGTCATTCTTGTATGTGTGCGCTGTAAAATATTTTGTACTGTTTGTAGGTCTTAGCAGCACCATCTTGAATTTAAACACATTGTATGGTGTGCTCCCCAAATATGTTCTTGTATATTGTAATAGGCCCTGACCAGGTCTTTTGGGCTGGAGCACCCCTCATTACCTCTTATTTAGTGGCCACCAGTGTATAGGATGTATCCCCTTCAATTCTCCCACATAGAGGAGTTCAGCTCCCATGGTTGAGACAAAGGATCTTCCATTCTATTACTAGAGTAGGACCCACTAATTCGGGGTACTTTGTCACAGTAAGTGGGCTTAGCACTATATGACCATATAGTGTGACCAAACCCCTGTATTTTTTGAATATGTTCAGGTGTTTTTAACTAGCCCTGCAGGAAATGTCATTCTTGTATGTGTGCGCTGTAAAATATTTTGTACTGTTTGTAGGTCTTATAGCAGCACCATCTTGAATTTAAACGCATTGTATGGTGTGCCCCCCAAATATGTTCTTGTATATTGTAATAGGCCCTGACCAGGTCTTTTGGGCTGGAGCACCCCTCCCCTTCCTCATTACCTCTTATTTAGTGGCCACCAGTGTATAGGATGTATCCCCTTCAGTTCTCCCACATAGAGGAGTTCAGCTCCCATGGTTGAGACAAAGGATCTTCCATTCTATTACTAGAGTAGGACCCACTAATTCGGGGTACTTTGTCGCAGTAAGTGGGCTTAGCACTATATGACCATATAGTGTGACCAAACCCCGTATTTTTTGAATATGTTCAGGTGTTTTTAACTAGCCCTGCAGGAAATGTCATTCTTATATGTGTGCGCTGTAAAATATTTTGTACTGTTTGTAGGTCTTATAGCAGCACCATCTTGAATTTAAACGCATTGTATGGTGTGCCCCCCAAATATGTTCTTGTATATTGTAATAGGCCCTGACCAGGTCTTTTGGGCTGGAGCACCCCTCCCCCTCCTCATTACCTCTTATTTAGTGGCCACCAGTGTATATAATGTATCCCCTTCAGTTCTCCCACATAGAGGAGTTCAGCTCCCATGGTTGAGACAAAGGATCTTCCATTCTATTACTAGAGTAGGACCCACTAATTCGGGGTACTTTGTCGCAGTAAGTGGGCTTAGCACTATATGACCATATAGTGTGACCAAACCCCGTATTTTTTGAATATGTTCAGGTGTTTTTAACTAGCCCTGCAGGAAATGTCATTCTTATATGTGTGCGCTGTAAAATATTTTGTACTGTTTGTAGGTCTTATAGCAGCACCATCTTGAATTTAAACGCATTGTATGGTGTGCCCCCCAAATATGTTCTTGTATATTGTAATAGGCCCTGACCAGGTCTTTTGGGCTGGAGCACCCCTCATTACCTCTTATTTAGTGGCCACCAGTGTATAGGATGTATCCCCTTCAGTTCTCCCACATAGAGGAGTTCAGCTCCCATGGTTGAGATAAGGATCTTCCATTCTATTACTAGAGTAGGACCCACTAATTCGTGGTACTTTGTCACAGTAAGTGGGCTTAGCACTATATGACCATATAGTGTGACCAAACCCCCGTATTTTTTTAATATGTTTAGGTGTTTTTAACTAGCCCTGCAGGAAATGTCATTCTTGTATGTGTGCGCTGTAAAATATTTTGTACTGTTTGTAGGTCTTATAGCAACACCATCTTGAATTTAAACGCATTGTATGGTGTGCCCCCCAAATATGTTCTTGTACATACAAAACCTGGCCTGGCACAACCAGTTATAGAGTCAGCCTCATCTCAGCCTGCGAGTCCTTGAAGAGCCTCCAGAGTCATTTGCCCAAGGTGTCCCCTGTCCCCCTGTCTACAAAACAGCATCACAACATTTTTTTCCTAGGCTGCTGCATAGGCTTTGGGGTGTTTTGAGGGGACTGGTGGTTCTGAGAAGTCACAGCCTGGGACTATTGAGGACAAAGGGAAAGATGTGACCATATTGTTGCTATACCCAAGGTGCATAATATGGAGCAGTACCACAAGCTTCAATGTTGTGACACAACCTGTATCCTTTCTGGATGCCATCAAGTTTTCCCAGTGTACCATGAAGGTGATATGCCATTCCTGTCAATGCTTGCTGGACCATGTGTCTGTGATCATCTTGGTTCTACTGCTGACATTGTAAGTCAAGCAATAAACAGACTTCCTGTTATAGAGTGGCAATTTTTTTTTCTGCGTGCCCCTCTTGTGTATGTGAATATAGCCAACCTCTTCTACTTGCCCCAGAGATGGACTTTACATCTACTGTACATGCAGACATATTTAGTTATATGGGAATTTTGGTGCACATAGAGCAGAGCATGTGACAAAAAAAAACGACACTGCTTGCTTTTCGCTAGTACGCTAGTAGCTGTGAGGTACACTAGTGGAGAATAGGGAGTGTGCACAGAACCAAAAAGAAGCCTGATAAGAATGGGGACTTAAAAAAATACTTGATATTTTAGAAAGATTAAGGTAAGAAAATAAGTTATTATCACTTCAAGGGGAAAATAGCGGCTACATTTCTGTTAACGTGGTGCAGCACAGTTTTATAAACTGGCAGAAGGGGATCAGCTGTAAAGTCAACAGTTTTGACAAACTGCCATTGAGACATGGGCATATTAAAGGGAATTCCCTTTAGTGGGGAAGATAGTGGGGAGGTGTTAGGTGAATTACGGCATGCTGAAATTTAAACCTATGCTTGGCCCTACTCAGCAGGGCCTCATGCTGACACTCCTCCCCATTTGATGAGCCATAAAATAAGACTCTCATTTCTCTTGCCAGAGTCTCTATTACTTACGACTGCAAATGCAGATGTGAATATTGTGGAGGGGGATGTATTTCCATCAGGAGGAGTCTGAGCAGGGACAGGCCAGTAGTGGGGTAGGCAGAAGAGGCAGCCCCTCTTTAGCAGGTGCATTGGTGCAAAAAAGGTAGAACCTCCAAATTATGCTGTTAAAATAGTCACAGCTCATGGGGAAGGAGGAAGTTTGGCCTTTCCACCTTTGGTTATCAAGGGCCTTTGTCCAAACACTGTGTAGGGGTCACAGCTCTTTGGTGCGTAGTTATATTTTTCATCATGCATTTGGTTTTTAAATGGCTGGTTCTTTTAACACAGCTGATACATTGCATGCAGTAGCTGCAGGCCACAATGGTCCTGTAGACAGGAGAGACACGTACTGCAGAGTTCTTTCAATTTGTTAACTATTGAACTGCTCAGATACTGTCCTGACCCTGGACAATTTCTATCAAACAAAGGCTATGGGACTCGAACGTTCAAAATCAAAAGTGCTAAATTTAAAGGCTAATTTGCTTGGTATTGTCCTAAAAAGGGTTTGGGGACCCGAGTCCTGCCCCAGGGGACATGTATCAATGCAAAAAAAAGTTTCAAAAACGGTCTTTTTTTCGGGAGCAGTGATTTTAATGATGCTAAAAGTAAAAAAAAGTGAAATATTCCATTAAATATCGAACCTGGGGGGTGTCTATAGTATGCCTGTAAAATGGCGCGTGTTTCCCGTGCTTAGAACAGTCCCTGCACAAAATTACATTTTTAAAGGAATAAAAGTAATTTAAAACTGCTTGCGGCTTTAATGTAATGTCGGGTTCCAGCAATATGGATGAAAATCACTGAGACAAATGGCATGGGTACCCCCCCAGTCCATTACCAGGCCCTTTGGATCTTGTATGGATATTAAGGGGAACCCCACACCCAAATAAAAAAAAGGAAAGGCGTGGGGCCCCCAGGCCCTATATACTATGAACAGCAGTATACAGGCGGTGCAAACAAGAGAGGGACTGTAGGTTTGTTGTCAAGTAGAATATGTTTGTGATTTTGAACTGGTACATTTTTAAAGTGTAGCTCCAGCCAAAAAATCTATTTTAAACTTTTTGGAAAACGTAGGGAAGGGTTATCACCCCTGTGACATTTGTTTTGCTGTCTGTGCACCTCTTCAGAAGATTTCACCTCACTTTCTGTCCCAATGACAAATGGTTTTTGACAATTTGTGGGTTTTAGTGAAACAAGGATTGTTGATAAAGCATCAGTGGAGAGGAGACACGTTTTTCACATATTAACTCTTACAGGAGAGAATTTACCTTCCTAGGGGTAGATTTCATCTCACTTCCTGTTGTCTCCTTCCGTTTGCAAGTAGAAGTCGTTTGTAAGTTGTATGTTTGAAAGTAGGGGCCTGCCCTATATACTCTGCAGAAATTGGGGCCTTAGGTGTTGGTGTTGCCACAACACTGTAGGTCCTCACAGTTACTCTTGGTGGTGCTGTGAAATATTAGATCAAGAATTGTAATTACAGGCACCTGTTGAACAGGGGCAGAAAAATTGGGTCTTTGGTGGTGGTGGTGGTGGTGGTGCTGGTGCCACAACACTGTAAGTCCTCACAGTTAATCTTGGTGGGCGCAGAAACGGGCCCTGCTATGAAATATTAGATCAAGAATTGTAATTAATTGCATGTCCCTGTTGAACAGGGGCAGAAAAATTGGGCCTTAGACACTGGTGCCACAACACTGCAACCCCTCACATATACTCTAGTTGGAGCACAGGAATGAGCCCCCCTGCAAAATATTGCATCAAAAATTGTAATTACATGCCCCTAATAAACAGGGGCAGAAAAATTGGGCCTTAGCCACTGGTGGCGGCGGACAGAACCAAAAATATTCTTACAAGCTATCAGCATGATCATTGAGGAGGAACAGGATAGTCACTCAGTATCAGCATTGGCAGTCTTGAAGGGATCTGGCATTTCAAAAAAAATGATTCAGTTACATCAGCATCAGGTGCTTGGTAGCTGATGGTGATCCAAGACTGATTCATTTTTATGAAGGTCAGTCAATCCACCGAGTCCGTGGACAGGCGCACCCTGTGATTGGTTACAAAGCCTCCAGCAGCACTGAATGCGCGTTCCGAAAGAACGCTGGATGCAGGACAGGCCAGTAGCTCAATTGCATACTGTGCAAGCTCTGGCCAGTGATCCATCCTCAAGACCCAGTAACCCAGAGGATTTTCGGTAGGAAAGGTGTCCAGGTCAGATCTAGCCCCTAGGTATTCCTGCACCATGTAAAACAGACGCTGGTGATGGTTGCTGGAACCGATCATACCTTGGGGCTGCGGACTAAAAAATTGTCTGAACGCATTGGTCAGACGGCCACCTTCTCCACCACTCCTTCTTTGACTGACCGAAGCCTCGGCAACACGTTGTCCAGGAACAGGAGTTTGCAACCTCCCAGGCTCTGGGAACATGTTGCACAGACCTTTCTGCAAGGCCTCCCGAAGATGTTTCATCCTCTGCTCCCTCTGCGATAGCAAGATAAGGTCCGCAACCTTACCCTTGTAAGGTGGCTCAAGGAGGGTTGCCAGCCAGGTAGGATCCCTCTCCTTGATACCACGAATACAAAGATCTTTACCCAGGCTTTGCAGGATCAGGGAGGCCATGCAGCGTAGGTTTGCTGAGGCATTCGGTCCGGAGTCCTCTGGGTCACTAAGGACGACATGATCCGCAGCCACCTCCTCCCAGCCACATACAAGTCAATGGGTTTCTTCGGACTGTAAATGATCCCTTGAAGACTGCTGCTGATGCTGAGTGCCAGGCTCCACCTTCATGCTGACACAATCCTCCTGCTCCTCCTTCTCGTCCTCTTCCTGTGTGATCAGCGGGCATGCAGGAACACTGTCTGGATAAAGGGGGGCCTTGAGAGCTAAGGAAGTCCTCCTCTTCCTGCCTCTGTTCTGCCTCAAGTGCCTTGTCCATTATTCCATGCAGCATCTGCTCCAACAGGTGGACAAGGGGGACAGTGTCACTGATGCATGCACTGTCACTGCTCACCATCCTCGTGGCCTCCTCAAATGGTGACAGGACAGTGCATGCATCCCTGATCATGGCCCACTGGCATGGGGAAAAAAAAACAAGCTCCCCTGACCCTGTCCTGGTGCCATAGTCACACAGGTACTCATTGATTGCCCTCTGCTGCATGTGCGTCAACCACCTCTGCACCTGCGACTGCAGAGCTGACAGAATTTTTGCCCCAGTGTGGCTCCTGTCCCCCAAGCACACCAGCTCAAGCACCACATTGCATCTTTTGGCCTGCATACTTGCGTACCCCCTTGAACGCCTACGGAGCACCGCTGGTTCCGAGGACAAAGCACAGGAAGAGGCCATGGAGGAAGAAGAAGAGGAGAGAGGTGTGTCAGAATCACCAGTAGTAGCATATTGGAGGCATGGTGGCGGAACAACCTCCAACACTACTGCACCTTGTCCTGCATCCTTCCCAGCTGCATGAAGAGTCACCCAATGTGCCATGAAAGATAGGTAACGTCTCTGTCCATGCCTGCTGGACCATGAGTCAGCAGTAATATGCAACTTACCGCTGACCGCCCTGTCCAGCGAGGCCAAGACATTGCCTTCCACATGCCAGTAGAGAGCCGGAATCGCCTTCAGCGAGAAAAAGTAGCGTTTGGGAACCTGCCACTGAGGAACCGCACATTTCACAAACTCACGGAAAGGGGCAGAGTCTACCAACTGAAATGGCAGCAGTTGAAGTGCTAGCAATTTAGCCAAGCTAGCATTCAACCGCTGGGCATGTGGGTGGCTGGGAGCGAACTTTTTCGTCGGTGCAGCAGCTGGGGCAGGGAAATTTGCCTGGTACAATCTGACATTGGTGTACCGATAGCAGATTGCCCGCAAGTACTTGGCTGTGACACATCTATTTCTACACCTTCATTCCTCTCAGTGCAGGTCTCAGAGAGGACTGAAGGTATAGTGGGGTTGGAGATTCCAGCTGATGAGGAGCAAGGAGAGGTCCTCTTTGTTCTTTGGTGTGGGTCTTTTAGGTATGCTTGCCAATGAACTGCATGGCAGGTCAACATATGTCTGGTCAAGCATGTGGTGCCCAAGCGGGTGATGTTTTGGCCACGCGAGATACGCTTGAGACATATGTTGCAAATAGCAGCGGTGCGATCTGATGCACTAATCTCAAAAAAGGCCCACACCAAAGAACTTTTGGAATAACACGCAGAGACAGCAGCGCCCTGCACATGTGGAGCTCTGCGGTGTGATGCAGTTGGTGTGCTGCCCTTAAGCTGGCCCCTGGAGGGCATCCTGCCTCGTTGGTGATGTGCCTCCTCCTCCTCCCCTCTCCGGCACCCACGTGGAGTCAGTGACCTCATCATCCCCTCTCTCCTCATCACTGGAGCAAAGCTGGCAGTATGCTGCAGCTGGGGGAACATGACTGCCAGATTGTTGTCCTTCTTGGGCACCCCCTCTGTCTGGGCTCACGTTACTGCCTTCCTCTAGCTGAGTACCATCATTGGAGCCTTCAAAACACTGAGCATCCTCCTAGAGCATGTACACAACACTGTGGTCAAACAGTTCCTGGGGACTCCTCAGGAGGACATGGTGGGGCTAGGGAAGGAGTGACTGATGCCATTGAGCTGAGGGAAGAGGCCGCGTTGGCAGCTGCTTTGCCAGACACTGTACCCTGAGCCTGTGTGAGAGAGGATGATCAGGATGAGGACGGCTTGGTCATCCACTCTACCAAGTCTTCCGCATGTTGCGGCTCAACAAGGCCAGCTGCCGAAAAAAGGCCAAGCATGTCCCACGGCCATGTGCTGATGAGGATGCACTGTGTCTATGACCAGCACTGTTGCCTCTAGACACAGAGCCTGCTTGCCCTCTTTTATTGGCTTGTGACTGTCTGCCTCTCCTTGTTGGCCTTCCAGACATACTAATGGCCTGCACTGCAGTGAGATGTAGCTGCACAAAACTGGGATGTGTGTATATATATATATATATATATATATATATATATATATATATATATATATAATTATACAGCAGCTAGCAGAATGCCTGCCTATGGTATTAATAGGATCATAAGAAGCACTTGTCGTCAGGTAGCTATAGGTGCAACTGTACAGGGTACACTAACTGTAAATACTTCAAGAGCCTGCCTGTGCTATTAATAGGATCAGAAGAAGAACACAAGCACTTGTCTTCAGGTAGCTATACTGTAGGTGCAACTGTGCAGGGTACACAGTACACTAACTGGAAATACTTAAAGAGCCTGCCTGTGCTATTAATAGGATCAGAAGAAGCACACAAGCAATTGTCTTCAGGTAGCTATAGGTGCAACTGTGCAGGGTACACAGTACACTAACTGTTAATACTTCAATCTGCCTGCCTGTGGTATTAATAGGATCAGAATAAGAACACAAGCACTTGTCTTCAGGTAGCTATACCGTAGGTACAACTGTGCAGGGTACACAGTACACTAACTGTAAATACTGTAAAAACACCTGCCTGCCTGTCAGTATATTAGGAAGAGAATAACAGGAACGGATCTAGCTAAACTGAATACAGTGTGTATATATATATATATATATATATATATATATATATATATATATATATATATATATATATATACATACACAATACACTGTAAGTGCAGTTAACTGACTCGACCTGCCTACTCTATCTAACTTTAATCAAATGACACTGTCTCTCTGTCTATCTCTCGCTGCCGCCACAAAACACTACACAAGGCCATCACGCAGGCGGCCTCATATAGTGTGGGGCATGTGCTAAACCCCCTGAGCCATAATTGGACAAAGCCACCCTGGCTTTGGCCAATTACGGCTCTCTGTACACACGGTGCTCTGATTGGCCAAGCATGCGGGTCATAGTGCATGCTTGACCAATCATCAGCCAGCAATGCACTGCGATGCTGCAGTGAATTATGGGCCGTGACGCGCAACTCGAATTTGGTGTGAACAGCCCATATCGTTCGCAATTCGACGAACGGTTGAACAGGCCATGTTCGAGTCGAACATGGGTTCGACTCGAACTCGAAGCTCATCCCTACTCTTGTGCCTAAAGAGTCCCTTCTTTATAGCTGTCAGCTATCAGTGTGTTTTTCTAGAATGACAGAATCCCATTCAAGCTTGCATTGCAGCCCTTGCTCTCACCTATCAGAGGCAATTTGTGGAGGAAGAATGTCTAACACATACAAAATGTGAAACTTTCTAATATATTTTTGGATGGTTAAACACATAAAACACCACAAGAAAAGTAAATAGATAAAAATTCTAAAAGCATAAGAAAATGCTTTTTAAAAAAAAGTAAAAGTAAAAGAGAAAATCAAAATGTTTATGTTAAATGCCTATATTATATCAGTGTTAATTTTGGCAGAAAATTTTGATTTAGTTTTAGTCTTAGGACTAAAATGGTATTTTAGTTTTATTCCCATTTTAATCTTCTGAAAGTGTTTTAGTCTTTGACTAAAACGCCATTTTAGTTTTAGTCCTATTTTAGTCATCGTATTTTAGTCGACTGAAATCTCCATTTACATTTTAGTCTAATATAACCATTTTAGTCAACTAAAGTACCACAGTACACAGCCCCCACCCTATGCACAATACAAAGCACCCCACAGTACACAAAACACAGGCCCCACCCTCTGCACAATACAAAGCCCCCCACAGCACACAGCACAGCCCCCACCCTCTGCACAATACAAAGCCCCCCACAGTACACAGCACAGCCCCCACCCTCTGCACAATACAAAGCCCCCCACAATACACAGCACAGCCCCCCCCCACCCTCTGCACAATACAAAGCCCCCCACAGTACACAACACAGCCCCCCATCCTCTGCACAATACAAAGCCCCTCACAATACACAGCCCCCCTTGAATTTCCAGGAGACCCCCAGTCTCCTGGGACAGCACTGCCAATGTACTCTAAATTTAAGAATAGATCACTGCCAGCCCTTTCTCATACACAGTAGGCATGTACAATTTGTTTCGTTCCGAATTCGTTTTTTAACAAATTCGTTAATTCGGGAATATCCGAATTAACGAAAACCCATTTAACGAATGTTTTCCGAATATGCGTAAATTCGATAAAATTGGACATTCGTAATTTCGGGCATTCGTACATTCGCAATTTATGAATGTACATTCGTAAATTAGTAAATTAGTGAATTAGTGAATTCGAAAATTCGGAAATCTGAAATAATAGTTAACTAATAATAACTTGACTATTAGTAATTACTAGTAACTTTTAAATTATAGGTATTGTAATTTCCTTTCAAATTTGGCTGTTAGTGAACGTAACACATACAAATTTATCCGAAGTTATGAATGATCCGAAAAAACGTAATGGAATGTAATGAATTAATAATAATAACAATAATAACAATGGTTTATTATTATTATTTATTATTCATTTGTTCCGTTCCATTTGTTTAGATGCAGCATTAATTGTGGATAATTCGTAACTTCGGATAAATTCGTATTTGTTACGTTCACTGACAGTCAAATTTGAAAGGAAATTACAATACCTATAATTTAATAGTTAGTTACTATTTCAGATTTTTGAATTTTCGGGATTTTGGATTTTCAAACTTCGAATTTACAAATTTCGGAATTTTCGAATTTACGAATGTATGAATCGCGATCATAACAAATGACCTCAAAAACGAAAAAAATAATAAACTAATGAAACTAAAACAAAAATGAACAAATTTTTTGGCTGTGCACATGTCTAATACACAGCTCCTTCTGTGTCACTATCATGGTAAATCAAAGTCTCTAAATTTACCTCATAGCTTCATTCTTGCATGGACCCGGTCACATGGCTGCTCTCCTCTAAAGATTCATGGATGGTCATGTGACCGCTCTCCTCCTCCAATCTAAAGCAACACTCGGAGGAGGAGGAGCAGTATAGGAGAAGGGGCTGGCAATGATTTTTTCCTAATGATAGACTTTGCTGGCAGTGCTGTCCAAGGGTCAGGAGAGGCGGGGCTGCTGGCTTGACCACCCCCCAATGTGTTGCACCCAGGGGAGGACCGCCCGATCCCCGCCCCCTATTGGTAAAAAAACAAATATTGGCAAATAACACGCACACACTGTGTTATACACCGATAAATACAGTAAATTCATGAGGGTAAATGTCCCTCCTTGCCATTAATGTCCCATTTTAGTTTCTTAACGAAAACGGATTCTATTTTTGTCATAGTTTTCATCAGTTGATGAAAAGGTGCTGTACTTTTAGTTTTGTTTTCGTCACTGTAAAAAAGCCTCTGATGAAAATTATGACAAACGCTTTCGCTGATTAAATTAATACTGTATCATATGGATAGTGTAAACATAGTTTTTGAAGTATATAACAACTTTCTAAACATTATATCTGTTTTAACATCAAGGATAACTTCACAGCATAATTATAAATCACAAGTTAAAAAAACCCAGTTGATTAAAGTTCTCTGTGGAATCCTTCTAGGAGAATATTATTCCAGGGATGTCAGAATTTCGAAACATTGCTCATCCAGACTATTGGAAGTACACGAGTCTGGTACTATAGCCAGTAGATGAAAGTCAGCAATTAATGTATTCTACAGTTTTACTTCATCCCTGACTCAGAAAAGAAAGTTGCCAATGAATCTTTTACTTTAAACTCTGGGAAAATATCTTGTTTCTAATGTGATCTATTGCAGCAAGTGTTCAACCTGCAGGGAAGACTGAACTCTCTCTATTAACAGCATCCTTCAATTACATTGCACGTTTTGCAACAGGCCAGAAACTACTCAAAAATATGACTGGCTATGAATTGATGAGAGGAGGAATAATTACTGTAAATATGTAATGCACACCTACAGGTAACAGCATGTCTTGAATCTCTATATACTCCTTATTCCTCAATACTGACATTTTATATTCAATGCACAGTATCCATAGCACCCACTGCTGATTTCACGTGTTTTGTAAAAATGCAAATCACTTTTGAATCATTTATTTGACAGCGACTCCATGGTGGGGCAGTTAAAGATAAAAAGATATTGCCTCTTTATTATGAAAGCTGCAAATTGCAAATGAGTGTAAAAGAGTTCCTATATGCCAATATCTGCTCTATATTTTTTTTTACTATATTGTTAACTTCTCTGTTGGTGCATGTTTAAATCATGTTTTTCCCCAAAATATCTATAATATCCATTACTTAACAAGATAATTCAAAAAGGGGTGGTGCAACATCTGAAAATGGGCCTCACCGAAAGCTGGTCAACGTGATCCATCTCCATGAGCACACAATGCGAGTGGGGTCTGGCTGCAGAGTGGAGCTCCACTGATGACAGGAAGCACGTGACTTCCACTCCATGTCTTTTTTTTTTTTTGTTTTTACTGAACTTTATTGTGAATCTCTGCAGCTGGAGCTCCACTACGGGAAATGGAGGTCACGTCATTCCTGTACATAATTTCTGTGTAGAGTGGAGCTCCAGTGACTGCAGTCTGCATTACATACTGAGCCATTCTGTTGTTACTACTAATTAATGGGATTTGCAGAAATACAAGATATTTTTGGGAGGTTTTGTACTTTGTGTTAAAGTGCTCTCCTTGTAAAAGCAATTGTTTATTATTTACCAATTTATATTTTTGGTGATGATGGAAGTTCATGTTTATGTTGGAAGAAGAATACAATCCATGTATCTAAGCACAATCTCATTGTCATTTTTGCCCCACCTTCATGCCAACTAACAGGGCCAAGATTGAGACACACATGGATCTCCACACAAAAAATGTTTTACGGTTCAATGGTATGTCGGCATTAAACCACCATCTTCTTGAAAATCATATGTGTTCTGGTGCAAATATTATCCACTTAACGACAGTACAGTACACAGCATCCTGGCCAATGATTCACACCTGGGACCAGCTGATCGGCTGTGTCCAATCACAGTCCAGAGTTCTGTACAGAGGGAGTGAGAAATTGAGAGATCATTAGTATAAATCAGCACCCTCTGTACACATTGGACATGTGCAATTAGTTTTGTAACGAATCAAAATTTGGCCGAATTTTGCATCTTTCTGACATTCGGATGCATCTGAATGTCCGAATAAAAAATAACGGATTTCAACTAATACGAAAGAAATTATAGCAAATATAACGAATGAATTTGACATGATTTGGTAATTCGTTAAAGATCTAATGAAACAAAAGGTCAACTCAATGTAAACCTTACAGTTCAATCAGCTAATTAATTTTGTGCTGGAGGTTGGATTACTGACAAAGTGCATTCCTCAGAACTGAGTGAGAAGGGTGTTGTATTGTATTTGAGCAGAGGAGAAGAGATATTGTCATTATGTGTGTTAATAGATTCAATAAACAAACAACTTTCCAAACTACGAATCATTATCATGAATATATATACATACATAAATTTCGAATTTCAACGAATACGAAAGAAATTATAGCTGATATAACAAATGAATTTGACATGACTCGAGATTCAGTATAACGAATATCGACACTCAACAAATAATAACATATTATCCAAAAATAATTAATGTAACATAATGAATATAACAGAATGAAATTATGTATTTTATGAATGACAACGAATCAAAACTAAACAAATTTTCCCGTTGTGCACAAGTCTAGTACACATTACAGCCAGTGTCATATTTTTAGCACTGATCACTGTATTAGTGTCACTGGTGATGTCAGTTCCCCCCAGCGGCAGTTAGCGCCAGATTGCACTATCACAGTCCCACTATAAGTCGATTATCTTGGCCATTTGTAGTATAAAACAAATACAAATTCCAGTACATATCCCATAGTTTGTAGGCACTACAACTTTCAAGCAAATCAGTCAATATACACATATTGGGAATTTATTTTTGTATCAAAAACATGTAGCAGAATATATTTAGGACAACATTTATCTTTTTTTTTTTTTTTTTTTTTTTTTTAGCAAAAAGGTGTTTTTTTTTTTTTTTGTTTTTTTTTTTTACAAGAGATAGGTAGATTTTAAGGTTTAAGTCTACAAATGTGCACACTGGGAAAGTTGTATGAATTGCTTATATTTTATTTGCAGTTTATTAATATGTTATTTCTATTACAAACAAAATCTTATGGCGGTGCAGCCTTCCATGCTGTCCAGTGGGACTTTATGACCGCCACCTTTGTAAAAGCACAATTATATGCAGGGTGGATATGGAAAGGCATTTATTGTTGTGTGAAGTTTCTGCAGTGAAATCACCACCCCCTGCACCCTCTCCAGTGCCGATCCCATCATCCACTGCACCCCCTCCAATACTGATACCATCATCCACTGCACCCTCTCCAGTGCTGATACCACCACTCAGAGCACCCTCTCCAGTGCCAATCCCATCTTCCACTGCACCCTCTTCAGTACAAATCCAATCATCCACTGCACCCTCTCCAGTGCCCAGCCCATCATCCACTGCACCCTCTCCAGTGCCAATACCACCACCTGCAGCACCCTCTCCAGTGCTGATACCACCACCCGCAACACCCTCAAATTCTTTGGAGAACCAAAGGCTGTTACATGTGTAAAGAGGCAAAAAGCGGCTCAGGTGGCGCATGATCCACTTTGTGCGATTGTGGATTTTGGTGGCTCACCATCACAGATATGTCTCTTCATTCATGAGCCTGAAATATACAGTTTTTGCAGTCTTGGCAGAATAGTTGTGACCTACAATAGACAAAAGAACATCTGGTATTGTGCCTGTGCAAAGCCATGAACATCATGTCCTCACAAAAATATTTCAAAATGGCATATATTTCAAACAAAGAGAGATATCTTTAGAACAAATGTCCCACCATCACCAGGCTCACCATCATTGATGTCTAATGAGGATTCAGGCCTTATGGACAATACTAATGCAGAGCGAAGTGGGCGCTGCATATTTAAAGAAAAAAAAAATCCTGCATACACTACCAAAAGATGTCCGAGCACAAAAAAGTGAAATGGAATACCCAAAACAGTTCATTCCTCTTGAAAGAATGTGCCAGTTATGGAGAGTGGATGAGGATGTGAGGACGTGATGAGCCTCACAGAGGTAAGGGCCTGACCGTGTTTCCGACGGAACGCACAAGGAGACCCGGGGAAGCCGTGGTGGAACTGCTGAGCCGCTGAGTGAGAGGCAGTGGTGGTTCCATAGATGAAGACCCAGTATACGCCAGTAAGCTTGTTGGAGATTCCCCACTGAGGCTACGAGATAGGCAGACTACCGGGCTACGGTGGAATGCCGGAGAACTGATTCTGATCTTGGCTTATATGCCTGTATGAAGTTACTTTAACCTAGTGGACACTTTGAAGCCCAGTTCTCTATAGATGCCTGCATATACCCACTTTTAAAAACAGCATAATTCAGCAAATGCTAATAAATGTTTGAACTTATTTATAAATTCCAGCGTACGCCAGCGGTAATTGGAGTGTAATTGCTGGTTACAGCATTTACTTTGAATAGCGTCAGGACTTGTTATTGTCTGCATCTGTACATACTGGCGAAACTCAGCACTTAACCTGTACACACTAGCATATACGTGCATATACCTGCCTATATCCCTTTTTCAGCAGTGGATTCTGTGTACTTATGTTTTTGTTTTGCCAGCATCAATATCTGTACTACTAAGATTTAACTGTGTTCAAAGGTGCACTTAAGCACAAATTTGCAAGGACTGTTTTTGATACATTTTTTGCAGATAATTAGCTCAAAATTACAACAGAGGGTATATGCCTGAACACTATTGGACATTTTGGTTGGAAGCAGTATAATCTGTTTTTCAGTGTATCTGGGGGCAGTTCACGGGCGCATTTACCAATTAATAACAGAGACCTTATTGATAGGTACCCCTGTGACTAGCTGGCCTAATCACTTGTACTTTTACACAATTGTTAGCTGGCTCGCCTGTTTGAACAGCTGCATTCAATCATTCATCTTCAGTCACGCAGATGAACTAAACCCCAGCCTGCTTGTTGGGAATTTAATACTTTTATTCTTGCAGTAATTTACACATGCAACTTCAGCTTTCCTGCAGACCTGCTGATCTAGTGTCCCTTTTTTTGCCCTTTAAACTCATAAAGTACTCTGTCTGGAGTCGCTCCCCAGAAGGAAAGTAGAGAACCAATACAGTTTGAACCACCGTTACGTCTTAAAGGAAAACTAAAATTACTCTAAACTGGGGAAACGCAAATCTATGATTAAAAAAAACAGTATGAAAGGCAGGTCTGCGAAGGAAAGCGACCTTAAAACCCCTAAGGGAAAAGTAAGCACCAGTACAATCAAGCAATATCTGACAAAGGAGACAAGCCCTGAGAGCCCAGGACTTGGAAGGCAACAACAGCAGGAAAAACAAGATAAGAAGAAGGAACTTGAAAAAAAAAAAAAAAAGGGACCCTTGTCCTCTCTAGGGAAAATATAAGCGCAGGGAGTGAAACAGAAATAAGCAAGATGGATGAACAGAATGCAGGAGCTCAAATTCCAACAAAACTAGAAATGACGGAGATGCTGCTGAGATTAGAGAATTCAATTAAAGGGGAAATTACTGCACTACAAGCAGATCTGGGACTGTTGTTGACTCGAATGGAAGAGCAAACAGACAAGCATGCTCAAGAACTCATTTAAACTCAAAGAGCAAGTAAGAACAACGCAAATAAATCAAAGGAAAATCCTTTACAAATTGGAAGATCAAAAAAATCAAAGTAGAAGACAAAATCTGATAATTCGAGTCTTGCCCTAGGAAAACAGTGAATACTTAAGGAAAATTATGAAGTTAATATTTAACCCCTTATTGGACAAAGGAGTCGATGAAAGTTTAAATATCGATAGAATCCACCGGGTTAGGAAACCTAAAATTATAACAGATTACCCCAGAGACATTCTGGTCAGATTCCAGAAATATGAAGAAAAAGCAGAAATTTGGGGTAAAATGAGGGGAAAACCACCCATAAGATATGAAGGGGTTGAGCATCAAATATTTGCAGGCCTGGCTCCGGAAACACTTGCCAGGTGACTATTCCTTAAACCATTACTAGAACAAATGCGATCATCAAATATTAAGTATAACTAGACACAGTGCACACTGAAATATTTTGTTTCAGAATTTCGTTTTCATCCGAAAAATACATTTATTTAGTTACTCCCGAAATTCGTTTTTATTTATTTCGTTTTTCGTTCAAAATTGCATTCGTTCAAAAATCCAAATTAATTAAGGTCGAATCTGTCATTGAAGGCTTTTGGTGTCTGTCGAATGTTCAAAGAAGATTCGACATAGCAGCTAAACTATACGTGTACATTTCCAGTCGAATTTTCCGCCTACAAGCTAGCTGTAGTAGAATTCTAATGTTGTATGACTAGTAATAATTATATTTATTAATTATTTTACTAGTCAACCAACATTAGAATTTTTCTATAGCCTATGGGTGGATGCATTTGACCGGAAATGTACGATTGCAGCGTCGTACAGTTTAGCTGCTCCGTCGAATCTTCTTAGAACTTTCGACAGACACCATAAGCCAAAGATTTGACATTTGTATGTTTTTCGTTGCTTTGTCTTTTGTAAAATCTATAATAATAAATCCCCCCCACAGCACGGGCCGCCTCTGAGGCTATCACAACACTAGCAACACTAGTATCACTATCAGGTTCACAACACTAACACAATAGCAGCAGATTATTATGAAAAAGTTAAGTTGAACTGTAGCTTGCTTCACTATTGTTCTGCTGCTGTGCTTATGCTTAATTGCTAAATAATTCAGGTTCTCTGACAAATGGACCAGCTAAGATTGACTGTCTTCTGAAATGATTCAGTGTGTGTGTCTCTCTCTGCTAGCAAATCGTGAGTGAAAGTAAGTTGGCTGTACGTGTGTACTTAGTTCTAGCTATTTTACTGCCCTTCCTCTTTGGTTACAATCGGCCAATAACATTCATCATCATCATTATTTTTATTTTACTTCCCCCACCCAATTCAAGCAGCGATCTTTTCTCTCTATGTCGAATAATCTTGGACTAATAGAGTTAAGGTTAGGCACATTCGACCACAGGTTCGATAGACACAGATTGTTATTGTCAGCGTCATGTCGAATCTCCTATTTATATCGAACTTTTGTCGCAACAAAAACAAAAATAAAGCATTTGTTTATGTTGGATCTTTCAGTTTTCATATTCTGCACTTTCGTTATCGTTTGTTAAAACGATAATGAAAATACCTGAAATTTGGACGAAAATGCATTCGGACGAAAACGAATGCACATGTCTAAGTATAACTGGGGATTTATGGCATGCTTGATAGGCTATAAAGATGGCAGATCTGCGAGATTAAGGTTTCCTGAAGATTTACAAGATTTTTGTACTAAGTTGGACTTACAAGTCCCAGCGATACCAGCCTGGTTGGAGGGAGAAAGCTTCCTGTAAGATGATAGACATTTGAGAGAAGAGAAAATAGAGAAAGACTAACCTTGTTCCCCCCCCCTTTTTTTTTTTCTCAGGAAGTGTTCCATTATTTTCTAAAAATGGGGAAGGACTTATGGCAGGTGGGAGGGGAGGATGGGGGGTGGAGTATAGGGGGTCTGAAAACGGCTTCTTTGTGATCTCTGGTGTGTTCCTTGCCCATCCCCTGCTATTCTTGGGAGGAGTGGTGAGGGACGGGAATGGGGGACAGGGTCAGAGCCTCACCTCATGAGGGGAGAATCATTGGTGGAAGTGGAGTGCAGATCCACTTTTTGCCAGAAGAGGCAAAAAAGAGGGGGGGAGGTGGGAGGAGGGACCTGAGGGTAGGGGAGAGGGTGGGGAGGGCAAGGGGGGGAAAGAGTCACCTCTCAATTTAATATGGTATTCATTAGTAGAAGATAGCAACAAAATTCCTGACATACAACGTCTGTGGACTGAACACTCCCACTAAGAGACATAAAATTTTGAAAGAATTAAAATTCTATGGTGCAGAAGTAGTTTTCTTACAGGAAACCCACTTGTCACAGGACACTAATGTTAAACTATTCTGTACAGACTTCCCGACATGGTATTATGCCGACTTGACTACAAAGAGATCTAAAGGAGTGGCAATTGGATTTGCCGCTGGGGTAAGGTTCAAGTTGGGGGACAGGATGAGTAGCCCCAAAGGTAGATACCTCTTGGGTCTTCCTGGGGGATACAGAATGCACATTGGCAAATATATATGCCCCAAATTGGAACCCAATAAAATACCTGAAAGGGGCTTTGGAGAACTTAATGGATTATAAGAAAGGAATTGTGATAATGATGGGTGACCTGAACTTCTGCTTAGACCCCAGACTGGATAGTACATCTCGTGTACAGGGGACTGGAAACACATCACTAAAAATGATTAAACAGAAAATGTACCAACATCAATTATTAGATGTATGGAGGATCATGCATCCTAAAACGCAAGATTATACGTTCTACTCCCCTGTACACGGGACGTACACTAGAATCGATTCGAGAGTTGAAAGGAGACATTGCTGGAAGTGGCAGCAGAGGAGGTACCAAGATACTTAAAGAATGCATTCTGGTCCAGGAATACAAGGAGAGGCAGCTATAACCATCACTTATTTCCATGCTGTTACCTCTTTAACATAAGGTAAGGGGCCACTTCTCACTAGTGTGTGGTTTTTGCACGAAGAGGAGCCAAAACCCCTCCCCCATTCACCTAAGCACCCCACTTCCATACCTGCACATTGGAATGTTTACTCACCTAAAGAAGAAATACTTCCACTAGACTGTATTCACTACCATATTGCATTTTTTGCACACCATGGAATGATTTTGGACTTTTGTTTGTATGCTTTTTAGTTGGCACAATTTTATTGTGGTGCAATCGCTGTGTGTATGGTACACACCGCATGGCATTGTATGCACGTTATTTTGCATTTCGCAGGAAGTTTTATTTATTGCAGAGTTTTGCACATTTGATTGTACCGCACAGCCTATTCAGTTCTTCACGTATTTACACCTATTTACAGTGTAATTTCTGTTTATGACGTTTGCACTTTATTATTATCATTATTCTAGATTTTATATATTATGTCATACTCTTTGAAGATTTATTACTAGTAGGCTTGTTACTTTTTTTGGCACTCTCTACATCATATTTGTTCTTTAGTTATTCATCAATTTTACTTATACTGCTAGCTTTAGCAGCTTAGTGGCATACTTTGCTGGAGTAGCGCAGACCAACTCCCACCTCTATTTTCATTAGATATTTGGGTTTGGCTTGACCCTTATTCAGTGCATGCAGCTGTTCCACCTGTCCTTTTTCTTTCTGTACATGGTAGGGCAGGAACAATTATTTTTCATTTTTTATATAAGGGTAGATCATATAGCACTGGAACTAGTAACTAAAACAAATATAGAAATAGCTACGTTATCAGATCACTCCCCAGTAACTATGAAAATGAGAGTAACAGGATTACAAAGATCATCTTATACCTGGCGAATAAATGAATCATTAATACAAAGTAAAAAAGACGTAGAAATAGTCCAAAAGGTGTTGGAGAACTATTTCCAGTCCAATGATACGAAAGATATTTCCTACACTACACTATGGGAGGCCCATAAGGCCTATATTAGGGTCATCCTCATCTCCATAGGGGTGGGGAAAAAAAAAGAACAAAAAATATGAAATTAGCAATAGAGGAAATATATAGAATAGAACAAGCACATAAAAAAACTTAAGGGTAAAAATCAGGAAGTTTTTCATCAGTTGATAGTCGAGATAGTAGAGAGATGAACTAAATGATCTTATGGTACAGTACACAAAAAGGACATTTTAATAGAATACGAAAAGATAGATATTAATGGGGAAATAAAACGAGTAAACATCTGGCCAGGATGTTAAAAAAGAAAAAATGAATAAATTACATAGAAAAGATCCAAAATAAATAAGGGGAAATGGTACATAAGACAAAGGAGATAGTGAATGTGTTTAGATGTTACTATGGAGCATTGTATTCAGTAAACCATATGGGGCAACAAGAGAAAGATAAAGCAAGGAAAATGGAAGAGTTTTTAGCTAGAGCAGGGCTTCCTCATATATCTGAGAGTGACAGGGGGATGCTTGATAAACCTATAACTGAAGAAGAGATTATTATTATTATTATTATTATTATTATTATTATTATTATTATTATTAAGGATTTATATAGCGCCAACAGTTTACGCAGCGCTTTACAATATAAAAGGGAGACAATACAGTTATAATACAAGAAAATACAAGAGGATTAAGAGGGCCCTGCTCAGAAGAACTAACAATCTAATAGGGTGGGGCAGGTGGTACAAAAGGTTTTAACTGTGGGGAATGAGCTGTTGGAAGTGGTAGGAGATTAGTTGGAGACGTGATAGGCTTTCCTGAAGAGATGAGTTTTCAGGGATCGCCTGAAGGTAGCAAGAGTAGGGGATAGCCGGATAGATGGAGGTAGTGAGTTCCAGAGGATGGGAGAGGCTCTGGAGAAATCCTGGAGACAAGCATGGGAGGAGGAGATGAGAGAGCTTGAAAGCAGGAGGTCTTGAGAAGAGTGGAGAGGTCGATTTGGGTGATATTTGGAGACAAGATTGGTGATGTAGCTCGGGGCAGAGTTGTGAATGGCTTTGTATGTTGTGGTTAGTATTTTGAATTTAATTCGCTGGGTGATTGGGAGCCAGTGTAGGGATTGGAGTAGAGGGTTGGCAGACACTGAGCGGTTGGTAAGGTGGATAAGTCTGGCAGCAGCATTCATGATAGACTGAAGAGGGGATAGCCTATGGAGAGGTAGGCCAATGAGAAGGGCGTTGCAATAGTCAAGGCGAGAGATAACAAAGGAGGGATTGGGGAGCTTGGTGGTTTCATTGGTTAAAAAGGGGTGAATTTTAGAGATGTTACGGAGGTGAATTCTGCAAACTTTTGACAATGATTGGATTTGAGGCTGAAATGACAAGTCAGAGTCTAGGATTACACCTAGTACCCTGGCGTGAGGGGAGGGCCTGATGGTTGCATTGTTGATTTTGATGGAAAAGTCATGGAGGGGGGCATGGGTGGGGGGGAATATTAATAGCTCAGTTTTAGAGAGATTTTGTTTAAGGAAGTGGTGCGACATCCATGCTGATATGTCAGTTAGTAAGTTAGTAATGCAAGAGGAGACTGAAGGAGTGAGGTGAGGAGTAGACAGATTTGGGTGTCATCAGTGTATAAGTGGTATTGGAAGCTGTGGGCAGTTATTAAGTGACCAAGGGAGGAGGTGTAGATAGAGATAAGAAGGGGTCCAAGAACAGAGCCTTGGGGGACCCCCACAGAAAGGGGCAATGGAGAGGAGGAGACAGAGTTGTAGGTGACACTGAAGGAGCGCTGTGATAAATAGGCAGAGAACCAGGATAGAGCAGAATCTCGGAGGCCAAGGGAATGTAGTTTATTGAGAAGGAGCGGGCGGTCAACAGTATCAAAGGCCGCAGAGAGGTCAAGTAGTAGGAGTATGGAGTACTGGCTGTTGGTTTTAGCAGTTAGTAAATCGTTAGTGAGTTTTGGTAAGGCAGTTTCCGTGGAGTGCTGCGAGCGAAAGCCAGACTGTAAGGGGTCAAGAAGGTTATTTTCACTGAGGTAGGAGCTAAGACGGTTGTAGACTAAGTGTTCTAGAAGTTTAGAGGTGAATGGGAGCAATGAGATGGGTCTTAAGTTGTTCAGGTTGGTAGGGTCCAGTGAGGGCTTTTTAAGAATGGGAGTGATCTGTGCATGTTTTAGAGGGGAGGGGAAGATGCCACTAGAGAGGGAGAGATTGAAGATGTGGGTGAGGGAGCATAGGATAGAAGAAGAGGGTGACCGTAGTAGTTGTGAGAGAACAGGATCCAAGGGACAATTGGTTAGGTGGGCATGCGAGAAAAGTTTTGTAACCTCTTCAGTAGTAGCCAATTCAAAAGAGGAGAGTGTTGAATGTGCTGCTAGGCAAGGTATGTTGGGTGGGGAAGACGGACGTACAGTGGAGATGTCCTCACAAATTGCATCGATCTTGTCTTTGAAGTGATTGGCAATCTCTTGGTCAGTGTGTGAGTTAGTGGGTAGAGGGGGTGGGAGAGGAAGCAGAGAGTTAAAGGTTGAGAAGAGCTGACGGGGACTGGATGACAAGGAATTAATAAGAGAGACAAATTAGGCTTGTTTGGCAGCATGGAGGCATGAATTGTATTTTAGAAGGGCAGATTTATATAGGGTGAAGTCTTGCAGACATTTGATTTTACGCCACAGTCATTCAAGAGCATGGCAATGTCTCTTGAGATTTCTAGTGTTCTCAGTTTGCCAAGGTTGTAACGTTTGGGGCCTGATTCTGCGTGTGGTTAGAGGAGCAAAAGCATCTAGTGATGATGAGAGTGAACTGTTGTAGACAGAGGTGGCCAGGTCAGGACAGGACAGGGGAGAGATTATGTCATATAGGTGGTCAGTAGCAGAATAGAGAAGAGAAGGGTTAAAGTGGCGAAGGTTTCTACAAGTAATTGTTTGCTGCTTGGAGGGATGGGTGGTTGGAGGCAAGGATACAGTGAAAGTAATGAGGTTGTGATCAGAGAGAGGAAAGGGGGTGTTGGTGAGGTTGCCAGGGTTGCAGAGATGGGAGAATACAAGGTCAAGGGTATTACCATTGGAGTGAGTGGAAGTATGTGTCCATTGGGTTAGGTCAAACGATGAGGTTAAGTCGAGAAGTTTAGCTGTAGTTGGGCTGTTAACATTGACAGGAATGTTGAAGTAACCAAGAATAATGGTGGGTATTTCAGAGGAGAGAAAGTAGGGTAGCCAGGCAGCAAAGTCATCAAGAAAGCACTATACCGGTCCTGGAGGCCGATAAATTGCTGCAATCCTCAGAGAAATGGGAGAAAACAGACGAATACAGTGCATCTCGAAAAAAGAGAGGGATAGAGGGGGAGGGACAGGAAGGACTTGGAAGGTGCTTTGTGGGGATAGAAGGAAGCCAACTCCACCTCCTTTCTGTCTGTTGGGTCTGGGGGAGTGAGTCCAATGGAGACCACCATGGGAGAGGGCAGCAGGAGAAGCTGAGTCAAAATTTTGAAGCCAGGTTTCTATTATGGCGAGTATGTTAAAGCCATGAGAGATGAAGAGGTCATGTACAGATGTTAGCTTGTTACAGATGGAGCGGGCGTTCCAAAGGGTGCATGAGATTGATGGGCTGCTTTGAGGAAGCAGGGGGAAAGAAATTAAACTGAGTGGATTGCGGTGGTTGCCAGAGGGGGAGGGGTATTGGATGTGTGGTTTGCATTTGGAAAATGGCGGACCAGGATTAGGAGAAATGTCACCTGAGAATAGGAGATGTCTAGTGGCCCTGGTGTTTATGTCAGCATGTGGGTGCAGCAAATGCAGGAGATGATGGGTGCCATAGCAGGGATAGGGTAGGAGTGAGGGTGATATGTGCATGCTGCAGGGAAGAGAGGAGGGGTAGAGTTCTTGTTGTTGTTCATCCAGCATTAGTTATCCTGCTTTCATTAAACTGCGTCGGTGAAACTGCGCATCACTCGTGACAGAGCCACTCAGGACAGAGCCATGATGTCTGCGCCTTGCCCCTGTCTGCGCCACCCCATAAGCTGCCATAAATTTATAGGGAGACTAAGCAGGGATGCATTTCTCAGTTGGTCATTCTTGGGTCTGATGTGAGACACCTGAATATCGGGAGGAGATGGCCAGTACCAGACCAGACACAGGCTAGGGTCGTAAAGCTAATTACCTCTCTTGATCACTCAAGCCACATGGAGTTGAGAATAAATCACCAGTAATATTGCTATTGCAGTGTGTTTGTTATAGAGCTAGCATTAAATATAGAAGTTTAAAGATATGGCAGCAGGAGACAATTACCAAAAATGTAACAGCAAAGTCAGTTCAGTAGAGATGTACAGATGGATAGGAGACAATTTACTAAAAATGTAACAGCAAAGTCAGTTTAGTAGAGATGTACAGATGGATAGGAGACAATTACCAAAAATGTAACAGCAAAGTCAGTTCAGTAGAGATGTACAGATGGATAGGAGACAATTAGCAAAAATGTAACAGCAAAGTCAGTTCAGTAGAGATGTACAGATGGATTATTATTAAAGCACTACAAGATTCTGCCCAGGGCAAAAGCCCTGGACCAGACAGGTTCACGACCTACTACTTAAAAAAATGCAAGGGTATTTTAGTACCAAGACTCTGTCAATATATGAACGGATTGGGTGTGGAGTATGACATGAGAAGAGATGCCCTCTTGGCTTCAATAACAGTCATTTTGAAGGAGGGGAAAGATGGGACGCTCAGCCTCAAGTTATAGGCCAATATCCCTCCTCAATGCCGACATGAAATTATATGCAAAGTCTTAGCCACAAGGATAAAAAATCTGATGAATGAACTTGTTCATATGGATCAGGTTGGATTTATTCTGGGGAGGGAGAGGAGAGACAACAGAGTGAGGACCTTGCTCCTCCTCCAGGAAATAAAGACTAGTGGGTCCCCAGGTCTATTCCTGTCGATAGATGCTGAAAAAGCCTTTGACAGGGTAGACTGGGGACTCATGATAAAAACACTGGAATTCATGGGACTGGGCCCTAGAATGATCCAGTGTATTCAAGTCCTATATAAACATCCAACGGTGGCTATTAAAATTAATAGAGAGTTGTCTTCCCCCTTTAAAATGAAAAATGGGACGAGACAGGGGTGTCCCCTCTCTCCGTTACTTTTTGTATTATCCTTGGAATCCCTTCTCGCAACGATCTGAACCAACATAGATATTGGAGGTATATTGGGGACGAAGAACATAAATTGGCAGCATTTGCCGATGATCTTTTATTTTATATATCCAACCCTAGGATTACATTACCAAACTTACTTAAAATTTTAAAACAATATGGAGAACTGTCTAATTTCAAAATAAACAGTAACAAATCTGAGATTTTAAACATAAATATAACTAAACAAGAAGAACAGTCTTCAAAAGGAATTTCAGTTTCCTTGGAAGAAGGAGGGTTTAAAATATTTGGGGGTAAAGTTGATGACTTCCCTTAAAAAAATGTATAAAGTTAACTATACCCCTCTTTTGGATGAAATTAAAAACAACATTTAAAAAATGTCAGTAAGATCCCTTTCGTGGATAGGATGAATCAACATGGTTAAAATGGTTTTACTCCCGAAGATCACATATAAGTTTCAAATGTTACCCATAGTATTACCGCAATATTATTTCAAAACGCTCAAATCTATACTAATGAAATTTATTTAGCAAAATAAAAAGCCTAGAATATCTTTTTCAGTTTTGCGACAGGAGGAAAAACAAGGTGGTTTAGGGGTCCCCAATGTAAAAAAAATATTATTACGCAGTGGTACTATGGGCTAGAGAGAAAAGTGAAAAACTGTGGGTTAAAATAGAAAATAATTTGTGTGGACAACGGTTAAATAGTTTATTATGGAATCCCCCACAACACAGGGTAAAGTGAAGCTACGCTCAAAGGAAAACAACAAATCACAAATATGTGAATGTGATAGAAAATAAGTAAAAAATTATGAAACAAAAGCTGCCAGCACCTAGAAGTCTAGAATTAAACCTCAAAATAACAAATATAACCAAATAAGATGCAGCGCTAAAAAATGACTATGGTGAAAAAAGAGTGATATGAAAAGACTAAGGCCTAGTCTCATAACATATTAAGTGTGTGAAAATTGATATACATATAAACAATAGGTCACATGCATAAAAGTTACAATATAAAAAATTCCAGCATCAACAAACAGTGACTATAAAAATATAAAAAATATAAAAATGCTTTAGTCTTTTTTATATTTTTATAGTCACTGTTTGTTGATGCTGGATTTTTTTATATTGTAACTTTTATGCATGTGACCTATTGTTTATATGTATATCAATTTTCACACACTTAATATGTTATGAGACTAGGCCTTATTTTTTTCATATCACTCTTTTTTCACCATAGTCATTTTTTAGTGCTGCATCTTATTTGGTTATAATAGAACTAGGGTCACTTGAGTATAAACACAAGATTGCAAAGATTTTGAACTTAACACATAGCTCTGCCACAGATATTAGAACGGCTGAAATGAACTATAAATGTTTGACTACCCCTGACAAATTAAGTAAATATCATTTGGGGAAATCATATGAGTGTTGGAGAGGCTGTAAGGTCATTGGAACGATGGCTCACTTGTGGTGGAATTGTCCCAAAATTTAAAAATATTGGAAAGAAATCTTACAGTTGATTTTGGAAATTACAGGTAAAGCAGTTCTAAAGGATCCATGGATAGTTTTATTCCATGGAATAGAGGGCTCTGTGAAACATTATAGGGAATCAATAACACCTCACTTGCTGAATGTGGCAAAAAGCCTTATACCAAAGAAATGGCAGGAGGTAGAAAGCCCTACATTATGAGACTGGGTCAATGCTGTAGAAGGTACACACGAAATGGAGGGCCTGAGATATAGTGGGCCTGATGTAAGAGAAGGGTCAAAAGATAAGTGGGACTGTTGGCAAGAGTTCAAGAAGACGTGGAGATATGTTGAGGTTATGACTAGTGGAGATTAGGGAGAAAGTTGATAAGGTTATAACTTATTTGATTCGCTTGAGAGAGGAGGGCCTGGGGGGGTGGTTAAATGTATTGTGAAGAAGAAAACTGTGTTGTGCAGTTTGTGTTATTTATCCTTTTTGTATATTGATTTGTAATTTGATAAAATAAAGAGATAAAAAAAAGAATGTGCCAGATATGCCCAGGTCACAGAATGGAACTACTGGAGCTCCACTTTAGACAGGAAACATTTGACCTTCATGTCCTTGAGTTGTATAAGTGGAGGTCATGTTTACCTAACTATCCCCTGTAATAATAAAAAAACTTTCTGCTAAAAAACATAAACAAAAAAAAAATCATACTTTTTTTTCCTAAATGTATTCTGCTACATGTTTTTGATACAAAAAAAATTCCCAATAAGTATATATTGATTGTTTTGCTTAAAAGGTATAGCGTCTACAAACCATGGGATATGTACTGGAATTTAATTTTTTTATTTGTTTTATACTAAAAATGGTGGAAATTAATGACTTATAGTGGAACTGTGATAGTGCAATCTGACACTAACTACCGCTGGGGGGAACTGACTAATTGCCACTGACATCACCAGTAACACTAATACAGTGATCAGTGCTAAAAATATGACATTGGCTGAGAAGGGATTAACATCTAGGGCCATGAAGGGGTTAAATATGTTCCTTAACTAGGTGTAATGTGCACAGTGTGCTGCTTTATACTAATGATCACTGACAGATCACTCCCTCTGTACAGAATTCAACACAGAGCTCTGGGCTGTGATTGGACACAGCCGATAAGCTGGTCCTGGGTGTGAATCATTGGCCGGGACGCTGTGTACAATCACAGCAGGAGCTGGGTGGGGTGAACATGCACGCATCCTAAACCTGGAAGTAGGCAGCGATGTACCAGAACATCACTTTGCCTACAGCACTCACCCGTCCTCAGTACAATGCAGCTGGGCGGTCATTAATGGGATAATACTTGCACCAGAAAATATATGATTTTCAAGAAGATGGAGGTTTAATGCCAACATACCATTGAACCGTAAAACATTTTTTTGCATGGAGATCCATGTGTGTCTCAATCTTGTCCCTATTATTTGGCATGAAGGTGGAGAAAAAAGGAAACCGAGATTGTGCTTAGATACATGGATGGTATTCTTCTTCCAACATAAACATGAACTTCCATCATCACCAAAAATGTAAATTGGTAAATGTTAAACAATCCAGTTTACAAAGTTAACTTAAGGAGAGCACTTTAACAGGAAGTACAAAACCTCCCAAAAATATCTTGTATTTCTGCAAATCCCAGGCTCCACTTCCTGTAGTATTGTCTATTTGTTGTTTGTTACATTAAAGTTAATTTAAAAATTAAAAAAGTGGAGTTGTGGAGGCCACATGTTTCCTGTCACAGTGGAGCTCCAGCTGCAGAGATTCACAGTAAAGTTCAGTAAAAAAAAAAAAGAATTGGAGTGGAGGACATTTGCTTCCTGTCATCTGTGAAGCTCCACTCTGCAGCCAGACCCCCTTGCACAATGCTGCAATTTAAACCAACCAACCATTTTACTCAACTAGCCCCTCTCTGCATCATGTTAATTCAAAAACAAATTTAAATAGTACTCAACACCAAGATTTCCCAATGACACACTCTCTCCCAATTACAGATATTCCCCCTCTCTACCCAACAACCTAAATTATAAACAACCTTAATTACTAGAATAATACTGTAGCTGGGTATTGCTGCTGTGTGATGTTCCCCTTCATATACTTGTATAATAAGGCTTACCTGTAGGTAAAATGAATATCTCCTAAACTTATCGTGCCAGAATTTGCTGGAACGGAGGACTCCCGCACATGCCGTCATCGTCAGTGACGTCATTGTGGGTCCATCCACTCATTCACTCACAGTGAGGTCATTGTGGGTCCATCCACTAACATCGCCGTAGCCGCGAACCTAGAAGAATCACAGAGGGGAAAATGTCAGCTCCCTTAGTGGTGCGATGCCGATGCATCGTTCTAAGGTAAGTATTTCATAATGAGCTAGTATGCGGTGCATACTAGCTCATTATGCCTTTGCTTTACAGATTTTTTTGTTTTCTTGCATTTGCGGGTATACAACCGCTCTAAGGAGGAGCTTAGAGAAGCTCTGCCTGTTTACTCACATCAGGGCGATGGTATGGATCTGCACCTGAGCCTACTAGAGCTGCCTTCAGAATCTGGGTTTGAGAGAGAAAGAGTCACTGCGTCTTCAAGATTCGAGTTGAGATACCACAGAGGGGCTGAGATAGGATTGCTGGAGACTGCTGATTGCCAAGCTATTGGGACTGAATTAGCCACCTGCCAGTAAGTTGTGAGCTGAGCTACACATCCTAACTGCCCAGCACACACTGTTAGGCCAGGTAAGGCCATGCCTTACTCACCAACACTAAAAAAGGACGGTACAACATCCAATATAGAGCCCCACCAAAAGCTTGCCAATGTTAATTACTAGGCGCCAGGTACTTTCTACCACCTCCAGGGGTACCCCCATACTAGGAACGCATACATCTGCCCGCTGTTTAGGTTGTATGCACTAGGTGTACTATAGGACCCTTTTGAGTCTTCTGAACTTGTTGAGGTTGTTTAGAGACTCTAGTTACATAGTTACATAGTAGGTGAGGTTGAAAAAAGACACAAGTCCATCAAGTCCAACCTGTGTGTGTAATTATATGTCAGTAGTTACTCTGTAGTAGTTTCATAGTAGTCTTGCTATAACATTTGAGTTCTAGTTAATGGGTAATTAACCATGTCACCATTCATAGCATTTTTAAGTTTGTGTATTGATTTACCCTCTGTTTTGTTTGCATTGTCGTAATACTTTTAATTAATTATCCCCAAGCTGGCTGTGGTCTTATTTCTGTGCATTCTTAGCCTACTAACTCTTAAGTCCACAGGTGTAAATGGCTTTGGTGTATGACCAATTGTGTCAGTGTGAACCCAACATATAAGGGCATTCTGGCAGAACAGAGGACCTATCATTACCAGCAGCTTCTCCTTGGGTGAACGCTACACTACATTACTGACTCATGTCATGGGGAGTTCATGTTTTATGGAAAAGGTTCCTAAGCAACTGCAATGGATACATAGTCCTCAGAGGTGCCTTGGAGGTTGAACTAGTTGTATATTCTTCTATGGCCAAAGAGGTGAGATATTAGAGACCTGGTGCTAAGAGACAGACATGTTACAATTATTTAGCTTATTTGAAACCCTGTTTAGTCCCACACACAGTTATTTGTAAAACTAAAGGTTGGTTAGAGTCAAATATTTTGTTGTAGCTATGACAATGATATTAAAGAAAGAAATAAAGCTGTTTTGACTTTTCACAGATATAGAAATAGTAACTGAGTATTTGATAACCGTGTTGCAGTTACAACACAATCTTTCACTCTAAACACCAATATATATTCCCAAAACATAGGCATGCCCACGGGGTGTGCCGGGTGTGCCCAGGCACACCCTAATCCAGGGGCGTACCAATGAGGGGGCGGTCCGCCCCGGGTGCCACACATTGGGGGGATGTCAGTGGCGTTGCTATGAAAGTGCGTTCCGCACCTGGGTCGGTGACACTGACACCATTCAGCGAGAGGGTGGTGAGTGTCCTGGCTCTGGCTGCTCCCTCTGGTTGTTTTTTTGTTATCAGCAGAAATATCCCCAGTGCCGTGGCCGCACTTAGCTTGCTCTGTCTGCTCAATGTTTTCTTCCTGCTCTGACTCCACCCACCACTGCTGCGCTACAGACCAGGCCTGTTCTCCGCATGGGAAGCGCGGCTGTTACACAGAGCACAGTCCTCCGGAGTCCCAGACCTCCCTATCTGAGAGCCCAAGGTGAGCTGAGTGCCTGCTGATAAAGGTGTGTGTGTGTGTGGGTTGGCACGCATGGTATCCACCGCAGCCGCCTAGTGGATGTGAGCTGACAGGCGCCCTGAGGTGTGAGAATAGGCCGGAGGGGAGAGGTGTTTGTGCCTGTCCTGCTAGTCTGATAACAGAGAAAGGGGGGGTGTTGCTGTGTCCACAACCACCCAGTCTAGGTATAGTGTAGCTGACATGGATGGGGTGGGAGGCGGTGTTGCTGTGTTGCTGTGTCCACCCCCTATAGTAGCTGACCTGATGGGGATATTGCTGTGTCCACCACCCCTCCACATATAGTAGCTGACCTGATGGGGGGTGTTGCTGTGTCCACCACCCCCCACCTATAGTAGCTGACCTGATGGGGGGGTGTTGCTGTGTCCACCCCCCTACCTATAGTAGCTGACCTGATGGGGGGGGTTGCTGTGTGCACCCCTCCCCCACCTATAGTAGCTGACCTGATGGGGGGGTGTTGCTGTGTCCACCCCCCCACCTACAGTAGCTGACCTGATGGGGGGGTGTTGCTGTGTCCACCCCTCCCCCACATATAGTAGCTGACCTGATGGGGGGTATTGCTGTGTCCACCACCCCCCACATATAGTAGCTGACCTGATGGGGGGTATTGCTGTGTCCACCACCCCCCACCTATAGTAGCTGACCTGGTAGGGGGGGTTGTTGCTGTGTCCACCCCCCATCTATAGTAGCTGACCTGAAGGGGGAGGTGTTGCTGTGTCCACCCCCCCACCTATAGTAGCTTACAGGGATGGGGGGTGTTGCTGTGTCCACCACCCCCCCAACTATAGTAGCTGACCTGATGGGGGGGTGTTGCTGTGTCCACCCCCCCATCTATAGTAGCTGACCTGATGGGGGAGGTGTTGCTGTATCCACCCCCCACCTATAGTAGCTGACCTGATGGGGGGTGTTGCTGTGTCCACCACCCCCCCCACCTATAGTAGCTGAGCTGATGGTGGGGGTGTTTCTGTGTTCACCACCCCACCCACCGATAGTAGCTGAGCTGATTGGGGGGGTGTTGCTGTGTCCACCACCCCCCACCTATAGTAGCTGACCTGATGGGGGGGGGGTTGCTGTGTCCACCACCCCCTCACCTATTGAAGCTGACCTGATGGGGGGTGTTGCTGTGTCCACCACCCCCACCTATAGTAGCTGACCTGATGGGGGGTGTTGCTGTGTCCACCACCGATACACCTATAGTAGATGAGCTGATGGTGGGGGGGTGTTGCTGTGTCCACCACCCCCATACCTACAGTAGCTAAGCTGATGGTGGGGGGGTGTTGCTTTGTCCACCACCCCCCCACCTACAGTAGCTGAGCTGATGGTGGGTGGTGTTGCTGTGTCCACTACCCCATTCACCTATAGTAGCTGAGCTGATGGGGGGGATGGTGTCACTGTGTTCACCACCCAGACATAGTAGATGAGCCGGTCTGATAAGGGGGGGGTGTCTGCAGCCCAGCTGTAAACAGACATTGACCTACACCCACATCTTGCGGCCATCAGATCCGTCCAGCAAGCAGCATCTTGCTATCTTCCCTGCAGCCATCAGATCCCAACCACAGTCCAGCAAGCAACACACCGTGTCAGCAGGTCAGTTTTAAAATCCGAATCAAATCATCAATGCCAATGATGCCATTGTCTGCTGTCCCCAGGGACATATCCAACACAGAGATCGCCATACAGTGGGATTTCTGGATGAAATCTGTCCCTGGGGACAGCAGATAATGCAAAGTATGGGCCATACTTTGTATTGTCAGCTGTCTCCCCATCTCACTCTGATGTCTTCCTAATAGCAGCTCCAGTCCAGCTCTCCAACTTCCCTGACCACGATCTGTCCAAAAATAAAATGTGGGATCTGCTCACACCTGAGTGACTGACACCTCTTGCCTGTCCTGTCTATTGTCACTGGCTGCCATGGATGAACAGCATTAGTTGTTATTACAGGGAGCGGGAGAGTACGTCCCCCCCATGTCCCACTGCTCCACCCAGGTCTCCCATCCCACCAGAGACCCAAACAAAGCAGGATTTGCCTTTGATTGGGTCTTCGATGTAGAAACCCAAAAGTGACATCACAGCGTCACTTCCGGCTTACTAAATTTTTTTTTGCCATTTTTGTGCAAATTTGAGTAATAAATATTCTTGAAAACATTACAAATTCTTGTGGGTGTTTTTACATTTGAAAGTTGGGGGGCTGGGGGGGTGCCAGATATAGGATCCACCCCGGGTTCCAAATGTTCTAGATACGCCCCTGCCCTAATCATCCCTGTGCCCTGTCTGTGTTTCACAAGTTTTGTTAGTGCTAAATGCCTGCAACATCTGTCCTGTCCCTATGTAACTCAGTCACCACCACCCGGGCCGGTAAAAACAGCTGTGCTGCGAGTGGGAGGTGTTTGAGCAGGGAACTAGGACCTCAGCCGCGGAGTAAGCCAGCCGCATTTGCCGATGCAGCTTCTATAGTTCCGGCTGCAGGCGGCAGCTCCAGCAGAGTGATGTACATCTGCACTCTGCCTCCCCCCCTCCGGCCTCTCTCTCTCTTGGAAGAGATGGAAGCAGCGGACTAGCTGAGCCTGGAGAGCGGCAGACGAGTGGCTGCAGCCTGCTGCTAGATCGAGGTGAGGTGACTCAGATGAGCACTGCAGTGAGTGAGAAAGCACTGAGCAGGGCAGGCAATGGGCAAATGATGCACCAAAAAAAAAAAAAAGCCAACCAATCCATATGAATTCTTACCCTGGCTTGTCTCACTTGTCTTATTAGTAATATATATATATTTATTTTTACAAAAAAAACCCCCAAAAAATTATATATATATATATACACACAGACGCACGTGTGTTTGAGCTTTGGTTTGAGGTGCACACCCTAATTCAATAGGCTGCGCACGCCTATGTCCCAAAATATGTTTTTTTGAATAAGATGGTTAATAAAATAACCATGCGGCTGCTACTGAGTCCACCAGGAAGGGGCCCAACACTGTTTGGTCGCTTAAACATTTAGGTTAGTGTTAGTAGCATTTTTCAAATAAATTTGGATAAAACGACTGTATTTACAGTTTGAAAATTCGAAACCACTGCTAAAAAAGCAAATGGTATTAATTACCACACGAAGGATTGCCTTTGAGATACAAATGTCTTTGCCTTTAAGATTCAAATTTGAGGTTACACATACTGTAGATCCACCCCTCATGATACTGATACTATATTGTATACACACAAAATCCTTACTAAACCTATTAAAGAATACAACACCAGCTTAGAATTCCATAAACTAGGATTTCAGAAGACAATTAAAAGTAATTTATACTTATTGCAATTTACTGCCCCTGTTTTTATAGTTGGACATGAGGTGCTAATTCTAACTGTTTTTTTGGGAAATACATATAACATATTTTTATGCATATTTAACATTTAATACAAAATAAATACATTGTTTTATCTTTATTACATATTTAAAAGTCAAATTTTTTCTTTATTTATTTATTTTTGATATTTCTTACATACAGTACATGTTAAAATGTGCTTTTTTTGCTAGAAAATTGCTTGCAACCACAAACATTATACATTTTGTGAAAGCAGAGGCCATGGAGAATAAAATGGTGGCAATTTTTTTATGTCACACAATATTTGCTATGCCGTTTATCAAATGCAAATTCTCAGTAAAAATACAATTAATTTTAGTGAAAACAAACACAATATAATACCCAGTATTTTGGGACAATATGAAAAATTATGTTGTGCCAAGTAAGTAGATATCAAACATGTCAAAATATACCATTTTGCATGCCTGTGGAATAGTGATACAAATTTTTTCTTTTTTTTTTTTAATGTTTCCGTGTGTAGAGTTCACAGAATGTACTTGAAATACAGGTGTTGTGTCACTTGTTTTTACTTAAATGTAATTTAGATGGTTTGAAAAAAGCGGATTTTAAGCCCACATATATAATTATTACTGATATTGTCAGCATTACATGAGATGTTAAAATGAAATTACACTTATGGCTATAGGTTTTATCTGCATATTACAAAAAGATACAAATTATGTATTTTTGCTTTTTTGATGCTGCTCAATAATTAGGCCAACATAAATCAACAACTTAGCGAATGGGAAAACTTGTGTTTCACCACATTCTCCCATGTAGCCTTTTTGGCAAACGGATGTCCTAAAGGTTACGTTCACTTTTGGGAACCTTAGCTTTTCTTTTTAGGTAAGATAGCCAGGGGCTTCTCTGATGGTAGCATCCAACAAAAATCTTCTACAATATTTCAAACTTTTTCCACTTCATTGCCCCTTCACAGCTCTACACTCCAGTCATAAGTGTCAATCCTACTGTGAACCCAATCTTGTACCAATAGCAGCAAATGCAATCATGTTAGCAAGCAAACCGCTCACTTTTTTTTCTTCACAAACCTTTATTAAAGAGACACTCTATGCTGATCTTCCCTTCTGACAAATGTCCCCTCCTGGGGTTTTGTTGTAGAGTTACTCTATGACTAAGCTGCAGCAGAGGGTAAAATTAATCAGAGAAAAAGCCGGATGGAATCTTTGGCTGGTTTATTGACTAGGCTTCTGTTGATTCCTATCTGCTACATCTGTTACCAGACCCCAGCTTGCTCACCTAATGGTGCAGTGATCCTGAGGACTGCGACCTGGCACTAGCATGCTGTGAAACCCATCTCCACCACCAAGGCCATTTAGTGCTTAGAGCCTGTGCCTAGGATGAGCCCATGTCTCTACTGCTATAGCTACTGGCCTCTGAGACTGATCCTTGATTGTTACAATCTGTCTTCACCATTTCCCAAGGTCTTTGGGGGTTATTTAGAAAAGGGAAATCCACTTTGCACTACAAATTGGAAGTGCAGTCACTGTAGATGCGAGGGAGACATGCAAGGAAAATAAAAAACAGCATTTTAGCTTGCACATTATTGGATAATAAAATCAGCAGAGCTTCCCCTTGTTTCAGATCTACCCCTCAGCTTTACAGCGACTGCACTTCCAAGTGCACTTTCAGTGCAATTTCAAGTGCACTTTGCACTTCTAGTTTGCACTTGTAGTGCAAAGTGGATTTGCCTTTCGTAAATAACCCAGTGAGGCCAATTTGTAACAAGGACCTGAAGCACCGAACAGTATGTTGTCTACCGGGCGCACGGGTTCGCCACATCATGGATCTGGTGGACAGATTACTGGGAGGGGCTGGGAAAGACTCAGCTGTCATGGTGCATGTTGGCACCGATGACAAATGACAAAGTCAGAGGCAGATGGAGTGTCCTAAAGAACGATTTTAGGGACTTAGGAGCTAAATTTAGGAAAAGGACCTCCAAGGTAGTATTCTCAGGAATACTACCGGTACATCGAGCCACACCAGAAAGGCAGAGGGAGATTAGGGAAGTAAACAAGTGGCTGAAGAGCTGGTGTAGAAGGAGAGATTTGGGTTCTTGGAGGACTGGGCCGACTTCTCATTCGATAACCGGTACTATAGAAGGGACAGACTGCACCTAAATGAGGAGGGTGCAGATCAGCTGGGAATTAAGATGGCCAAAATGTTAGAGGGATTTTTAAACTAGGCAATGGGGGGAGGGTTCAGAAGTAGAGATAGTCAGCGTGGAACATATACATAGGGTAGTATTGGGGGCATTAGTGTTAGTGTGACCAAAGCACATAAACCCAAGGTAAGTATAGTAGCAAGTCCTAGTTACAATCTTGGAACACCCAATAAGAGGATAATATGAGACCGGTCTAAACTACGTGGCATGTTCACCAATGCGAGGAGCTGAGCGGACAAGATGGGTGAACTAGAGATACTGTTGTACAAGGAGGATTTGGATTTTGTAGGAATTTCAGAGACCTGGTTCAACAGCTCTCCTGATTGGCTGGCAAACATTCAAGGGTATAACCTTTATCGCAAGGAAAGAGAGGGTAAAAAAGGGGGAGAGGTATGCCTATAAATCAAGAATAATGTACAAGTGAATGTAATAGATGACATCACTAAGGGAGCTAGGGAGGAGGTGGAATCCTTATGGGTAGAGCTCCAAAGGGATGAAGCTAGGGGGAAAGTAATACTGGAAGTATGCTATAGGCCCCCTAACCTGAGGGAGGAAGGGTAGACAGATCTCCTATCACAATTTGGATTAGCAGCAAGGATGGGAAGTGTTATCATAATGGAGGATTTTACCACTTGCCAACCGGTCCATAGCTGAATGACGGCTACAGGGCGGTTGCATAACTCTGGGAGGGCATACAGTGACGTCCTCCCAGAATCCCGCTCTCGTGCGCCCCCTGGAGTGCATACCCGTGCACATCTGTGACCGCCGGGTCCAGAAGACCCGGCCCATCACGGGAAACGGCCGCTGATAGTGGCCGTGTACCATGTGATCGCTCCGTCAAATGACGTAGCAATCACTTGTAAACAAACTGGCATCATCATGACGCCGGTTCCTCTCTTCCCCTTTGTGTACCGATCGGTACAGTGTGAGAGGAGAAGGGGAGAGATCGGATGGCAGCAGCGTTGTGGGCTGGATCTGTAGTGCCCACAGGGCTGCTCTGTGACAATTGTAGTCACATCCAGCCATCCATCCATCCATGCTAAGCCATCCCTTCATGCTCAGCCATACTCTGCAATACCCTGCAATACTCTGCAATACCCAGCAATACTCCACAAAATTCTGCAATACTCTGCAATACCCCACAATACTCTGCAATACCCCGCAATACCCTGCAATACTCTGCAATACCCTGCAATACCCTGCAATACCCCGCAATACTCTGCAATACTCTGACATACTCTGCAATACTCTGCAATACCCTACAATACCCTGCCATACTCTGCCATACCCTGCAATACTCTGCAATACCCTGCCATATCCTTCAATACTCTGCAATACCCCGCATTACACTGACATGCTCTGCAATACCCTGCAATACTCTGCAATACCCTGCAATACTCTGCAATACCCCACAATACTCTGCAATACCCTGCCATACTCTGCCATACCCTGCCATACTCTGCAAAACTCTGCCATACTCTGCCATACCCTGCCATACCCTGCCATACTCTGCAATACCCTGCCATACTCTGCAATACTTTATCATACCCTGCAATACTCTGTCATACCCTGCAATACCCTGCAATACCCTGCCATAATCTGCAATACCCAGCCATACCCAGCCATACTCTGCCATACCTAGCCATACTCTCCAATACCCAGCCATACTCTGCAATATTTGGTGATACCCAGCCATACTCTGCCATACTCAGCCATACCCAGTCATACTCGGCGATACCCTGCAATACCCCGCCATACTCAGCCATGCTCAGACATGCTCAGCCATACTCGGCCATGCTTGGCCATACTCTGCCTGCCATGCTCAGCCATACTTGGCTGTACTCTGCCTCTGTATGTGGCCAGGCTGTGAAAGTCTCACACATGTGGTATTTCCGTATTCAGGAGGAGTAGGAGAATCTATTTTGGGTGTGATTTTTGGTATGTACATGCTATGTGTTAGAAATATTGTATAAATGGACTTGGTGTAAAAAAAAAAAATGCGTTTTAAACACTTCCTGCCCGCCGTCATATGACGTCCTTGACTTTGTGTGGGGATATCTGAATGATGCCTGCAGCTACAATTATCATTCAGATATCAGCTTTTTCACCCGGCGATTCCCTACACCATAAAAATGATCATAGCAGCTGTTCTGCTGCTTGATCGTTCCTATGGGAGGCGAGAGGGGACGTCCTCCTCCTCCTGCCACCCTCCAGTACTTCTACCGACTCACTACTACAATCGAAGCCAGGATCTTTTTTTTATTTATTTCAGGCTTCCCAGCCTAGAGGTGAGATGTGGGGTCTTATTGACCCCATATCTCACCGTAAAGAGGACCTGTCATGCCATATTCCTATTACAAGGGATGTTTACATTCCTTGTGATAGGTATAAAAGTGATCAAAAAATTTATTTTTTGAAAAAAAGTGTCAAACTAAAATAAAGTAAAATGAACAATAAAAAAAAAAATTAAAGCTCCCCTGTGCACGCATGCAGAAGCGAAAGCATACGTAAGTTCCGCCCACATATGAAAACAATGTTCAAACCACACATGTGAGGTATTGCTGCGAATGTTAGAGTGAGTGCAATCATTTTGGCCCTAGACCTCCTCTGTAACTTAAAACATGTAACCAGTAAAAAATATTATAGCGTCGCCTATGGGGATTATTAAGTAGCAAAGTTTGGCGCCATTCCACGAGCGTGTGCAATTTTGAAGGGTGACATGTTAGGTATCTATTTACTTTGCATAACTTCATCTTTCACATTATGTAAAAACATTGGGCTAACTTTACTGTTTTGTTTTTTTTTAAAGCAAAAAACTGTTTTTTTTCCAAAAAAACGCGTTTGAAATATTGCTGCACAAATACCTTGTGAGATAAGTTGCAACGACCGCCATTGTATTTTTACACGTAGAAGAGAAATGTCAGAATTGGCCTGGGTGCTCCAGAACGCCTGAAGGTGCTCCCTGCATGTTGGGCCTCTGTATGTGGCCACGCAGTGTAAAAGTCCCACACGTGTGGTATCGGCATACTTGGGAGTAATAGCAGAATGTGTTTTAGGGTGCAATTTGTGGTATGCATATGCTGTGTGTGAGAAATAACCTGCTAATATGACAATTTTGTGAAAAAAAAAAGAAAAAAAAAAATCTTGATTTTGCAAAGAATTGTGGGAAAAAATGACAACTTCAAAAAACTCACCATGCATTTTTCTAAATACCTTGGAATGTCTTCTTTCCAAAAAGGGGTCATTTAGGGGGTATTTGCACTTTTCTGGCATGCTAGGGTTTCAAGAAATTAGATAGGCCGTCAGTACTTCAGGTGTGATCAATTTTCAGATGGGTTTAAGTGCCCTGTGGTCAAGTGGTTAACCAGACATAGATTGGGTGGAGGGAACCACGCATTCATCTAAGGCTCACCAGTTCCTAAATGTCTTGCAGGACAATTTTATGGGTCAGATGGTAGAGGCACCAGCTAGAAATAAAGAAACAAAAATAGTAACCCCCTCAGTTGGGACTTTAAACAGACCACCCACTCAAAAATATATAAAAAAAAGTATTATTTAAGATATGGAATAAAAAACATATAAAATCCACATATGACAAAGATGCACAACATGTGCTACATGAGAAATCAACCAATTACTGTACATATAATTAGCATACAATGTAAATGCCCAAATGCCCGACGCGTTTCCGGTATGAGGTGTTCCAATACCTTCCTCAGGGGCCGAGGGTTCAAAAAGTTTTTTAACATTCAAATAAATTCCAGTGTGATGATTCCATGTCAAAATAGGCGCTAAGGACCAAATGAGTCCATATTGGCATTACACAACTCGCCACCTGTAAGTGTTGTGAGTATTGGGTACATTCTCAAGGTGCATAGTACCTGCAATATCTATCAAAAGATATATGCCCCTGTGGTACACTTCCAGGTGGGTGGGACAAACAGCTGACTGAAAACAATGCTGTTGGCTAAATAGCCAAGAAATGATAGCCTGGCATTCATCCAGCTACCACACGCCACACGCCAGATCGCTATATCCGTAGGTTTCATCAGTGATGGAACATTTGGACACTCATTCCTTGGCTATTTAGCCAATAGCATTGTTTTCAGTCAGCTGTTTGTCCCACCCACCTGGAAGTGAACCACAGGGGCATATATCTTTTGATAGATATTGCAGGTACTATGCACCTTGAGAATGTACCCAATACTCACAACACTTACAGGTAGCGAGTTGTGTAATGCCAATATGGACTCATTGGTCCTTAGTGCCTATTTTGACATGGAATCATCACACTGGAATTTATTTGAATGTTAAAAAACTTTTTGAACCCTCTGCCCCTGAGGAAGGTATTGGAACACCTCATACCGGAAATGCATCGGGCATTTGGGCATTTACATTGTATGCTAATTATATGTACAGTAATTGGTTGATTTTTCATGTAGCACATGTTGTGCATCTTTGTCATATGTGGATTTTATATGTTTTTTATTCCATATCATTAAAAAATTATTTTTTTTTTATATATTTTTGAGTGGGTGGTCTGTTTAAAGTCCCAACTGAGAGGTGTTCGGGGGGCGTGGCCTGCGCTTGAGCTAGATGGCAGCATAGAACCGGAGCTCCGGTGATTTCCAGGGATATAGCGGCTCAAAACACGCCATCGAGTCCCGTTTTTGCGCTCCACTGCTGGCGATTCACCCTGGGACAAGATAGAGAGGATGTCCAGGAAACGAAAAGAACAAAGAAAGCCACAGCGCCTGACGGACTTCTATAGCATGAAGCAACATGAAGGTAGGCAAGATGGCGCCGGGTCATCCTCTACCCCGGCAAACATCCCCGCCAGCCATATGAACACACAGAACTGCCACAGGCAAAATAGATCACCGTCAGACAGCCCACACCCATACTCTCCCTCCCCGCCAACGGGTAGCCCTGCTAAGGCAAAGTTTAGACTGGATGGAGAGGGATCCCTTGATGCGACGAGTCCAGGCCTGGACTCAGGGGATGATACACGTGAGCTCCCCGACTCCATAGAGACCTTTCCTACCATGCATCAACCAGTGATAGATACAGTGATGAAAGATATGCTCTTATCGCTGAGAAGCTCACTGCAATCAGATATGATGAAGTGTATGCATAAGTTTAACACTAATCTTCAAGCTGTAGAAACACGGGTTGAACACATAGAGCAAAAGATGGGAGAATATGCAGTCACTATCAATGATCTAGTGGATTCCCATGAGGAAAGGGAAGGAGACACAGATTGGTTAAAAGACAAAATCGCAGACCTCGAAGACCGCAATAGGAGGAACAATTTAAAAATTAGGGGGATCCCTGAAACAGTCCTGCAACCTGACTTAAGATCCTATGCCACTTCACTGTTTAAATCTCTCCTACCTGAACTATCAGATCTGGAGATCACCATCGACAGAATACATGGCCTGCCAAAGCCGACATTCTTATCAGAGCACATTCCCAGAGATGTGATTCTGCGATTACATTTCTACCATGCCAAAGAGCAACTGATGTTGACAATGCGCCAGAAAGATCAAATCCCAGCGCAATTTCAACACCTGCAGTTCTATGCTGATCTTTCTCAATACACCTTGCAAAAGAGGAAAAATTTAAATACCATCACCAAAGCCTTGAGAAATCATCATATTACATATAGATGGGGATACCCTACCAAACTCACGGTCACTAAAGATGGACGCACTCACGTGGTGAACTCACTAGAGAGAGGCCTCTCTCTTCTGAAAGAGTGGAAAATAGTACCAGAACAGGAGCCCATCTCGGCCAACATGCCCAGATCAGTGGAACCGGCGTGGAAGACGGTCACTACAAAAAACGCAAAAACACACTCCTGACTCAGGATGGTTATCCAAAACCTACCAATCCCTGGAAATTGATTTAAGTGCTCTCAGGCCTGAACTATTTCCCCCACCTACCTGAACAGCATCAAGCTGTACATTAACGTTTGTTTTTTCAGGTTTGGGTTTGGCCCTTGAAAATGCCGACCCTACACAAGTTTGGCGAATATATTGCCTTTTCGTTTTATGTTTATGTTCTATTGTTCCTTTTTCCTTTTTCTGTTTTCTCTAAATATGCAGCAGCCAGAATGCGTGTAAACATCGCAACAGTCATGCCTACTCCAACGAAAGGTACAAAGATGGAACTTTCCTCACAACCCAAGCCAACTTGAACTCACCATCACACGAACATCCAAAAGTGAGTACAATACAAACTCTAATTTACCATATAGTGCCTATTCCTTGCTATACCTGAAAATGCCACAAGAGGGCAACATCGCCTCAATAATGAATATTCATCACAATACTCCAACTAATACACAATCCCCTCAATTATGGGTATAAAACTATTATCTATTAATGCGAAGGGACTTAACCACCCCGCTAAGAGGAGGTCAATGTGGAAAGAGGTGATTTCCAACAAATCTGACATTATCTGCGTGCAGGAAACGCATTTTTCCACAGCAGCCACACCTTCTTGCACGCACAAGAACTTTCCGCACATCTTTACTGCCAATGCTCAAAATAAAACAAAAGGAGTCCTCACAGCTATTCGGGACACAGTAGCATTTTCAGCCCATGAAATAATCAAAGACCCTGGGGGAAGATACCTAATATTGATTTGTGACCTCAACTCCATCACATACACTATTGTTAATGTGTATGTGCCCAACCAACACCAGCTGCACTTCCTCCACAAACTTCTACGAAAGCTCAAAAGCCACCAAAAAGGAAGACTGATAATCTGTGGAGACTTTAATACAACCCCTGATGCAAATCTAGACTCTTCATCTAGCACTAGACGCCCGGGTATGTCTCTTCTGGCTACATTACACGCACAAGAACTATATGATGCTTGGAGGTGTCTACATGCCGGCGAAAGGGACTACACCTTTTTTTCCTCTCCACACAGAGTATATTCCCGAATTGACCTTTTTCTTGTTGATCGAAACACCTTAGCCCAAACGACATCTACAACAATAAATTCCATCACGTGGTCAGACCACGCGTCTATCACTATATCCATCAAAGATGACTCAAATTGTAATGTGCCAAACATGTGGAGACCTAATACTTACTTAATGCAGCAACCAGACTCAAAAAATACTATAAACCAGCATCTGAAAGAGTTCTTCAGTGTCAATGAGCCCTCGGTGCGGGATCAGTTTATACTGTGGAACTCTCACAAGGCATATATACGGGGTATTTTTATACAGCTGGGGGCAAGAGCTAAGAGGCAGCAGCAACAACGAGTAAAAGAACTCACTGACAAAATATTCCTCCTAGAAAACAGGAATAAACAAAACACATCCCCCATATTATCTCAACAACTTACTCAGCTGCGTAATGATCTAAGACTACTACTGCTTGAAAGTTTTGAAAGATCATCAAAAAAACTTAAAATGTCGCATTACGCCACAGGAAACAAAGCTGGCAAAACATTAGCATACAGATTGAAAGGCCTCAGACACAAAACAAAGATCCCTTATATTTTGCATCCTACTACTAAACATAAACTCTATCATCCTCAAGACATTGCAGACACTTTTAGCCACTATTATAGTACATTATACAACCTAAAGGATGATGCAAACACTATACAACCTAGCACTGATGCAATCAACTCTTTTCTACGACATCTGAACATTCCTTCCCTCACACAAGATCAACTACAGACCTTAAATCAAAAATTTAGCTCAGAGGAAATACACAAGACCATTGACTCCCTTCCCAGTAACAAATCACCGGGCCCTGATGGCTTCTCTGGGGAATATTATAAGGCTTTCAAACATTTATTATCTCCATATTTGGAACGTACCTTTAACTCCGCTGCTGCCTCTGCCTCTTTCCCACCAGAAATGTTGAAGGCAATTATTGTGACACTGCCAAAGCCAGGGAAGGAACCCAATACCCCCCCAAATTTCAGGCCTATCTCACTACTCAATACCGATTTGAAAATATATGCTAAACTTATTGCATCCCGTTTACTAAATATACTCCCTCTTCTCATTCACCCTGACCAAACTGGATTTACCAAAGGCCGCCAAACGTCAGACGCTACCCGCAGGCTGTTAAATATTATACATTTAGCCGGGGCGCATAAGAGGCCTTCTCTGCTGTTAGCATTAGACGCAGAAAAGGCCTTCGACCGCATACACTGGCGATACCTCACTCAGGTTTTGGGTAGATTCGGATTTTCTGGCACCATCCTTTCAGCAATCCTGGCCCTGTACTCCAAACCCTCAGCCCAAGTATTTACCTCTGGAGCACTATCCAAACCTTTCAACATAACGAATGGCACTAGACAGGGGTGCCCCCTATCCCCATTAATCTTTAATCTACTTATGGAACCTCTGGCTATTTATATCCGTTCCCACCCCGACATTGAAGGCTTCTGTATAGACAAATCCACCCACAAGATAAGCTTATTCGCGGATGACATAATCATGATCCTGACCAATGTGGAAACTTCCCTGGCTTTGGTACATAACGCACTAAAAATGTTTACTAAAATATCCTACTACAAAGTAAATGAGAACAAATCTTACATAATGGGGATAGGCATTGATCCTGGTATACAAGACAAACTCAAATCTAGATTCCCATACTCCTGGGATAATAATGGGATAAAATATTTAGGCATAACCCTAACTGCAGACTTAGACAACCTAGTGGCTGCTAACTACACCTCATTTTTGGAAACCCTCCAAAAGAAACTTGCAGATCTCGCCAGGGTAGAGTTATCGTGGACAGGTAGACTGGCAGCGTTTAAAATGATGGTGTTACCACAGCTACTTTACTTGTTTAGAACGCTCCCGGTCCCTGTCCCTGACTCCTTCTTTTCTAGAGCACAATCTCAAATCAACAGATTTCTCTGGCAGGGCAAGAAGGCCAGAAGCGCTTTCATGAAACTCACTAGAGCTAGAGATGCTGGGGGAATAGGACACGTTATACTGAAAGATTACTACATAGCAGCAACACTGTCACAAGTCAGATATTGGCTATCCCAATCTCAGACCCATAGATGGACAGAACTAGAAACAGCACAGGTGCCTAGAGCAAGTCTAGTAGATTTACTATTTTCTTCTAGCTTCCAGGCATACACTCAAACACACCTATCTCCCACAATGGTGGCTACATTACTAGCTTGGAAGGCTTTCACAACATCCAAATTTAAAGGTCAAACAACCAAAGGCATCCCGATTACTATAACCAGCTTAACATTGGTTATACCAAACTTACGTATCTCACATTGGATGTCCAGAGGCATACTATCACTAGAGGATCTCATGAACGGACCAATCCCTAAAACATTTGAGTCCCTACAAACCAAGTATAGCCTGGAAGACTACGACTACTATAGCTACATCCAGATAATGCATCTACTTCAAAGATACCCCCACACTTCTATTGCAGTACCTTGGCGAGTATTCCTCTATTTTACAAATCCCAACACCAATATTAAAGGCACATCCCTGTTTTATAACTTGCTCCACAACAAACAGGTATTCACCAAAACTAACAACATCTTAGCATGGGAACAGGAGTTAGGCACAACCTATTCTGAAGAACAATGGCAAAAAGCCCTACACAGCACGTTTGCAGCCACCAAATGTGTTAGCCTGTGGGAAACAACCTATAAACTAACATTAAAATGGTATTTAACACCACACCGAATCTCTAAATTCGCACGACAAACCTCACCTCTATGTTGGAGAAATTGCGGTAGAGTAGGTACACTTCACCATATTATCTGGGATTGCCCAAGCTTACATAAACTATGGCAAAAAGTGTTTAATCTAATATCAACAATTACAGGATTTACAGTTACACCGAATGCAGATCTGGCAGTCCTTTCATTAGGCATAGAAAATATACCGCCTGCAACCAGAACTATAAGTCTACATATATTACTTAGTACCAGGTTAACAATTCTCAGACATTGGAAAGATCCTAAGCCTCCCATCCTCAGTGAAATTATAGAACTGACAAACACACACGCCTCTTATGAATGTATGTTTGCAGCAGCCAAGGGTCAATACTTGAAGACACAATCCAAATGGGCTAGTTGGGAAAAATGGTATAAACGCACTCACTAGTGACAAATTCTTTTCGTGTTAATTAACTGCAACCTACACTCAATCAAAGTAGGCAATGCTGAAAGCTGCATATAGTTTTCTCAGTTTTTTCTGTTTTAATATAATTTAATTAACTATTATTATTTATGTTACCTTAACAATACTATTAATAGTACGACCAATTTCTGCCCATGCAGAATACTGGTCCTTGCATCAGCCTAGTTCCGGAATCACTAACTGGTGTGTATGTATGTTCATGTTAAACTTACAACTGACAATATCACCACCATATTAAAGATGGTCCACAAGGGCCGACATCTCATTAACTCTGTATGCCATCAGATATATAATGTCATAGAATATCCATGCACTATGCCTTATGCGAACTGTACTATGTATGATATATATGGTCTATGCTCTGTATCATTCATAACCTGTACAATGTGATTCCTTCAACATAATAATAAAAAACTATTGGAATTAAAGTCCCAACTGAGGGGGTTACTATTTTTGTTTCTACTAATGAGGATGGGACCACCATGCTCTATGTGATATGATGGGAGCCTCCCTCTTCTCCAGCTAGAAATAAAGCGTTACTGGATCTACTGATTACCAACAATACAGACCTAATTACGGATGTGGAAATACGGGGCAATTTAGGTAACAGCGATCACAGGTCAATTGGCTTCAGTATAAATCACACAGATAGGAAACATAAGGGGAATACAAAGACACTGAATTAAAAAAGAGCCAACTTCCATAAACCACGAACCTTGCTAGAAGGCATAAATTGGGATAAAATCTTAAGAACAAAGAACACGGAGGAGAGATGGGTTTGCTTTAAGAGCATATTAAATAAGGGCATTAGCCAATGCATCCCATTGGGTAATAAATTTAAAAGAGCAAACAAAAGTCCTGGATGGCTTAACTCCAATGTAAAAATGCATATAAAAGCAAAGGAGAAGGCCTTCAAAAAGTACTGGGTTGAGGGATCATCATCAGCATTCAGACTTTATAAAGAATGCAACAAGAAATGTAAGGATTCAATAAGGACGGCTAAGATAGAACTTGAAAAACACATAGCAGAGGAGAGCAAAAAAATCCCAAGAAATTCTTTAAGTATGTACACAGTAAAAAAGGGAGGACAGACCATATTGGCCCCATAAAGAATGAGGGGGGCGGGTCCAGATGGCTTGCACCGAGGGTACTTAGGGAACTCAGTCAAGTAATTGCCAGACCATTGTTCCTAATTTTACTGACAGTCTACTGACTGGAATGGTACCAGCTTATTGGAGAAAAGCCAATGTAGCACCGATATTTTAAAAAGGGCCCACAATACATCCCTGGGAATTACAGACCATTTAGCCTAACATCAATAGTATGTAAACTCTTGGAGGGGATGATAAGGGACTATATACAAGATTTTAGTAATGAGAACGGTATCATTAGTAGTAATCAGCATGGATTCATGAAGAATCGTCCTTGCCAAACCGATCCTATTAACCTTCTATGAGGAGGCGAGTTGCCATCTAGATAAAGGAAGGCCTGTAGACGTGGTGTATCTGGATTTTCCAAAAGCATTTGACACAGTTCCCCATAAACGTTTACTGTACAAAATAAGGTCCATTGGCATGGACCCTAGGGTGAGTACATGGATTGAAAACTGGCTACAAGGGCGAGTTCAGAGGGTGGTGATAAATGGGGAGTACTTGGAATGGTCAGGGGTGGGTAGTGGGGTCCCCCAGGGTTCTGTGCTGGGACCAACCATGTATAATTTGTCCATAAACAGCTTGGAGGATGGGGTAAACAGTTCAATCTCTGTATTTGCGGACAATACTAAGCTAAGCAGGGCAATAACTTCTCCGCAGGATGTGGAAACCTTGCAAAAAGATCTGAACAAATTAATGGGGTGGGCAACTACATGGCAAATGAGGTTCAATGTAGAAAAATGTAAAAAAATGCATTTGGGTGGCAAAAATATGAATGCAATCTATACACTGTGGCATGCAATGCCAAGCTGCTGCTAACAAAGCAAACAGAATATTGGCATGCATTAAAAAGGGGATCAACTCCAGAGATAAAACAATAATTCTCCCGCTCTACAAAACTCTGGTCCGGCTGCACCTAGAGTATGCTGTCCAGTTCTGGGCACCAGTCCTCAGAAAGGATGTACTGGAAATGGAGCACAAAGAAGGGCAACAAAGCTAATAAAGGGTCTGGATGATATTAGTTATGAGGAAAGGTTGCGAGCACTGAAATTATTCTCTCTGGAGAAGAGACGCTTGAGAGGGGATAAGATTTCAATGATTTCAATAAACAAATACCATACTGGTGACCCCACAATAGGGATAAAACTTTTTCGCAGAAGGGAGTTTAACAAGACTCGTGGCCACTCATTAAAATTAGAAGAAAAGAGGTTTAACCTTAAACTACATACAGGGTTCTTTACTGTAAGAGCGGCAAGGATGTGGAATTCGCTTCCACAGGCGGTGCTCTCAGTGGGGGGGCACTGATAGTTTAAAGAAACTATTAGATAAGCACCTGAATGACCGTAACATACAGGGATATACAATGTAATACTGACATATAATCACACACATAGGTTGGACTTGATGAACTTGTGTCTTTTTTCAACCTCACCTACTATGTAACTATGTAAATGGAGGAAATATACATGTTCTCTGAGGAATCGTGCAATTTTTCTCTCTGCATATTCCATATTCCAAGACTCTTTTCTTGTTTTGCTTGATCAGGTAAATGTATTTGCATTTATTTTATACTTATTGTTTTGCTTAATGTGCCATGTTTGCTTGAATCTTCCTTAATATTCATATTTTCTGATTGCCATTGATAACCTGTAAAAAAAAAGAGCCCCCCTTCCCCTCCACGTTTTTACAGCACTCAAACCTCAGGAACACAGAACTGAACTAGAGATAAGTGCTGCTGTAAGAAACCAGTGGAGCTTGGTACACTAAGGGCAAATAACAAACAAAACAACACAAACACCTTGATAAACAAAGGGCTGTTATGCAAAGATTAATGAACCATACTAAAGGGTTAGTTTTGTGTATCAGCTTAGAGACACCCTCTTTGAGCTGGAGGTTGCTGCACTAAGGCCATTTTCACACTGGTCCGCCTGTCAGTTTTTCAGGCAGGCCCGATTGGATCACCCATTGCTCTCTATGGTGCAGCAAATGTCAGCGCACATGTGTCGGATGGAAATGGACAGTAGGCTGTGTCCATCTTTGCTCTGCATTAGCAGGGACCTGCTGAGCTGAGACTGTTAGTGCACTATTCCTGGACTGCTGCCCTCCCAAAAGTACTATTATCTGGAACAATGTACTTTGTTAAGGACATGCACTAACTCTACACAGACTGCCGGCTTCACTTTCAGCTTCTAATTCAACTGTGCTGAATTGGAGCGGATGTGTCTTGGTTCTATGGTCAGCTACCAGTTCATTCACCGGCCTCTATAGACTATATGTGGGCTTGCACACTATTGACCTACTGTGTCATTTAGTGGACTTTAATATGGTTCAATAATCTTTGCATAATAACTCTTTGTTTAGAGAGGTGTTTTACACCATTTTCCTTTGTTATTTGTTGTGTACCGTTTAGATGACAGAAAAGTATTTGACCTTGTCAAAAGTTCATGCATTGAGTGTGTGATGAGCAAATCAGTCTAATAGACTTGAGGTCTGGCTTGGATCAAACCAATTCTCAGTACGCAGAAATTTACAAAAACACAGTCACAAGAAGGATCTTGGGAAGACTATGGATTTTAAGGAATGGAAGGAAATTGCAGGTAATTTATCATGGGTTTAAAGTAATATATTCTTAGAATCTAACTAAAAAATGCTTTTGAGTTTATGAATGGTTCCTGTCAGAAAAGCAAAGGCACATCCTCAGCCCTCTCCTCTATGCTTTAGAGGAGGCCAAATGAGCATCATGTTTCATATATGATGGCAATGCCTCAAAATAAGCAAGTTATGGATCAAGATTTTCAACTCGATCTAGTCTATACCTAAAGTAAATCTTTTTTATTTTTGACTTTACGATATACAGTATCTCACAAAAGTGAGTACACCCCTCACATTTTTGTAAATATTTTATTCTATCTTTTTATGTGACAAAACTGAAGAAATGATACTTTGCTACCCCTTTTCATTTTTCTTTTTCTCCTTTTAGGTCGGGTTTATAGGTTTATAAGTTTATATGTTTACTTGTTAGTATGACACAAAAATTCAAAATCAAAGCTACTACGGTTATGGCTGTGTGTGCGCGGCCAATTACTCCCCTAGGTTTCTTAGTTTAATCTACCCCACAGAGTGACCCCCTGCCCCACGGACTGCTTCCCTTCTACCCCACAGAGTGACCCAGTGCTCCTGTTTAAGGACATACGATACGAGGGTGCTTTCTTCTGAGTGGGCTCGACCTACCCTGGAGACGTACCACTAATAAACAACCACCTCTCTCACCTTTATACTTGTATCCTCCTCTACTTATCCCCTAGTTCCCTCCCCACTCCTATCCTCCATGCTATCACCCCTCATATATATATATATATATATATATATATATATGGGAACACATACTGTTTGCTTCACTTTACCCTTAACACAGGTGTTAATCTACGTCTGTTAGTTTTGTCTCTTGCAGTTGGATCCTTGGAGCATCTCCTCCGGTGACACCCAGATGGCCTACTCATCCCTGGGGCACTGCCCTTCAGTGATATCGCACAATATCAGAGGCCTGAATATCCCTGAACGTCGCTCCACCTCACTTCGTGAGCTCAAAAAAGATATGCCCCGTTTTGTGTTTCTTCAGGAAACGTATTTTAAAACACATCATGCACCCAAACTTACAAATCAATATTTTACAAGAGCCTTTCATGTCACCAACAATGATTCCAGGTCAAAAGGGCTCTCAATTTTAGTGACCAAAGATGCACTGTTCAAATTGATAGAACAAAGGGCTGACCCAGGAGGTAGATTTATATTACTAAAAGGGACTTATGGGAATACACCAGTGACTTTGGCGAACATGTACTTTCCTAACAGAGCACATGTAACATTCTGTCAGCAAATTACCAGGGAACTGCAAGGGTTGTGAAAAAATGTAGCGCTTAACATATTATGTGCACAAATAATAAGTGCAATACAGTGAAAATAATATGTGTAAAGTCCAACATATATAAAGGTGTGACAGTGAGTCTCTAGCCCCAAATCCTGACCAGGAAATGGGAAGGTAAACTAATGTAAGTCCTCAAACAATGAAGTAAGGATTTTCTTTGATGTGCAGGGAATAATGTGAAACATCCACACTGGTGAATCCAGAAAAATGAAAGAATGGATACTCTTACCAGAGCAGGTGGACCCGGATGTCAGCGACACTGAATCATAAAAGCTTAAAGATCGAATCTGTGGCACTCTCCGATGGAAGTAGGGGTCCAGGGTCTTCTACGGATGGCTCCAAAGGATCTCGGTGAACTCAACCCAACCAGGAAACGGACATCTCAGAAGGAACCTCAACAGCAACTCTCATCAAAAACAACGGTGTATAAGAAAGAAGAGAGGAAGGGGCTCCAATAGTGCGGGTCAAAAAGGTAGGTTTATTAAAACCACAATGACAAATGAATAAAAAGTGATCACAATGAATAAAAAGCAATGTTGCTAGCAGTAAGAGTAGCCCGGCGCATTTCTACAGGTGCTTAAAAGCCTTTTAAGCTTTATTTTTCTTAACAAACCCAACAACTACTATCCCTAACCTATTATAAGAATTTGTCCACTATGGCTATATCTCAAACTTGAAAATAAATTACACAAAATTGGAGGCACTAAACATATCACCCCCAGACAAATTACTAACACTGACTAAATCCAACTCAAACCTTAGATGGGACCCCAGAGCCATTAAATATCTAGGCACCTGGTTGACCCCGCAAACTCAGACCATCTATGATCATAACTTTCCACTCCTCCTAAAAAGCTGTGCGAAAGACATCACAAAATGGCATTCGGGATACTTTTCATAGGGCGAGCAGCAATAGTCAAAATGGTGATTTTACCCAAACTCCTCTATTTGATGAGAACCTTACCCATTAAAATCCTGCCACATTTCTTTAGGACACTCAACTCCATCCTACTGAAGTTCCTCTGGAACCGGCACAAACCCATAATAAAACTAGAATGGTTAACCAACCCTAAAGAGACGGGAGGGATAGGCCTACTGAACTTCAAACACTACTACTACGCTTCACACTTAGCCAGAATAATTGACTGGCACTGCCATGGTCAAGCAAAAGATTGGGTATCACTTGAGGAATCCCTATGCGCAACCCCACTGAAATTCTCCCCATGGATCCCGAAGTCTAACAACCCCATTAATATACGCAATCACCCCATCGCGGGCAATACGTTAGAGATCTTACATTACATGGCCAAATGCAAAACCATTACCATTCCTCTTAGTCCCCTGACTCCACTGAAGGGCAACCTTGCTTTCCCCCCAGGCATATCTAACACAATATTTCAACCACTCCTACGCAATACCCCACTACTAGCAGGTGACTGCTACACCGGGAGTAAATTTAAAGACTTATCTACATTAAAACTATAAAACAACCTCCCACAGTTACGATGGTGGTCATACTTAGCTAAGAACCTACCTAACTAAACAGAAACACACACAGGACTTTCGTAGACCCCTAATAGACCTGGAATCATTGTGTCACAAAGGCACCCCACTTACCAAAACCACTTCAATAACATATTCGTGGCTACAACTCACTAAGAACACAGGGACAGACAGGCACAGGAGGAGATAGTCAGAGGAGCTACAGGAGGAGATCACAGATAAGCAATGGAGGTATGCTTGCATTTTAACACATAAATGTTCCATAAGTACGAAAATACAGGAAACAGGCTACAAGCTGCTAACACATTGGTACAATACCCCTGACAAACTCCACAGATGGGACCCTCAAAAATCAGCACCATGCTGGATATGCCAAGTAGAAAGGGTCACACTAGGGTAGGGTAGGGTCACACTACTCCATATTTGGTGGCAATGCCCATTGATCACATCCTACTGGAACAAAATCAGAGAACTGATTAAAAAAAATTACAGAGACTAAACTAAACCTGAATGCAGCTTGCTGTCTGTTACATGTGACTAACTTCACTCTCAAAAAGTACAAAAACTCACTATCCAAACACCTCCTTAATGCAGCCAAATCATTGATTCCACTGTACTGGAGATCTGCCAGCCATCTCGGAGTGGCTAAATAAATTTAGAGACATATGTGAAATGGAGGACACCCTGGCACAAGATATTTGCAGAGCAGAAAGTTCCAAAAAACTTGGCAACCTTCGTTCGCATTCCGTTACCCCCAGGACTTTGAGGACGCAAAATCAACTCATGACTCATAAAGCCTAGCATATACATGCTCCTCTAGGACTAAATAACAATTTCTTTTTACGAAAACCTAGTGATCCTGAAAGCAAACATTGTTCCCACATCACCCATTCTGCCTCACCCTTTTCCCCCCTCCACCCCGCCCACCCCTTTTCATACAATACCAAGTGCAGTATACGATGAGACACTACATTAGCTCAAGGCCGATAAAAATATGTGTCTATTCTTCTACTATTATATTGTCTGGCCGATGCCAGAGGCGAAACCACTGTTCCGAGACATAACTACAGAAAGCTTAACAATCACTGAATGGTTCTAGCCTTCTATACCAACTACCTTATATATATATATATATATATATATATATATATATATATATATATATATATATATATATATATATATATATGCATTTTTAAATGTATCCCCTAATTTTATAAGTTTTTGACTACAATGTGCAGTTGTATCTGTGACATGTGTATTGTGCACTTTATCTTTTTCCCTTCTCAATAAAACCAATGTTTAAAGAAAAAGCCAGTAAAAATATACAGTAAAGTCCATTCATAGGTCATTCATAGGACTCTGAAGCATGTTTAATGCAATACTTATACAGTACACAAGTACAAGCACTGACATTTCCAAAAATCTAAAGAAATCATTTCAAGTGTGATATCTCTGTCACATATTTTAAACCTCTGATTATTTCTAAGGTTCAAAGCCTGGCATTTAAAGCCACAACACACTTAGGCTCTATCTTTATAGGATTATGGATGTGAGCAGTATTTCATGCAATTCTGTAAAGTCTGTTAGGCAGTCAAAGTGTTAGCCTGGAAGAAAGTAAATGATTTCAAGGTTCTTTGGAATAAGCATATGCATAGGCTTGGTAAACTACACAACTTTCCATGGAATAAAAATATCTTTTTAGCTACAGTGTCATAAAAAGACTTTAAGCTTTACAAATCATAACTTTTACTACAGTCGTGAAATGTCATCACTCTCTAGTTTTTGTAGTCATAATCAATACTAGAGAAGCAAAAAAATATTTTAAACACACTGCTAAAAGCTTTTAAAAGACACAATGAAAATAAAATACAATAACTAATTTGGAATTTTCTTATATTCTTGGATTTTTAAGAAGATAAAAAAGCAAGCTTTTCAATTTCAAGAAGATAAAAAAACCTAACCTTTATATGCAGCTAAAATGGATGTAACACATCTCTCTGTTATGTAGACAAACGGTACTTGCAGCTTTAATTAAAGACGTTTGTTTTTTAATTTAATATAAAAGTAAATCCATGTGTGACATAAAATAAAAAGTTCTTGTTCAATTGCTCCTGATACCTGGCTTATACATATGCATCAGTTTTTAGGTCCATTGTTGTATGAATCTGAGCACATATGGCATTTGTCAAGGTATGCTTGATCCTTGCTAAGGACAAGTGAATCTGTCTGGGTTTGATTTGGATGGAGGAAGAAGGGGGTCATTAAATGCTTTGGAAGTCTGTGAAATCTAAACCTAGCATTGATCCTTATGAATATCAATGCAAGGCGGAACGTGGTAAAAATGTTGGCCATTTTCAAGGCTAATATGCAAGGTAATAACAAAAAAGGGCTTGGGGAGCTGGACACTGCTAAATATGCTTTCTTTTGGAAAGACAGGTTAAAAAAAGTGATTTAAAAGCAAGTGTAGAAGAGGACTCTTTAATAGGAAGTTGATGGTACTTAGACAGTCTTAGCAGAGTTGAAATGAAAAGGTAAAGGGGTTTCAAGTTCCCCCAGTGCCTTTTCTAATGGGATTGTGGGAGGTAAAGGGTTTCAAGGCTCCCCTGGGAATAAGAAGGTCAGGGAGCCTAGAAACAGTTAAACGGGGGAGCCTAGAGACCCATAGAGCAGGGCTTGGAAATTTCTAGAAGCCTAAGAGCCCCCTATATAAAGGGGGTTTCTTGAGGAGAAAATTGCCAGTCGCCTCAGGAGTCACCAGCGGCAGAGCTCCCCTACCGCCCACCCACCCATAAGGACTGTCGCGGCCTATAATATTTATGTGGTTGGGTCACCTTTTCTGATGAGAAGGGGGACGATTTGTTATTAAGTTTATGATTATATATTACAACTCGAGCTTTAATAGCTGAGTTGTTTCATTGAAGTAAAGTTGATTGGTGAATTTGGATAAGAAAGTTATTATATATTTGTTTGTTGAATATCAATATGTATACCAATAAATAAAGCCGCGGCCAATAAAAATTTTATTAATCCAAAAAAGTTGTATGAGTTTATTTATACAATAGCTGTCTGAGATTTGTATTTTACTGCCTACAATCCCATTACAAATACTATGAAGTTAGCTGCCTTTACAGTTTTAATGAGGGGCTCCTTACACAGATAGGAAGGGCTGCAAAAACTAGTACAGTGGTAATGAGGGGTGATCTTTAACTACCTTGAGGTTATCTGGTGTAATGGTACTGGCAATTTAATTATTACATTTGATAGAAGCCCTAACTAGAAATAATGCTCTGCCGAACCATTCAATCCCAAACAATTTGGAGCTTATTACAAATGTTGATATTAAAAATCTGGGTAGCAGTGACCATGACATGACTTCATTTAATTTAGCAAATTTTGCAAAATGGAAAAGAGATGACAAGATGACATATGAAATCAAAACAGAAATGGGAATGTTTCAAATGGACTGTTTCTGTCAGGGCTGGCTCAGCCCTTCCTTCTCTGAGCTGGCTGCTCAGCTGTCGGCTAATTTCCAGCTCTCATCTCTCTCCACAGTTAACCAGCTGTTGTGGTTCTGCTCGCCAGTCCTGCCTACTTAAAGTCGTCCAGCTCACTTGATCTCTGCCTTTGCCTTGGTCACATCACAAGAAACCATCTCCTGCATTCCTGTTTAAAGACTGGCTTTGCTGACATCCCTTCTGGCTCCTTATCCTGCTTGCTGTTCCTCTACTTGGATCCCTGACTTCTGGCCTGGCTGATTACCCGATCTGGTTACTGAACTCTGGCTTGGCTGATTACCTGATCTGGTTACTGAACTCTGGCTTGGCTGACTAACCGATCTGGTTACTAGACTCTGGCTATGCTTTGATTACACTTACTCTATTTACCTTTTTATATTTATTAATAAACAAATGTGATTTTACTGTACTTCTGTCTCGGTCTGGTTCATGGTTTCTGACAGTAGGCGAACGCCATGAATTCAGAAGATACAGTCAATCCACTTGTTGGTAATATTTTTTCCAGATTGGATGAGCAATATCACCGCATGGATCAGTTTGCCATGGCGTTACAAATGCTCCTGAGTTGCACGGCTCACCTGGAATCCCCCACTGTGGCTGCTCCGGTACAACCTGAGTTGCAGGCCGTCCCTGCTGCTGCGCCAGTCTCTGTGCAGGCACCCGCCTTGAGTATTACCTCTATAAGAGGTATGTCTGATTCCAAGTTGAGATATACTTTGAGATGCTGCCCCAGGCGTTTCCCACGGACAGAAGCAAAGTAGGGTTTGTGATATCTTTGCTTTCTAAGAGAGCCTTGGCCTGGGCTAACCCTCTATGGAAGACGCAAAAACTTGTTGTCTTGAGTTACCCAGAGTTTGTGGCCTCCTTTAAAAGGGTATTTGACGTTCCTGCATGCTCCGCTTCTGCTGCCAAGTACCTCATGTCTATCAAATAGAGTACGAGAATTGTTGCCGACTATGCAATTGAGTTCCATACTCTGGCAGCAGAGGCTGCTTGGAACAATGAGGCCCTCGTGGCTGCTTTTTCTCATGGTCTCTCGGATTCCATCAAGGATGAGATAGCAGCCCGAGATATACCCACTGAGCTGGAGAGCTTGATCTCGTTTGCCATCCTCATTGACACCAGACTCAGTGAAAGACTTTATTTTAAGGAGCGCTTTACCTCTGAGCTTTGCAGTCCCACCCCTGCCTCTCTCACCTCCCATGCCTCCCGTGCCTCCTGGTACTGAGTCGGTCAGTGAAGATGAACCCATGCACTTGGGCTTCATGCGGCTCTCTGTGGATGAAAGAATCTTTAGGAGGAGGGAGTGATTGTGCCTTTATTGTGGCCAGGCAGGTCACTTTTTGAAGTCCTACCCGTCCTGGGAACACCCGAACCTTGAGGTCCTGTCATGGACAGACCTTAGGTGGTGTTGTGTCGTCCCCAGTTATCCAGAAGGATAAGCCCCTGGTTTTCGGTCACCCTTTCTTGGGCTAAGTCATCTATCGAGAAACAGGCTCTAATCGACTCTGGGGCTGCAGCCCTGTTCATTGATGCTGCCTTTGTATCAAAGCACTCGATTCCACTGCAGCTGCGTGACACTCCACTTGCCATTGAAGCTCTTGATGGGAGACCTCTACAGCCTGCCCTTGTCACTGATGAGACAAGACTGTTGTCCATGGCCGAAGGGGCTCTTCACCAGGAGACAATTCCAAGTTATTTCCTTTCCTAAGTTTCTGCTGGTTATTGGTTATCCTTGGTTACAGAGCCATAACCCCTTTTTTGATTGGCTCAGTGTTGAGGCTCTCTCCTGGTCACCACTGACTCGGTTAAATTGATGATAGGCAACTCCTATCCTCATATTGATTAGTGGTTCGAAATTAATAATAACTACTGCAGTAGGGAACAGACACAAAAGATACGCTCAGCATCTTTCCAAATAACTGTTCTGCTTTATTATGACGCAATTGAAGGTTTTTATGCACATGATTACGTAGGTATCACATTAATATTACAATTGTACATTTATGGTAACAAGGGGTGTTACATAGACAGGCTAATTCTAATCTGGACTCAAAAGAATGTAAACATGTACTGAAAACGTTATTAGTGCTGTGTGCACAGTGAGGGCAGTGTGCGATACATACAAAATACAATACAATTATATACAGAACTTACAAATTTCCATTACAGTCTCCCCTCTTTTGATCAATATTTTGATCACTAGCCATACCTGCTATAACCCTTAACCTGGAACCTCCACACGCTTAGGTGGAGGTAGTCCTGGCCAAAGAGGCAAAAAACTCCATTGTGGAGAAAATAATAGCTGAGCAACTTTTTCATTACAAAATGACTTTTCATTGTGAAAAACAAATGATTGATAAGACATATTTACAGAGTACTGGCTGTACACTCCTGTGGCCAGAATGGCCTTCTAGCTGAATTGTTGGCATGCTGACTTATCAGCATATGTAAACACAGACAATTTTACATAAAATGGAAGACATACTGTACAAAAGACAAATATGACTTCAATATGGCTAAACTATTTTTCAAATATATATGTATATATATATATACACATATACATATATATATATATATATATATATATATATATATATATATATATATATATATATATATATATATATATATATATCCATTACAATTAAAAAATACCCTAGACTGTGATGACAAGAGGGAAACAAATCAAACACAGAGATTTCTTTAATTTAGTCATTTTTGCAGTGTCTGGTGTGGATCCAGGTGACTTTCTTCACGTTTTGCAAAAACTGTACATGAAATAGATGCTGTATTGAGTCTTCAAACTTTTCCTTATATATAAATGTCTCTTAACAATCCACAAGTCACCTGGCTTTAGTTTTAGATCCTTCCAAACTTTTAGGATCTGGAATTGGGGAGAAAACACATAAATGAGTTTGTCAAAAAACCTTAAAAGATCATCAACATTCTCTGTGAGATCCGAATGAAGGACTTCAGCTGCTGAGACAAAATAAAGTGAGTAACACACTCCCAAACAAAATCCCATAGGGAGAGAGTCCAACATCCCCCTTAGGGGCTTCATAAAATATAAGAAAACATTCAGGCAAAAGTTTTCTAGTTTCTTACTCTACTTTGTCCGCTACATTGTAGAAAGTAGGGGGTGTAAAAATAAAACCTCAAAACTTCTTTTATGGACTCTTCTATAAAAAATGATTTCCTCTGTTACTCTCTGTACTTTCTGGCACTCTGTACTTACAAACTACTTCTGATAACACTTTTTACTGTGGCCTTTGCAGTAGCATTTGCCACTGGACATCCAAAAAACATGTCCATACAGACAAAATGCATACTCGTAAGATCTTGATTTGGGCATCTGGATATATCTTTTTTGTGATCTCTGGAAGGGATGTTCAGCTTTTGGTAACACCTTTGGTAACAGGTAAAACAAGAAGTGGTATGTTATAAAAACAACTGTGGAGAACCCTGGCTCTATCCCACGCTCATTTACTAAGGCAGCCATAACTTCTTGTGACTGATGACATGGTCCATGTATCAAGCTGGAGGGAAAAGAGTGGCTGGCAGACATAAATGGTCACCTTTTCCAAAGTCCTGTTTCATAAGAAGTTGCCCCCTGTGGACCACTTGTTCTTCTCGTTCTGGGGTCCTTAAAGTTGAATTATTAATCCCAGCTATACTGGGCCAGAACTAGGGTGGAATCTGTGAGTTGCACAGACTCATCAAGTGTCCGGGGCTGTAAATGCACCTGGTCTACTTCCATGTGTTAAAGTTAATATGGCTACCTCAGCAAGAACCTGGAAGGCTGAAAACAGCCAATCAAATTAACTTGGCATGCTTTATTGGTTTACCTGCCGAAGTAAAAACAAACTTCTGGCCCTTTAAATGGAACCAAAAGCTCTCTATATCTTGACTATCTATATAAATATACACTCTTTTTATAGCTCACAGGCTTTGCTAAAACATGGAGCTCTGCTTCTTGAGCTGGGGAAAAAGGATCCAATGACTTTGAATACAGAGTATCCTTCTGGGCGATAAACTGCATACTCAAATCTACAAAAAATGTAATATCTGGGTATTCAGGGAGTGTGTCCCGCACTGGGCTCACAGCAGCTGATTCCTACACCATCAATTTAACACATGTGTCTTTTCCTTTCTTTTGAATAAATGTACGCATTTTTCATTGTTAGATTTGTACATAAACAAACTCATATTTTAAACCTTTCATTACAAACATTTAGTTAGCTGTATATTTGCTGCGCAGAATGTCGGACCATTAAAAATTAAATGTTTGACCAAAACAATATCTAACTTTGTCTAATAGCACCTTTGCATAAAAGCTGCAGCTCTGATATATCAGGGTGAACCCTTCATTACTGGGTCCAGCTTGCATAAATATATTACAATGGCTTGTTTTCTATCACGCTGTTTGTGTAAGAACTCCAGTTTCATGTTTCAAAAGACAACTTCTTCCTGGCAATATTATAATAAATGATAACAATACCCTGCGGTCATGGAGAGATGCCCATAAATCCAAAATATTCTTCGGCTTATACCACTGCACTTACAAGAAAAAGGGGCACATCATTTCACAATCCACACATTCTGCTTTGGATTTCAAAAATAAAAATAAACAAAAACAAAAGGATCAACAATCTGTATGATGGACCAGAAAGCATCAAAAACTATAAAACAACTGGCTGCAGGTGGCATCTATCCTAACAGGGTGTGTGGATTTGATGTGATGGGTCTGTTATATTTAAATTTTATTTAATATTACTCTTACATCATCGACCGCACATCAAGTTATTATCAAAAACCTTAAAATTTCATTTTTATAGAAGAACTTCTTATGTATTCCATCCATCTTGGCTTTGTTAAATATTATGGCAGCTTTATTCAAAATAACAACCTCATCTTAATCTTTTTTTTCTCTCAATAAGGGCTTATTGTATAAATGTAAAATTACAAAATTGTTATCTTAATCTAAACTAATACCATTCATTACAAATTTCCCCATTAACCTGAATTTCATTTCCAACCAAAGGTTGTCTAAACCAGTTTCAATATATCTATATAATTGTTAAACTCATATTAGAAATGAATACTCATTATTACCGTATATACTCGAGTATAAGTCGAATTTTTCAGCCCTTTTTTTGGGGCTGAAAGTTTCCCTTCGACTTATACTCGAGTCCGCGCCGTCTGTCTGCATGATCAGCGTGTCATGCAGGCAGACGGCGGCCGGCGTGTGCTGATAATGCACGGAGGCTATTCCAGCTTTCAAAAGCCGCGCCTCCTGCTCTTCTGTGATAGGCTGAACAGCTGTCAGTGTACAGCCTATCACGGACATTCTCTCATCCTCGTCCGTGGTATGAGAATGAGAGAATGTCCGTGATAGGCAGTCAGCGGTCAGCCTATCACAGACGAGAAGGAGGCGCGGCTTTTGAACTGTGGAATGGCCGCCGAACAGTATCATCACACGGCCTCTGTCTGAGGATGGAGATCGCCACAGGAAGGCTACACAGGACACAGGTAGGCTGCACATGCACACAGGACACACATGCACCCATGCACACAGGACACACATGACACACATACACACAGGACACACATGACACACATACACACAGGACACACATGCACACAGGACACACATGTACAGGACACACATGTACAGGACACACATGTACAGGACACACATGTACAGGACACACACACATGTACAGGACACACATGTACAGGGTACAGGTAGGCTGCACAGGACACAGGGAGGCAGGCAGCTGCAGATGGACATTATTGACCCTCTGCATTTCTCACCCTCGACTTATACTCGGGTCAATAAGTTTTTCCCAGTTTTTTGTGGTAAATTGGGGGTCTCGACTTATACTCGGGACGACTTATACTCGAGTATATACGGTACTTCATTTTACTTAATTTCCCTTTTTAAATCCACTATCAAAGGATATTCAATTTGTGTAATACACGGTTAAATGTAACCTTCATTTTACCATGTTTGGAAAACAGATTCAAAATAATTGTGATCACATTGTTTACCATTAGATTCGTTAACCTGGCACATTTTGTTATAAATGTTTTGTCTAAAAAACAGAAATTGGCATGGTGTCCTTCCAACGTATCACTAACCTCTCATCCCAGCCACATTTCTTTCATGAGAGCACAAAGGAGGGGGTCACATCTGCGTACATGACACACACAAGCAATAGAACTAAAGCTCCCAGCATTCGCACACACACCAATATCTCTCTCACTTTCTTTTAACTCTTTAATATTTTCCTGCCTAAATTCTGTATTCCTTATTTTGTTCAGATATCTTTTATATCTAGCTTCTATGATCAGACGGGCAGCCAGAGTGCTCATCCCATCTTCCCTCTCTGACAACATATAAAGTATTCTGTTTTACCTCTCATTTCTCTGTTTCATACTCTAATAGTTGTAGTGCCTGACCCAAAATTCATCCCACAACTTAACATGAAAATGTCCCTTTCTGTCTAGTGTTAATGTCACCCTTGATCCATCCTGCTCACATAGATGGCTGTTTCTCTAGCTGTTTACTCTGCATGATTCTTAGTCCCTGTGGACCTTGGTAACCCAGTTACCCATTGTGGATCCCTGTACACTTTAACCATTAATCTAGGGGCTCAGTATAGGTGGAATCGCACCTTCGGTTCATATATAGCGCTCCTCTTGCGCTGGGCATTTTTGAGGGTCTCTTACCCTTCATTCCCTTACTTAATTCAATGCCCATAATGACTGGCCAGTCTTCTCTCTTCTCTACTTGTGCCTATATCCTCTTGCCTCTAAACTACTTTATCTAGCAGATTTACTACATATACCTGTGAACAGCACTATTCTTCCCTTTCTTATCTATAACACTCCGATGGACAATAGACAGGGACAACATAACATCAATACAATCAATACAGTTCGATTAAGGGGAGTAAAATAGGTACCCTTTTTCCCCAAAAATGCCTTACCGATCAAGGAAGTCTGATAACTCAAATGTAAGCAAAAGGCTTACCTCAGCTGGCTGATTATCAGAAATTCCCGGATCGTCTCAAGCTCCTCCTTTCGGATACTCAGGGTCACCTGGAATCCCCTCCTGGCTGGCTCGCCATGCTGACTTGGTTAAATTGATGATAGGCAACTCCTATCCTCATATTGATTAGTGGTTCCAAATTAATAATAACTACTGCAGTAGGGAACAGACACAAAAGATACACTCAGCATCTTTCCAAATAACTGTTCTGCTTTATTATGACGCAATTGAAGGTTTTTATGCACATGATTACGTAGGTATCACATTAATATTACAATTGAACATTTATGGTAACAAGGGGCGTTACATAGACAGGCTAATTCTAATCTGGACTCAAAAGAATGTAAACATGTACTGAAAACATTATTAGTGCTGTGTGCACAGTGAGGGCAGTGTGCGATACATACAAAATACAATACAATTATATACAGAACTTACAAATTTCCATTACACCACAATGCAGTGAAACATGCTTCCGGAAGGTAGCCAAGGTCCTTTGTACCTCTTCACTCTCCTCCCTGCCAGAGGAGTACCGTGATTTTAGCGATGTCTTTGACAAAGGTCAAGCCGGTAGTTTGCCTCCACACCGCCTGTATGATTATGCAATTGACCTTCAACCTGGTGCCACTCCCCCTCGTGGCTGGGTTTACCCCTTGTTGGTCTTGGAGGATAAAGCCATGGAGAAGTATGTTGCAGATGCACTTTCTCAGGGTTTTATCCACAAATCCTCGTCTCCTGCTGGTGCTGGTTTCTTCTTTGTGAAGAAGAGGAGCGGTGAACTGAGACCTTGTTTTGATTATAGGGGTTTCAATCGTTTCACAATTAAGAATGCCTACCCGATCCCGTTGATTACAGAGTTATTTTACCACCTCAAGGGAGCAATGGTTTTCACTAAGCTTGATCTGAGAGGGGCTTACAATCTCGTGAGGATTAAGGAGGGCAACGAGTGGAAAACTGTGTTTCATACCAGAACAGGCCATTATGAGTATCTCGTAATGCCTTTTGGCCTTTGTATTGCCCCGGCAGTTTTCCAGGAATTTATTAACGATGTCCTCCGAGATTTGTTGCAGTTATGTGTGGTGGTTTATCTCAATGATATCCTCATATTTTTCAAAGTCCCTGGAGAGCCACCACACAGATGTCTGTCATGTGTTTCAGAAATTAAGAGAGAACAATCTCTATTGTAAACTGGAGAAGTGTGAGTTCCATCAGGAACAGGTTAAATTCCTGGGTTATGTCATTTCCACTGCTGGTTTTTTGATGGACCCAGAGAAACTTTTGGCAGTCCTACAGTGTCCTCGACCCACAGTTACTCTTGGTGGGCGCTGGAACGGGCCCTGATGTGAAATATTAGATCAAGAATTGTAATTACATGCACCTGTTGAACAGGGGGAGAAAAATTGGGCCTTTGATCGTGGTGGTGCTGGTGCCACAACACTGTAAGTCCTCACAGTTACTCTTGGTGGGCGCAGAAACGGGCCCAGCTGTGAAATATTAGATCAAGAATTGTAATTGCATGCACCTGTTGAACAGGGGCAGAAAAATTGGGCCTTTGGTGGTGGTGGTGCTGGTGCCACAACACTGTAAGTCCTCACAGTTACTCTTAGTGGGCGCTGGAACGGGCCCTGCAGTGAAATATTAGATCAAGAATTATAAATACATGTCCCTATGGGACAGGGGAAGAAAAATTGAGCCTTAGGCACTGGTGCTGGTGCCACAACACTGCAACCCCTCACAGATACTCTAGTTGGAGCGCAGGAACGAGCCCTGCTGCAAAGTATTGCATCAAAAATTGTAATTACATGCCCCTGTTAAACAGGGGCTGAAAAGTTGGGCCTTAGCCACTGGTGGAGGCGCCCAGAACCAAAAATGTTCTTACAAGCTATCAGCATGATCATTGAGGAGGAAGAGGATAATCACTCAGCATAACAGAATAGTCACTCAGCATCAGCATAGGCAGTCTTGAAGGGATCTGAAAAATATTCGGTTACATCAGCATCAGGTGCTTGCAACCTCCCAGTCTCTGGGAACCCGTTGCATAGACCTTTCTGCAAGGCCTCCCGAAGATGTTTCATCCTCTGCTCCCTCTGCAATGGCAAGATAAGGTCCGCAACCTTAACCTTGTAATGTGGATCAAGGAGGGTTGCCAGCCAGTATTGATCCCTCTCCTTGATAACACGAATATGAGGATCCTTCCGCAGGCTTTGCAGGATCAAGGAGGCCATGCTTGGTTTGCTGAGGCATTCGGTCCGGAGTCCTCTAGGTCACTAAGGACGACATGATCCACAGCCACCTCCTCCCAGCCACGTACAAGTCCATGGGTTTCTTGGGACTGTAAATGATCCCTTAAAGACTGCTGCTGATGCTGAGTGCCAGGCTCCACCTCCATGCTGACAAAATCCTCCTCCTCCACCTCCTCCTCCTCGTCCTCTTTCTGTGTGATCGGCGGGCACGCTGGAACACTGTCTGGATAAAGGGGGCCTTGAGAGCTAAGGAAGTCCTCCTCTTCCTGCCTCTGTTCTGCATTAAGTGCCCTGTCCATTATTCTACGTAGTGTGTGCTCCAACAGGTGGACAAAGGGGACAGTGTCACTGATGCATGCACTGTCACTGCTCACCATCCTTGTGGCCTCCTCAAATGGTGACAGGACAGTGCATGCATCCCTGATCATGTCCCACTGGCGTGGGGAAATAAAATCAAGCTCCCCTGACCCTGTCCTGGTGCCATAGTCGCACATGTACTCATTGATGGCCCTCTGCTGCATGTGCAGCTGCTGCAGCATGGCCAATGTTGAGTTCCACCTGGTGGGCATGTCACAGATTAGGCGGTTCTTGGGCAGGTTAAATTCCTTTTGGAGGTCTGCCAGCCGAGCACTGGCATTATATGACCAGCGTAAATGCACGCAGACTTTCCTGGCCTGCCTCAGGACATCCTGTAAGCCCGGGCACCTGCCCAAGAACTGCTGCACCACCAAGTTAAGGACGTGAGCCAAACAGGGCATATGGGTCAGTTATCAGAGGGTGGAGAGGAGGTTGGTGCCATTATCGCAAACCACCATTCCTGCCTTAAGTTGGCGTGGCGTCAACCACCTCTGAACCTGCCCCTGCAGAGCTGACAGAATCTCTGCCCCAGTGTGGCTCCTGTCCCCCAAGCACACCAGGTCAAGCACTGCATGGCATCTTTTGGCCTGCGTACTTGTGTAGCCCCTTGAGCACCTATGGAGCACCGCTCGTTCCGAGGACAAAGCACAGGAAGAGGCCATGGAGGAAGAAGAAGAGGAGGGGGTGGAGGAGAGAGGTGTGTCAGAATCACCAGTAGTGGCATTTTGGTGGTGTGGTGGCAGAACAACCTCTAACACTACTGCACCTTGTCCTGCATCCTTCCCAGCTGCCAGCAGAGTCACCCAATGCACCGTGAAACTTAGGTAATGTCCCTGTCCATGCCTGCTGGACCATGAGTCAGTGGTAATATGCACCTTACCGCTGACCGCCCTGTCCAGCGAGGCCAAGACATTGCCTTCCACATGCTGGTAGACAGTCTTTGTTCTTTAGTGTGGGTCTTTTAGGTACGCTTGCCAATGAACTACATGGCAGGTCAACATATGTCTGGTCAAGCATGTCATGCCCAAGCGGGAGATGTTTTGGCCATGCAAGATACGCTTGAGATATATGTTGCAAATAGCAGTGGTGCAATCTGATGCACTCATCTCAAAAAAGGCCCACACCAAAGAACTTTTGGAATAACGTGCAGAGACAGCAGCGCCCTGCACATGCAGAGCTCTGCGCTGTTATGCAGTCGGTGTGCTGCCCTTAGGCTGGCCCCTGGAGGGCATTCTGCCTCGTTGGTTATGCGCCTCCTCCTCCCCTCTCCTATCATGCACCCAAGTTGAGTCAACGACCTCATCATCCCCTCCCTCCTCATAACTGGAGCAAACCTGGCAGTATGCTGCAGCAGGGGGAACATGACTGCCAGATTGTTGTCCTTCTTGGGCACCCCCCTGTCCGGGCTCACATTTCTGCCTTCATCTAGCTCAGTACCATCATCAGAGCATGTACCCAACACTGTGGTCAAACAGTTTGGGGGACTCCTCAGGAGGACATGGTGGGGCTAGAGAAGGAGTCACTGATGCCATTGAGCCGAGGGAAAAGGCCGCTTTGGCAGCTGCTTTGCCAGACAAAGTCCCCTGTGCCTGGGTGAGAGAGGATGAGGAGGATGAGGACGGCTTGGTCATCCACTCGACCAAGTCTTCCGCATGTTGCGGCTCAAAATGGCCAGCTGCCGAAAAAAAGGCCAAGCGTGTCCCACGGCCACGTGCTGATGGGGATGCACCGTGTCCACGACCAGCACTGTTGCCTCTAGACACAGAGCCTGCTTGTCCTCTTTTATTGGCTTGTGATTGTCTGCCACTCCTTGTTGGCCTTCCAAACATACTATTGGCCTGCAGTGAGCTGCACAAAACTGGGATGTGTATATATATATATATATATATATATATATATATATATATATATATACCGATTATACTGCAGCTATCAGAATCAACTGCCTGTGGTATTATTAGTATGATAACACCTGCACTTGTCTTCAGATATCTATACTGTAGGTGCAACTGTGCAGGGTACACAGTACAGTAACTGGAAATACGTCAAGAGCCTACACAAGCACCTGGCTGCAGGTAGCTATACTGTAGGTTAGACTGTGCGGGGTACACAGTACAGTAACTGGAAATACTTCAGAGAGTCTACACAAGCACCTGGCTGCAGGTAGCTATATTGTAGGTGAGACTGAGCAGGGTATACAGTACAGTAACTGGAAATACTTCAAAGAGCCTACACAAGCACCTGGCTGCAGGTAGCTATATTGTAGGTGAGACTGTGCGGGGTACACAGTACAGTAATTGGAAATACTTCAAAGAGCCTAAACAAGCACCTGGCTGCAGGTAGCTATACTGTAGGTGCAACTGTGCGGGGTACACAGTACAATAACTGGAAATACGTCAAGATCCTACTGTGAAGTAGAGCCTTGAAATAAAAGACATCAACGCCAGAAGATCTGCATTCGTCTTATGTATGTTTACTTCAGAATATGCACTGTACATACAGCGGATTACACCTTCCAAGGGGATGTGATGTGATACAAATTACAAAGTGTTTCAAACTTTTATAGAAACTCCTAGCATTACATTCTATGATGGGCAAAAGCCCAAAGTTACACGTCACAAGTATGCATTTCACCAAGTATGTCAACACAGCTTTTGGCCAGTTTTTTAGGTCATCTTGACCTGACTATTTTTAATTAAAGAATTATTTTGACAGAAAGGGAAGAATAATTATTTGGGAAAGGTTAATTTGACTTTTAGACAGGGACTTTCTATGTCAACATCTTCCCATATCACATCCTTTCCGAGAATTGTGTCAGGTCATTGGCAGAACATTTAATTGTCAACTGGTCAGCCACTTGTGTTGCAATACCAAAAGAGTTCAGAAACATCTTAGAGAAAAACAAGAATAATAAGAAGTATCAGAAATACAAATCCATGTTGAAGAGGAACTCTGGATACAACAAAAGATATGGTTTATATATTTCATATCTTCACACTACACAAACACCTGGCTGCAGGTAGCTATACTGTAGGTGCAACTGTGCGGAGTACACAGTACAGTAACTGGAGATACTTCAAAGAGCCTACGCAAGCACCTGGCTGCAGGTAGCTATACTGTAGGTGAGACTGTGCGGGGTACACAGTACAGTAACTGGAAATACTTCAAAGAGCCTACACAAGCACCTGGCTGCAGGTAGCTATACTGTAGATAAGACTGTGCAGGGTACACAGTACAGTAACTGGAAATACTTCAAAGAGCCTACACAAGCACCTGGCTGCAGGTAGCTATTCTGTAGGCAAGACTGTGCGGGGTACACGGTACAGTAACTGGAAATACTCCAAAGAGCCTACACAAGCACCTGGCTGCAGGTAGCTATACTGTAGGTGAAACTGTGCGGGGTACACAGTACAGTAACTGGAAATACTTCAAAGAGCCTACACAAGCACCTGGCTGCAGGTAGCTATACTGTAGGTGAGACTGTGCGGGGTACACAGTACAGTAACTGGAAATACGTCAAGAGCCTACACAAGCACCTGGCTGCAGGTAGCTAAACTGTAGGTGCAACTGTGCGGGGTACACAGTACAGTAACTGGAAATACTTCAAAGAACCTACACAAGCACCTGGCTGCAGGTAGCTATACTGTAGGTGAGACTGTGCAGGGTATACAGTACAGTAACTGGAAATATTTCAAAGAGCCTACACAAGCACCTGGCTGCAGGTAGCTATACTGTAGGTGAGACTGTGCGGGGTACACAGTACAGTAACTGGAAATACTTCAAAGAGCCTACACAAGCACCTGGCTGCAGGTAGCTACACTAAAGGTGAGACTGTGCGGGGTACACAGTACAGTTACTGGAAATACTTCAAAGAGCCTACACAAGCACCTGGATGCAGGTAGCTATACTGTAGGTGAGACTGTGCAGGGTACACAGTACAGTAACTGGAAATACTGTAAAAACACCTGCCTGCCTGTATATTAGGAAGAGAAGAACAGGCTCTAGCTAAACTGAATATATAGCTATAGCTATAGCTAAACAGTGTATATATATATATATAACACCTGGGATGCATATACATACACAATACACTGTAACTTCAGCTAACTGACTCGACCTGCCTACTCTATCTAACTTAACTCAAATGACACTGTCTCTCTCTCTATCTCTATCTTAACGCCGGAACACACTACACAGGGTCAACGTGCAGGCGGCCTTATATAGTGTGGGGAGTGTACTAAACCCCCTGAGCCATAATTGGCCAAAGCCTCCTTGGCTTTGGCCAATTACGGCTCTCTGTACACACAGCGCTGTGATTGGCCAAGCATGCGGGTCATAGTGCATGCTTGGCCAATCATCAGCCAGCAATGCACTGCGATACTCGAATTTGGCGTGAACTGACCATATCCTCCCTATTGCTCACAACAGTGCCTTGAATTCTGCTTCCTGATTGTCTCCATTTATGGCGAATTATGGTTTCCAACCTACCATGTTGCCTGACTCGTTTGTTCCGCAGAGTATTCTTGCGCTAGCGGAGCATCTCAGTGGTCTTCATTCCACTTGGGCACAAGTCCAGGAGGCTTTTTGCGTCATGCTAATGATAGGTACAGACTCCATGCTGACTGCAGACGCTTGCCTGTGCCTTCCTACCAGGTTGGGGACAGAGTCTGGCTGTCATCTCGCAACCTCTGACTTCGTGTTCCCTCATTGATGTTCGCACCTCGGTTTATTGGGCCTTTCTGTATCCTTCTCAGGATTAGCCCAGTGGCTTACGCATTGGACCTTCCTCCTAGTATGCGCATCTCAAATGTGTTTCATGTCTCCTTATTAAAATCGTTGGTCTGCAACCGCTTTACCACCTCGGTGCCACATCCTAACCCTATACAGGTTGAGAACCATGAGGAGTATGAGGCACAATCCATTGTTGACTCCCGTAGGTTCCGTGGGCGCATACAGTACCTGGTGCATTGGAAGAGGTACTGTCCGGAGGAACGCTCCTGGGTTTCATCCTTAGACATACATGCTCGTGCCCTCCTCCGTGATTTCCATAGATGTTTTCCCCTCAAGCCTGGTGGTGCTCCAAGTGGGAGGAGTCGTTGAGGAGGGGGGTACTGTCAGGGCTGGCTCAGCCATTCCTTCTCTGAGCTGTCCGCTCAGCTATCGGCTAATTTCCAGCTCTCATCTCTCTCCACAGTTAACCAGCTGTTGTGGTTCTGCTCGTCAGTCCTGCCTACTTAAAGTCGTCCAGCTCACTTGATCTCTGCCTTCGCCTTGGTCACATCACAAGAAACCATCTCCTGCGTTCCTGTTTAAAGACTGGCTTTGCTGACATGCCTTCTGGCTCCTTATCCTGCTTGCTGTTCCTCTACTTGGATCCCTGACTTTTGGCCTGGCTGATTACCCGATCTGGTTACTGAACTCTGGCTTGGCTGAATACTTGATCTGGTTACTGGACTCTGGCTATGCTTTGACTACGCTTACTCTATTTACCTTTTTATTTTTTTTAATCAACAATTGTGATTTTACTGTACTCCTGTCTCAGTCTGGTTCATATATATATATATATATATATATATATATATATATATATATATCTACAGTCGTGCTCAAAAGTTTGCATACCCTGGCAGTAATTGTGAAATTTTGGCATTAATATTGAAAATATGACTGATCATGCCAAAAAACTGTCTTTTATTTATTGAAGGATAGCAATCACATTAAGCCATTTATAATCACATAGTTTTTGGATCCTATTTTAATCATAATGATAACAGAAATCACCCAAATGGCCCTGACAAAAAGTTTACATACCCTGGAATGTTTGGCCTTGGTACAGACATAGAAGGTGGCACACATAGGTTACAATGGCAATTAAGGGGCATTTCCACCATTTGTGGCTTTTTAAATCACAATTCATGTCTGTGTATAAATAGTCAATGGGTTTGTTAGCTCTCACATGGATGCACTAAGCAGGCTAGACACTGAGCCATGATGAGGTAGAAAATACCAGTCAAAAGACCTGCGTAACAAGGTAATGAAACCTTACAAAGATGGAAAAGGATATAAAAAGATATACAAAGCCTTGATAATGCCAGTCAATACTGTTTAATCATTTATTAAGAAGTGGAAAATGAGGGACTCATTTGATACCAAGCCAATGTTACCCGTTTATTATATTTAAGATTTAATATCTCAAAGATATGATGTGGGTTAAATGAGAGTTCTTTGACCAAGAGTTAAAGCTTTAACCACTTCAGCCCCAGAATATTTTACCCCCTTCCTGACCAGAGCACTTACAATTTGGCACTGCATCGCTTTAACTGACAATTGCCTGGTCATGCGACATTGTATCTAATCATATTTTGCATCCTTTTTTTCCCAAAAATAGAGCTTTCTTTTGGTGGTATTTGATCACCTCTACGTTTTTATTTTTTGCGCTATAAACAAAAGAAGAGCGATAATTTTGAAAAAACACAATGGGGGTTATTTACGAAAGGCAAATCCACTTTGCACTACAAGTGCAAGCTACAAGTGCAAAGTGCACTTCAAATTGCACTGAAAGTGCACTTGGAAGTGCAGTCGCTGTATATCTGAGGGGTAGATCTGAAATGAGGGGAAGCTCTGCTGATTTTATGATCCAATCATGTGCAAGCTAAAGTGCTGTTTTTTATTTTCCTTGCATGTCCCCCTCGGATCTACAGCGACTGCATTTCCAAGCACACTTTCAGTGCAATATCAAGTGCACTTTGCACTTGTAGTTTGCACTTGTAGTTCAAAGCGGATTTTCCTTTAGTAAATAACCCCCAATATCTTTTACTTTTGCTATAATAAACATCCCACATTTTAAAAAAAAAACAACAATTTTTTTCCTCAGTTTAGGCCGATATGTATTCTTCTACATATTTTTGGTAAAAAAAATGCAATAAGCATATATTGATTGGTTTGCGCAAAAGTTATACTGTCTACAAAATAGGGGGTAGATTTATGGCATTTTTGTTATTTTGTTATTTTTTTACTAGTAATGGCGGCGATCTGCGATTTTTATCAGGACTGCGATATTGCGGTGGGCAGATTGGACATTTTTGACACATTTTTGGGACCATTGACAATTATACAGTGATCAGTGCTATAAAAATGCACTGATTACTGTATAAATGTCACTGGCAAGGAAGGGGTTAAAACTAGGGGGCAATCAAGGGGTTAAATGTGTTCCCTAGGTGTGTTCTAACTGTAGGGGGGATGCGACTGACTGTAGGAAATGGCAGATCAGTGTTCATACTTAGTACTAGTCAAACAACATTAGAATTCTACTGTATCTTGTGGGCAGAGCATTTCACTGGAAATGTACGATCTCCTTAGAACATCCAACAGGCACCATAAGCCTTCAAATGATATATCCAACCTTAATTAATTCTGATTTTTATACGAATGCATTTTTTATGAAACAAAATAAATAAAAACATTTTTCGGACTAAACCGAAATTCCGAAACTAAATATTTCAGTGAGCACATGTCTAATAATTTATAAGACTAAAATTAAAATCTTTTTAACATTAAAGTTTATTTAAGCCTTAAACTTGTTTACATGCGTATCTGTAGAAATTAAAATTGAAAATGAAATGAAAAGTACAATGGAGTACATTTGGGTTACAACAGATGGTATTAGAGATTAACAAGCATATAATGAAACCAAGTTACCCTTTATAACAAATGATGACGATTAAGGCAGGATTCTCCAAATGATAATAATATTGGACGTGTCCTACCATTATTGTAAGCATTGTTAAATTAGAATATGATCTACCATTCTTACCAATAAACACTTCATTTATTATTGATACTGGATATGAAAAGGGTGGAAAGAGAAAAATAAAAGAAAACATTAAGAGAGAATAAAGTATGTAAGAAGAAGTGATAGGTGAGGTTACATTACTAGGGAGGTCCTGTTAGTTTGATCAATGGTGTGGAGGTAGAACCTTTGTTATATAACACAATATGTTGTTCTAAATCACTAAGGATTCATCAGAGAGCTTGCATATCAGCATATCAATAAAGATTTTGGACCCTTTATCTAGACCGTTAACTGTTCATAAGCCTGTGAGTGCTTGAATACAAACCAGGGAGACCAAGTTTTATGATATCTATCGATAATCTCAGATGATTGTGCTGCTGTATCTTCCATCTCACAGATGTATGCAACTTTGTGCAGCCATTCTTTTAGTGTGGGAGCATGCATGGATTTCCAGTAAAGTGGAATAAGTGAATTGGCTGCATTTATTAGATGTTTAGAAAGAGAGGCTTTATATTTCTTGTAAGGGAAATTTGTCACATGCAGCAAGCCGCATCTAATTTTAGTTTGGTCTCCGTGATCTGCTGAATAACATTCCTGACACCAAGCCAGAATGCTTGTATCATATCACATTGCCACCATATGTGTAACAATGTACCTCTGACCTTATTGCATCTCCAGCATAAATCAGGAGTCTGAGGGTACCACTTATGTAGTTTATCTGGGGTAGCGTACCAGTGGGTCAAAATCTTATAAGCTGTTTCCTGCATTCGTGTACTGATCGAGCCTTTATGGGACAAAACACAAGCTATTTCCCATTGTTTATCAGTGAACTGTGTATCCAGGTCCTTTGACCATCTCTCTCTGAACCTATCCATGTCATTATTCTTCAAATTTTGCAACCAAGCATAAGAAGTAGATGTAGATTTTTCCACCTGTTCCCCCTTCATACATATCTGTTTGAATTCAGTAAGATCTCTCGAAAAGTTGTTCCTGTGTAGAGCGCAGTTAACAAAACTACGTACCTGGAAGTATGTCCACATGGGCAGGTGGGACACTTTGTTATCCCTCCTGAATTGGGAAAGATCTTTCATTGTCTTGTTCGAGAAGCAATGCCATGCAAGAAGAGGCATTTTGGTATCTGTTGTTGTCAGTAGGTGATTACCTATGCCCGGTGGGAAGTCTGGGTTATCTTGTAGCGGAGTGAGAGGGCTTAGCGGTGTGGAAAATTTAGTCTGCTTTGCTAGGTTGTGAAAAATGTCCAAAGAAGTACCTATGAGCGGGTGTGTCTTCACGGCATGGGGGTATTTCAATTTGGATACCCAAGGAGAGAATTGAAGTGGAATTGAGCTCATGTCATTTTCTATGGTGACCCAATCTTTACTTTTTGAATGTGAGTGCCAGTCAATGATACGGGCAAGATGTGTAGCGTAATAAAAAATTTTAAATTCAGGTATCCCCAATCCCCCTAAACTCTTGGGTCTAGTGAGAAGAGAGGCTTTTATGTAAGGTGGTTTGTGAGCCCAGATGAATTTCATTTGTAGTGCGTGTAATTTTTTGAAAAAGTTGTGGGGTATTTTTATGGGCAGAGTACGTAGTAGGTATAGAATTTTTGGCAATACAGTCATCTTACATACGGCTGCCCTGCCAAACCATGAAAATATGAAGTGTGCCAATTTTGTAGGTCTTTTTCGATAGTTTTAAGAAGAGGTGGGAAATTACGCTCGAAGATCGAGGAAAGTTTAGGAGATGGCCAGGTACCCAGATATTTTATTGCGGAATTCACCAAAGTGAAGGGGCTATTATTCTGTGCTCTAGTCAATTTGTCAACCAACAACGTGATGTTCATAGCTTCAGATTTTGAAATATTAATTTTGAGGCTGGAGATGTAGCCATACAGGGAGAACTCTTTCATTAAAGAGGGGATAGATATATGCGGGTCTGTCAAAAAAAAGATTGTCTGCGTAAGCTGCGACCTTGAATTCTCTGTCAGTCAGCTTGAAACCACTATGTCTGATAAACGGCTCCAGTGATATAATGAAGAGTAGAGGAGATAGTGGACACCCCTGTCTGGTCCCATTTTTTATACTGACACTTTCTGATAACGTACCGTTTATTTTAATTTTGGCTGAGGGATTTTGATACAATGCTGAAATCCACGTCAACATACGTGGTCCCAATCCTATATGCTCACAGGTCTTCATCATATAATCCCAAGCTACTCGATCAAAGGCCTTCTCCGCGTCAGTGGACAAGAGAAAGCCTTCAATCTTTCGCTGATGTGCCGCATATATCAAATCTAAGGATTTGGTAACATTATCTTTGGTTTCTCTATTGGGGACAAATCCTGCCTGGTCCAGTCCAATTATGTCATGTAGTAGGGGTTTCATCCTATTAGCAATGATCTTAGCCATGAGTTTGGCATCTAGATTTAGGAGTGAAATCGGCCTATAACTGGCGCAATGTGTTGGGTCCTTGCCTGGTTTGGGTAGTACTGTTATGTGTGCTGCCAGGAAATCATGTTGAATGGTTCTCTGTTTAGATAGTGAATTCAATGCATTTGTTAAAGGGGAGGTCAGAATGTCTGTAAATGTTTTATAATAAATGGCGCTAAAGCCATCTGGGCCTGGGCTCTTACCCGTTTTCAAATCTTTGATAGCGTTTTGAATTTCTGAAGCTTCTATGTGTTTTTCTAACTGTGCAATGTCATCTGCTGCTAGGGGTGGAAGTTTAGATTCTTTTAGATAGTTTTTAATTGCATTAATCCTGTCTCTTAATATGTTGGTTGGTTTATGTTGGGGTGGGAGATCATACAGCGCAGTATAAAATGCGTGAAAGTGGTGTGCAATTTTGTCTGTTGCTCTGTCAATTTTACCTGATTTGTTTTGGATGCCTAAAATTGTGTGTTGGGTTATTTGGCCTCTCAATGCCCGTGCTAAAATTTTGCCCGTGTTGTCCCCATGTTCGTAATAAATCTTCTTTTTAAAAAAGAGAAATCTCCTGGATTTAGTTTCCAAGATATCTTTAAGGGATTTCCTTGTTTCCAATAGTAACGCCGCTGATTGGGTTGTGAGTGATTGCTTATGGAGTGTCTCTAATTCACGTATTTTATTGGTTAATTTGACTATTTCTTTCTCTGTTTCTTTTTTCTTGCGTGTTCCCATTTGGATCAATTCCCCTCTGATATAGCATTTGTGTGCCTGCTAAACCATTAAGGGATCTGCTTCTGGGGTGATATTAGTGAAGTACTCTTTTAATGATGATGTTAGTTTCGATAGTAGAATTGGGTCTGTTAATAGTGATGAGTTTAATCTCCATGTGTTGGGTCTCGCAGTGGGTTCTGATATGTTCAGGGTTATGGCTATTGGGGCATGGTCTGAGATGGTCTGTAAACCTATGTTCACTTCGATTAGCGTGTGTAGGTCCCTTTGTGCGACAAATAAAAAATCTATTCTCGCATGACGATTGTGTGGGATCGAGTAAAAGGTATAGTCTCGATCGTCCGGGTGTAAGAAACACCATGTATCAATCAATGACAATGAATGTATCAGATTTTTGATTTGTTTTGAGAGTTTTATACGTAAGGTATGTTTTCCCTGAGGATGTGTCTTCAGAGGGGTTAAGAGGGACATTGAAGTCTCCTAGGATCAAACGACCTTTATGGAAACTTATCAATTCTGTGATCATTTTCTGGCAAAATGAAAATTGTTCTGTATTTGGGAAATATACATTGGCCAAAGTTATGGTGGTCCCATGACATGACCCTTTCAGAAAGATAAATCTGCCTTCTGGGTCTACAAATTTATCTGTTAATTCGAATTTTGTGTCCTTACTGACCAAAATTGAGACCCCTTTAGATTTGGAGGTGTTATTTGTAGCATGATGTGCCTCTGTGAAGTAGTGGTCAGTAAGTCTTGGTATATGGTTCGTCTTGATGTGTGTTTCCTGAAGGAAAACAAAACTGGGCCTACCTTTTTTTAATTCTCTGAGGAGAGTGGATCTTTTTTCAGGAATATTCAGACCCCTAACGTTGTGTGAGATGATGGTGGGGTTGCGTCCCAAACCTGAGTAAGCCATGGTAGGTATTCAGAGAGAGATGCTCGGACGCTCCCGTATGCACTACTTGAGAAATAAGTAAAAAGTAAAAGGAAAAAAAAGAAACGTATAAATAGGTGAGAAGTATAAAGGTATCAATTAAATAATTAATACCTGATGATTCTATCACTTTATGCAAATATATATATATGAAAGACAGGTTTAAGGTTGTAAATAAGAAGTAGTTTAAAGAAGTAAGAATGGAGGGAATATAGGTACTTCTTCCTAGAACGAATAACACGTCCTGGAAGATCAGATTTAGTGCGTACGGATGAGTTCAAAAGTAACCCACCGTAGACACTACTGTGGGGTCGGGGAAGACACCCAGTGAGGGAAACCCTCTGAGAATAAACACCTTACTATAAGTACACGTGTGTATCTATATACTTGCTAAAATTAAGTTTCTATTCAACAGTGGGTAAACCAAGCCTGGCCAGACTGCGGCCTAAAAACTCCTAATCTATGTGCTAAAAGGTCTAATCTGCACTAACGATACTAATTGAGCAATATATAATGATGATCAATCATCTACAAGCACCTCATTACTACATTGTCGATCAGATAAGTTCAACTACTTAAGGGAACATTAATAGTTATAATGTAATTGTTATAGCTATAGCTGAGTTCTTGGTTGCTCCTGGGAAACTGTAGGATAAACATGAAACTATCCTTTCTTCCCAGATATAACCGGTGACATGAGTTGAAGCCTATAAGAAATATTATATGAGTTGTGCTTCGTTGCCCTGACTGTCTCATGTCAAGAGGGAAAAACGAGAAAACCAAGAGCTCTTAAAGGAAAAAAAAAACCCAAAATGAACAAAAATGATGCATAATTTTCGGATTATAAAGTTACAGCTGGTGTATGTTGTTCAGCCAGCGAATAATCTACTCCTGAAGACCATATTGAAGTCTTGAATTATGCCAAGTAATCGGTATTTGGGCATTCTTACCCATGTTCCTTAAAGATTTGTAAAATGTGAGTGTATATCAACTTAACTTAGATCGTGTGGGGTTAAAACGTAAAAAAAAAAAACGTAAAAAGGAACCAAACCGTTTGTAGGTAAGCTGTCTAAGAAAGACATTAGCAGATCACATTATCATCAAACATGTCTAAACAAGGATGAGGCTGTTACTCCCGGTCCTCCATCATGTTTCTAGCGGAGTGTGAGCGACTGCGTGGCGTGCCCGCTGACTGTGCCTCTTGGCGAAATTGCTTCTGTTTTTTGGAGTGGTGCTTCTCAGGTGTATTCAGAGGGGAGCGAGATGGGCTCCGTTCCTGGGGTGGTATGATGAATTCCTGGTACCAGTCCGATAGTTCAATCAATCCGAGTTGAAGTGCGTCACATCAATCTGGAAGGTCCTCTGGTGTGTGGAGCGTGTGTTGTCTGCCATCAAAAGTGACCAATAGGGCGAAAGGGAAACACCACGTGTATCTTATCTCTTTCTCCCTTACTTTGTCCAATAAAGGTCGCAGGGCCCTGCGGTTTTTCAAGGTGATCTGGGATAAATCTTGAAATAGTTTAATGCATTCACCGTTGAATATTATCTGGTCATTTCTGCGGGCTTTGAACATTATTTCTTCTTTAAGTGCAAAATTTTGCAGGCAGCAGATTATGTCCCTAGGGGGTAAGGTGTCTGGTCCCCTAGCTCTCAGAGCTCTATGCGCCCGAATAAATTCAATTTCTGTGTCTCTGGTTTTTCTAAGAGGCTGTTGAAGACTCTTTGCGGGACTGAGGGGATTTGATCAGCCAGGATGGATTCTGGGATACCGCGGACTCTTATATTATTGCGTCTTCCCCTGTTGTCAAGATCTTCTAAATGCCTGTTCATTTCAATGAAATGGCGCGCATGAGAAGAGGTAACTTTATCCAGTCTATTGATTCTAGTGTCCCTCTGCTTCCCTGCTGTTTCCGCTGTTGCCATCTTTTCTTGTAATACCAGGAGGCTGGTTTTGAGATCTGTGATGGCAGCAGAGAACGAGGCTTTGATGTCAGCTGCAAAGCCTGACATGTCCTCATATGTAATGGGGTGATCAGCACGGGAGCTTCTCATACCACTATCCTCTGCTGCTGACTGAGAATCTTCACTGAATTCATCGTCCGCATGGGCCGGCGCCATCTTGCCTCCCTCCGTGTCTCTCAGAGCCGTGGCCTGGTTCCTGAATATGTCGGAGATATTTCTCCCAGCACTTATAGCCATAGATCGACGTGATCGGGTGTGATGAGGGTGCTTGTTTTGTCTGCTCATACCCTGGGATAAGTGCAGAAAAGACGTGCTCGGGCCGTGTGTCTGACGGAACTCTTGAGCTAAGCTGCCATCCTCACTGCGCTCCAAGCCACGCCCCCTAAAATTAAAATCTACGTGACTCGTGTCCAATAGTAAACAAAGTCACATATCCTAAGAAAAGGACATTTAGAAAATTAAAAAAAATCTTTCATCCATTGAACATTACAAAAAATTAAAGAAGTTGCAAAAGTGGATAAGACAACCCCCCCCCCCAAAAAAAAAATCTTTAAATATATTGATAGTTAAAAGATCAGATCTGAGCATGTATGACCTTTACAAAATAATTCAGAGTTAGTGACGGGACAAAGTGAAGGCAAATCTATTATATAACTTATTTAGCTCTGTGTATACAAAGAAACATGGTGGAAGTCCATAAAGGGGATGGTAGCACCACAACCTCAAAGGAATCACAATGGCTGAAATGGATATGGTCCAGAATTAGTTGGACAAAATAAAAATAAATCAAATCAAATGGCTTACATCCATGTGTCCTCAAAGAGATGAGCTCTGCTTTTTCTAAGCAATTCTTTCTAACTTTTAAAGACTCTTTAATGGAGAGCTTGGTAACAATAGATTGGTGCAAGGCAAGTTTGGTGCCTATATTTAAAAAGGGGTCAAAGGTTTTATCAAGTAACTATAGAACTGTAAGTTTAACTTCTAAAACTAGGAAGAGTTTGATAAAAGATCACATAGAAGAGTTTTTTTTCTAGAGAAAAATATCATAATCTATAGTCAGGCATGGATTCATGAACGACCAAAATTGTCAAAAAAGACTTTTTTTTCTTTTTATGAGGAAGTAAACCAAAACTTAGATAAAGCAGTGGCTGTGAATATAATATACCTGGACTTTGCAGAAGCATTTCATTACTTTCTCACACATGGCTGTGTACATAAGATCTATAGGCGTAAAAAATTCAGACTGCATTCAGAAAGTAGTGATCAGCAATTCATACTCTAAATGTATCAATGGTTGTTAGTGGTGTACTTCAAGGTTTGGGATTAAAAGTACCATTTCTATGTCTACAGATGACACCAAGTGGAAAAAAATACATGATTAGTAAAGTCTCCACACAAATTCACAAATATATCAAACAATCCACACACAACATCTTAATAAAATGTCACTCTGTCATATTACTCAATCAATGCAGTTAAGACATTGCTACAGCTCAAGGGATTTGCAACTCCCTCACTGGAGAGCACATGGCCAGCGCCAGGGGTGACAGAACTCTATTCCGCCATGTTCCAGCTTAAAAAAAGCCCTGTCTAGATCTCTGCTTTTTCACTGTTTTTTGCCTTTTGTCTGATGACACCAAGACATGTCATAAAATAAAGTCCTTACAGGATGCTCTAACTTATCATCAAACTTGAATAGCACTGCTTGATTGGACAATTAAATAATAATAAAAAAATCTCTGTATTCACCAATGTAGTGGTAAACCAAGGCTAAGCTGCAGTGCTCAAAGTTATGGCAAACTTTTACAAAATGTAAGAAAAAAATGCACCATACTGACTAATAACTGTTAAAATCAATGAATAACTATGCCAAGTAATCAGCAGTTACAACACAATGACAAAGCGGGTGCATATGTTAATAGTAGTCAATTGTGCCACAAAGTGCCCATATAAGTGCAAAAACCACAAATGAGTTCATAAATGATCTTCAGCAACTGCAAAAGTCTGGATCCATCTTGCATAAACTCATTACAGTGAAAAGTGTGCACCCATGTATTAACCATCGAGAACCTACTGGATAAACTTTCACCTCTTTAGTAGGACCTTTAACCACTTGACCACCGGGCACTTAAACCCCCTTAATAACCAGACCAATTTTCAGCTTTCGGTGCTCTCACATTTCAATGACAATTACTCAGTCATGCAACACTGTACCCAAATGAATTTTTTGTCCTTTTTTTCACACAAATAGAGCTTTCTTTTGGTGGTATTTAATCACCGCTGGGTTCTTTATTTTTTGTGCTATAAAAGAAAAAAGACTGAAAATTCTGTAAAAAAATGCATTTTTCTTCGTTTCTGTTATAAAATTTTGCAAATTAGTAATTTTTTCTTTATATATTTTGGCCAAAATGTATACCGCTACATATCTTTGGTAAAAAATAACCAAAATCTGTGTATATTATTTGGTCTTTGTGAAAGTTATAGAGTCCAAAAGCTATGGTGCCAATATCTGAAAATTGATCACACCTGAAGTACTGACGGCCTATCTCATTTCTTGAGACCCTAAGAGGCGGATCACACAGGGGCGACTTGTCAGGCGACCTAGTCGCCTGACAAGTCGCCTCCCGTTCTGTACAATGGAATCGTTCTAATCGGAGCGACGCAAGTCGCTCCGACTTAGAAAAAGGTTCCTGTACTACTTTGGGGGCGACTTGCATAGACTTCTATACAGAAGTCGTTTTGCAAGTCGCCGTGGCAGTCGTGTGCGCTGTGGCACTCGGTGAGGCGACCTGCAAGTCGTGCCGCCCCTAGTGTGAACCGAGCCTCACATGCCGGAAAAGTACAAATACCCCCCAAATGACCCCTTTTTGGAAAGAAGACATTCCAAGGTATTTAGAAAGATGCATGGTGAGTTTTTTGAAGTTGTCATTTTTTCCCACAATTCTTTGCAAAATCAAGATTTTTTTTTCTTTTTTTTTTTCACAAAATTGTCAAATTAGCAGGTTATTTCTCACACACAGCATATGCATACCACAAATTACACCCCAAAACACATTCTTCTATTACTCCCGAGTACGGCAATACCACATGTGTGAGACTTTTACACAGCGTGGCCACATACAGAGGCCTAACATGCACAGAGCACCTTCAGGCGTTCTGGAGCACCCAGGACAATTCTGACATTTCTCTCCTACATGTAAAAATCATCATTTATTTGCTAGAAAATTACATAGAACCCCAAAACATTATATATTTTTTTAGCAAAGACCCTAGAGAATACAATGGTGGTCTTTGTAACTTTTTATCTCGCACGGTATTTGCACAGCAATTTTTCGAACGATTTTTTTGGAAAAAAAAGTTTTGTGCTTTAAAAAAAAACAAAACAGTAAAGTTATCCCAATGTTTTTCCATAATGTGAAAGATTAAGTTATGCCGAGTAAATAGATACCTAACATGTCACCCATCAAAATTGCACATGCTCGTGGAATGGCACCAAACTTTGCTACTTAAAAATCCCCATAGGCGACGCTATAAAATTTTTTACTGGTTACATGTTTTAAGTTACAGAGGAGGTCTAGGGCCAAAATTATTGCTATCGCTGTACCGATGACAGCGATACCTCACATGTGTGGTTTTAACACCATTTTCATATGTGGGCAGGACTTATGTATGCATTTGCTTCTGCATGCGAGCAAACAGGGATACGGGGAAAAAAAACATTTTTTTTTATTGTTCATTTTACTTTATTTATTTTAGTTTGACTTTTTTCCAAAAAATACATTTTTTGATCACTTTTATTCCTATTACAAGGAATGTAAACATCCCTTGTAATAGGAATATGGCATAACAGGTCCTCTTTACAGTGAGGGTCAATGGGGTTATGGGGTCAATAAGACTCCACATATCACCTCGAGGCTGGGAATCCTGAAATAAAAAAATTAAAAAAACAATCCTGGCTTCGATCGTAGCAGTGAGTCAGTAGAAGCACCTGAGGGGGGGGCGGGAAGGGGGGGTTGTCCCCTCTCGCCTCCCGTAACAACAATCAAGCAGAGGAACAGCTGCTATGATCATTCTTATGGTGTAGGGAATCGCCGGCTGAAAAAGCTGATATCTGAATGATGCCTGTAGCTGCAGGCATCATTCAGATATCCCCGCACAAAGTCAAGGACGTCATATGATGGGTGGCGGGAGGGAAGTCGTTAAAACGCATTTTTTTTAACACAAAGTTGTCCATTTATACAATAATTCTAACACATAGCATGTACATACCAAAAATGACACCCCAAAATAGATTCTCCTACTCCTCCTGAGTACGGCAATACCACATGTGTGAGACTTCCACAGCCTGGCCACATACAGAGGCCGAGTACAGCTGAGTATGGCTGAGCATGGCAGAGTATGGCCGAGCATGGCTGGGTATGGCAAAGTATGGCTAGGTATCACCGAGTATTGCAGAGTATGGCTGAGTATTGCAGAGTATGGCTGGGTATTGCAGAGTATGGCTGGGTATTGCAGAGTATGGCAGAGTATGGCTGGGTATGGCAGAGTATTGCAGATTATTGTGGGGTATTGCAGGGTATTGCAGGGTATTGCGAGGTATTGCAGAGTATTGCGGGGTATTGCAGGGTATTGCAGAGTATTGCAGGGTATTGCAAGGTATTGTGGGGTATTGCAGAGTATTGCGGGGTATGGCAGGGTATTGCAGTGTATTGCGAGGTATTGCAGAGTATTGCAGGGTATTGCAGGGTTATGCAGAGTATTGAGGGGTATTGCAGGGTATTGCAGAGTATTGACGGGTTTTGCAGGGTATTGCAAAGTATTTTAGGGTATTGTGGGGTATTGCAGAGTATTGCAGGGTATTGCAAGGTATTGCAGAGTATTGCGGGGTATTGCGGGGTATTGCAGGGTATTGCAGAGTATTGCAGGGTATTGCGGGGTATTGCAGAGTATTGCCGGGTATTGCAGGGTATTGCAGGGTATTGCAGAGTATTGCAGGGTATTCAAAGAGGAAGGAAGGGTCTAAGGAAGGCACAAGAAAGTGACTCCCCTAGGCCCAAAGACCGTTACTATGGATATAAATGGACATTCATGGTAGAGTAGTGTTAAAAAATTATTAGTAGTTTATTAGCATACATATATTAAAATTGCAAAAGTAAATTCATCAGATGTACACAAAAATATATATGATCCACCATACACTGAAAGATGTGCTCACCGGGTGCTCATTGCACCCGATATGCACATAAGTCAGGTAAACAAAATTGACAGACAATGACAAACAGATACTCACATATAACAAACAAAAATGCAGGCGCCTAGACTCCCACAGATGCACAATGTCCCTACGGCTAAATGACCAAGGAGAGGGTCTGACCTGGTAATGAAGAGGCATTGTGCATGTGTGGTCCCCCGGGAGGGGAGGGGGGGAAGGGTTTTCTGGATATTGAAAATATGCTAATTAATCCCAACTGGAGGGGCCCCACTGGCTGTGTCACCAATTGCTAGATAGGATCCAAATTGGAGAAATAAAGAATATGAAGTTAATGACCCTAAGATCATTGCATGCGCATGCACCAAGCATATCAAAGAGATCCAGACGAATCCATTTCTGCAGAATGATGGGACATAACCAGCGGAGAAACTCTATAGGGCATATGGGGTGATATGATCACATGAATCTTTGCTGCGGACTCCGCCACATACAAGTCGCAAGGTACAGCTGATTAGCTGGGGATAACTTGGTTGATGAAACAAAAGTCAATCATTAAATCAGCAGGTACTGCTCCAACATGTCAAAGTGTCCCAAAATCAGCTGAAAACAAAGCACAACCACACTGCTAGTAATGCAAGAGGGAGAGCTGAGACTGAAATCAGTAGAGTTAAGTTACCACCTCTTATTTGCAGGGGGTCCGGACAGCTTCTCCTAAGTGTCACTGGTAACTGAGTTACACCGTGGTTAACCCTTTTGTTGGTTGGATAGCTTCTGCTGTGGTTTGCTCCTGTGGGGACATGGTGGATAGCAGTCCATTCCTAATAAAGACCCAGACTACAGCAGCTATTAGTAGCGAGTTGCTTGGCTGTTTTTTTAGGAGAGATGTTATTTCTCCTGTCGGCAGCGTCCCTCAATTCCCATGCCGAGGGGGAGATAGCAGAGTCGGCGTCTGCACAGCGTGATTACGTCGACGCGTTTTGTAACGTCATTGGTTACGTAGCTTCAACTGGACGTAAAGGGGCCCGGCAGGCATCTCTCCCTCTTATTGCTCCAAGATGCCGCCGCCCCTCCTTTCTTGATTTTACCACTCTATTCAGACCGGGATGGGCTATAGCAGAGATCCTGCCAGTGATGTCAAGCCCAGATAAAAGTCCTTTTTGTTTCTGACTTTGAACTATACTTTTTTCCCCTTTTTTTTGTTTTAAAGACAGTTTTTATAATGATGGTGGTCATATTCAAGCAGTTATTCATAGGTGTAGAGAGAAAAGAAGGAAACAGGAAAACAAATAACAATAAACAATAAATAAACATAAAATCCATTTCTATCATACATCTCTGTTAGAGATCCCTAATCCTTCTCAATCGCATCTACCGTTCATATCCTATCTAAGTATTACTACCAAAAAAGGGATTGATATATAAATAGACCACCTAAGGTGCCTAATGTAGTTAAAGATTATATAAGAAAGAACAGTACACACTGGTTAACAGTTCCCGTCATTGTACTACAAAAGGGGAAATGTCAAAGTTGGGACCGGGGTAGGGACATTGTGGCCAAAGGCCAATGATATAATATATAGAGAGTACTGGGGAGCTGGGAACTGTAATTAGTCAAGGATGGAGGTATTTCATGGAGGGAATAGAACCACATAAAAGATGGGCAAAGAAGGGGAATTATAGACTTGAAGGGGAGGGGAGGGGAAGGGGGGGAAGGGAGGAGTTTGGAAGGGAGGGAGGGGGGAGGAAGAGGAGTAGGGGAGGTGGGGGGAGGGGGTTTCTAGTTGGTTGACTTGGGGGGAGAGAGAGAATGGGTTCATTTTAATCCAAGAAGGGTTGCATGCTAAGTTCTGTATTTATCCCTAAGGGTGCGAGGGACTTCAAGGTATATATCCACCATTTTTCTTTTTGGAGTAGGACACGATTGAAGTCACCTCTCCTTGCCGGTAGTTTCAGGACATAAATACCTTTCACCCTCAGTCCCTCGGTTTTACCCTGATGGTAACAGGCAAAGTGTTTCGCCACTGGTCTCTCTTCCTTCTTTTCCTTTTTCTCCACTACCCCCTCCCTTTCCTTCTTAATATCTCTGAGATGCTCCCCTATTCTGGTCCTGAGGGCTCTTTTGGTTTTTCCTATATACATTTTTGGGCACGAACAGGTGATCATATAGATAACTTTAGTGGTGGGACAGTTGATCAAGTCCTTGATCACATATTTTCCCTGTCCCATAGCATCCTTAAAGGTGTCCGTCCTGTCCACAACTGGACATATCTGACACCTCGTGCAAGGGACCATGCCCTTACAACGCGGGTAGTCTGACAGCCAAGTGGGATCCTGATGTCTAGTGAATTCGGAGTGAATAAGTATATCCCCCAGATTTTTATCTCGCCGTGCCACCATCTGGGTCCATCGCCCATGATGTTGGCCAGATTTTTGTTATTTGTGAGGATACCCCAATGTTTTTTAAGGATTCTTTGTACGGATTCCCATTGGGCCCCATATGTGGTGATTAGTCTAACTGGACCCTGTGTAGCGGTTTTCGACTCCATTTCTTCCTTCTTATGATTCATGGAAAGTAAACTTGCTCTACTCCTGGCGGCGGCCTTACGTTTGGCATTGCGGATCTGTCTATGGGAATAACCCCTATTCAGAAACCTCATATACAGGTCCTTGGATTCCCTACGCAGATCGGTAGAATTTGAACAATTTCGTTTAATTCTCATGAATTGTCCTGTAGGGATACCGTTCTTAAGCCAGTGGGGATGATGGTTATCTGCTTGCAGCAGAGTGTTTGCTGCTGTTTCTTTGCGATAAGTGCAGGTGTTAATCCTCCCTTCCTTCAAGCCTATCTTAAGGTCCAAGAAGGATAGTTGGGAACGATCGTAAGTGTACGTGAGACGTATGTTACGCTCGTTGGTGTTAAGCCGGTCGATGAATGTACAGAGTGTATCTACATCACCTGTCCAAATGACCAGCACGTCATCGATGTACCTCAGCCACGTATGCACATGGCTGAGGTACATCGGGCAGTTGAACACCTCTTCTTCCTCCTAACTACCTAAATGGAGGCATGCAAAGGCGGGTGCCCATGCCGCCCCCATAGAGGTGCCCTTGATTTGCTGATAAAATCATGAGGCGAATTGAAAGAAATTGTTATGTATAGCAAAGTCAAGGAGTTCCACTAGGAGCTCATTTTGGGGGCCACATAGGGGGAAATTTTTTTCCAGAGAACTCCTAACTGCTAAGATGCCATATTCGTGGGGGATGGATGTATATAATGATTCAACGTCAATGCTGACCAGCCATGCCTCCCCTTCTACTGAAAGGTCGGCTAGTCTGGCCAGCACATGGCGTGTGTCCTGTACATAGGATCTAAGTTCCCCAACCATTCCCTTAAGAAGCGAGTCCAGATATTTCCCTATTCTATCAAGGGGTCCATGGATTGATGACACAATTGGTCTCCCTGGTGGCTTCTCAAGGGATTTATGCACTTTGGGTATGCAGTAGAAGGTGGGTATATTATAGTCCTCCACGGATAGATATTCAAATTTCTGTTTGGTCAACAGTCCCGCCTCTACTGCATCATCCAATTTGCTGTTGAGGTTACGCACCACCCTGGGGAGAGGATCTCCATCCAATTTCTTATATGTATTAGTATATGTATTAGTATCCCCCAGGAGGCATTTGGCCTCTTTCTCATAATCTATGTCATTCATCAAAACGACATTGCCTCCCTTGTCACTTCTTTTGATTATAATATTCTTGGCTTCCTTCAACTCTTTAAGTGCTTGGCGTTCCATCTGAGTGAGATTATCATGGTCGACGTGTTTCCACGAAATCCCACCCAGATCCACCCAGATCCAACTGGATCATGTCAAGAAACATCCCTAACCATTTGTTTTTATTAAGGGGAGGCATTTTTTTAGATTTTATGTTTAGATCTGCTATTCTTCTTGTTGGGGAATGGCTGCTTCCACCCTCTTCATTCTCCTCTAACAATGAATTGAGGATATCAATTGCATTTTGGTCATCTACATCAGGGCATACTCCCCCCGTTCCTACTGATTGATCCTGTGTATTCAGGGTTCTAAAGAAAATCTTTCTAAGGTATAGTATCACATCCTTATAAACAGTAAATTCGTCCATGCTGCTCGTAGGAGAGAAGGACATACCGCGTTGCAATAGTTGAATATGTCTAATGGCCAAGGGGAATGATGATAAATTAATCACAGTCATATCTGATTTCCCTGTTGGGTCTTCTCTAGTCGGTCCTAACGATTCTGGCTTCTTGTTCGCGAGCCTCCTGTTCTTTGTTTTGATGTTTTCCCTTTCTGTGATCTGCTTTCTTTTGTCCTTAGATGGGTAGGGAGGTTCTCCTGGGAGGGGGTGTGGGATACATTTTTCCCACCCCCTCTTTCTCTAAAAAAGTTACTGTTTTTTGGGTATTGCTTTCATCTACGGAGGGGGGGGGGAGCGGTCCTGTCTATTCCTAGATTGGGACCGAGAGCCCCTTCTGGAGGAGTTGCTCCTTCCTCTCCTGATTGTCAGATCAAAAGCTTGATCACTTTCGAAATCCTGTGTATCCCTCCTATACTTTGATTGTCAGAAACAAAAAGGACTTTTATCTGGGCTTGACATCACTGGCAGGATCTTTGCTATAGCCCATCCCGGTCTGAATAGAGTGGTAAAATCAAGAAAGGAGGGGCGGCGGCATCTTGGAGCAATAAGAGGGAGAGATGCCTGCCGGGCCTCTTTACGTCCAGTTGAAGCTACGTAACCAATGACGTTGCGAAGCGCGTCAACGTACTCACGCTGTGCAGACGCCGACTCTGCTATCTCCCCCTCGGCATTGGAATTGAGGGACGCTGTCGACAGGAGAAATAACATCTCTCCTAAAGAAACCGCCAAGCAACTCACTACTAATAGCTGCTGTAGTCTGGGTCTTTATTAGGAATGGACTGCTATCCACCACGTCCCCACAGGAGCAAACCACAGCAGAAGCTATCCAACCAAGAAACGGGTTAACCATGGTGTAACTCAGCTACCAGTGACACTTAGGAGAAGCTGTCCGGACCCCCTGCAAATAAGAGGTGGTAACGTAACTCTACTGATTTCAGTCTCAGCTCTCCCTCTTGCATTACTAGCAGTGTGGTTGTGCTTTGTTTTCAGCTGATTTTGGGACACTTTGAAATGTTGGAGCAGTACCTGCTGATTTAATGATTGACTTTTGTTTCATCAACCAAGTTATCCCTAGCTAATCAGCTGTACCTTGCGACTTGTATGTGGCGGAGTCCGCAGCAAAGATTCATGTGATCATATCACCCCATATGCCCTATAGAGTTTCTCCGCTGGTTATGTCCCATCATTCTGCAGAAATGGATTTGTCTGGATCTCTTTGATATGCTTGGTGCATGCGCATGCAATGATCTTAGGTCCATTAACTTCATATTCTTTATTTCTCCAATTTGGATCCTATCTAGCAACTGGTGACACAGCCAGTGGGGCCCCTCCAGTTGGGATTAATTAGCATATTTTCAATATCCAGAAAACCCTTTCCCCCCCCGGGGGACCACACATGCACAATGCCTCTTCATTACCAGGTCAGACCCTCTCCTTGGTCATTTTGATGTGGCGATTAGCCGTAGGGACATTGTGCATCTGTGGGAGTCTAGGTGCCTGCATTTTTGTTTGTTATATGTGAGTATCTGTTTGTCATTGTCTGTCACTTTTGTTTATCTGACTTATGTGCATATCGGGTGCAATGAGCACCCGGTGAGCACATCTTTCAGTGTATGGTGGATCATATATATTTTTGTGTACATCTGATGAATTTACTTTTGCAATTTTAATATATGTATGCTAATAAACTACTAATAATTTTTTAACATTACTCTCCCATGAATGTCCATTTATATCCATAGTAACTGTCTTTGGGCCTAGGGGAGTCACTTTCTTGTGCCTTCCTTAGACCCTTCCTTCCTATTTGAATATATTTGTTTTAGTTACGGATATGACCTCCTAATTAGAGGTGAGACACTGGGTAAGAGTTACATTGTGCTGACTAGGCATTTATTTTCCAGGTGGTTCCTCTCTTCTTCCTTTTTTCCTTATTGCAGGGTATTGCAGAGTATTGCCGGGTATTGCAGAGTATTGCAGAATATTGCAGGGTATTGCAGGGTATTGCAGAGTATTGCAGAGTATTGCAGGGCATTGCAGGGTATTGCAGAGCATTGCAGGGTATTGCAAAGTATTGCAGGGTATTGCAGTATTTCAGGGTATTGCTGAGCATGGGAGGGATGGCTGAGCATGGATGGATGGATGGATGTGAATGTATTTGTCACTGAGCAGCGCTGTGGGCACTACAGATCCTGCCCACAGCGCTGCTGCCATCTGATCCCTTCCCCTTGGTACCAATCGGCACACAGAGGGGAGAGAGGAACCGGTGTCATGACATGACGCCGGTTTGTTTACATCATTTGACGGAGCGATCACATGGTAAACGGCCGCGACTAGCGGCCGTTTACCCCGATCCATGATGCTCCAGGTCATGGATGTTCTTGGGTGCATGCCCCAGGGGGTGCGTGAGAGAAGGATTCTGGGAGGATGTCACTGTACGCCCTCCCAGAGTTATCCAACTGCCCTGCAGCTGTCATTTGGCTATGGGTCGGTTGGTAACTGGTTAAATTATAAAAGGCCAAAAAGGGCGGGTTCACTTTCATTCAACCCGGATAAGCTAAACTGGAGGGTTAAAAACCTTCTTTCACATCAGAGACAGCTCCAGGAAGAGAGTACAATGTTGCTATTCAAAGGAAAAACAAATAGATCATAGTGCTCTCCATAAACATTTTAAAACCACATCATTTTTTAACTGCTTGCCGATCAGCCGCCGTCATTATACAGTGGCAGGTCAGCACGATCCCGCAAACCATCGTAGCTGTACGTCGGTCCCTTTAAGTGAAATAGCAGGTGCCTGCATGCACCCGCTGCACTGCGGGGGTGCCGATGCGAGTGGCCGGCAGTTGCAATGACCGCCGGCCATGTGCGATCATGGGCACAAGAGCCAGAACAGGGACGTGTGTGTAAACACACAAATCCCTGTTCTGTGAGGAGTGGAGAGACAGATTGTGAGTTCCTACCAGCTAGGAACAATGATCTGTCATTTCCTCCAGTCACTCCCATCCCCCTACAGTTAGAACACACACTAGAGAACACTAGAGAACACAGTTAACCCCTTGATTCCCCCCTAGTGTTAACCCCTTCCCTGCCAGTGACATTTACACAGTAATCAGTGCATTTTTATACCACTGATCGCTGTATAATTGTCAATGGTCCCAAAAATGTGTTAAAAGTGTCCGATCTGTCCGCCATAATGTCGCAGTCCCGATAAAAATCTCTGATCCCCGCCATTACTAGTAATAAAAACAAATTAATAAAAATGCCATAAATCTTTCCCCTATTTTGTAGACACTATAACTTTTGCACAAACCAATCAATATACGCTTATTGCGATTTTTATTACCAAAAATATGTAGAAAAATACATATCGGCCTAAACTGAGGAAAAAAATTAGTTTTTTTAAAAAAAGATTGGGGATATTTATTATAGCAAAAAGTACAAAATATTGTGTTTTTTTCAAAATTGACGCTCTTTTTTTGTTGATCAAATACCACCAAAAGAAAGCTATATTTGTGGGAAAAAAAGGACATCAATTTTGTTTGGGTACAGCGTCTCGTGACCTCGCAATTGTCAGTTAAAGCGACGCAGTGTCGTATCGCAAAAAATGGCCTGGTCATTGAGCAGCCAAATCTTCCGGGGCTGAAGTGGTTAAAAATAAAATCACATATAAATAAATCCATTCTACAAAGACTCCAATGAGTAGTGTTGGGCAAACCATTCGGCAAGAGCATACATTTGGGTCGAACATTGGCTGTTCGATTTGTTCGGCCCCTAGATCCCCCCCCCACATGTATATGAGTATGGGGTACATACCTCTACCCATTCACCAAAAAAGTGTCAAAAAGCAATAAAAACACAGAGACGGTTTTTGACAACTCCTTTATTAAAAAAATAAAAAATAAAAAAACAATCTCTCTTGATGTAGATCCATCATCAATCACAACGCCGCCACACCGTCGGATCCGAAAAAGAACAAAAAATTAAAAAACGCTCCACCTGCCATGAAGGAAAACCACTGAATGGCTGGCTTGCCATTTGACAGTTCTTATACAGGTAAGGGTAGGGCTACCTGGTGCCCTTACCAGGTGGCACCGCCAATCTTGTGACATCATGGAGCGCTGCATGCTGGGTCGGTGATGTCACAAGGGGGGCAGTGCCATCAAGTGATATTGCCAGGTGGCCCTGCCCTTACCTATACCTCTAGAGATGCCCACTTTACAGGAAGATTAAGGGAACCCCCAGGCACTATATTTAAAGGAATTTTTCATTTTTATTGTTGAACTTTAATCATCATTAAAATCACTGCTCTTTTAAAAACAATTGTTTAAAAAAAATTGCATTGATACTTTTTAAAATGTCTTTACACCATGGGAATGAAGGATCCCACAATCACCCATGCTACAGCATGAGCCCATATGGGGTACATGGGGATAATAATTCACACACTTTATCTTACCTTCAACACCTGTTATAGTTCTATTACTCTCACCACGATTGAAGAACGAATATTGCTATGTAATTCTCTCAACTGTATGTAATCAGAATGTGATTTTTGTCAATGACTGTTCACTCTTTCACTTAAATCTTCAATAAAAATTATTGAAACAAAAAAAAATTGCATTGATACATGTCCCCCAGGGTAGTACCCAGATCCCCATACCCCTTTTATGGCCAATTTCTCGCATATAAGACTTCAAAATGGGGACATTTGATTTTTCCTGTTCAGCTCCCATAGATTTTAATGGGATTTGCACTTTGAGTCAGAACTTTTCCCCTCTTCAGGAGTTCTCCTTGTGAACTGAACAGGGGGGCATTCAGCCCATCTCTAGTGATAGTGATACCACAACAGCATGTTTGTGATGGTGAACTGACCAAATTGAGGCTGCATTGGGCATTGGGCTGAACCCAAACCTCATCTCTATCATCCCTATCTAATTTAAGAGACCAGTGCCATTAAGCCCTACACTAATCTGTCTTTATGTACTGTACTTTATTAACAGGAAGTTTTATGCTTTCCCTATCACGGCTAAAGTGCATATACGTCTCAGTATGGCTACTGGTAACCCACCCTTTTATAGCGAGAGGGTTAGTGTATCCAAAAGTCCTCCTATAGGCTCTTCCAAGCCATCTGACCTAAGTTCAAAAGCCAGGAATTGCATTGGTTACTTACTTCTTATGGTAGGGAAATAGCACATTCGTTTGTGGGGTCCCCTAACAGAAAATGGTCAGGGTCCATCTTAATCCCTCCCAAAAGCCAACTCACTACTTGCATTAGGGCTAAGGGCTTTAAGATGAATACTGAGGCTGGATGTTCTGATGTTTTGAGGAAACTACAATATGTACAGCAACCTGATGGCCCCTTCCACCAACCATGATCTACCTGCATTGCATAGAGTAGCACAGAGATTAGTGATCATCATGTCACTAAATATTGACATGCAATATAAGCAAACATTTATTTAGAAATGTCATTGCCATTTTGATGAAGGGAGGAAGGGGGAACCAGGGAGGGCAAAATATAAACAGAATGAACTTTAAATACGGTCGGCCACAGATGGGCAATTGTTCTGAAGATGTAAAGGAGAATAATTTAATATTTGTGACAGACCTAGCCGGGACAGAGGCTTTTGGAGAGAACTGAATGCAAGCCTCTTGCCTTTTGATTATGGGCCCTGGATTTTCAAGGGAACAATACTCTTTGCGAGGTGAATGAGAAATTCAGTCTGATCTGTACTAATTGGACTCAATCTTGTATAAAAGGAATATATTGTATGTTGTCTCATTCTGTTGTGGACTCTTTGCTGTGATAATTTGGGATGTGTATCTCTATGGGGGGAGGGGGGATTCCTCCAGCAGCCCCCTGCTAAGACTGTTTACTGAGGAGAAGTTTGAACACACCTGACTTGTGTGTCCATTGTCTTTGAACAGTTTAACCCGCCCTCTTTTCCAAGGGTGGGGGGGAAGAGTCTTTGAGTTATTTTATCTGTTGTGTCCATGTGTGAAAATAAAAACAGTCCATGTTAGCATCTAAGCAAGTCTCTCCTTGTTTTGTGCTTTGTGAGCGGTTGGAATATCTGATATCTATATCCAGACTGGGAGGAAGTGGTATACTGACGGAAGCACTCAAGCGGAGTGAAGGACGTTCCGTGACATTGGTGGCAAACAGTGGGACGCTTCCTACAGTCTGGGACATCCAAACTTCCACCTGGATCCAAGATCAGGATAGCAGACTTTGGTCACCCCAGCGGAGATATGGACCTGGCATCAGAATTCCTGGGTCTGCTGCAGATCGTCCTTTCAGCATACTCCAGGACTGTGTCTGAGGATGAATACCTGGAGCTTAGGCAGCAAATTCGGCTGGAGCTCTGGATTGGAGCCCTCCAGCTCGCTGGTATAAAACCGGGCAAGTGCTTTCCGACCCAAGAGTAACGAGTCAGTGACCAACGGCATTGCGGATGGCATTCCTAAGAGAGCAGCCCCAGGAGCAATGGGTGACTGAGTTGGACAGGCTGGTCCAGCAGGAGGTAGAGCTGGACAATCATTATCGGGCTCTGCAATGGCATGCAGAGCAGGAATATTTAGGGGAGACAACAGAATGTTCAAAGTCTGCCCAGCACCAACAGTGGCTTTGGCCTTCTTGAAAGAAGAGGTAGTCGGCCTTTCTCCCGCAACACTGACAGGGACATGTGATTTTCTGCCAGCAGCATCTATGGAGTTACAACAAACTTCTCCAGCTGAAGATTTGGTAACTGAAGATAGGGTCCAAGACCTCTGTCCCACACTTTTAGCAATTCCAGAGACTGGGGATTTAATAGACGTTTCTGTAGAGGAGGAACCACCTAGCAAACCCCCAGCAGAAGTGCTGGCAACCGGACAGAGGGTCCAAGACCTCTGCCCCACACCTGCAGCAATTCTAGAGGCCCAGGGTGAGGAGGTGGCAGTCTATCGTGAGCTGCAGATCAGGATCCAAGGAGAGAATGCAGTCGTCACCTCACAACTGCAGCTTGATTTGGTGTCGGTGGATAGGCCTGTGGTCTCCACTAACAGAAAACCAGAAGTGCTGGCAACCGGGCAGAGTGCTACCAACCTCTGCCCAGCACCGGCAACAACTGCGGAGTTCCAGGGAGCTGGGGCTTTCGGCCTCTCTCCCCAACAGTTAGCTGGAGCAGATGATGTAGGGAAGCTCCTACACCTAGCTGAACTGCTAGCAATGGAACAGAGCACTGCTGGCCTCTGCCCTCCACTAACAAAAGATGGATTTCCTGTAAAAGTGGATGGGACTTCAGTCTCCATCTGTCTACCCCAGGGATGCTGGGTAGTCTGCCCAGATCCCCAACAGCATGACGGAGTGAGCCCAGTCACCCTGTCTTCTCTCCAGCTGCTGAATGGACTCCAGGGAGAAGGGCCACTCCAGGCTTGTCCCCAGTGGCGCTCATGTTCTCTGAGAGAGGCAAAGGTTGGCTGGGTGAGTAATGCTTTGTTTGGAACAATTTGTTTGGGGTACTGTGTGGGTACAGGCAGTAGACGACTGGAACTATGGACTAACTTCGGAGTCAACCCGTCTGGGGTCTCCTCCTGTGTTAGTCTACTGCCAAAAGCGGAGAAATGTGACAGACCTAGCTGGGACAGAGGCTTTTGGAGAGGACTGAATGCAAGCCTCTTGCCTTTTGATTATGGGCCCTGGATTTTCAAGGGAAAAATACTCTTTGGGAGGTGAATGAGAAATCCAGTCTGATCTGTAGTCTCTGAGTTATTTTATCTGTTGTGTCCATGTGTGAAAATAAAAACAGTCCATGTTAGCATCTAAGCAAGTCTCGCCTTGTTTTGTGCTTTGTGAGCGTTTGGAATATCTGATATCTATATCCAGACTGGGAGGAAGTGGTATACTGACTGAAGCACTCAAGCGGAGGGAGGGACGTTCCGTGACAAATATTCTTTTAATTATCAAAGAATATGCAACAATTACAATATATACTGTATAAATTGATGAACAACTAACGATGGTCTGTTAGGGTTTCAGAAAAATACAGTGCTGAACTGTACATACATACAAAAATACAGTGCTGAGCAAATGTATTCAGGTACTGAGATTTACATAGCACTGTTTGGCAGGGCAGAAGACCTGGTTTCTTCCTTCTGAAGTAAAGTAACATTTACAAATCCTACCCCTCCCCTTGCCTGTGACTTCACAGTAAAAGGAGATACAACAGACTGATGAGCTCATCCCTCTGTCACTGTGCTCTCTCCCCCTATCAGCAACATACCCCTTGCATTGCAGCACAACTGTTTGGCTCCTTGTGCTGCTTCTCTCAGTCTGAGCTCTCCTGTATAATGAGTGTAAGCCCGGTATCAAGTCAAATGTAAGTACTTTATCTGATTTCATCATAAAAATATCTGTATTGATGGATTAATGAATAAAGAGCTGCATTAATCTATGTTTTGTCATCTGGAGATTAACTTTAATGTACAGAATAAAGGAGGTGGAACTAATAATATATAGGTCACTACAGAGACAGGAAAGGAGGTGATTGGGTTTTAAAAAGTGGTCCCACAATAAAATTTATAAAGCACCGCAACCTTGAATCATTTACTGCTTGCTTCCATAAGATCACATTATTCATAAAATTATCCTGCCACCCTTCTTCCATTATGAAAAGGAGGAGAGGACTTTCAGATGTAAACAGTAGTAGTGTTTACAATTATGATTAGAGTAATTGGCTATCACAGTGATCACATGGCACAGATACATTTTGACTGTGATCTGCGCCACGTGCATGCTCCAGTGAGCACCACTTTAAATGGGAGTCCAGAATACAGTGTCTACCCTATCACTATTTTAAAATATATGGCAGTAGATAAGTTATTAATAAGTGGCAAAATATTATTTATATAATCAGGGCTTTTTTTCTCAGAAAATAGGTTCAGGAACTCAATAGGAGATGACCCCCCCAAAACCCTCCTCCCCCCACACACCCCCTCTGAACAGCATCAAATAGTGGGTGTGGTCAAATTTTGTCGACAGTTCAAGGGTCTTATACATGGAGTGCATTGAGTACAGATTGCAGAGTTCTGGCGGGGGGTGTTACAGAGTGCAATGTTTAGAGATGCGCTACTTGAAGAGTTCAGGGGTGCTATATACATAGTGCAGAATTCAGAGGTGCACTAAACACAGAGTGCAGAGTTCACCCTTCTTCCACAGCTGCTTACCTCTGCATCCCCCATCCACATCTCACTTTCACCCCTCTTCAGCTAAGACCTTTGTATGCAACTCCCCTTCCACTGCCCTCATCTTCTTCCTCCCTCCCTAAAAGTTCCACCATCTTCCACAAGTCTTACTTGTGTTGCTCTATTACACTGAAGCACCCAGCCTGCTCTAGAACCTCCCTGCACACTGTAGGTGGCTCTGCCTCCTCACTTCAAGAGAGATAATCCAGTGGGGGTGTCAGGATCTGCACTGCACCCTGGGCACTGCATCTCCCTTGTCCCCATCCTGCACTCAGTGGGAGCTGCTTAGGAGATCAGATCTGTGGGAGACAAGCTGTCACTTGTAAACACAGAAGCCAGACTTCTGTGTTTGCAAGTGATAGTGCTGAGCAGGGAGCAGAGGGCCTGAGCCAAAGGTGGTGGAACTGAGTTCCACCGAGTTCCAGCTGAAAAAAAGCCCTGATTATAATGCAGGAGTTATATAACGCCAACAGTTTGTACAGCACTTTACAACATGAGGGCAGACAGTACAGTTACAATACAATTTAATACAGGATGAATCAGAGAGCCCTGTCTAGAGCTTACAATATAAGAGGGAGGGTCAAATGATACAAAGGGTAACAACTGTGTAGGATGAGCTGATGGAGAAAAAAAAAGTACAGTTGTTAGGTGGAGGCAGGATAAGCTTCTCTGAAGAGAAAGATTTTCAGGGATCATCTAAATTTAAACAGGAGACATATTCAGGAGGACATAGTCAGACATATTGGGGTAGGGAGTTCCATAGGATGGTAGAAGCTTAGTAAAAATCCTGGATGTGAGCATGGGAGGTGGTGCCAAGGGAGCTAGAGAGCAGGAGGTAGTGGTAGGAAGGAAGAGAATGATTTGGTTGGTATTCTGAGACTAGGTTAGTAGCTGGGGCCCAAGTTGGGGATGGTAGAGGGGTCAGTGGAGCAGTTTGCACAAATGAGTAGCAGACACCTCATGGATTGTAAGATGGATGAGTCTAGCAGCAGCATTCATGATGGACTGAAGAGGGGATAGCCTATGCAAAGGTATGCCAATGAGGAGGGAGTAGTATGCAATATTTGAGTCGAGAGATGGCCAGGGAGTGAATTAGGAGCTTTGTGGTGTCATCGGTTAGGAAGGGGCATATTTTGGAGGTGTTGTGTAGGTTGAGGTGGCAAGCTTTGGACAGTGATTGGATGTGGGGCCAAAAGGATAGTTCAGAGTCCAGGATTATACGTAGCACCTTAGCATGTGGGGCAGGTTGATAGTTGCGGCATCGATCTTAACAGAGAAGTCAGATGAAGAGGCCGGTGGGGGAAGAAATATTATAAGCTCAGTTTTGGATAGATTGAGTTTGAGGAAATGGTGTGACATTCAGGCTGATATGTCTGTTAGTAAATTAGTGATGTATGAAAAGACTGATGGAGAAGAGACCAAGGGAGGAGGTGTAGAAAATACATTTAAAACTCATCCTAAACACATCTTATATTGAGTAGCATACACATGAAGGTGTTTTATAAAACAGCATCAGTCTTGTTCTGATCTTGACCTTCAGGGAGAGTAAACCCAAGTTTGCATGAGGCAAAATTTCCATTTATCCTTAGGAAGAGACCATCCTCACATGGAGAGACAATTTATCATTGGAACACAGCTTTGTTATTTTCCAAATACACCAGAGTGCACTAATATATTTTAGGCTTCTATGAATAACCAATTAGTGATTGCATACCTGGTACTTAACCCCCAAATTCTTTCCCTCTCGTTGATCACAAATATCACGCCAAGCCGTGGACAAGCTAGGTAGAATATTTTGGCACTAGAATGTTTCAGAAGCCTTGTCTTATTTTCAGTAAATTTACAGTTCTTTTTTAGAATTGATTCAAGAGCCATAAAATGTGTTTTATTCTTTAAATTTTAATGGGAAATTTAATGGAAGATTGTGTCAAAAGTGACAGGAAAATTATGGCTTTCTTGTTGATGACTCACAATGACATTTTTATATGTAGAAAAAAAGGCAGTTAATTTCCATCTATTTGCATCAGCACAACAAGTGGCTGCAAATACTTAAAATAGAAAGAAATGTATGTCACTATATTAAAGTAACTCCTTAAGCACCAGAGAAATGTACTAGACATTGAACAATGTTACACACCTCACCATTATACCAGTACGAATGTTGAACAAAGTAATCTTTCCTTAAAATCAGGAATCTAACTGAATCAAACAAAACAACCAAATATGTAGCAAGGAGTTTTTAGGGCACTAACAAAAACATTGTGGTAACGGTAAGTATAAAGTACCAATTATTTTATGACAGAATAAAAACAACATGTATAAAAGCCATAATATGCACTTTTTGGACATACTACATATTGATATAAATTACATATCAAATATGAAATGGTTCTTATAAAATGATGAACAAGTTCACATGTAAAATTCAACACATTTTGAACAATAATTTTCTTCAGGAGTACATGTGACCAATGTCTCTATGCTGTTACCATTATTTTCAATCCTTAAAGTGCAATCTATAAAACAGATATTGTTATCACCTCCATGGTACCTGCCACCAACTATCTTCAAGCTATATATTCTATGGATGGACCTCATATAGTTGAACATAAGGAGGGAGTCAGTCAATGAGAGAGGATAAAACACTGGTGTGCGGTGGTGAGCAGTTTGCAGCAGATGTAGGACACATGTTGGGCACATTTTTTTTAAGCTTTTTAGAAAACATAGGGAAGGGTTATCACCCCTGTGATATTTGTTTTGCTGTCTGTGCTTCTGTTCAGAAGATTTCACCTCACTTTCTGTCCCGATGACAAATGTTTTTTGAAAATTTGGGGTTTTTAGTGAAACAAGGATTGGTAATAAAGCATCAGTGTATTGAATATAATAATTGGAGGATATCTTAATTCATCTCTATACACACCAATGGCAAATGTTTTTTGAAAATTTGAGGTTTTTAGTGAAACAAGGATTGGTGATAAAGCATCAGTGTATTGAATATAATCATTGGAGGATATCTTAATTCATCTTTATACACATCAGCAATAGATCCTCGCTCATTGATTGACTCCCCCTTTATGCTCAACTGTATGAAGTCCATCCACCATCCACAGTATCTATATCTTGACTTTGGTTGGTGACTTGTTTGACTTCCTTTGTATTTGTTCTGAAGTGGCTATGATTTTTGGGGGCTCAGATTGGTACCTTGGAGGTAATAACAACAATAACTGTTTTATTTATTGCAGTTTAAGGATTGAAAGTAATGGTAACAACATAAAGACACAGGTCATGTGTGCTTTTTTAGAAGATGGATGTTCAAAATGCATTGGTTTTTCTATGTGAACCTGTTCATCATTTGATAAGAACAATTTCATATTTGATATGTAATTTATATCAACATGTAGTATGTCCAAAAAGTGAATATTATGGCTTTGAAGCATGTTGTTTTTATGCTATATCATAAAATAAATGGTACTTTTTAAATATATCTACTTACTGTTACCACAGTGTTTTTTTTAGTGCCCTAAAAAGTACTTGCTACAAAATTGGTTGTTTTGTTTAAGAGTTAGATAGAATAGAATGTAGCCGCATGAGTATATAAGCTTACTTTATTGGTCCTATAATCTGACAGGCAAAGCTACAGGACCTATCAGTCCTATTAAGTGCTGTCATCTTAAAAAAACAAATACAAAAAACACAGAAGCTGACTAATAAAGAAAATATGGCATGAATTAGCAAAAAACTATATTGTATGCTTTCCCATTATTAAACAGTCAATCCATATAAAAAAATTTATTTTAGTTATACCTGGAGCTTTATGGGCTGATTTATCCTCTGTTTCTGTGTATTTGTCCCACAAAATACTCACAAACTAATGTATCACAATTGAGTTTCACAAATATACATAACCCTAAAAGATCATAAAAAAACAGACTATGGACAGAGCTAACATTTTGTCTAAGTCTACCTTATGTACTACGCCATGCATAGCGTACACTGGTTAGCAGTATGTGTCATAGTATTGATTCAATTGCTGGCCAAAATTAGGAAAAAATGTCCAATGTTTGTGGTCAACAGAAGGAAAAATGGCTGGCATTAGTAGTCAGTAGGGATGAGCCGAACACCCCCTGGTTCGGTTAGCACCAGAACCTGCAAACGGACCAAAAACGTTCGCACGAACGTTAGAACCCCATTGAAGTCTATGGGACTCGAACGTTCTAAATCAAAAGTGCTAATTTTAAAGGCTAATTTGCATGGTATTGTCCTAAAAAGGGTTTGGGGACCCGGGTCCTGCCCCAGGGGACATGTATCAATGCAAAAAAAAGTTTTAAAAATGGCCGTTTTTCCGGGAGCAGTGATTTTAATGATGCTTAAAGTGAAAAAAAAGTGAAATATTCCTTTAAATATTGTACCTAGGGGTAGTCTATGGTATGCCTGTAAAGTGGAGCGTGTGTTTCGTGCTTGGAACAGTCCCTGCACAAAATGATATTTTTAAAGGAATAAAAGTCATTTAAAACTGCTTACGGCTTTAATGTAATGTCGGGTCCCGGTAATATGGATGAAAATCAATGAGACAAATGGCATGGGTACCCCCCAGTCCATTACCAGGCCCTTTGGGTCTTATATGGATATTAAGGGGAACCCAGCACCTGAATTAAAAAAAGGAAAGGCGTGGGGCCCCAGGCCCTCTGAACAGCAGTATACAGGCAGTAAGACAGGGACTGTAGGTTTGTTGTTAAGTAGAATCTGTTTGTAATTTTGAACTGGTACATTTTTAAAGTGCTTAGCTCCAGCCAAAAAATCTACTTTAAGCTTTCTGGAAAACATAGGGAAGGGTTATCACCCCTGTGACATTTGTTTTGATGTCTGTGCTCCTCTTCAGAAGATTTCACCTCACTTTCTGTCCCAATGACAAATGTTTTTTGAAAATTTGGGGTTTTTAGTGAAACAAGGATTGGTGATAAAGCATCAGTGGAAAGGAGCAACGCTTTCCCCATATTAACTCTTACAGGAGAGAATTTCCCTTCCTAGGGGTAGATTTCATCTCACTTCCTGTTGTCTCCTTCCGTTTGCAAGTAGGAGTCATTTGTTAGTTGGATGTTTGAAAGTAGGGGCCTGCCCTATATACTCTGCAGAAATCGGGGCCCTAGGTGTTGCAACAACATTGTAAGCCCTCACAGGGCACTGCTGTGAAATATTAGATCAAGAATTGTAATTACATGCCCCTGTTGAACAGGGTCAGAAAAATTGGGCCTTTGGTGGTGGTGCTAGTGCCACAACACTGTAAGTCCTTACAATTACTCTTGGTGGGCGCAGAAATGGGCCCTGCTGTGAAATATTAGGTCAAGAATTGTAATTGCATGCACCTGTTGAACAGGGGCAGAAAAATTGGGCCTTTGGTGGTGGTGGTGCTGGTGCCACAACACTGTAAGTTCTCACAGTTACACTTGGTGGGCGCTGGAATGGGCCCTGCTGTGAAATATTAGATCAAGAATTGTAACTTCATGCACCTGTTGAACAGGGGCAGAAAAATTGGGCCTTTGGTGGTGGTGGTGCTGGTGCCACAACACTGTAAGTCCTCACAGTTACTCTTGGTGGGCGCTGAAACGGGCCCTGCTGTGAAATATTAGATCAAGAATTGTAATTGCATGCACCTGTTGAACAGGGGCAGAAAAATTGGGCCTTTGGTGGTGGTGGTGCTGGTGCCACAACACTGTAAGTCCTCACAGTTACTCTTGGTGGGTGCAGAAACGGGCCCTGCTGTGAAATATTAGATCAAGAATTGTAATTACATGTCCCTTTTGAACAGGGGCTGAAAAATTGGGCCTTAGGCACTGGTGCCACAACACTGCAACCCCTCACAGATACTCTAGTTGGAGTGCAGGAACGAGCCCTGCTGCAAAGTATTGCATCAAAAATTGTAATTACACACCCCTGTTAAACAGGGGCTGAAAAATTGGGCCTTAGGCACTGGTGCTGGTGCCACAACACTGCAACCCCTCACAGATACTCTAGTTGGAGCGCAGGAATGAGCCCTACTGCAAAGTATTGCATCAAAAATAACCAACCAAAGCAACCAAAAATATTCTTACAAGCTATCAGCATGATCATTAAGGAGGAAGAGGATAGCCACTCAGCATAACAGGATAGTCACTCAGCATCTGCATAGGGAGTCTTGAAGGGATCTGACATTAAAAAATCTGACATTTCAAAAAAATTATTCGGTTACATCAGCATCAGGTGCTTGGTATCTGGTGGTAATCCAAGATTGATTCATTTTTATGAAGGTCAGTCGATCGATTGAGTCGGTGAACAGGCGCCCCCTGTGATCGGTTGCAAAGCCTCCAGCAGCACTGAATGTGCGTTCCGAAAGAACGCTGGATGCAGGACAGGTCAGTAGCTCAATTGCATACTGTGCAAGCTCTGGCCAGTGATCCATCCTCAAGATCCAGTAACCCAGAGGATTTTCAGTGGGAAAGGTGTCCTGCACCATGTAAAACAGATGCTGGCAATGGTTGCTGGAACCGATCATACCTTGGGGCTGCGGACTAAAAAATTGTCTGAAAGCATCGGTCAGACAGCCACCTTCTCCACCGCTCCTTCTTTGACTGACCGAAGCCTCAGCAACACAGGAACAGGAACAGGAGTTTGTAACCTCCCAGTCTCTGGGAACGCGTTGCACAGACCTTTCTGTAAGGCCTGCCGAAGATGTTTCATCTTCTGCTCCCTCTGCTATGGCAAGATAAGGTCCACAACCTTACCCTTGTAACGTGGATCAAGGAGGGTTGCCAGCCAGTATTATTCCTGCTCCTTGATACCACGAATACGAGGATCCTTCTGCAGGCTTTGCAGGATCAGGGAGGCCATGCAGCGTAGGTTTGCTGAGGCATTTGGTCCGGAGTCCTCTGGGTCACTGAGGACGACATGATCCACAGCCACCTCCTCCCAGCCACGTACAAGTCCATGTGTTTCTTGGGACTGTAAATGATCCCTTAAAGACTGCTGCTGATGCTGAGTGCCAGGCTCCACCTCCATACTGACACAATCTTCCTCCTCCTCGTTCTCTTCTTGTGTGATCGGTGGGCATGCAGGAACACTGTCTGGATAAAGGGGGCCTTGAGAGCTAAGGAAGTCCTCCTCTTCCTGCCTCTGTTCTGCCTCAAGTGGCCTGTCCATTATTCCACGCAGCGTGTGCTCCAACAGGTGGACAAGGGGGACAGTGTCACTGATGCATGCACTGTCACTGTTTACCATCCTTGTGGCCTCCTCAAATGGTGACAGGACAGTGCATGCATCCCTGATCATGGCCCACTGGTGTGGGGAAAAAAAAACAAGCTCCCCTGACCCTGTCCTGGTGCCATAGTCACACAAGTACTCATTGATGGCCCTCTGCTGCATGTGCAGCCGCTGCAGCATGGCCAACATTGAGTTCCACCTGGTGGGCATGTCACAGATTAGGCAGTTTTTGGGCAGGTTAAGTTCCTTTTGGAGGTCTGCCAGCCGAGCACTGGCATTATATGACCGGCGGAAATGCACACAGACTTTCCTGGCCTGCCTCAGAACATCCTGTAAGCCCGGGTACCTGCCCCAGAACCGCTGTACCACCAATTTAAGGATGTGAGCCAAACAGGGCACATGGGTCAGTTGTCCCTGTCGGAGGGCGGAGAGGAGGTTGGTGCCATTGTCGCAAACCACCATTCCTGCCTTAAGTTGGCATGGTGTCAACCATCTCTGAACCTGCCACTGCAGAGCTGACAGAACCTCTGTCCCAGTGTGGCTCCTGTCCCCCAAGCAAACCAGCTCAAGCACCGCATGGCATCTTTTGGCCTGCATACTTGCGTAGCCCCTTGAACGCCTACGGAGCACCACTGGTTCCAAGGACAAAGCACAGGAAGAGGCCATGGAGGAAGAAGAAGAGGAGGGGGTGGAGGAGAGAGGTGTGTCAGAATCATTAGTAGTGGCATTTTGGAGGCGTGGTGGTGGAACAACCTCCAACACTACTGCACCTTGTCCTGCATCCTTCCCAGCTGCCAGCAGAGTCACCCAATGCACGGTGAAACTTAGGTAACGTCCCTGTCCATGCCTGCTGGACCATGAGTCAGCGGTAATATGCACCTTACCGCTGACCGCCCTGTCCAGCGAGGCATGGACATTGCCTTCCACATGCCGGTAGAGAGCCGGAATCGCCTTTCATGATAAAAAGTGGCATTTGGGTACCTGCCACTGAGGAACCGCACATTCCACAAACTGATGGAAGGGGGCAGAGCCTACCAACTGAAAAGATAGCAGTTGAAGTGCTAGCAATTTTGCCAAGCTAGCATTCAACCGCTGGGCATGTGGATGGCTGGGAGCGAACTTCTTTCAGCGGTGCAGCAGCTGGGGCAGGGAAATCTGCCTGGTACAATCTGACGTTGGTGTACCGAAAGCAGATTGCCCACAAGTACCTGGCTGTGACACACCTAATTCTACACCTTCATTCACCTCAGTGCAGGTCTCAGAGAGGACTGAAGGTATAGTGGGGTTGGAGATCTCAGCTGATGAGGAGCAAGGAGAGGTCCTCTTTGTTCTTTGGTGTGGGTCTTTTAGATACGCTTGCCAACGAACTACATGGCAGGTCAACATATGTCTGGTCAAGCATGTGGTACCCAAGCGGGAGATGTTTTGGTCACGCGAGATACGCTTGAGACATATGTTGCAAATAGCAGCAGTGCAATTGGATGCACTCATCTCAAAAAAGGCCCACACCAAAGAACTTTTGGAATAACGCGCAGAGACAGCAGTGCCCTGCACATGCGGAGCTTTGCGGTGCGATGCAGTCAGTGTGCTGCCCTTAGGCTGGCCCCTGGAGGGCATCCTACCTCGTTTGTGATGTGCCTCCTCCTCTCTCCTATCAGACACCCATGTTGAGTCAGTGACCTCATCATCCTTTCCCTCCTCATCACTGGAGCAAACCTGGCAGTATGCTGCAGCAGGGGGAACATGACTGCCAGATTGCTGTCCTTCTTGGGCACCCCCTCTGTTCGTGCTCACGTTACTGCCTTCATCTAGCTCAGTATCATCATCAGAGCCTTCAAAACGCTGGGCATCCTCCTGGAGCATGTACCCAAGACTGTGGTCAAACAGTTTGAGGGACTCCTCAGGAGGACATGGTGGGGCTAGGGAAGGAGTCACTGATGCCACTGAGCCGAGGGAAGAGGCCGCGTTGGCAGCTGCTTTGCCAGACAAAGTACCCTGAGCATGGGTGAGAGAGGATGAGGGGGATGAGGACGGCTTGGTCATCCACTCGACCAAGTCTTCCGCATGTTGCGGCTCAACATGGCCAGCTGCCGACAAAAAGACCAAGTGTGTCCCACAGCCATGTGCTGATGAGGATGCACCGTCTCCACGACCAGCACTTTTTCCTCTAGACACAGAGCCTGCTTGGCCTCTTTTATTGGCTTGTGACTGTCTGCCTCTCCTTGTTGGCCTTCCAGACATACTAATGGCCTGTAGCTGCACTAAGCTGGGATATATATATATATACTGATACTGCAGCTAGCAAAATCAACTGCATGCCTGTAGTATGAGAACACCACCAACCTTCTACAGGTAGCTTTAGCTGAACACTGCAGAGGTCGCACTACACTAACGTGTAAATAATTTAGCTGCCTGCAGTAGTGATAGGATCAGGAAAACACCACCAACCTTCTACAGGTAGCTTTAGCTGAACACTGTGCAGAGGTCGCACTACACTAACTTGTAGCTTATTTAGCTGCCTGCGGTAGTGATAGGATCAGGAAAACACCACCAACCTTCTAAAGGTAGCTTTAGCTGAACACTGTGCAGAGGTCGCACTACACTAACTTGTAGCTTTAGCTGAACACTGTGCAGAGGTCGCACTACACTAACTTGTAGCTTTAGCTTTAGCTGAACACTGTGTAAAGGTCGCACTACACTAACTTGTAGCTTATTTAGCTGCCTGCGGTAGTGATAGGATCAGGAAAACACCACCAACCTTCTACAGGTAGCTTTAGCTTAACACTGTGCAGAGGTTGCACTACACTAACGTGTAAATAATGTAGCTGCCTGCAGTAGTGATAGGATCAGGAAAACACCACCAACCTTCTACAGGTAGCTTTAGCTGAACACTGTGCAGAGGTTGCAAAAAACTAACTTGTAGCTTATTTAGATAAACAGAAAAAACAGCGCTGGCAACTGGCACACTATAAATATAAATGTAGCTAAAAGTGGATAATATCACTATATATATGTGACTAGACAAATTTCATTCTGTGTAAAAACAAATAATATGTGGTGAAAAAACAAATTTGAAGAAATGTGGTGTTTCACATATGCATGCAATACAAATGTTTGTATACGTTTTTTCATTTCCATGACAGGAATGTTGTGTTCCTGTTGTCTATTTAGTAAAGCTTGTTGAAGTTGCAACAGGATATGATGAATCAGGAAGAGGTGGGTAATATACATCCACTAGCCTTGATTGGCTGTCACTTCCTCTTCGGGAGGAGTCTCACCTGACGCTGTACATAAATTTGACCTTGTGTGGGCTGGATGTTAAGTCTTTGATGACGATGGAGGAGGGGCGAAACGCGTTGACGCAATATCCGGCTCACGTCTGCAACCAGTGACGCTGTTTCCTGTTGTCAGTGGAACGCACGCTAATACAGCAGCGATCACGGACCAACTCTGAATGCCTGTTTGCAATCTTAATTTTGTGAGTAGCGCTATCATGCGCATTTGATCCTTTACCCCACAGTATTACACCATATTCTATTTTGTTTTTTGGGTGGAACATGATGCCCGCAGCCCCCAAGATTTTATCCTAGTAACAGCAGCCCAAGCTTCACCCAATCCTTTTGTATCTACTGCAGCATTTCAGGTGACTATATACAAACCTTTGGATGAGGAGCTGGAAGTCTGCCATTATTGCTTATTGTGTTTTTTGTCTGAGGGAACGTTTATATCCATCCTGAACTTACTTCAATATTTATTCACATTGGTTTCCTATAATATGCTTATTCATATTGTTATATGTTGAAGTATATATATTTTTGATTGCCCATGGTCTCTGTTTCCAAACAGAAACACCACATTTCTTCAAATTTTTTTCACCACATATTATTTGTTTTTGCACAGAATGCAATTTGTTTAGTCACATATATATATAGTGATATTATCCACTTTTAGCTACATTTATATTTATAGTGTGCCCATTGCCAGCGCTGTTTTTTCTGTTTATCTATGTCAAGTTATAGAACTTGTATCCAGCAGCTGTAACAGGGTTTTTGTTGCACTTATTTATTTTGCAAGCGCTGCTTCCATATCTATTTATTGTAGTTTATTTAGCTGCCTGCGGTAGTGATAGGATCAGGAAAACACCACCAACCTTCTACAAGTAGCTTTAGCTGAACACTGTGCAGAGGTCGCACTACACTAACTTGTAGCTTATTTAGCTGCCTGCGGTACTGATAGGATCAGGAAAACACCACCAACCTTCTACAGGTACCTTTAGCATAACACTGTGCAGAGGTCGCACTACACTAATTTGTAGCTTATTTAGCTGCCTGCGGTAGTGATAGGATCAGGAAAACACCACCAACTTTCTACAGTTAGCTTTAGCTGAACACTGTGCAGAGGTCGCACTACACTAACTTGTAGCTTATTTAGCTGCCTGCAGTAGTGATAGGATCAGGAAAACACCACCAACCTTCTACAGGTAGCTTTAGCTGAACACTGTGAAGAGGTTGCAAAAAACTAACTTGTAGCTTATTTAGCTGCCTGCAGTAGTGATAGGATCAGGAAAATGCCACCAAACTTCTACAGGTAGCTTTAGCTGAACACTGTGAAGAGGTTGCAAAAAACTAACTTGTAGCTTATTTAGCTGCCTGCGGTAGTGATAGGATCAGGAAAATGCCACCAAACTTCTACAGGTAGCTTTAGCTGAACACTGTGAAGAGGTTGCAAAAAACTAATTTGTAGCTTATTTAGCTGCCTGCGGTTGTGATAGGATCAGGAAAACACCACCAACCTTCTACAGGTAGCTTTAGCTGCACACTATGCAGAGGTCGCACTACACTAACTTGTAGCTTATTTAGCTGCCTGCGGTAGTGATAGGATCAGGAAAATACCGCCAACCTTCTACAGGTAGCTTTAGCTGAACACTGTGCAGAGGTTGCACTACACTAACTTGTAGCTTATTTAGCTGCCTGCGGTAGTGATAGGATCAGGAAAATACCGCCAACCTTCTACAGGTAGCTTTAGCTGAACACTGTGCAGAGGTTGCACTACACTAACTTGTAGCTTATTTAGCTGCCTGCGGTAGTGATAGGATCAGGAAAACACCACCAACCTTTTACAGGTAGCTTTAGCTGAACACTGTGCAGAGGTCGCACTACACTAACTTGTAGCTTTAGCTGAACACTGTTCAGAGGACGCACTACACTAACTTGTAGCTTTAGCTGAACACTGTGCCGAGGTCGCACTACACTAACTTGTAGCTTTAGCAGAACACTTTGAGGAGGATGCACTACACTAACTTGTAGCTTTAGCTGAACACTGTGCAGAGGTCACACTACACCTTAATCTGAACACCTACACTTTACTGTAGCACAAAACGGACTTTTTTCACTCATTTTAAATGATCACTATTTCTATGTGTATTTTTTATGACTACACTTATGTTTGATTGCACATTTTGATTATTGATTGTAGAAGATTTCATTTGCTTTTTATCCAAGAGGAATTACCATTTTTTATGCACGTATTCTTTTATGCTGATTACAGGGTGGTATTTATAATATTCTAGCATTCTATTATTGATTTTAGAAGATTTCATTGGTTTTTTATTCACCTGGAATTGCCATTGTTCTTTTTTTCATGCTGATTACAGGGTGGCATTTTTATTTTTTATTTTTTAGCGTTATATTGCAACTATTTAAATACCAACACCATATTGGTAAATAGCAGCGATTATTATATTGCAAAACAGAGATCATTGATCCCAGCAATAATAGCAATAATCACCAGTGTCCCACATCTGCACTATAATACGCACTTTGTATATCCACCTACACATTTATTTTGGTTTAATATTGCGCGACATATATGTAAATATTAATGTTATTAAGTGTTGGTGTGAACACCCTCATTTTGCTGCAATATTATCACCTGTTTTACCTATAACTATCCATACACTTAATTATTTGGTGGCTTCACTTTTTATTATCCACCAGCGCGAAAGACACTTTTTAATTTATGATACAGACTATATCCATAATACTGAAGTCTCAACAATGAGAAGATACCCAATAAACTTGGAAAATAATTTTAAACCAGCATTTGATTTATTGGTGGGGTCTTTGCCAATTTGTTCACACTAACCTATTACCATGAGTTACTGATTTTTACTGATTTTAGTCAGCCGGTTCCCACTCAGATCCCCCTCTAGGTAAAACCCTCCAGAAAGGGTCTGAAAAAGATGCCACTGTTTAAACCGGGTGGTCAGGTTGTATTCAAATGGAATATCCACCTTTGTTCCAATTGTAACTGAGACTTGTTCCAGTCCCCCCCCGCATACCTGGATGTATGCAGTCAAGGATCAAGGACGATATCCTCAGAAAAACCCCGTCACGTATATTGGTTACATGTCTCCCGAGAGGGAGACTCGGATTACATGTTTTCATTGAAATGATATGACGGTAGGCTCTTCGCCAGAAGTCCTGGATCATTTTCCCCACATAGAAACAGGCACTATCACAGAGGAGGAGATACACTACGCTAGGACTTTGACAATTGGTGTAGTGTCTAGGTTTGTATCGCTCACCGTCGGGTAGTGTAATATCTTTTGTAGTGTTGATAAACTGGCAATAATTACAGCCGCCACAGGTAAAGGTTCCTGTGCATTTGCAAGGACCTTTTCGACCACCACTCTTAAATTCACTCAAAACCAGCTGGTTTAAGAATGGTGGACGAAAAGATCCTTGAAAACGCACAGGTACATCGTCTGTATAACAGGGCCTTCTGGGAAGCTATGTTACACCCCTACATAGATACAAATCTAAATGAAATATATTCATAAGTACATTTATTTTGCCGCTATTAATGGAGATTTCACATAACTCAGAAAGCAGGGGGCGTGGCCTGGACGGTGACCAAGACGGCAGCATAAGGAGAGAGCTCCTGCGATCCGGGGACTGAAAAGTGCTTTTTAGGGGAGCCTACACCCCATAACCGCCATGAACAGATCCACCCAGAGCTCCTCTTAATCCCGAGCTGTAAACGACTCAGGTACGCAGCTCAGCAGAAATATACCGGAGCTGTTCCGGACCCAGCGCATGGCTGCACACGCAGCCTCTCAGGCTCTATCTCAGGCCTCGCCTAACATGGAACCCGACACACCGATTCCAGGGGCTTCGGGTATTAATACAGGGCGATCCCAACCCCCCAGCTTACTGGACCTAGAAACAGTTGCTGCGGATATTAAAAACACCGTTACAACGGCTATTGCCGACCTCAAAACTGAAGTTTACTCGGTGGCACATCGGATAGATGAGGTGGAACAAGTCACTCAGACTCACGCTGCTGCCATCAGGCAGGTGCAAACCACCTTTGACTCCCACCTTTCTCAACTCCTGGATATTCACAGACATGTTGAAGACCTCGACAACCGCGGTCGGAGGCATAACATAAGAGTGCGGGGGCTCCCTGAAAATATCGAACCGGGAGCACTGATTCAAACTATATGTAATACCAAAAACAAAAAACAATAAATAATTGCGCTTCAAAATTCTACAAAATAAATGACATAAAGCTGCGATGTCCTAAATTGTGACACAAACACAACAAAAAGTGCAAGAGAAAAAAATTTTGACTCGCGCTTAGCAAACTAGTGGATGTGTGGCTGAGGAGTGCCACACCAAAGGAAGTACAATATATACATGAATTAAAAATTGTACCAAACTGTACCACGCACAATGTAAAAAATTATAAAGGGAATACATAAACCCCTCTAGTGAGCAGTGCAATAATACAAACAGTGCAATCAAACTTTAAATTGAGTCCATGTGTATGAATATAAACCAGGGAGTAGATCATATGGGAGAAACCCAAAAGATGATAGACAGTCCCAGGTGATTCAGAATATGTAAGATCATAAATGTGTGGGTCCACCACCAAAAAAGGGAGCCTGGCCGCTTGCCAGAACCCTATGACCCCCCGTTACAGAGGGACTAGATGGGCATTGAGATCCTGCTAGTCCGGAACTCCCACGGATGAGGATAGAGACTGGGAAGGGGCGTCAAGGACTGTGATGGAAATGGATGGATCCCCAGGGAGGCTCAGCTCTCAGCATTGTGTAGTCATCATGGGAAAAGAAAAAGGGAGGACTCCCATAGTGTAAAATCAAAAGGTGGTTTATTGAAGTAAAAACATAAAACACTCACATGTAGGTATAGAATCGTCATCGATAGAAGAACAACCTGTGGCACTGGCCGGATGACCACAGGTAGCCCGTCCTGCTGGGTATACAGCGACAGTGGGAGGTGGCGCAATGAAGCCGCTCAGCTCTACGCTGCGTTTTGCAATAAATTTGCGTCTTCCAGGGCCTCCAGGCAAAGATCCCACAGATATAGAGCCGATCAATCCTCTCCGGGCAACCGGATGTCTCGCCGGGATCAACATCAACGGAGCCCGGATTCTCCGTCTACACCATCCAGGAGGAGAGATCGCAAGGTGAGCTAAATCCTCTTACTTCTTACCTGCCAGATGTCTCCATACCTGCATCTCAGTTGCAAAGCTTAGCCAACTAAGCGGACTTTGTATAAGCTCACCGACACCAAGGCAACAGTAACCATATCTCTTGGGGACCATCTCCCACACCACTCTTCACTGAACTCTAAGCGCGGCTTTGAACATACACCGAAGCGATTACCAACTCCTTTAAACAGGAATTCTCTCCGATATGCACTACCTTTTAAGACATTCCTTGCTCCCAGATGAGAAAACTACATCCCTTATTTTCGGATTTGATACCCCTCGTTTCCCCCCTGCTCCCCCTTGCTGGACTTTCTTTGTGCTGTCCACTTATGCATGGACTGGGATTGTTTCCCATCCCTATACCCTTCACACTCAGAAAAGCCCTCAGGCAAATGGCAGAACCTCGGGTACAGTCATGTTAAATGTCAGTTAATCTTTATTATGTTATTATAGACACATGAGCATTCTATCTTTATTTGTTTTATTATGTTTTTCTTTGTCGGCCTGGGTTGTCAGTCTGAACCTCCCTTAAGTTACAAACAGTTGTTCATCCCAACTCCCTGAAAATGAAGAGGTAATCTTCACACGCACATCCACCATCCCCTCAGGTAGAGGTTACCTGCATCTCTTGTGTCTCCTATCCTCCCCTGACACCCCGGGCTCTCAAACAAACAAAGATATAATTTTGTGGCTTTATCTGGCCTCCCCTGACTGCATGTGTCCCCCCCCCTTTTTTTGTTTTGTTTTTGCATTGAGAAGTCGCACTCAGTGGAGGCACCTGGCAGAATTTTCTGTGATACTTTCTGTAATATCTTTATGATACCTCTGTGTTATTTGATATGTTAAACTTTTGGTGTCCGGTTTCTCAGGACACTCTGGTTCTCAGGTTTTTAAGTTCCCTCTCATAAGCAGGTTAAATTGTTCTTACTACTCCCTAGATAGGCTCCCCATTGTACTCACCATACACTTAACACGGTTCAATTTTCTCTCCCCGGATCGCAACCTACCCGTGGTTGCAGTCCTCTTTCACGTTCCCGCACAGCGGTCCCATTGGGATTTTCGCTGAACCTCCAGGCTTTTCCTCTTTTTAGATGACGTGGCCAAACTACCACCACCTCTGGTTGATCTCCTACCCTCTCTTTTCTCCTTCTCCTCTACCTCTTCGCTTCCACTTTTTCTCCTTTTACCCCTTCTAGTCCCTTCCTTGCCTTCCCCTTCACCTTCACTTTCTACCTCCCTTTTCTTCCCCCTCTTTGGTTCTTGCTCCAGGCTCTCTCCCCCCTTCCCCCTTTTTTGTCCCTCTCCCGTTTGTATTTACCTTCTTTGTTCTTTTCCTCCCCTCTTTCCCCCCCCTTTTACTTTTGTTTTTCCTCCGTTGTTCCTTTTCACTGGGTCCGCCCTTGTCCCTCTTAGTGGTACTCTCTGATTGTCCTTTTCCTTTTTTGTGTGTGACATTTTTTAGAAGAGGTGACACCGTACCTCGCAGCATTTTAACAAAGAAAGCCTTACAACCCCTGATCCAAGCCATGTCCTCTCTGACCTTGAAGTGCCTTTCTCTAAACGTGAAGGGTCTTAATCTACCAGAAAAAAGATCACAAGTCTTATCTTCCCTCACTAAACACAAAACCCATTGCATATTCCTCCAAGAGACACACTTCCGATCTGACGCCGTCCCCAAACTGTCCAACCACATCTACCGAACGGCGCTTCACTCCACCAACCCTGTCTCCAAAACAAAAGGTGTATCCATCCTTATATCGAAAAACGCTAACTTTCATCTCTCTGACTCACTTGTAGACCCAGAGGGCAGGTACATCTTTATTAAGGGATCTTATGCCTCTAAGCCGATTACACTGGCTAATATCTATTGCCCTAATGAACACCAAGTTTCTTTCTTTAAAAAGATGTAATGTCCCACTAAATCCCTTACTGGATTCCTCTACAGGGACCTCTACCCTGACCTACAAAGCGTTACGCCAGATTAACCTACAGCTTCAATCTCTAACTTTGCACGACACCTGGCGAACTTTGTTCCCTTCGGATAAGGAGTATACTTTTTTATCCTTCGGATAAGGAGTATACTCCAGAATCGATTATTTCTTTCTCTCTCAGTCAGACCTCCCACTCCTTTCACGGTCCACTGTAGAACTAATGTTTCTGTCGGATCACCACCCGATCTCAGTGTCCCTGTCCTTCCCTGAATCCAGCTCCAGGACTAAGTCTTGGCGCTTGAATTCTTCCCTTTTTAAAGACCCTGTAGCGATAGACCATATCCGCACGAGGATCCAGCAATACTTTACAGAAAACTCCAGCCCGGAGATCTCCTCAATCTCCCTTTGGGAAGCACATAAGTGCGTGATTCGAGGTGAACTCATTGCCCTGGCCACAAAAGCTAAAAAACAACATCAGTTCTACATAAACTCCCTCATCAAGAAGATCAGTTCCCTCGAGACTGCACACAAACGTACCCACGTGCAAGCTACCCTACAGGAATTAATACATACTCGCTCCTTGCTCCTAGAGGAGCTAGGCAAATGCTCAAGAAGACGCTGCATCCTTGGCCAGAGGATTTTTTATGAACAGGGTAACAAATGTGGACGCCTACTGGCACGTGCGGTCCAAAAATCTAAACTCTCCTCCACAATTCACCATATACGTGACCCTGGGGGAGCCCTTCTGGTCAAGAATGAAGACATCGCTGGGGCATTTGAAAAATTCTAATCTAAATTATACAATTTACAGCCCATCGGCACCGCACGAGCCAACGCCAGCACACGCCCTGCTTTAATCAAAGAATTCCTATCTAAATACAGCCCAAAGCCAATATCTCCTCAACAATCCCGAGATTTGGAGGACCCTATTTCAGCACCTGAAATAGTCTCAGCCATGAAGCAAATGAAAACGGGTAAAGCCCCGGGCCCAGATGGGTTCTCCCTTCAATATTATACGGCCTTCACGGATTTATTAGTTCCTAAACTCCTTGATACATATAACGCCTTTTCTAATCCCCAGGTAAAACCAGATAGAATGCTTGCAGCACACATAGCAGTAATCCCTAAAGAGGGTAAGGACTCCTCCGCAGTAGCTAACTATCGACCAATATCTCTCCTGAATGTTGATATCAAAATCTACGCAAAAGTATTAGCTAATAGAATTCTTCCCCTGGTGCCTGACCTTATCTCTTTAGATCAGGTTGGTTTTGTTCCTGGCCGTGAGGCTAGGGACAACACCATCCGCACACTAAACTTACAGCATTGGATCACGTCTTCCAAATCACAAGGATTCCTTCTTTCTCTGGACGCTGAGAAGGCGTTCGACAGAGTGGCCTGGGATTATATGCAGGAGGTACTCGTTGCTGTAGCATTGGGGACTTGCATGCTATCATATATCATGGCGCTTTACACGAACCCCTCCGCAGCTGTGAAAATCAATGGCCACCTGTCGAACGCCTTTCCCATCAGCAACAGCACCAGTCAGGGGTGTCCACTTTCACCTTTAATTTCCATCTTAACCCTGGAACCCTTCCTCAACAGACTGAAAGAAAATTCAAATATTTAAGGGGTCACAGTAAAGAACAGAGAGTTTAAGGTCGCAGCTTTTGCTGATGACATTCTGCTCTTTCTACAATCGCCCCTTGTATCCCTGCCCAATCTCCTTAAAGACATTGATTACTTTAGCAAGTTATCTAACCTCAAAATTAGTGCCAAGTCTCAAGCACTAAACGTCTCCCTTCCATCCCAGCTAGTGTCACTTTGCCAAACGTCTTTCCCATTTTGTTGGGAGCAAGAAACATTCATCTACCTTGGCATTCGAGTTCCCACTCATCTGTCAGAGCTATACTTGAAAAACTTTCACCCGTCCCTTCTCCAGACCCTAAAACACCTAAAAGAATGGAGTAGTTTAAACATATCTTGGTTCGGCCGCGCGGCCCTAATTAAAATGATTATCTTGCCTCGTCTTCTCTATATAATGCAATCAATTCCCATTTCTTTACCACAAAACTTTTTTAATTCCTACCGGAAAGCCTGCTCTGCTTTTCTGTGGAGGGATTCTTCGCCTCGTATTAAATTTACCAGACTTACATTACCCAGACCTTCATAAATACCACGATGCATGTCTCCTCACGAGGATCGCTGATTGGAATATCCATGCTTATAAAAAATCATGGGTCTTCCTAGAGAAATCATTCTCGTCAGGGCCTCTACACCTCCTCCCATGGATATCCTCCAAGAATTGGCCCCACAATCTCTTAGCCCACCCGCTTATCTACCCTACACTCCTGGCATCCAAAAAGAGCTTGACACACGGTTTATTTACCCCTCTACCAAGCCCTTTAACCTCTCTACGGGGAAATCCTGATTTCCCACCAGGGACCTCTGAGAACTTTCTGAGTCAGGAATGGCCATTCGAGGACGTCCTCGCTCTACAAATTTATTCTAATGACAGACCCTTATCCTTCGAGTCCCTACAATCTATCTCTAAGACATCTTCTCTATCATTCTGGACATACAGACAGATTAGACATTTTCTCACAACCCACGCTAATCAGTCTGTTTGGACACGACAACTCACGCCCTTTAAGTCCTTGTGCCACCGTAAAACACCGCAAAGACACCTAATCTCCCTTCTTTATTCCCTTCTCTTAGAATTCCCAGCACAGGCTACTGTTCCCTCACAAACTTCATGGAATAGAGATCTCCAAACCCCCCTATCCGAAGAAGAATGGAAAATAGTATATGAATACGCCCATAAAGGCTCGCTGAATGTGGCCATCCAAGAAAATAGTTATAAAGTAATCACCAAGTGGTATAGAACCCCTTCGCGTCTTCATAAATTTTCCGCTAGCATTCCTGACACATGCTGGAGATGTGGCTCTGGGGTGGGAACAATGCTCCATATATGGTGGGGATGTGAGAATATTCAGCCCTTCTGGAAGGAGGTCCATAGCCTCATTGCGCACATAACAACCTATACTCTAGACTACTTCCCATCCCAATTTCTTTTACACCACACAACATTACCCAAAAAGGTCTATTATAAATCTCTGGCCATGCATATGGTGAATGCCGCCAGACTCTGTATACCCAAGCATTGGAGTTCAACTGTCACCCCAACAATCAGGGAATGGTTTGCACGGCTTTCCTCTATAAAAGAAATGGAAGAACTGATTTACACCTCGCAAGATAGGATGCATAAATTTTCGGCGACATGGGCTTGTTGGTCCCATCTCGTTACCACTGATCGCTACCTTCAGTATGTACACGAAGACTGACTGGGAGATTACAGAACTGTCTCCTGGGCCGAGGTGGGGGGAAGAACAGGTGCGGACCCACTCACTTGCTTCCCCCTTCCGATTCCCTCTTTTCATATTTTTGCCCCTCCCCTTTCCCCCTCTTGCCTTATCCTCTCCCCTAATTTCTCCCTTCTTTCTCTATCTCTCTATTCTTTTCTTTTTCTATATTCTCCACATGGAGGGGTACCCTGTCTGTGTCCAGTTGGGATACACTGAACATTACTGATTGAACACGTTCGAGATACTGTACCTTCTCTCACCTTTCATTTTGGTGAGCTGAGGGCTGGGGGGAGGGGACAATAGAAAGTATGATCCTCCGCCCTTCTCTGCAAATTTACATATATATGTTTCGATTGAGTTCATTTACTGTCAATATGCTTTATACTGTATCATGACATAGATACCCTCCATGTTATTCTATCAACTGCTGTCTCAAGACAACACTTTTGTTTTGTATGTTTTGTTTTTTTAAAAATACGAAATAAAAAAAATTTTGTGGAAAAAAAAAAAAACTTAGAAGGCAACAGATGCCCCCCTGTGGCCAGTTGAGAATATGAGACTCTGCCACACCTAAAATAATAGTTTATGTGTAATCTCCTTTAATATTTTGAACTTTTGTTCTCAACAGTCCAATAATAATAGTAAAAAAGTCCATAATGCCATTCTGGCCATATTGCCCTTGCTTCTGGGACAGCCTTCCATGGTGATTTCAATTTAATACAGCCTACAGTAACAGCCTTTGGACCAGCTTTCCTATCCTAGCTTTCTGAGATTATACTTTATTAATGTGGACAAAGGTAGGGAAAGAAACACGAGTACTTCTAAGACATATGCATTCAAATTAATGCTTATCTGGTAATTCTGAGTAGTAAGGACCTTTGATTAAAGTTCCATAGATATACTGCAACTTAATAATGAGACCCTTTCCCATTGACATGTTTAACAATTTGAATGGTTACCCCCTTCAGCCAGGTTGTCTAAATTTTCATCACCCATCTTTCTTCAGCCAATGTCATATGTCTGCACATAACTCTGCCCCACCTTCTGCTGGTTACCACTGTGTGTATATGACCCTTCAAGTCTCCAGGGGGGATCTTGTTGTCATCACAACTCACCACAAACTTCTTTTTTCTGAAACTGTGTTCAGTTGTACCAACCCTAATGGGCTAAAACCTTGGCTGGTGCCAAACATTTGTGCACATAGCTCCATCCTTGGCTACTGTGTGTAGCTACTGTACGAGTCCTGCCTTTAGCAGGCTACAGAAGAGGTCATAACTTTAAGAGGTCTCAGTGCAGATTAGGCTGTGTCAACTAAGCAGACAAAATAACTTGATTTCAGAATACAGATACGTGTGATGTCACCAGTTACTTGTGGCTTCAGGAATAATTAAACTAAATTACTCTAAAGTACAATTGTGCTATACCATACCTGCTATTTGGTAATCACTATGCATCTCACAAGTCCCAGTATATTTGTATGATATCCAAGCAATGCTCTTTGAACTTAGTAATAGCACAAAAAAAAAAATGACCAACTTTAAAAAAAATTGACCAATGACCACATATGATGACTGCCACATATTAGGATGTAGAGAGGACTGTGTGTCACATGTACAAAGAAAAAGTTCACATGACTGTTGGTAAAACCTGGTGTTACTGTTACTATTGTCATATTTGGTAAAAGCTAAAATGACATAAATTTCTATATAACAATTATGCAATGTTAAAAGGAGAAAAAAATAAAATAAATAAATAAAAAACTGTTGGAAATTGGCCCCAAACACAAAATGCTATAGGGAAGCTTTAATATTCTATATCAACATATTTTAACTGTTTTAAATGTTCTCCATATACTATTCCCCATACTCCCCTCTTTTTTTTTATTTCACCATAGCAAAACCAAACTCCAGAATCACCAAAAAATAAAGGTGATATAGGAAAGAAAGAGAAATAGTTAGCATTAACAACTTCAGCCCCGGAAGGTTTTACCCCCTTCCTGACCAGAGCACTTTTTTACAATTTGGCACTGCGTCGCTTTAACTGGTAATTGCGCTGTCATGCAATGCTGTACCCAAATGAAATTTGCATCCTTTTTTTCCCCACAAATAGAGATTTCATTGGTGCTATTTGATCACCTCTGCATTTTTTTTTTGCACTATACACAAAGAGTGACAATTTTGAAAAAAAAAAAAACAATATTTTTTACTTTTTGCTATAATAAATATCCCCAAAAAACAAATGTCTTCATCAGTTTAGGCCAATATATATTCTTCTACATATTTTTGGTAAAAAACTTTGCAATAAGCGTATATTGATTGGTTTGTGCAAAAGTTATAGCGTCTACAAACTATGGGAAAGATTTATGGCATTTTTATAATATATATTTTTTTACTAGTAATGGCAGTGATCTGCGATTTTTAGCGGTATTGCAACATTGCGGCTGACAGAACAAACACTTTTGACACATTTTTGGGACCATTGACATTTATACAGCGATCAGTGCTATAAAAATGCACGGATTACTGTGTAAATGACACTGGTAGGGAAGAGGTTAACACTAGGGGGAGATCGAAGGGTTAAATGTGTTCCCTTATGAGTGTTTCTAACTGTATTGGCATAGGACTGAGTAAGAGAGGAGACATTTCTCTGTTCCTACATAGTAGGAACAAACAAAATGTCTCCTCTCTTCTGACAGCACAGGGATTTGTGTGTTTACAAACACAAATCCCCATGCTGGCGCTCGTGCATGTGAACGCACGTGGCCGGCGGAGAACGCGACCGCCGGCCATGAGCATCGAGTCCCCTGCCCGTGCAGCAGGCTCGCTTGTGCCCCTCCGGTGGTGCATGCGCACCCTCTAGCGGCTCTTAAAGGAACCCCATACCTGTACAGGGTTTCGCGCAGGGGGGCCATTCTGCTCCCATATATGCACGCGAGCCGGTCTGGAATAGGGATGAGCCGAACACCCCCTGGTTCGGTTCGCACCAGAACCTGCGAACGGACCGAAAGTTCGCACGAACGTTAGAACCCCATTGACGTCTATGGGACTTGAACGTTTGACATCAAAAGTGCTCATTTTAAAGGCTAATTTGCATGGTATTGTCCTAAAAAGGGTTTGGGGACCCGGGTCCTACCCCAGGGGACATGTATCAATGCAAAAAAAACTTTTAAAAACGGCCGTTTTTTCGGGAGCAGTGATTTTAATGATGCTTAAAGTAAAAAAAAAAGTGAAATATTCCTTTAAATATCGTACCTGAGGGGTGTCTATAGTATGCCTGTAAAGTGACGCGTGTTTCCCGTGTTTAGAACAGTCCCTGCACCAAATGTCATTTTTAAAGGAAAAATCTCATTTAAAACTGCTTGCGGGTTTAATGTAATGTCGGGTCCTGGCAATATGGATGAAAATCAGTGAGACAAACGGCATGGGTACCCCCCAGTCCATTACCAGGCCCTTTGGGTCTTGTATGGATATTAAGGGGAACCCTGCACCCAAATTAAAATAAGGAAAGGTGTGGGGCCACCAGGCCCTATATACTCTGAACAGCAGTATACAGGCAGTGCAAACAAGACAGGGACTGTAGGTTTGTTGTTAAGTAGAATCTCTTTGTAATTTTGAACGGGTACATTTTTAATGTCTTTAGCTCCAGCCAAAAAATCTTTTTTAAGCTTTTTGGAAAACATAGGGAAGGGTTATCACCCCTGTGACATTTGTTTTGCTGTCTTTCCTCCTCTTCAGAAGATTTCACCTCACTTTTTGTCCCAATGAAAAATGTTTTTTGAAAATTTGGGTTTTTTTGTGGAACAAGGATTGGAAAGCATCAGTGGAAAGGAGAAATGTTTTTCCCATATTAACTCTTACAGGAGAGAATTTCCCTTCCTAGGGGTAGATTTCATCTCACTTCCTGTTGTCTCCTTCCGTTTGCACGTAGGAGTCGTTTGTAAGTTAGTTGTTTGAAAGTAGGGTCCTGCCCTATATACTCAGCAGAAATTTGGGCCTTAGGTGTTGCTGTGGCCACAACACTGTAAGCCCTCACAGGGCCCTGCTGTGAAATATTAGATCAAGAATTGTAATTACATGCCCCTGTTGAACAGGAGCTGAAAAATTAGGCCTTAGGCACTGGTGCTGGTGCCACAACACTGCAACCCCTCACAGACACTCTAGTTGGAACGCAGGAACGAGCCCTGCTGCAAAGTACGCATAGTATTGCATCAAAAATTGTAATTACACGCCCCTGTTAAACAAGGGCTGAAAAATTGGGCCTTTGGCACTGGTGCTGGTGCCACAACACTGCAACCCCTCACAGACACTCTAGTTGGAACGCAGGAACGAGCCCTGCTGCAAAGTATTGCATCAAAAATTGTAATTACACGCCCCTGTTAAACAGGGGCAGAAAAAATGGGCCTTAGGCACTGGTGCTGGTGCCACAACACTGCAACCCCTCACAGACACTTTTTTTTTCTTTTTTTTAAATCTACTCCAGTCACATCATTATGGCCTTTCCAAGTTTACCCCCTTTTTTTTTTTTTAACTTTAAGTATTGTTACAGTATACATTTCAGCATATATGTAATTATAACAGTGCCACATTACAAAGTGCATAGTCCTGTGTCTCAAAACCGCTTAACCGCATACCCTCGTATTACTACTATGCGTATAATGTATTGATACTTTTCTTTCTAAAGATCCCGCCCCCCCACCCTCCTGTGACCCCCCCATCCTCCTGTAACCCCCCCCTTTAAACCCCTGTAATTCCAAAGCACGTCCGGTGGACAACGTAGGGTCGTGCATTATTCTCTCTCGGCTCTAGACTCTAAACTGCTCCTAGCTCAGCCTCTCCCCATTAATAGGGAGACGGATATTCTCAGCACTAGGATAGCACTGTTGACGGGCAAGGCATTGTTTGAACCCACAGGTTCCACATTCTTGCAAACTTATTATAATTGCCAGACCTAGTGTAGAATGTTCTTTCGCTCCACACTGTGGAGTTGACAGCTCCTATCCACTCTTCCGGGGTAGGGGGGGTCCTAGATTGCCAAGACTGTGCAATTCGTTTTCTAGCTTGGAACAGGCATCTTGCTACCGCTACCCCCGTGCTACTGTCTCTCAGTCCGCTGGTAACATATCCCAGCACACAGATCTTAGGGTCTAGCTCTAGATTAACTTTAAACGTGGTGTTTATTTTCTTTAGGATCTCGGGCCAGTACCTGACTAGTTTTGGGCACCTCCAGAACATGTGGATCAAATCGCCTGTTCTTCTACATCTGGGGCACTCGTCATTAGTTCGGCGACCGAACATAAAGAGCTTTTTTGGTGTATAGTAGGATCTGTGCAGCAGCATCAGATGGGAGGCCTTTTGTGAGGGAGAGACCGACACCTTTGGTCCCAGTTCCAGAATCCTTTTCCATTATGTGTCCGTTATCTCCCCCACATCAGCCGCCCACCTGTCTCTACCCCCCGAAGAGCCCACCTGCGTATTTATTTTCTTTATTAGCTGAGTTTATATCTCTGTGGTTAACCCCTTGAAGGTCTCTGATTTAATTATTGTTTGTAGTAGTGGGATCTTGCACCATGTGGGAGGTTGCCTTCCAAACTGCTTTCCCAAGGCGTGTCTAATCTGTAGGTAGCTATAGGATGCACGATTTGGCAGCCCGTACTCTTGCCGCAGTTCCTCGAAAGGTTTCAGGGTGTCCCCCTCATATATCTGTATCAACCGACATATCCCATTCCTCTCCCAAAGCTTATTCCTATCAACAGGTAATAGTTCCTGCAAGTTCTTATTGTTCCAGATTGGTGAAAATTCTGAGATTCCCTTATACCCCATTATTCGCTTGGCAGTCTGCCAAACCCTGGTGATCATTGTAAGTGTCGGAATCTCTCTTTGTAATGAGTCTGCCTCCAGCGCTTCAACTAGTGAACTATGTGGGCTTCCCTGTAGGATAGCCTGGGCGCTCTTGCTTCCCCCTCCATCGATGGCGCATCCCCCAAGTTGCTGTAGCTGAGCTGCCAGGAAGTAGGTAAATGGGTGGGGGACCCCCAGTCCCCCCTCCGTGACGGGGCACTGCAGTTTTTGTAGGCCTATCCTAGCCTGCCCTTTTTTCCAAATTAATTCCCTAAAAAGGGATTGGGTTTTTTGGAACCACTTCTCCCCGATCCACACTGGGGAGTTGTGGAGCAAATATAACAACTGAGGCAGCCATACCATTTTAATCAGATTGGCCCGGCCTGCCACGGAAAGGGGGAGTCTACTCCAAATTTCGCATTTTTTTCTAAATTTTAATAGGAGAGGGACCAAGTTGTCCTCAATAAACGCACCGGGGTCCTTGGACAACACGACACCAAGGTACTTCATTTTCCCCGTGACTCTCAGTTGGGGCAGGCTCCTTAGGATAGAATTGGCCAATGGGTCGACCGGCAGGAGCGATGATTTCTCCCAATTGATAGTCAATCCTGAGAATTTTCCGAAGTCCTTCACCAGGTGCATTACTTCCTCCAATGAGGAGGTCGTATCCCCAAGGAAAAATAGGACATCGTCCGCAAAAAGGGCTATTCTCTCCTCCTTGCCCTTCCTGTGGAAGCCCTGCAGTTCAGATGATGATCTCACCGCTCCAGCCAATGGCTCCATGGCCAAGACAAACAACAAAGGGGACAAAGGGCAACCCTGTCTAGTCCCTCTTTCGAGGGGGAAGCTTTCCGAGTAGTCATTATTTATCTTGAGTCTTGCCTTTGGATGATTATAAAGGATTTTTAACCAGCTGATAAATACGGGGCCGAATCCAAACCTCTCTAGCACCCACCAAAGATATTCCCACTCCAGGCTATCGAAGGCCTTTGCGGTGTCCAAAGACAGTATGGCTCTAGACCCCGCATTCTCCGCTGGGACCTGGAGGTTCAGATACGCCCTTCTGATATTAATGCTGGTAGACCGACCGGGGATAAACCCTGATTGGTCTGGGTGTACAAGTTTTGCAATGCACTTGTTTAACCTGGACGCCAACACCCTTGCTACGATCTTGGCGTCCGAACACAGCAATGATATCAGTCTATATGAGGTGACTTCCAGTTGGTCTTTCCCCTCTTTTGGTATCACCACTATGTCAGCCTCCAACATTGATGGGGGTAGCCTTCCATCCCTTGTCGTCTGTTCCAGTACTTTTAAAAGCTCCGGGAGTAAAACCTCCCTGTACTTCCTGTAGATTTCCAATGGCAAGCCGTCCGGGCCAGGAGATTTCTGGCCTGACAGCTCTGCGACAGCCTTTTGCAACTCTTCCAGAGTCAGGGGAGACTCCAACTCACTCCTGTCCCCCTCCAAGAGCACAGGCAAAGCTATCCCCTCCAGAAATCTATCCATATCGCGCCGGTCCGACCCCCGGCGCGACCTGTACAAGTCCTTATAAAACGTGGAAAAGGTCTCTAGGACCTCGGCAGGGTCTGAAGTAATCTCTCCAGCCGGCGTCCTAATTGAAAAAATGGCCGATGGGGATAAGTTAGACATGGTTATAAGTGCCAACATCCGACCTACTTTCTCCCCTTCGCCATAGTAATTTTGTTTCTGGAAGAGTCTTTTATTTTCTGTTCTTCTATTAATTAATTCTCTGTACTCTTGTTGTCTACTGAGCCATACCTCCTGTTTTTCAGGGGTTGGGTCCGCCACGTATTGTGCTTCTGATTCCATGGCTTCCCTGCTAGCTCTCACCTCCCATTCCCTTGACATTTTCTTTACTGTGACCACCTGCTGGTGTAGCAGTCCCCTAAGGAATGCTTTTAAGGTGTCCCACACTACCCCCGCAGGGGCTGTACCTGAGTTAAATGTTACAAACTCTTTTAATTTGGATGTAACTTCTTCTGGGCTGCTTATTAAGTCCAACCATAGTGGCTTTATTGTCCACCTTTTCCGATTAGGTCTAATGCTTAAATTCAGAGCCAAGGTCAAAGGAGAATGATCTGAAATACCCCTCGGCTTATACTCTATATTCCCTATTAGTTGCAAAGCCTCATTGCTGCCTACTGCCATATCTATACGTGAGAGAGTAGAATGTGATCCTGAATAGCAGGAATACTGCCGGGTTTTTGGATTATGGGATCTCCATAGGTCACATCACCCAACCTCTGCCAGGAGTTGGCCTAACCGGCCCTCCGATAGCCTTTCCGCCCGGTTCATAGGCGGAAACCGGTCCATTTTATTATTCAAGACTGCATTAAAATCTCCCACCAGTATTATCGGTACGTCTGACTTGCTTTCCACAAATCCCAACAAGTCTAAGATGGTCTCTGTTTTAAACGGAGGAGGAATATAAATGTTTGCTATTACTAGAGGCTTATTTTCCACAACGCAGCTCAAGAAAACATAGCGTCCCAACGCGTCAATTCTGGCTTCCCTGCAGGAAAACGAGATACTTCTCCCCACCAATATGCTCACCCCTCTTGAGTACGAGGTATAAACTGAGTGGTACTGTTCTTGAAATTTGTGGTTCCGAACATGTAGTTTAGTGTCGTTAGTAAGGTGGGTTTCCTGCAGGCAAGCCAGCTCAACGCCGTAGGCTTCCAATGCTGTGAAAACTGCTGCCCTTTTGGCAGGATCAGCCATGCCCCTGATGTTCCAGGAGCCTATCTTTAGCGTTTTAAAAGGCATCTAGAAGAAAAAGGCAAGAAAAATAACAGGAAAAGCCAAAAAAAGAAAAGGGAAAAAATGCCGAAGAAAAAAAAAGAAAGGGCAATTCCTTAGTGCGTTTGTGAATACCAAATTGGTCGTGGGCGCTGTGATTGTGTTGACCAAAGAAAAAAAAAAAAAGAATAATACATAGATAAAGTGGGGAAGGGCAGGGGGACCCCGCGTCCAGGGCCCCCCCCCCACGTTTCCTAACTGCGAATGCAAACCACCTGTGCTGATATACTTTGCTTTTGCTATTGTGAACCCGCCCTTCGTAGCTCTGTGTGCCTTACAATCACCCCGTTGCCTAACCCTATGACTCGCTGTAAGCCCCCCTTCCCCCCCACCCTCTCCTTTATACAACCCCCTTCTTACCGCCCTTCTTCGTGACCCCCCCTCCTGCCTAATTAGGCTAGCCCTAGGGGCTGTGCTTGTGACCTTTTTTCCCCCACCCAACCACGCAAAAAATACCTCCCCACACATGCACTGAAAAGATACATTGTGACTCACTACCACACTCATCCCCCCCTCCCCCCCTTCCACGACCCTCCCCCAAACCCCCAATACAACACTTGAAACATACAAAACTAGTGGAATCATGTTTTTCATCCGTGCTTCCGTCTCGCATACCCCCCCTTCCCCCCTCCTCCGTGCCAGCTGCTCATTATTGTGAGAAAGAAACGGAAAAGTCTGAGAGCTGCTCCCTAACATGAGACACCTCCATCCCTATATTGCGCAAACATACAAAAATTCGCCCGTGGGACTTTAAATGAAGTGTCCATGGTGATCACAGAAAAATAACAAGAGTATAGAAATGACAAAATTTATTGTGATAAATAACATCCAGTACAAGTCATGAACAACGGTGACACATGCATAAGAGCAGCAGCATGATAAAATGGTCCTAAAAACATAGCCATCATGACATAACATCAAAATATAAAAAGTATAAACAGTACAGATATACATGCTACATCTCTAACCCGACGCGTTTCGCGAGCTCTCCTCGCATCATCAGGGGCTGATGTGTATATCTGATGTCTGTAATAAACAGATAAAGAGTATATTGGAGTATAGGTTATGGTAGGACAACAACATGAAGCCAGAGTAAATAGTCCAATACCCACTTGTCAGGCGTAGGACCCCAAGGAGGTGGCCCCCAGGTGGGGGGCAGCAGGGATACATCTCCTCCGGGAGCTGAGGGGGAGGAGACCACCAAATGGACGTCCAGGATCAGGCAAAGGGCAGGCAGGGCAGTTGAAAAAAAGAGAGGGATGAACCCGACTGTCACCCAAGATGGTTGCAAAGTGTATTCACTGTAATGAAATAGATAGCAAAAATGTATATGTATCTAAGATAATGGCAATGACCATATCTGAGGAAATTGGCAATAGTATACTGGAATATGAAGAATACAGGGTGTTCAGCAGAGCAAGAGGGAAAACAGAAGAACAAGAAGCGAAAGCAGGGAAGTGGTGAGAAATTGGTGAACCCAAGTGTTACCCATGGACCTAGCAGGGCATACTCCATGTCAGAGCATAATATAATTGTGTATAAATATATTGGGATGGTAAATGACACAATCTCCCAAGTAACCCATGAGTCCTAAATGACATGAAATATCATAAGGAGATGCATAAATATATATATTGTATGACTAGAGTTGTTGATGTCGCCCTGTAGTGGGAATGTAGTATAGTAAACTGAGGTACAGGAAATGCAGGAGTGTCCTGCAAGGCATGGGGAAATGTGATGTGGGAAGAAAGTGTATGTTAAGAAAAAAGTGAAGAAATAGTGAAGGGAAAAAGGAGAAAGGAGAGGAGGAGAGAAAAGGGAGAGAGAGGAAAGAAAGCAGAGAGAGGAAAAAACAGCAAAGAAAAAGGACAAGGAAAAAATGCATAGAAGAGAAAGAGAAAAAACATGCAGACGGCCAGAAGAGATTACAGATGAACGGAAGTAAAAATAAAAGGCAGAGTGTGGCTGCAGGGTGTACCTGTAAGAGTAAAGGGTACACTGGTGAGATAACATGTAGCGATCTGTGTGTAAGGGTGGTGCTTACCAGTGTGCTCTCTTGTGAAAGTGTGAAGGACGCCAGATAGAAGCAAAAGAGACTGACCATGCCAAAACCCCCACCTTAAATATCCGGACGTCCACCGTGAACTCCGCCCCCAGCGTCATACAGACATCGGTGAGGGGGACCGCCCAGCCACGTCCGCCAGAGAGCGGCGGAACGCCGCAGAGGTCCCCGCCCAACGTCCAGCTGTTACTGTGCTCGGGAGGTGGGGACACCGCTGTGTGCGGAAAACTCCCACTGGAGAACAAGGCATGACGCCGATGCACTGGTGGCTCCGCCCCCTCTGAAGTGGGGAGGCGGAGACAGCAGGGGAACACGGAGGTAACCCCATTTGTGCATCGCAGCTCCCGGGGGAAAACGAGCCGCCACCCCCAGAGGGAGCCACACACATGGAGCCAGGTCTGCAAGTGGGAAAGGAGAGGTCACCTGAAGGAAGCCATATCCAGATGTGGATGAATAGTCAAAACAATGTATGTATTTATTTAAACTGGATCTAGGAGCAGCGACAGACTCAGGGCATTTAGGTGTCTACCACCTGGATTGAACAGAAACGGAAAAGTCTGAGAGCTGCTCCCTAACATGAGACACCTCCATCCCTATATTGCGCAAACATACAAAAATTCGCCCGTGGGACTTTAAATGAAGTGTCCATGGTGATCACAGAAAAATAACAAGAGTATAGAAATGACAAAATTTATTGTGATAAATAACATCCAGTACAAGTCATGAACAACGGTGACACATGCATAAGAGCAGCAGCATGATAAAATGGTCCTAAAAACATAGCCATCATGACATAACATCAAAATATAAAAAGTATAAACAGTACAGATATACATGCTACATCTCTAACCCGACGCGTTTCGCGAGCTCTCCTCGCATCATCAGGGGCTGATGTGTATATCTGATGTCTGTAATAAACAGATAAAGAGTATATTGGAGTATAGGTTATGGTAGGACAACAACATGAAGCCAGAGTAAATAGTCCAATACCCACTTGTCAGGCGTAGGACCCCAAGGAGGTGGCCCCCAGGTGGGGGGCAGCAGGGATACATCTCCTCCGGGAGCTGAGGGGGAGGAGACCACCAAATGGATGTCCAGGATCAGGCAAAGGGCAGGCAGGGCAGTTGAAAAAAAGAGAGGGATGAACCCGACTGTCACCCAAGATGGTTGCAAAGTGTATTCACTGTAATGAAATAGATAGCAAAAATGTATATGTATCTAAGATAATGGCAATGACCATATCTGAGGAAATTGGCAATAGTATACTGGAATATGAAGAATACAGGGTGTTCAGCAGAGCAAGAGGGAAAACAGAAGAACAAGAAGCGAAAGCAGGGAAGTGGTGAGAAATTGGTGAACCCAAGTGTTACCCATGGACCTAGCAGGGCATACTCCATGTCAGAGCATAATATAATTGTGTATAAATATATTGGGATGGTAAATGACACAATCTCCCAAGTAACCCATGAGTCCTAAATGACATGAAATATCATAAGGAGATGCATAAATATATATATTGTATGACTAGAGTTGTTGATGTCGCCCTGTAGTGGGAATGTAGTATAGTAAACTGAGGTACAGGAAATGCAGGAGTGTCCTGCAAGGCATGGGGAAATGTGATGTGGGAAGAAAGTGTATGTTAAGAAAAAAGTGAAGAAATAGTGAAGGGAAAAAGGAGAAAGGAGAGGAGGAGAGAAAAGGGAGAGAGAGGAAAGAAAGCAGAGAGAGGAAAAAACAGCAAAGAAAAAGGACAAGGAAAAAATGCATAGAAGAGAAAGAGAAAAAACATGCAGACGGCCAGAAGAGATTACAGATGAACGGAAGTAAAAATAAAAGGCAGAGTGTGGCTGCAGGGTGTACCTGTAAGAGTAAAGGGTACACTGGTGAGATAACATGTAGCGATCTGTGTGTAAGGGTGGTGCTTACCAGTGTGCTCTCTTGTGAAAGTGTGAAGGACGCCAGATAGAAGCAAAAGAGACTGACCATGCCAAAACCCCCACCTTAAATATCCGGACGTCCACCGTGAACTCCGCCCCCAGCGTCATACAGACATCGGTGAGGGGGACCGCCCAGCCACGTCCGCCAGAGAGCGGCGGAACGCCGCAGAGGTCCCCGCCCAACGTCCAGCTGTTACTGTGCTCGGGAGGTGGGGACACCGCCGTGTGCGGAAAACTCCCACTGGAGAACAAGGCATGACGCCGATGCACTGGTGGCTCCGCCCCCTCTGAAGTGGGGAGGCGGAGACAGCAGGGGAACACGGAGGTAACCCCATTTGTGCATCGCAGCTCCCGGGGGAAAACGAGCCGCCACCCCCAGAGGGAGCCACACACATGGAGCCAGGTCTGCAAGTGGGAAAGGAGAGGTCACCTGAAGGAAGCCATATCCAGATGTGGATGAATAGTCAAAACAATGTATGTATTTATTTAAACTGGATCTAGGAGCAGCGACAGACTCAGGGCATTTAGGTGTCTACCACCTGGATTGAACAGAAACGGAAAAGTCTGAGAGCTGCTCCCTAACATGAGACACCTCCATCCCTATATTGCGCAAACATACAAAAATTCGCCCGTGGGACTTTAAATGAAGTGTCCATGGTGATCACAGAAAAATAACAAGAGTATAGAAATGACAAAATTTATTGTGATAAATAACATCCAGTACAAGTCATGAACAACGGTGACACATGCATAAGAGCAGCAGCATGATAAAATGGTCCTAAAAACATAGCCATCATGACATAACATCAAAATATAAAAAGTATAAACAGTACAGATATACATGCTACATCTCTAACCCGACGCGTTTCGTGAGCTCTCCTCGCATCATCAGGGGCTGATGTGTATATCTGATGTCTGTAATAAACAGATAAAGAGTATATTGGAGTATAGGTTATGGTAGGACAACAACATGAAGCCAGAGTAAATAGTCCAATACCCACTTGTCAGGCGTAGGACCCCAAGGAGGTGGCCCCCAGGTGGGGGGCAGCAGGGATACATCTCCTCCGGGAGCTGAGGGGGAGGAGACCACCAAATGGACGTCCAGGATCAGGCAAAGGGCAGGCAGGGCAGTTGAAAAAAAGAGAGGGATGAACCCGACTGTCACCCAAGATGGTTGCAAAGTGTATTCACTGTAATGAAATAGATAGCAAAAATGTATATGTATCTAAGATAATGGCAATGACCATATCTGAGGAAATTGGCAATAGTATACTGGAATATGAAGAATACAGGGTGTTCAGCAGAGCAAGAGGGAAAACAGAAGAACAAGAAGCGAAAGCAGGGAAGTGGTGAGAAATTGGTGAACCCAAGTGTTACCCATGGACCTAGCAGGGCATACTCCATGTCAGAGCATAATATAATTGTGTTTTTTCCTCTCTCTGCTTTCTTTCCTCTCTCTCCCTTTTCTCTCCTCCTCTCCTTTCTCCTTTTTCCCTTCACTATTTCTTCACTTTTTTCTTAACATACACTTTCTTCCCACATCACATTTCCCCATGCCTTGCAGGACACTCCTGCATTTCCTGTACCTCAGTTTACTATACTACATTCCCACTACAGGGCGACATCAACAACTCTAGTCATACAATATATATATTTATGCATCTCCTTATGATATTTCATGTCATTTAGGACTCATGGGTTACTTGGGAGATTGTGTCATTTACCATCCCAATATATTTATACACAATTATATTATGCTCTGACATGGAGTATGCCCTGCTAGGTCCATGGGTAACACTTGGGTTCACCAATTTCTCACCACTTCCCTGCTTTCGCTTCTTGTTCTTCTGTTTTCCCTCTTGCTCTGCTGAACACCCTGTATTCTTCATATTCCAGTATACTATTGCCAATTTCCTCAGATATGGTCATTGCCATTATCTTAGATACATATACATTTTTGCTATCTATTTCATTACAGTGAATACACTTTGCAACCATCTTGGGTGACAGTCGGGTTCATCCCTCTCTTTTTTTCAACTGCCCTGCCTGCCCTTTGCCTGATCCTGGACGTCCATTTGGTGGTCTCCTCCCCCTCAGCTCCCGGAGGAGATGTATCCCTGCTGCCCCCCACCTGGGGGCCACCTCCTTGGGGTCCTACGCCTGACAAGTGGGTATTGGACTATTTACTCTGGCTTCATGTTGTTGTCCTACCATAACCTATACTCCAATATACTCTTTATCTGTTTATTACAGACATCAGAAATACACATCAGCCCCTGATGATGCGAGGAGAGCTCGCGAAACGCGTCGGGTTAGAGATGTAGCATGTATATCTGTACTGTTTATACTTTTTATATTTTGATGTTATGTCATGATGGCTATGTTTTTAGGACCATTTTATCATGCTGCTGCTCTTATGCATGTGTCACCGTTGTTCATGACTTGTACTGGATGTTATTTATCACAATAAATTTTGTCATTTCTATACTCTTGTTATTTTTCTGTGATCACCATGGACACTTCATTTAAAGTCCCACGGGCGAATTTTTGTATGTTTGCGCAATATAGGGATGGAGGTGTCTCATGTTAGGGAGCAGCTCTCAGACTTTTCCGTTTCTGTTCAATCCAGGTGGTAGACACCTAAATGCCCTGAGTCTGTCGCTGCTCCTAGATCCAGTTTAAATAAATACATACATTGTTTTGACTATTCATCCACATCTGGATATGGCTTCCTTCAGGTGACCTCTCCTTTCCCACTTGCAGACCTGGCTCCATGTGTGTGGCTCCCTCTGGGGGTGGCGGCTCGTTTTCCCCCGGGAGCTGCGATGCACAAATGGGGTTACCTCCGTGTTCCCCTGCTGTCTCCGCCTCCCCACTTCAGAGGGGGCGGAGCCACCAGTGCATCGGCGTCATGCCTTGTTCTCCAGTGGGAGTTTTCCGCACACGGCGGTGTCCCCACCTCCCGAGCACAGTAACAGCTGGACGTTGGGCGGGGACCTCTGCGGCGTTCCGCCGCTCTCTGGCGGACGTGGCTGGGCGGTCCCCCTCACCGATGTCTGTATGACGCTGGGGGCGGAGTTCACGGTGGACGTCCGGATATTTAAGGTGGGGGTTTTGGCATGGTCAGTCTCTTTTGCTTCTATCTGGCGTCCTTCACACTTTCACAAGAGAGCACACTGGTAAGCACCACCCTTACACACAGATCGCTACATGTTATCTCACCAGTGTACCCTTTACTCTTACAGGTACACCCTGCAGCCACACTCTGCCTTTTATTTTTACTTCCGTTCATCTGTAATCTCTTCTGGCCGTCTGCATGTTTTTTCTCTTTCTCTTCTATGCATTTTTTCCTTGTCCTTTTTCTTTGCTGTTTTTTCCTCTCTCTGCTTTCTTTCCTCTCTCTCCCTTTTCTCTCCTCCTCTCCTTTCTCCTTTTTCCCTTCACTATTTCTTCACTTTTTTCTTAACATACACTTTCTTCCCACATCACATTTCCCCATGCCTTGCAGGACACTCCTGCATTTCCTGTACCTCAGTTTACTATACTACATTCCCACTACAGGGCGACATCAACAACTCTAGTCATACAATATATATATTTATGCATCTCCTTATGATATTTCATGTCATTTAGGACTCATGGGTTACTTGGGAGATTGTGTCATTTACCATCCCAATATATTTATACACAATTATATTATGCTCTGACATGGAGTATGCCCTGCTAGGTCCATGGGTAACACTTGGGTTCACCAATTTCTCACCACTTCCCTGCTTTCGCTTCTTGTTCTTCTGTTTTCCCTCTTGCTCTGCTGAACACCCTGTATTCTTCATATTCCAGTATACTATTGCCAATTTCCTCAGATATGGTCATTGCCATTATCTTAGATACATATACATTTTTGCTATCTATTTCATTACAGTGAATACACTTTGCAACCATCTTGGGTGACAGTCGGGTTCATCCCTCTCTTTTTTTCAACTGCCCTGCCTGCCCTTTGCCTGATCCTGGACGTCCATTTGGTGGTCTCCTCCCCCTCAGCTCCCGGAGGAGATGTATCCCTGCTGCCCCCCACCTGGGGGCCACCTCCTTGGGGTCCTACGCCTGACAAGTGGGTATTGGACTATTTACTCTGGCTTCATGTTGTTGTCCTACCATAACCTATACTCCAATATACTCTTTATCTGTTTATTACAGACATCAGATATACACATCAGCCCCTGATGATGCGAGGAGAGCTCGCGAAACGTGTCGGGTTAGAGATGTAGCATGTATATCTGTACTGTTTATACTTTTTATATTTTGATGTTATGTCATGATGGCTATGTTTTTAGGACCATTTTATCATGCTGCTGCTCTTATGCATGTGTCACCGTTGTTCATGACTTGTACTGGATGTTATTTATCACAATAAATTTTGTCATTTCTATACTCTTGTTATTTTTCTGTGATCACCATGGACACTTCATTTAAAGTCCCACGGGCGAATTTTTGTATGTTTGCGCAATATAGGGATGGAGGTGTCTCATGTTAGGGAGCAGCTCTCAGACTTTTCCGTTTCTGTTCAATCCAGGTGGTAGACACCTAAATGCCCTGAGTCTGTCGCTGCTCCTAGATCCAGTTTAAATAAATACATACATTGTTTTGACTATTCATCCACATCTGGATATGGCTTCCTTCAGGTGACCTCTCCTTTCCCACTTGCAGACCTGGCTCCATGTGTGTGGCTCCCTCTGGGGGTGGCGGCTCGTTTTCCCCCGGGAGCTGCGATGCACAAATGGGGTTACCTCCGTGTTCCCCTGCTGTCTCCGCCTCCCCACTTCAGAGGGGGCGGAGCCACCAGTGCATCGGCGTCATGCCTTGTTCTCCAGTGGGAGTTTTCCGCACACGGCGGTGTCCCCACCTCCCGAGCACAGTAACAGCTGGACGTTGGGCGGGGACCTCTGCGGCGTTCCGCCGCTCTCTGGCGGACGTGGCTGGGCGGTCCCCCTCACCGATGTCTGTATGACGCTGGGGGCGGAGTTCACGGTGGACGTCCGGATATTTAAGGTGGGGGTTTTGGCATGGTCAGTCTCTTTTGCTTCTATCTGGCGTCCTTCACACTTTCACAAGAGAGCACACTGGTAAGCACCACCCTTACACACAGATCGCTACATGTTATCTCACCAGTGTACCCTTTACTCTTACAGGTACACCCTGCAGCCACACTCTGCCTTTTATTTTTACTTCCGTTCATCTGTAATCTCTTCTGGCCGTCTGCATGTTTTTTCTCTTTCTCTTCTATGCATTTTTTCCTTGTCCTTTTTCTTTGCTGTTTTTTCCTCTCTCTGCTTTCTTTCCTCTCTCTCCCTTTTCTCTCCTCCTCTCCTTTCTCCTTTTTCCCTTCACTATTTCTTCACTTTTTTCTTAACATACACTTTCTTCCCACATCACATTTCCCCATGCCTTGCAGGACACTCCTGCATTTCCTGTACCTCAGTTTACTATACTACATTCCCACTACAGGGCGACATCAACAACTCTAGTCATACAATATATATATTTATGCATCTCCTTATGATATTTCATGTCATTTAGGACTCATGGGTTACTTGGGAGATTGTGTCATTTACCATCCCAATATATTTATACACAATTATATTATGCTCTGACATGGAGTATGCCCTGCTAGGTCCATGGGTAACACTTGGGTTCACCAATTTCTCACCACTTCCCTGCTTTCGCTTCTTGTTCTTCTGTTTTCCCTCTTGCTCTGCTGAACACCCTGTATTCTTCATATTCCAGTATACTATTGCCAATTTCCTCAGATATGGTCATTGCCATTATCTTAGATACATATACATTTTTGCTATCTATTTCATTACAGTGAATACACTTTGCAACCATCTTGGGTGACAGTCGGGTTCATCCCTCTCTTTTTTTCAACTGCCCTGCCTGCCCTTTGCCTGATCCTGGACGTCCATTTGGTGGTCTCCTCCCCCTCAGCTCCCGGAGGAGATGTATCCCTGCTGCCCCCCACCTGGGGGCCACCTCCTTGGGGTCCTACGCCTGACAAGTGGGTATTGGACTATTTACTCTGGCTTCATGTTGTTGTCCTACCATAACCTATACTCCAATATACTCTTTATCTGTTTATTACAGACATCAGATATACACATCAGCCCCTGATGATGCGAGGAGAGCTCGCGAAACGCGTCGGGTTAGAGATGTAGCATGTATATCTGTACTGTTTATACTTTTTATATTTTGATGTTATGTCATGATGGCTATGTTTTTAGGACCATTTTATCATGCTGCTGCTCTTATGCATGTGTCACCGTTGTTCATGACTTGTACTGGATGTTATTTATCACAATAAATTTTGTCATTTCTATACTCTTGTTATTTTTCTGTGATCACCATGGACACTTCATTTAAAGTCCCACGGGCGAATTTTTGTATGTTTGCATTATTGTGAGAAAGGAGAAAAAAAAAATCGCATTTTCCTCCTTTCCTATCCAAATTTAAATAGCCTTATTTAACCCCTAACTCTGCAGGTCCGCTTTGTTATCCTCCAGCCACTTTGTTACCCCTGCTGTTGTATCAAAAAAATGGGTAGTCCCTAAGGCAGTAACGCGTAACCGTGCAGGATACAGCAGAGCATATTCTATTTTATAAGTCCGTAGGTTACGCTTAATGTCCCTGAATTCAGCCCTCCGCTTCTGGAGGTCCAGGGAGTAGTCAGGGAAAAATGAAATCCTGACTCCATTGTACAGGATCTCCCCCAGCTCCCTAGCCCTACGCATCAATGTCACCTTGTCTCTAAAGTTAAAGAGCTTCATTATTATTGGCCTAGGATGCCCCCCTGACGGTGTGGCCCTGGTTGGCACCCTGTGGGCTCTTTCAATGGCGAAGAGGTGAGAGAAGGTTTCCGTCCCGAATATTCCCTTGAGCCACTTCTCCAAGAATTCCTCCGGGTGGGGGCCCTCACACCGCTCCGGTAGGCCTACCACCCTCACGTTGTTCCTGCTGGACCTATTTTCAATTTCCTCCATTTGAGGAAATTGTGTTTTCAATGCCTTGAGCTCTTGCTTCAGTGGGGTTAATTCATCCTCAGCCTGGCTAACTCTCTCCTCCAGAGCAGTAGTTCTAGCAGTAGTCCTTTGCAGTTCTTGGCTTACTCTAATTAGCTCTTCCTTTAGTCCCGTCAGCTGATCGCACAAATCGCTTAGGGAGGCCTTACAGGAGTTGACGGCACATAGGACATCTTTTAGTGTGGGTTCCACTTCTGCTGGTGCATCTTGCGCAGCAGCATTGTTAATTGCTAATCCCGCAAGCTCACCCGCGGAGCTTTTACCGCTCGTCATTTTTATTGTGTGCATTGCTGCTGGTCCTTTTCCTAGGCTCTTCCTGTCCCCTGAACCCCCCGCGTGCGATCTGTCCTGCTGCTGCTGGTTGTTTTTAGCTGGTGATGAGGTGCAGGGGTGCGCAAATTTTTACAGTTTGGCCTCTGCTGCCTGGTTCGCCTTTTCTTTTGAGGTACGGGTCATTTGGGAGCTAGTATTGTCCTGCTGTTGCAGTTCCTCGCCCTTTTTTCTAGTCATGGCTATTTATATAAGCAAGGGGGAGTATATAGAAGAGTCGAGCCGCTCGTGGGATTGGTGTCTGCCCCCCCCTCTCCTCACCCCTCTCTTCACCTTTCCCTTACTCTACCTCCCTTCCCTCAGTACTGTCTCAGCCCCAGCAGTGCCCTTCTGGTTTGCAGCTGTCACTAGATTAATTGCCCAGTTTAGAATAGCCGGTATTTCAGCTCTGTTGAGGTTGTGTAATGTGGCAAAAGGTTAGTGACTTTCTCATTAATGCAGCCCTCCACCAGCCATTGAGGGGGTATCTTCTCCCTGGTGGACACAAATCGCTATGTGCCAGTGTGTCAGGCTGCCCAAGCCTGCCAGGACCCGAGGGCAGTTCGTTAAGTGACAATGTAGCCGGCTGCCTGGGCCCACCCGTACCTCCACCCCCCCTCGTCCGTGGCAATAGGCTAGTCCTTGGAGAGAGGCAGTCCACCTCTGAGTTAAACTGCAAGGGTTGGTATCCTGGTGCTGACGGGGCCTGGGCAGTACAGGGACGCTTCTGGTGGCGATTCCTCACACTGATGGCGCATGCTGTCCCCGCCGCCTCTTCCTGTTGAAGCCGTTGCCCGGGTAACTTAGCCCGAGCTCCTCCTCGCCGCTCCAAGGGCTCTTATCCACGTCCTTTCCCGAGTGGCTTGTACCGAAGCACCGCCGGCACACTCCGGGCTGGGCGGCGATGAGAGAGCCAGGCAGCCAGGCAGGCGTGAACACTGCGGGGGAAGGGAAGCTCAGACAGCCGGGCCAGAGCACTAAGATAGGTCCGATGAGCACGGAGGCATCGGGCTGGGGGAAGCTCACTCGCCCCTCCTCTCACTCCTGCATCCGGTCACGCCCACCTCACAGACACTCTAGTTGGAACACAGGAACGAGCCCTGCTGCAAAGTATTGCATCAAAAATTGTAATTACACGCCCCTGTTAAACAGGGGCAGAAAAAATGGGCCTTAGGCACTGGTGCTGGTGCCACAACACTGCAACCCCTCACAGACACTCTAGTTGGAATGCAGGAACGAGCCCTGCTGCAAAGTATTACATCAAAAATTGTAATTACACGCCCCTGTTGAACAGGGGCTGAAAAATTGTGCCTTAGGCACTGGTGGTGGTGCCCAGAACCAAAAATGTTCTTACAAGCTATCAGCGTGATGATTGAGGAGGAAGAAGATAATTACTCAGGGATAGTCACTCAGCATCAGCATAGGCAGTCTTTGAAGGGATCTGAGATTTCAAAAAAAATTATTCGGTTACATCAGCATCAGGTGCTTGGTAGCTGGTGGTGATCCAAGACTGATTCATTTTTATGAAGGTCAGTCGATCGACCGAGTCAGTGGACAGACGCACCCTGTGATCGGTTACAAAGCCTCCAGCAGCACTGAATGTGCGTTCCGAAAGAACACTGGATGCAGGACAGGCCAGTAGCTCAATTGCATACTGTGCAAGCTCTGGCCAGTGATCCATCCTCAAGACCCAGTAACCCAGAGGATTTTCAGTGGGAAAGGTGTCCAAGTCTGATCTTGCCCCTAGGTATTCCTGCACCATGTAAAACAGACGCTGGCAATGGTTGCTGGAACCGATCATACCTTGGGGCTGCGGACCAAAAAATTGTCTGAACGCATCGGTCAGACGGCCACCTTCTCCACCGCTCCTTCTTTGACTGACCGAAGCCTCAGCAACACGTTGTCCAGAAACAGGAGTTTGTAACCTCCCAGTCTCTGGGAACACGTTGCACAGACCTTTCTGCCAGGCCTCCCGAAGATGTTTCATCCTCTGTTCCCTCTGCGATGGCAAGATAAGGTCCGCAACCTTACCCTTGTAACGTGGATCAAGGAGGGTTGCCAGCCAGTATTGGTCCTTCTCCTTGATACCACGAATACGAGGATCCTTACGCAGGCTTTGCAGGATCAGGGAGGCCATGCAGCGTAGGTTTGCTGAGGCATTCGGTCCGGAGTCCTCTGGGTCACTAAGGACGACATGGTCCGCAGCCACCTCCTCCCAGCCACGTACAAGTCCATGTGTTTCTTGGGACTGATCGCTTAAAGACTGCTGCTGATGCTGAGTGCCAGGCTCCACCTCCATACTGACACAATCTTCCTCCTCCTCCTCCTCCTCCTCCTCCTCCTCCTCCTCTTCCTGTGTGATCGGCGGGCACGCAGGAACACTGTCTGGATAAAGGGGGCCTTGAGAGATAAGGAAGTCCTCCTCTTCCTGCCTCTGTTCTGCCTCAAGTGCCCTGTCCATTATTCCACAGCGTGTGCTCCAACAGGTGTACAAGGGGGACAGTGTCACTGATGCATGCACTGTCACTGCTCACCATCCTCGTGGCCTCCTCAAATGGTGACAGGACAGTGCATGCATCCCTGATCATGGCCCACTGGCGTGGGGAAAAAAAAACAAGCTCCCCTGACCCTGTCCTGGTGCCATAGTCGCACAGGTACTCATTGATGGCCCTCTGCTACGTGTGCAGCCGCTGCAGCATGGCCAACGTTGAGTTCCACCTGGTGGGCATGTCACAGATTAGGCGGTTCTTGGGCAGGTTAAACTCCTTTTGGAGGTCCGTCAGCCGAGCACTGGCATTATATGACCGGCGGAAATGCACACAGACTTTCCTGGCCTGCCTCAGGACATCCTGTAAGCCCGGGTACCTGCCCAAGAACCGCTGCACCACCAAGTTAAGGACGTGAGCCAAACAGGGCACATGGGTCATTTGTCCCTGTCGGAGGGCAGAGAGGAGGTTGGTGCCATTGTCGCAAACCACCATTCCTGCCTTAAGTTGGCGTGGCGTCAACCACCTCTGAACCTGCCCCTGCAGAGCTGACAGAACCTCTGCCCCAGTGTGACTCCTGTCCCCCAAGCACACCAGCTCAAGCACCGCATGGCATCTTTTGGCCTGCGTACTTGCATAGCCCCTTGAACGACTATGGAGCACCGCTGGTTCCGAGGAAGAGGCCATGGAGGAAGAAGAAGAGGAGGGGGTGGAGGAGAGAGGTGTATCACAATCTTTAGCATTTTGGAGGCGTGGTGGCGGAACAACCTCCAACACTACTGGACCTTGTCCTGCATCCTTCCCAGCTGCCAGCAGAGTCACCCAATGCGCCGTGAAACTTAGGTAACGTCCCTGTCCATGCCTGCTGGACCATGAGTCAGCGGTAATATGCACCTTACCGCTGACCGCCCTGTCCAGCGAGGCATGGATATTGCCTTCCACATGCTGGTAGAAAGCCGGAATCGCCTTCCGTGAGAAAAAGTGGCGTTTGGGTACCTGCCACTGAGGAACCGCACATTCCACAAACTCATGGAAGGGGGCAGAGTCTACCAACTGAAAAGGCAGCAGTTGAAGTGCTAGCAATTTTGCCAAGCTAGCATTCAACCGCTGGGCATGTGGATGGCTGGGAGCAAACTTCTTTCGGCGGTGCAGCAGCTGGGGCAGGGAAATTTGCCTGGTACAATCTGACGTCGGTGTACCAAAAGCAGATTGCCCACAAGTACTTGGCTGTGACACACCTAATTCTACACCTTCATTCCTCTCAGTGCAGGTCTCAGAGAGGACTGAAGGTCTAGTGGGGTTGGAAATCTCAGCTGATGAGGAGCAAGGAGAGGTACTCTTTGTTCTTTGGTGTGGGTCTTTTAGATACGCTTGCCAACGAACTGCATGGCTGGTCAACATATGTCTGGTCAAGCATGTGGTACCCAAGCGGGAGATGTTTTGGCCACGTGAGATACGCTTGAGACATATGTTGCAAATAGCAGCGGTGCGATCTGATGCACTCGTCTCAAAAAAGGCCCACACCAAAGAACTTTTTGAATAACGCGCAGAGACTGCAGCGCCCTGCACATGTGGAGCTTTGGGGTGTGATGCAGTCAATGTGCTGCCCTTAGGCTGGCCCCTGGAGGGCATCCTGCCTCGTTGGTGATGTGCCGCCTCCTCCTCCTCCTCCTCTCTCCTATCAGGCACCCACGTTGAGTCAGTGACCTCATCATTCCCTCCCTCCTCATCACTGGAGCAAACCTGGCAGTATGCTGCAGCAGGGGGAGCATGACTGCCAGATTGCTGTCCTTCTTGGGCACCCCCTCTCTCCATGCTCAAGTTACTGCCTTCATCGAGCTCAGTATCATCATCAGAGCCTTCCAAACGCTGGGCATCCTCCTGGAGCATGTACCCAACACTGTGGTCAAACAGTTCGAGGGACTCCTCAGGAGGACATGGTGGGGATAGGGAAGGAGTCACTGATGACATTGAGCCGAGGGAAGAGGCCGCTGCTTTGCCAGACAAAGTACCCTGGGCATGGGTGAGAGAGGATGAGGAGGATGAGGACGGCTTGGTCATCCACTCGACCAAGTCTTCCGCATGTTGCGGCTCAACATGGCCAGCTGCCGAAAAAAAGGCCAAGCGTGTCCCATGGCCAAGTGCTGATGAGGATGCACCGTCTCCACGACCAGCACTAGACACAGAGCCTGCTTGCCCTCTCTTATTGGCTTGTGACTGTCTGCCTCTCCTTCTTGGCCTTCCAGACATACTAATGGCCTGTAGCTGCACTAAGCTGGGATATATATATATATATATTATATATATATATATATATATATATATATATATATATATATATATGTACTGATACTGCAGCTAGCAAAATCAACTGCCTGCCTGTAGTATGAGAACACCACCAACCTTCTACAGGTAGCTTTAGCTGAACACTGTGAGTAGGACGCACCCCACTAACTTGTAGGTTTAGCTGAACACTGTGAGCAGGACGCACTGCACTAACTGTAAATAGTCTAGCTGCCTGACTGTGGTACTAATAGGATCAAAAGAACACCAGCAATTTTCTTCAGGTAGCTGTATTTACTGTAACAAGACAAGCCTGCCTGTCAGTAAGAAGATAACAGAAACAGATCTAGCTGAACACTGTGAGTAGGACGCACCCCACTAACTTGTAGGTTTAGCTGAACACTGTGAGCAGGACGCACTGCACTAACTGTAAATAGTCTAGCTGCCTGACTGTGGTACTAATAGGATCAAAAGAACACCAGCAATTTTCTTCAGGTAGCTGTATTTACTGTAACAAGACAAGCCTGCCTGTCAGTAAGAAGATAACAGAAACAGATCTAGCTGAACACTGTGAGCAGGACGCACCCCACTAGCTTGTAGGTTTAGCTGAACACTGTGAGGTGGACGCACCCCACTAACTTGTAGGTTTAGCTGAACACTGTGAGCAGGACGCACCCCACTAACTTGTAGGTTTAGCAGAACACTGTGAGCAGGACGCACTGCACTAACTGTAAATAGTCTAGCTGCCTGACTGTGGTACTAATAGGATCAAAAGAACACCAGCAATTTTCTTCAGGTAGCTGTATTTACTGTAACAAGACAAGCCTGCCTGTCAGTAAGAAGATAACAGAAACGGATCTAGCTGAACACTGTGAGCAGGACGCACCCCACTAGCTTGTAGGTTTAGCTGAACACTGTGGTGGATGCACCCCACTAACTTGTAGGTTTAGCTGAACACTGCGAGCAGGACGCACCCCACTAACTTGTAGGTTTAGCTGAACACTGTGAGCAGGACGCACTGCACTAAATGTAAATAGTCTAGCTGCCTGACTGTGGTACTAATAGGATCAAAAGAACACCAGTAATTTTCTTCAGGTAGCTTTATATACTGTAACAAGACAAGCCTGCCTGTCAGTAGGAAGATAACAGGAACGGATCTAGCTGAACACTGTGAGCAGGACGCACTGCATTAAATGTAAATAGTCTAGCTGCCTGACTGTGGTACTAATAGGATCAAAAGAACACCAGTAATTTTCTTCAGGTAGCTTTATATACTGTAACAAGACAAGCCTGCCTGTCAGTAGGAAGATAACAGGAATGGATCTAGCTGAACACTGTGAGCAGGACGCACTGCACTAAATGTAAATAGTCTAGCTGCCTGACTGTGGTACTAATAGGATCAAAAGAACACCAGTAATTTTCTTCAGGTAGCTTTATATACTGTAACAAGACAAGCCTGCCTGTCAGTAGGAAGATAACAGGAACGGATCTAGCTGAACACTGTGAGCAGGACGCACTGCATTAAATGTAAATAGTCTAGCTGCCTGACTGTGGTACTAATAGGATCAAAAGAACACCAGTAATTTTCTTCAGGTAGCTTTATATACTGTAACAAGACAAGCCTGCCTGTCAGTAGGAAGATAACAGGAATGGATCTAGCTGAACACTGTGAGCAGGACGCACTGCACTAAATGTAAATAGTCTAGCTGCCTGACTGTGGTACTAATAGGATCAAAAGAACACCAGTAATTTTCTTCAGGTAGCTTTATATACTGTAACAAGACAAGCCTGCCTGTCAGTAGGAAGATAACAGGAACGGATCTAGCTGAACACTGTGAGCAGGACGCACTGCACTAAATGTAAATAGTCTAGCTGCCTGACTGTGGTACTAATAGGATCAAAAGAACACCAGTAATTTTCTTCAAAATACTGTAACAAGACAAGCCTGCCTGTCAGTAAGAGGTTAACAGAAATGGATCTAGCTGAACACTGTGAGCAGGACGCAGTAATTTTCTTCAGGTAGCTTTATATACTGTAACAAGACAAGCCTGCCTGTCAGTAGGAAGATAACAGGAACGGATCTAGCTGAACACTGTGAGCAGGACGCACTGCACTAAATGTAAATAGTCTAGCTGCCTGACTGTGGTACTAATAGGATCAAAAGAACACCAGTAATTTTCTTCAGGTAGCTTTATATACTGTAACAAGACAAGCCTGCCTGTCAGTAGGAAGATAACAGGAATGGATCTAGCTGAACACTGTGAGCAGGACGCACTGCACTAAATGTAAATAGTCTAGCTGCCTGACTGTGTTACTAATAGGATCAAAAGAACACCAGTAATTTTCTTCAAAATACTGTAACAAGACAAGCCTGCCTGTCAGTTGGAAGATAACAGGAACGGATCTAGCTGAACACTGTGAGCAGGACGCACTGCACTAAATGTAAATAGTCTAGAAGATAACAGGAACGGATCTAGCTAAACTGAATACAGTGTATATATATATATATATATATATATGCAACACCTGGGATGCATATATATACACAATACACTTTAAGTGCAGCTAACTGACTGTCCTGCCTAATCTAGCTAACTGAAATGAAATGACACTGTCTCTCTCTCTCTCTATTTCTCAGCACACCGGAACACACTGCACAGGGCCGCCGTGCAGGCGGCCTTATATAGTGTGGGGCGTGTACTAAATCCCCTGAGCCATAATTGGCCAAAGCCTCCTTGGCTTTGGCCAATTACGGCTCTCTGTTAAGGCGGCGCTGTGATTGGCCAAGCATGCGGGTCATAGTGCATGCTTGGCCAATCATCAGCAAGCAATGCACTGCGATACCGCAGTGAATTATGGGCCGTGACGCGCCACACGAATTTGGCGTGAATGGCCCATATCGTTCGCAATTCAGCGAACGACCGAACAGCCGATGTTCGAGTCGAACATGGGTTCGACTCGAACATGAAGCTCATCCCTAGTCAGGAACCGGCCAAAAGAAACAGGAAAAAAAATGAAAAATTTTCTTTTTAAAAAGTACAGATTTAATGCTGCCTCAACATGATATTTTGGGATACTCCTGTCTCCTCCTGTTAAAGAGCAATAAATCTGTATTTAGTTAAACAACAAAAAACAAATACAATTGAAAATTATGTTTCCAAACATTGCAGCTATACAAAAGGCAATGGCCTCTTTCGGTGGTGATTAACATATTAATTGATCCTGATTGAAGACCAATTTGCAAGTCGGGCAGGCAACAAAAGTTGTAGTAGTGAGAGGACAAAAACTCTGTTTAACCACTTGCCAACCACTGCACACCGATCTACGTCGGCACAATGGCAGCGGTGGGCAAATGAGCATACCCGTACGTCCCCTTTAAGAGCCGAGGACAGCAGGTGCAGGCGTGAGTTTGCTGGTCTCCCGGCGATCGTGTCACATAGCCTCAGAACAGGGAAGTGCCTATGTAAACAAAGCATTTCCCCGTTATGGCTTGTGCCATGACTGAGGTCACCGCTTCCTGTCATCGGGAGCGGTGATTGCTGTCATGTGACTTGAAGCCCATCCCCCCACAGTTAGAATCACTCCCTAGGACACACTTAACCCCTTCATCGCTCCCTAGTGATTAACTGCTTCACTTCCAGTGTCATTTACAGAGTAATCAGTGCATTTTCATAGCACTGATCACTGTATAAATGACAATGGTCCCAAAATAGTGTCAAAAGTGTCCGATATGTCCGCCGTATCGGCCTAATCTGAGGAAAAAAATATTTTTTTAATATATTTTTGGGGGATATTTATTATAGCAAAAAGTAAAAAATAATGCGTTTTTTTTCAAAATTTTTGCTTATTTTTTGTTTATAGTGCAAATAATAAAAACCACAGAGGTGATCAAATACCACCAAAAAAAAGCTCTGTTTGTGGGAAAAAAAGGACGTCAATTTTGTTTGGGTGCAACGTTGCACGACCGTGAAATTGTCAGTTAAACTGACGCAGTGCCGAATCGCAAAAAGTGCGCTGGTCAGGATGGAGGTAAAATCTTCCGGGGCTGAAGCGGTTAATGAAACAGACAAACACCAAAAAAATTTTAGAATTTAGTTAGGCCTGACTGCAATTAATTCCATTCAAGGCTTCTCTTTAAAACAAACAAAAACTATGCTTTAAGGTACTCTGTGTTTTTCCTCTAAGGTATTTTACCAAGTCTGGGTCCGCTCTGGATTATCCATCCATGTTTGTGTATTCACCCTAAAATACAAAACTCAAAAACCATTAATAACATCTCACTCTACCTCTCTGAGAGTTTTTCCATGACTACACTTGTTGTGGATGCTTGGAACCACCTTCCAGCAGAGGTAATGAGTGTCAGGGCTGGGCTCAGCCCTTCCTTCTCAGAGCTGAGTTTTTGGCTTAGTTTAAAAGGGTATTTGATGTTCCAAGCACGCTCCGCTTTTGCTGCCAAGTGCCTCATGTCCATCGAACAGAGTACAAGAACTGTTGCCGACTATGCCATTGAATTCCGCACTCTGGCAGCAGAGGTTGCGTGGAACAATGATGCCCTCATGGCTGCTGCTTTTTCTCATAGTCTCTCAGATACCATCAAGGATGAGATAGCAGCCCGATATATACCCACTGAGCTGGAGAAGTTGATCACGTTTGCCATCCTCATTGACTCCAGACACTCTTTTAAGGATCGCTTGCAGAAGCCTCCTGTACATTTGTTTCGGAGCTTTGCAATCTCACCCATGCCTCCCTCACCTCCCATGCCTCCTGGTACCGACTCGGTCAGTGAAGGTGAACCCATGCACTTGGGTTTCACGTGTATCTCTGTGGATGAGAGAACCCTTAGGAGGAGGGAGACGTTGCGCCTTTATTGTGGCCAGGCAGGTCACTTTTTGAAGTCTTGTCCTACCCGTCCAGGGAACGCCCGAACCTTGAGGTCCTGTCACGGGAGACCTTAGGTGGAGTTGTTTCATCCTCAGTTATCCTGAAGGATAAGCCCTTGGTTTTGGTCACTTTTTCTTGGGCTGAGTCGTCCGTCAAGATACAGGCTCTAATCGACTCTGGGGCTGCAGGCCTGTTCATTGATGCTGCCTTTGTATCAAAGCACTCAATTCCGCTGCAGCTGTGTGACACTCCACTTGCCATTGAGGCTCTTGACGGGAGACCTCTACAGACTAAAAAACAGAAGTTTTGCCCGTAAATACTTATTATCATTATTCTAATTGTGTAATTAGAGTGTATGTTTTGCTTGCTGAATGAATTGCAATTTTGCTTGCTGCAACCTGGGAAGCGTTTGCAATCTACTTATCAGCTGTGGTTTAAACAATCACTGAGTGCAATGATCCCCTGAGAGATCGCTCCATCTATGGTCCATACTTTATAAATTATCAGTTTGAGAGATCACCCACCCATTTACATCACTTCAATATTAATGGTATAGGACTGTTCCTGCCCACGTGGATAGTCTTTATTAGGAATACCCTCCATCAAATCGCCATTCCTATTGTGCAGGACTATCCTTAATTTTACTATACCTCATTACACAGTGTGCATGATGTGTATGAGTGGGTGTGTAGCCGCAGCTCCCATTTGTTTTTAATATCCCCTGTGACAATGTTGTTCAATTCTTAATTGGTTTGTGGTAACCGTCTGTCCATATTGCTAATTCTTCACCTTTTGTACTTATAATTGGTTTATTTTTTGGTAATTAATAAAGCTGGTTTTGTATTCACATTAGTGCTCTTTGTTGACCCACTTTAGAGAAATTCTCTGTTTCTCCTGTTTTCCCAAGACCTCTACAGGCTGTCCATGTGACTCATGAGACGGTTCCATTGTCCATGGCCATAGGGGCTCTTCACCATGAGATAATCCAATTCCAAGTTATTTCCTCACCTAAGTTTCCGCTGGTTATTGGTTATCCTTGGTTACAGAGACACAACCCCTCTTTTGATTGGCTCCATGCTGAGGTTCTCTCCTGGTCGCCACAATGCAGTGAGACATGCTTCCAGAAGGTAGCCAAGGTCCTGTGCACCTCTTCACTCTCCTCCCTGCTGGAGGAATAATTCAATTTTAGCTATGTCTTTGACAAAGGTCAAGCTGGTAGTTTGCCTCCATATGATTGCGCAATTGACCTTCAACCTGGTGACATACCCCCTTGTGGCCAGGTTAACCCTTTGTTGGTCTTGGAGGATAAGGCCATTAGGGATGAGCCGAACACCCTCCTGTTCGGTCTGCAGCAGAACATGCGAACAGGCAAAAAATTCGGCAGAACGCAAGAACACCATTTAAGTCTATAGTACACAAACATGAAAAATCAAAAGTGCTAATTTTAAAGGCTTATATGCAAGTTATTGTCATAAAAAGTGTTTGGAGACCTGGATCCTGACCCAGGGGACATGTATCAATGCAATTTTTTTTTTAAAACGTCAGTTTTTTCGGGAGCAATGATTTTTTAATGCTTAAAGTGAAACAATAAAAATGACACCGCCCACTCTGATGCCACGGGGAAGCCATAGGGAAGACCTCGTGGTGTCATAAGGGTGTGGGGTCACCCAGTTACATCACCGGGTGACCTCGCCCTCAGTTATATTAGAGCTGTCAAAGAAAAGACGCGTCAGCAGGTGGGAGCTTCTCATGGAGGCAGGTCGGTCGCAACTTTTTTTGTTCTTCTTTTTCTGTCTGTCGGGCAAACTGAACTTACTTCGTGGGACATTTTTAAATTTTTAATAAAGGACTTGTCCCAAGCTGTGTCTTGTGGTTTTTTTTACCATTCTGACACTTTTTTGTGAAATGTAGAGGTACATATGTACCCCGTTAACAATTCACACAAGGGGGAGGCTAGGATCTGGGGTCCCCCTTGTTAAAGGGGGCTTCCAGATTCCAATAAGCCCCCCACCCGCAGACCCCCCACAACCACCGGGCAAGGGTTGTGGGGATGAGACCCTTGTTCCCATCAACATGAGGACGAGGTGCTTTGGGAGGACATGTGGCCTGGTACGGTTCAGGAGGGGGAGTGCTCTCTCATCCCTCCCTCTTTTCCTGTGGCCTGCCAGGTTGCATGCTCGGATAAGGGTTTGGCATGGATTTTGGGGGGACCCCTACACCATTTTTTTTTAAATGTGGCGCAGGGTTCCCCTTAAAATCCATACCAGACCTGAAGGGTCTGGTATGGATTTTGGGGGGGGGGACCTACGCCAAATATTTTTTTACATTTGGTGCAGTGTTCCCCTTAATTTCCATATCAGACCCGAAGGGCTTGGTATGGATTTTAGGGGGACCCCCACGCAATTTTCGGGGTTTCCCTTAATATTCATACCAGACCCAAAGTCTCTGGTAATGGAGGGGGATCCCCATGCTCTTTTTTTCAATTATCTGTATCTATATTGCTGAGAGCTGACAATTCACTACAGCCGTGATCAGTTTTAAATTACTATTTTTCCTTTAGAAATGTCATTTTGCTGTGGTACTATTCTAAACACGGGCAAAATGTGCCACTTTACAGGCATACTATAGACATCCCCCAGGCATGATATTTAAAGGAATATTTCATTTTTATTGTTTCACTTTAAGCATTAAAAAAATCACTGCTCCCGAAAAAACGTCCCTTTAAAAAAAAAAAATTTGCATTGATACATGTCACTTGGGGCAGGACCAGGGTCCCCAAACATGACAATAACTTGCATATAACCCTTTAAAATGAGCACTTTTGATTCTTCATGTTAGTGTCCCGTAGACTTTAACGGTGTTTCAGCAGCTTTCGAATTTGCCACGAACACCGCATATTGTTTGATGAACAGGCGAACACCCGATGTTTGACTCAAACATTGGGCTCATCCCTAAAGGCCATGGAAGAATATGTTGCAGATGCACTTTCTTGAGGTTTCATCTGCAAATCCTCGTCTCCTGCTGGTGCTGATCTCTTCTTTGTGAAGAAGAGTGGTGAACTGTGACCTTGACCGCCTCAAGGGAGCAATGGTTTTCATGACGCTTGATTTGAGAGGGGCATATAATCTCATGAGGATTAAGGAGGGCAATGAGTGGAAAACTGTGTTTAATACCAGAATGGGCCATTATGAGAACCTCATAATGCCTTTTGGCCTTTGTAACACTCTGGCAGTTTTCCAGGAATTTATTAACAATGTCCTCCATGATTTGTTGCAGTTATGTGTGGTGGTTTATCTTGATGATATCCTCATACTTTCCAAGTCCCTGGACAGCCACCACACAGATGTCTGTCGTGTGCTTCAGAAACTAAGAGAACAATCTCTATTGCAAACTGAAGAAGTGTGAGTTTCATCTTGAACAGGTTAAACTCCTGGGTTATGACATTTCCACTGCTGTTTTTTAGATGGACCCAGTGAAACTTACGGCAGTCCTACCCGACCCGGCCCAGACCCGTGGGCTTACGTCCTTTGCAGCGTTTCCTGGGATTTGCCAACTATTGTCGGAAGTTTATTCATAATTTCTCGTCTCTGGTCAAGCCCCTGACTGATATGACCAGATAGGACGGTAACCCACAGAGTTGGTCTCCAGAGTCTGTTGAGGCCTTTATGAGTCTCAAGGTTGCCTTTGTTTCTGCTCCTGTGTTGGCACATCCTGATCCTACATTACCTTTTATCCTTGAGGTTGATGCTTCTGAGACTGGTATTGTGTCTCAACATCTTATATCTGAGAGCACTATGCATCCTTGTGGCTACTTTTCTAAGAAATTGTCACCTGCGGAGTGCAATTACGAGATTGGTGACAGAGAGCTGTTGGCAATCATTTTAACCCTGAAAGAATGGAGACATCTCCTCAAAAGTACCACTGTGCCGTTTCTCATTCTTACTGACCATAGGAATCTCACATTCTTGTCTGAGGCTAAATGCCTCTCTCCCAGAAGGGTGCGATGGGCTCTTTTCTTGTCAAGTTTCAATTATATTGTCTCATTCTTACCAGGTACTAAGAATGTAAGGGCTGACGGGGGTGGAGCCGACAGCCAGAGCTGATGGATGTGTGAGAGCTGAGCTCTGCAATTACGGGTGACTCACAGCGGCTCACAGCCTACTACACCAGCTATAAAGCACACCGATCGGTAGCTACGGACAAGGGGCACATAGCGGCAGTGGTGTCTAAAAGGAAGGGGAGAGAGGGGCCAAGAAAACTCACTGATTCCTTCCCCCTCGCCACAGGCCGAGAAATCCAAGATGGCGCCGGCACCGGGAGCCGTTAGTCAGCCTCCACAGCACACGCAGACAGTCATCCATCGCCATCCAGAGCTGAGTCATGCTGCAATGACCATCCGTTACCATCCTCCCCCTTTAGCAGTCCTGTCAAGCAAAAGAGGAGGATTGGGGATGAGGTGGAGTCCTGGAATGGTGCAGGGATAGAGGAAGAGGAAATGGAGGATTCCTCCTCATATACCCAGCAGCTGGACGCATTCCCCACATCAGGGCAGCCCATTCTAGACACCACCATAAAAGAGATGCTGCAAACTCTAAGGGCCCTCCAATGCGACATGGCAGCATTTATGCAGACTACCAAGCGAGAAATGGCAGCAGTAACTAGTGGAGTGGAATATGTGGAGCAAAAAATGGAGGAATTTACATTAGCACATAATGAACTGGTAGACGCTCGCTTTGATGTCGAGGATGAGATCAAAACCATGCGACTTAAAATGACGGACATCGAAGACAGGGCCCGAAGGAACAACATCAAGTTCAGAGGCGTCCCTGAGTCAGTTAAACCAGCAGAACTGACGGCATATATTCAAAAGCTCATGGTAACAGCCCTTCTGTCACTAGGGTCTGCAGCTCTCATAATAGACAGGGCCCACAGGCTACCGAAACCATCCTTTCTCCCTGAACAGATCCCCAGGGATGTTATAGCGAGGATCCACTTTTACCACATCAAAGACCAGCTAATGCGATATGCCAGACAACACCCTGCCCTTCCTGACCCCTTTGCTGAGATTGCACTATATGCTGACCTGTCACAAGCCACCCTAACGGAAAGACACAACTTGGTGCCGATTACCAAAATCCTGCGTAACCACAAAGTCATCTACAAATGGGGATTCCCAGCTAAGCTTATTGTGGATATGCACAACGAATCGCATGAGATTACATCAGTTGATAAAGGCGTGGAGCTCCTTCGGAAATTGCGGTTGTTGCCTGTGAATGGAGAACCAGCAGAACCCGACCCCCTTCGTGGGAGGCACAACAACCACCACCAGAATAAAAGAAACAAGTAGTTCTCATACCCGGAACTATACTACACAACTTCAATCTCCTATTACCGTAATCTAGGTACCAGATATGGGACACAACTAGTGCCTTCAATCTGCACAGCGAGTGTAAAGTCTTTGATCAGCACACCCGTTGTTCGGCTGTTATTTGATTTACTTTTCTTTTTCCCCCACGTAAGTTGCAAGATGTTTTCCATAACATGTTCTCCGCAAAGGATGCGGATTATTTGTTTTCTTCTATCACAAGTTCTAGTTTATTTGATTTCTGACTCTACAAGTTTACTTGATCAATAAAATGGTGCAATAACACATTTCTCCTATCATACCCCAAAATCAGGGATAAAATAGCAGAGAAAATCACAGAATTTTTCCAAATTAACAATAATGGGGAATGCTGCCCGACAACAATATGGTGTGCGCATAAGGCTTTCGCTAGGGGTGTCCTTATGCAAATTGCCTCCAGAGAGAGAAAAAAGAAATTACAATGTATGTCACAACTCCAAGAGAATATAGCAGATCATGAAGCGAAAGATAAAAATGACATCACCAAATCCAACAACATACTTAAACGTCTTACCTCGTGCCGGGAAGAACTGCGACAAGAGCTTAGGGCAGATTATGACACATATTTTAAGAGACTGAAGTTAACCTACTACTCCCAAAATAACCGGTCGGGTAAATTATTAGCTTCCGAACTCAAAAAAAGACAGGCACGCTCGAATATCACACACATCAAACGCTATCACACCAACACATTATTTCAAAACCCTAAGGATATAGCTAATGTAATCAAAGATTACTATGAATCCCTGTACAACCTAAACGCAGACCCCTCTACACACCAGCCCATTAAAGGAGGAGATCGAGGAGTTCCTACACGGAATTCATCTACCATCCGTAGACACGACCTTACTGCATAAACTAAAGGCCCCTATCAGCTACCAGGAAGTTGAATCAGTAATTACATCCCTACCCATGCATAAATCCCCAGGCGCGGATGACTTTTCCGCCGAATATTGCAAGGCACTCACCTCTCTACTCACCCCCGAACTAGTGAAAGTCTTTAATATGGCAGCTTCCTCTGGGAATTTCCCCAAAGAGATGCTACAAGCTGTGATAGTCACCCTACCAAAAACAGGCAAGGACACATCAATCCCCCAAAATTTTAGGCCCATATCCCTTTTAAACTCGGATCTCAAAATCTATGGTAAAATTCTAGCGAACAGATTAAAAGATATCACTTCCTCGCTCATAGGACTGGATCAGGTCGGATTTGTTAAGAGTAGACAAGCACCTGATGGGACTAGGAGGATGTTGAACCTCTTGCGACTTGGTGAAGCCAACAATATACCTAGTATATTGCTGGCGTTGGATGCTGAAAAGGCCTTCAATAGGGTCCACTGGGGTTACCTGTCTAGGACCTTGCACAAATTTGGCATCTCTGGCCTGATCCACTCCGCAATTATGTCCCTGTATACGAACCCCACAGCGAAAGTCTATTCCTCTAGTCTTCTCTCAGATCCCTTCAAGTTTACTAACGGCACCCGGCAGGGATGCCCCTTAACCCCAATAATTTTTTCATTGATTATAGAACCTTTAGCAGAATATATTAGAACTAATTAAATCCCTTTTACACAAGTTTGGACAGGTTTCCTATTACAAGGTCAATAAGAGCAAATGCTATGCACTGACCATCAATATATCTGATGAAATAAAACCCGGATTAATGGAAATTTTTCCCTGTAACTGGGACCCGCCCTCCATTACTTATCTTGGTGTGCAGCTGGCCTCTTCTACCAAAATCTACTCATGCAATTTCCCTCCATTGTTGGTTAAAATGGAGGAAGAACTAAATCAAATTGGCAAATTACCACTCACGTGGTTGGGGAGGATAGCTGCATACCAAATGCAAGTATTGCCCAAACTATTGTATATTTTCAGAACCTTACCCATCCCTGTTCCCCAACAATTCTTCACACACATAGAAATGCTTCTAAGAAAATCATATGGGGGTGTAGAAAACCTAGAATTGCTCTAACACAACTTTACAAGCCTAAACACCGTGGTGGCGTTGGACTCCCCAACGCTCAACTATACTACAAGGCAGCAGTACTGGACTGCGCTACTGGTTTTCCTGTCAAACTGACAACTGCTGGTCTGATATTGAGCGCACGGTTACACCTGGACAGGATCTCCCAGCTATGACCATAGCCGCTTGCCTCCACCATAAACCCATTGTCTCTCCTTACCCAACCATACAAGCCACTATTGCTGCATGGTCTTCTTTGGTAAAATGTAATTTTACGGCTATCCTGACTCGCATACTAGGAATACCACTAGCAACATATGAATACTTAATCCCTAACTTCTCAGCACAAACATGGAAGAAACAGGGTGTACACTTCTCAGCAGCTGAGCTGAATAAACTGAGCGAACTTGACAGATATAGGTTGTTCCAATTAAACCACTACTCAAGCTCCAATCCGACCCGACCAATAGAAATTCCACAGATTCTATGGGATTTCCTGATCAATAAACCCCTGATCAATCGCAAAGGCATATCCCTCTTTTACAAATTTGCTACTCCCACTTATTTACAATCTAAACTACCCAATATGGTAAAGTGGGAACAAAACTTACAAAGAGAATACCCCTTGCACCAATGGCACGTAGCTATAAAATACTATAGTAAATCCTCGTCCTGTGTAGACCTGGGATAATGCACAAAAGCTTTTACATAGATGGTTGCTTACGCCTTCTCGCCTCAATAAAATGAGTCCTAATCTATCAGCGCTATGCTGGAGGGAATGTATGACCACAGGAAGTCTTCTCCATGTTTTCTGGAGCTGTAAGGTCATACAGCCTTTCTGGAAAGATGTTCAATCTCTCATCTTAAATATTACTAGTATACACTATGCCCTCAACCCTGCATTTACACTGCTAAGCCTGGGTATCAAATCTTTTCCCCCTCTAATGAGGAAAGTAGTCATTCATATACTGTTCGCAGCCCACATCTCAATAGCAAAGGAATGGCGATCACAAACGCCCCCTAAAATAAAAGAGGTCATTTCCAGAGTAAATGCTCAATATACAATGGAAAAAAATTCTTGCCTACACAAAAAGAGGATGTCCGACTTTCCACAAACATTGGGAGATTTGGAGATCCTCTAAATATGCCTCTACACATTTATAAAATGTAAATAGAAAATATTGATACTCTGAAGCATATATGATGCCTGTTGGTGGGGTGGAGTATTAATAGAAGAGGTCAAACTCCAACTGTTGGATGCTTATTAGTGACTCACACACGGTGTTGTGTTGGGTGTGTGGGAATAATTCTGTACCTATGACTAAACTACATCTATGTATCTATGTAAACTATGTAAACTACATCTATGTATCATCTTACTACTCTTTTTATCTCTCTATGGACCCTCAATAAGGTCCAAGCAGGGCCGGTGCTAGACTATTTTGCACCCTAGGCAAGACCAGCAACTTGCCCCCCCCCCAAAAAAAAACAACAACACACTGAATGGCTTTGTGCAGTGTCATTAAATAATAGCACAACACACTCTTTGATCACAGATCCCACAGATCCCAGTGTGTATTGTGTGACAATCTGACAGTGCACTTTCTAATTATTTCACTGCGAACACCAGGGCCTCATTGCAAGTGCGACCTTTGCGACGCTGGCCGTTTGGCCTGGATTAAGAGCATCATGGGCCTGGTGCTGAGGATTTTGGTGGGCTCTGGATCATGAAGCCCCTTGCCCTGTATGATACATTAAAATTTTCTCTACAGCCCCGCCTTAACCATCACTTGTGCCTAGGCATTCTTTCCATCACCACACATTGCACCTGGGACCCCTTTCCTCATCATCTACTGTGCCTGCAGCCTCCCTTGCCTTACCACCCACTGCACCCACAGCCCTCTTCCCTCACCACCTACCATGCCTGTAGCCCTCCTTTTTTGCAGAAATACTACAGGAGATAATCAGAGACTGCAGACATAGTACAGGAGATGGTCAGAGACTGGGGACATGGTACAGGAGATGATCAGAGACTGAAATCATGGTACAGGAGATGGTCAGAGACTGCAGACATAATACAAGAGATGATCAGAGACTGCGGACATGGTACAGGAGATGATCAGAGACTGCAGACATAGTACAGGAGATGGTCAGAGACTGCAGACATAATACAAGAGATGATCAGAGACTGCAGACATAATACAAGAGATGATCAGAGACTGCAGACATAATACAGGAGATGATCAGAGACTGCAGACATAGTACAGGAGATGATCAGAGACTGCAGACATAATACAAGAGATGATCAGAGACTGCAGACATAATACAAGAGATGATCAGAGACTACAGACATAGTACAGGAGATGATCAGAGACTGCAGACATAGTACAGGAGATGATCAGAGACTGTAGACATAGTACAAGTGTGTCCTAGGCTAGCAGTGACCAGTGTGGAAATACATTGATCACTGCACTGTGTAAACAGGAGTTTACAAGATATAACAATGTGCCAAAAAACAAAAGTCATTTCTCAAGCACAGGAGGACAGTAAATGGTTAACAGGTCTGAGAAGCTCCTCCCAGCCTGACCAGATAATTCCTTCAAAGATAACAAATAAAAGGTCAAACAAAACCTAGATGGAATATATAGCTATAGAAAGAGCTGAAGTTGAAGCATCTTGCAGAAGTCTAATCAGCATTCTCCTGTCCTGTGTTCAGTGTAAATAAAAACACAGATAAGAAGCAGTGTGAGAAGACGGATCGATCAGTGTGATCACCGCATATTCTACACACAGGACGGGAGAATGAGAACACACTGATCCATTTCTGCAGCCAGCAATGCATTGTGACATGTTTGATCTCATACCTTCTTCATCATACTCAGGTATGTCGGATCCTCTCCATCCCACCCTGCTCTGGCCACTAGCATCTTCTAGTCAAATGTGATGGGCTGGGCAATCTGATTGGCTAAGGAGGTAGTGGGAGGTGGAGCAACTTAGCAGTCACGCCCTCCCACTCAGAAGAGCAGCGCTATTGGCTGCCTGACCTGTTACACAGACGTCCCTCTCCCTCCAGCATGTGTGAAAGCCGATGGGAGGGAGAGGGGAGAAGCTGCACGCTGCACTGCAAGGCTACCACCCGCACGCCTGCCCCACCAAACTCCTTGCTGTCTGGGTCCCCTATCAGCGGCTCTGCCGGGAGCTTGGGGGGCGACAAGAAGGGGGAGGCAAGGGTCAGATGCGCCCCTAGGTGGCAGCGCGCCCTAGGTGGCTGCCTAATTCGCCTAGTGGGTGCACCGGCCCTGGGTCCAAGGCAAGCTACCGTGTGAAAACCCAACAAAAAGTCTGTTCACAGCGTGAACCCAAATGGGGTGACAGGCTGTACCTCCTGTTGAGGTCAAAAAACTTACACCATTTAGGTAGGCACCCAAGTTATAATTACTGTTATTAGCGTAGTAAGCACTGCATTTATTATTCACCTTGTATAATTTCAACAATGTAATTACTGCATGTCATGTAATGTACAATGTGAAAGTCAATAAAAATCTACTGTTTAAAAAAAAAGAATGTAAGGGCTGACGCTTTGTCATGACAATTTTCCTCCACTTCCAATATGGAGTCGGTTCCAGTCCCTGTGATTCCTACTGATCGTTTTCTGGCTACGGTTCGCACCAGTCTCACTTCTCCTTTGGGTGACAAAATTCTTGCTGCTCAGGTCCATGCTCCTCCTGAGAAACCTTGTGACCGATGCTTTGTCCCAGAGATTCTCTGTACTGCCATGCTCCAGACTTACTATTCTCCCAAGTCTGCTGGCCACCCTGGGAAGAATCAACTCTTTTGGGCCATTTCCCAACAATTCTGGTGGCCTAGTCTGTGTGCTGATGTAACCACCTTTGTAGATGCCTGTTCCATATGTGCTCAGAGTAAGACTCCACGACAGCTTCCAGTGGGCCTCCTACAACCCATACCCAATGGAGAGAGGCCCTGGACCCACCTGTCTATGGATTTCATTGTGGAGTTACCCAACTGTCAGGGCAACACAATTATCCTTATGGTTAACTATCTTGCGAAACCACAGCCAAGTGACCGGTTCTCAAAAATGTCTCATTGTATTCCACTTAAGAAGTTGCCCACTTCTAAGGAACTGGCTTCCATTTTTGCTCGGGAGATCTTTCGCAAGGTGATTGTCTCGGACAGGGGTAGTCAGTTTGTGTTCTGGTTCTGGCGAGCCTTTTATGCACAGTTGGGAATTCAGCTTGCCTTTTCCTTTGCATATCACCCGCAGTCTAATGAGGCTGCAGAACGAGCCAATCAGTCCTTGGAGCAATTCCTACTTTTCTATATTTATGACCATCATAACAACTGGTCAGACCTATTACCGTGGGCAGAGTTTGCTCACAAAAGGCTTTCACCACTGCAAACCGGATTGACAAGATTCCAGCCCTGCATAGATCCAATCAGACGCCGGTGACATTACTTCCTGTTCCACAGTCCATACTGGTCAGTATGGAGCTGCTTGGTTCCTTAGCTCCTGGAGAAACACTGTGATCCATTCTAGCCAGCTGCTCAATTCTTTCCAGCTATCTGGAACAGCGGTGAGACCCACAGAGCCATGTGAAATGCAAGGACTGCACTTTACTTTGACGATCATGCATCTTCTATCATCTTGTAAGTGTTTTTAATATTATCCTATTAAAGTAATAATTTTAATACTACAATCAGGTCAGCGCATCCCCCTCCCTGTTTTTTCCAGACACACACATTAAGGCCTGATTCACACTTATGTATTCTTTTTGCATTTTGCAGATTTGCACTACAGTCCATTTGACATGGTTTCCTATGGAACACGTTCTGTAGTGCAAATCTGCAAAATGCAAAAAGCACTAAAAATGCATAGGTGTGAATCAGGCCTAATTGAGATTGAATCCCATACATTCTGGATATAGAAAGCTTTTGTAATTGCAAATTAATTGCTAAAAAATTCTGGCAACTGGGAGAATACAAAAGAAGAAAAAAAAAACCAATGGAACAGGAGTACCTAGTCTATTATACTTTACCTTCTGTTAGCTGTACATATGCATAAATACACATGCCTATCTACATACACCTGCTTTATATGTAAATGAACTTTCAGGAACTCACTTAACCTGAAAAAGATAACATGTAGACAAAAGTTTTTACTCTATCCTTTTTTTCTTAAGCCTATTTAAAGCAAACAATAAAACATTCTTACGTGTACATTGGTAAATGGTCAATGACATTCGCACTTTGATCTAGTGAAACTAAAATGCCATAGACATCTAAAACATAACTTACATCTAGTATTTCATCCCCACTTTCACAATAGCGGTTTGGTTCCCGATGAGCAAGTTACACTCTCCATTTTTCCGCCACGTCTCTTTGTTGTATATTGATTTTGTTTCAATATCTTTTCACCAGTAGACAAAATTGAGAAATGTGCCGAATACAGGTGTAACATTTTATCTTTTGTAAAGTATTAAAGCGTCTCTTAAGCACTGGTGTGGTTTTAGGCTAAGCATATTCAATTATTATTATTATTATTATTATTATTATTATTAATAAACAGGATTTATATAGCGCCAACAGTTTACGCAGAGCTTTACAACATGAGAGCAGACAGTACACTTACAATACAAATCAATACAAGAGGAATCAGAGGGCCCTGCTCATTAGAGCTTACATTATAGAAGGATAAGCATATTCAATGGCTAAAACCTGACTAACTTTTCCTGTCTTCATATGAGATATAGGGGCACTTTTAAAATAGCTTCCACCTTTTAATGAGTTGTTGAAATTAGCACATACTCCAGATGGAGATAATTTCCAGTTGCATCCAGAGATACTCAAACCAGTTGCATTACAACAGGCACAAACAGGCAAAAAATTTATTTGAACACGCGAACACTGTTAAAGTCTATGGGACGCGAACATGAATAATCAAAAGTGCTAATTTCAAGGGCTTATATGCAAGTTATTGTCATAAAAAGTGTTTGGGGACCTGGGTCCTGCCCCAGGGGACATGGATCAATGCAAAAAAAAGTTTTAAAAACTGCCGTTTTTTCGGGAGCAGTGATTTTAATAATGCTTAAAGTGAAACAATAAAAGTGTAATATCCCTTTAAATTTCGTATCTGGGGGGTGTCTATAGTATGCCTGTAAAGGGGCGCATGTTTCCCGTGTTTAGAACAGTCTGACAGCAAAATGACATTTCAAAGGAAAAAAAGTCATTTAAAACTACTCGCGGCTATTAATGAATTGCCGGTCCGACAATGCACATAAAAGTTCATTGATAAAAACAGCATGGGAATTCCCCACAGGGGAACCCCAAATCAAAATGTAAAAAAAATGACGTGGGGGGTCCCCCTAAATTCCATATAAGGCCCTACAGGTCTGGTATGGATATTAAGGGGAACCCCAGCCAAAATTTAAAAAAAAAATGGCGTGGGGTCCCCCTTAAAATCTATACCAGACCCTTCAGGTCTGGTATGGATTTTAAGGGGAACCCCGTGCCAAAATTTAAAAAAAACGGTGCGGGGTCCCTCCAAAAATCCATACCAGACTATTATCCGAGCATGCAACCTGGCAGGCCGCAGGAAAAGAGGGGGGATGAGAGAGCGCCTCCCCTCCTGAACCGTACCAGGCCACATGCCCTCAACATTGAGAGGCTGCTTTGGGGTAGCCCCCAAAAAGACATTGTCCCCATGTTGATGGGGACAAGGGCCTCATCCCCACAACCCTTGCCCGGTGGTTGTGGGGGTCTGCGGGCGGGGGGCTTATTGGAATCTGGAAGCCCCCTTTAACAAGGGGACCCCAGATCCCGGCCCTCCCCCCTGTGTGAAATGGTAAGGGGGTACAAAAGTACTCCTACCATTTCACAAAAAAACTGTAAAAAATGTTAAAAATGACAAGAGACAGTTTTTGACAATTCCTTTATTGAAATGCTTCTTCTTTCTTCTATCTTCTATCTTCTTTCTTCTAACTTCTATCTTCCTTCAGTTTCTTCCTCCAACTTCTTATTCTTCTGGTTTTTCTGGTTCTTCTGGTTCTTCCTCCGGTGTTCTTGTCCAGCATCCGCGGCGTCTTCTTATCTTCTTCTCCTCGGGCCGCTCCACATCCATGATGGCATGGAGGGAGGCTCCCGCTGTGTGACGCTTCTCTCTTCATCTTTTTCTTCATCTTTTTCTCTTCATCTTCTTCTCTTCATCTTCTTATCTTCATCTTCTTTTTGGGCCACTCTGCATCCATGATGGCATGGAGGGAGGCTCCCGCTGTGTGACGCTTCTCCTCTTCTGACAGTTCTTAAATAACGGGGGGCACCCGGTGACCCCGCCCCCTCTGACACACGGGGACTTCCCTGTGGCATTCCCCGTGACGTCAGAGGGGGCGGGGTCACCCGTTACGTAACCCTGCCCCTTTCTGACCATGTGCCAGCTGATCAACCTCTCCCTGTTCGCTTTGGTTGTCTATTGTTGGTTGCTGGTAGCTAGCATTCAAATTTGTCACAGAAACTTTTAGAGTACCGATATTACTTTTGGCTATTTTCCAGATCCTCCTTCAGAGATATGTTTTGCAACAATAACTGTTCATAATTGTTAGCCAACCAGCAAGCAGCAAAAATTAGTGCAGTCTTACCCTCACATTTGCTGTATTTTTTTCTTTGTAAGCTTTACAGTTACATACTCTTGTGCCTGGTGCCATAGGCTTTAAGATTGCTCCATTACTCTTATTATTTCAGAGCTATTTTTAACTTTAGCAATCCTGGCCATTGCTTTCTCCATGATGTACAACAAGTTTAGTGACGATACAACAATACACCACAGAACAGTCTTCTGACACAATAGTCTACCACTTAGAATATGCACAAGAGTGGAGACACAAACATTAAATAACTAGTATCTTCACAGAATAGAGTCTACACCCAAGAAGCAAAAGATAAAGGAGACGTGATGAACACTAGAAATTGAGGTACCTTATGTACAGTATACACACAACAAACAATAGTGCTGAGATAAGCACACAAGGAACAATAGGGGTAACCTTCTAGGTAGACAATAGAAAGGTAAACACAGATGTGTTTAGACCAGTAACTGCTACACTCCATTCAGTTTAACACAAAAAACAATCTACCACAAACTTAGCTTATCAAATTATTGGTAGGGTTTATCCTTAAAAAAACAATTTCAAGGTATAATACAGTATGCTAAATGCACCTTATTTTACACTCTATAATTAATCGTTATCAGATATTAGTTTCAATAACCAATTTTTCACAGTTTGGTATTTGAAAGTGGATTTAACTAAGCTCAGACAGACCCCACAACAACTTGTCTATCTGAAAGATCATTTTTACTCTGACAACAATGGGAATATTACTGCTTGTAAATTCCCACAACAAAAAAAAACAATTGCCAAAAAAAAAACAATTAAAACAAACAACTCGGTTGGGAGGCAAGAGCGGGAGCCACTCAGCGAATGGGCGCAGCACCCTGAGGTCGGACCGTGGGATGAGGGCTGTGGCACTCAGGATGCAGACCGAAGAGCCTCAGTGTACAGTCGAGGGTCCTCAGTGATAAGAAGAGGGAGAGCAGCATCTGGAAACAGCAGCCCTGCACCCAGTCAAAGCCCCTCAAGACTGGTAAAGAGCCTGCTGACCCCTGGTTGGGCCTATTCGGTACCTGATGGTGAGTCCCTGAGAGTGGAACCTGGCATAATGGAATACAGAGACGGCGCATTAACGGAGCACCAAGAAGTGCAGGTACATGATTATGAAGATTTGAGGCTCCTAGTGGTCAGCAGTGACAATGAGTGGACAGGGGTGTCAGCAATACCAGCCCCCAGCGAGGACCTGTTTGTAATGAATGGAAACCCCCCAGTGCCTGAGGGAGAGTGTGTGGATGCTGGCAAGGGGCAGGCTATGGCCGGGCCGGTCCCCCAGGGAGAAGGTTTAATAATACAGGCAGTGGGGATCTATCCCTCCTTGCCGGCGGCGTCCCTGAACATTCTCGGATGCCCCTCGCCACTGCGCATGCGCGGGGCCCCGCGCGCGCGACGTGACGTCATGGGTATCGCGAGATTTCGGCGAGAATGACGAGAATTCGGGGCGTACGCTCTTCCTGGACGCCGGGGAAGCCACACACGGCTGCCCTAATGGCGGCCATGCTGCTCCCCACGCAGCTGCTGGATGACCGGACACACCTGGGATGGGATGGGACAGGCTGTATACGCCCCTAATTAATTAAGGATATATAAGTGCTATTGGCAATAGACTCACAATCCTTTTCCGGCTTGGATGATCATACACACCCTCCATTGCCTACCATCACTTTTTGCCACCATCTGCGGTCACTACCCAGTAAGTATGCCTTTCTAGCCTTATGCCTCTGCATCATTGTTCTACCCCATGCAATTAGGGCCTGGTGACCCTTTTATCTGTTATTGATAGCTTACTGTTTGACCATTTATTATCATAATATGTTTATATTTTTTTCATAGATACAAAAACATTTCCTTTTTCCTTTTGTTTTATTTCTAGACTAGTGGACTTAGATTTGGATACTAACCTTCTGAGTCCCATATGACCTGTGACCAATCCCGGGTTGGCAAACAGGTGTCAGTCTAGTCCTCATGGGGCTTTTTGATGCAGTCACATATAATGGCTAGCACTTTTTGAGGTAACAAATATGCGTGTACCTCATCACCATTGCTTTCTCTCACTCACCCCCCCCCCCATCATCTCCGTGCTTACACTTCACAGCACACCCCTTCCCCATACACTTCATTTTTTCTTTGCATGATGTTTTCATGCTCCCACCATTTTCACCTCTTTTTCTCTCTTTTTTTCTTTTTCTTTTTTCTTTTTTCCCACACCCCTCACTACCTCACTTTTTTCATTTGAAAGGAGTTTTTTGCCAATATCCTTATAGCTATATACTATTTATCCTATTAGTCTCAAAAGACATATAAATATGGTTGGAATCTCCTTTTTGGTTTGGCTTGAACCACATGCACTATAGATACTACATATGGGTGACTTTTGTCCCTTGGTGGTTGCTTCCGCCTACTAAAAATCTTATCATTATTTTTTGAGTGTGTATTTAGTCTGTCCCATCAATTTTTCATCCTAGGTGTTCCTAGTGCCCGTCGTCCGGCTGTTTGCTGTGGCGGGCGGCGCCCGAGTGTGTGGCCTCTTGTAAGTCACTTTGCTTCTCACTACCCCGGTCTGGGTTGAGGTGGCGGTGGAGGCATCCTGTGCCCCCTTTTGGTTTGAGAGGGAAATACAACATATCATTTTAAGGGATCTCCATGTGGGAAGTTTTCCTCCGCTTGTTGGACATACATCCTTTCTGGTAACTATTCTATATTGGTGTATTGCATCATGAATGTAATTACTACTATACTATGCAATGAAAGTTATGTATGTATATACCAATGCCATTTATATGTTCTTTCTAGCAGACCGAACCTCTGAAGAAGACCCCAACTATTAAGGGTTGAAACGCGTCAGGTCTTATGTTCATGATAGGAATTGTGTTATGAATATATGTCTGCTATGTATGTTCAGCCATTTAGTTTTTAAGCACTCCCCACTGGAGCTCATTGTTTTTAACCTTTTTTGGTAAAGCTTTCAATAAAATTGTTATATTTTTTCTTACAACATTGACTACATCCATTATTGTGCTGCCTAAAAACCCCGCTGTGGGGAAACCTTCTTTCTTTTCTGTTTTAACATCTAAGGGGTGAGCAGCAACTCCCTTCCTTCTCCTCAGTGTCTTTTCCTTTTCTTCAATAATACAGGCAGTGAGCCCTAATCCAGTACAGTGTGGGGATATTTTTTCCCTGAAACCAAGTGGGGCTGTGGATGATTTAGAGCTGGACATTAGAGAACACCTTAAGGCCCTTCCTACCAAGACAGATATCCAGCAGTTGATATCTGCGGTGGAGCAATCATGCCAACAGGCTGTGGAGGGCCTTAGAGAGGACACACGTGTACTGGGACATAGAGTAGAGGCACTAGAAAATGGTCATGAGGCAATCGTACAAGCAGTAGTAGATATTCAAGACACTGCAAAATATCATGAGGAGATTCTAAATTCATATAGAGATCAATTGGATGATTAAGAAAACAGGGACCACAGGCACAATATTCGCATAAAGGGACTACCGGAAGTGATTCAGATGCCTGAACTGTTTCCAACAGTTCAACAGTTATTTCTCCAGATATCGGTGCCAATTATACTTCCACAGAGCTTTTTTAAAGGTCTGCGGAAGGCCTTTATATCGTTTGTATTGAATGACAAATGCCCAGATTGGCCCATGATATCTTACATAGAGGCAAATTCGAAGGAGGAATGGGATTACCGGATGTAGCATTATATTACAGGGCGATGTCCCTAGTACGCATTCTGAACTGGTGCCATGAGTCCTCAAATAAAATATGGATCCTTTTGGAACAGACAATGGCAGGAAGGAAGCTGGTGAGACTCCCTTGGATTCCAAGCACAGACAGAGGTCTCTCTAAATGGACATCACCTGTAACCGGGAGCACTCTACAAGTATGGGATAAATTAAACCAATTAGGGGAATATGCGCCTCGGATATCCTCCCTGACCCCACTGGAGGGGTAGCCATGGTTTCCTCCAGGAGAGGAGGTGGGATCTCTGTGGGTATGGGGGAGAGATGGGGATACGACATGTGGGAAATTTGCCGTTCATGGAATGTTAACTCTTCTGCTAGAACTGGCGTCGAGGCTGGGAAGTGTAAACATGGTGGAGTGGAGATACCATCAATTGGTGTGTTTTTTCAATAAGCTGAAACTCATAATAAGGCCATCAAACTCTCTTACTGTATTTGAATCTATGTGTGTAAGTATACCAAGTGCCAGACATTTGCTGTCACAGTTGTATAGACTGGTTCTTGGGGCACAAAATAAAACAGTTCCCTATTTTATTAGAGAATGGGAAAGAAAATTTAATCAGGATTTCACCCCGGTTCAAATTAAAAAGCTTATTGACTCAACACAATCTACTTCTATAAGCTCGCAGGTCCAGGAGATGTCGTATAAATTCCTGGTCAGGTGGTACCGGACCCCAGTCAGGCTGGCACAGATGTATCCTACTGTGTATGCCAGATGCTGGAGAGGGTGTGGGCAGAAGGGGACCTTTCTCCACCTATGGTGGTCATGCCCCAGGATTAGGGTATTTTTGGAGGCAATCGCTCCATGGGTCGAGAGGTTAACGCCCCCGGACCCATGGAACTGACACCTCTAAATTTTTTATTCCATGGGACCCCAATGTCTATCAGATCCTATAAGAAAACTATCACTCCGCATTTGTTGAATGCAGTCAAATTACTAATACCTAGGCTATGGAAACAGACTAGAAGCCCAACATTGTTGGACTGGAAGAGAGAGGTCAACCTAATAATGGAGGCTGAAAGATGGGTGTATGCAGTTAAAGATAAAAAAGATACATTTAAGTGAATATGGGCAGAATGGGAACACTGCTTCGCAGAGATTGGGTAGAGTAAAGAATATATGAAGCCGGCTGGTCTCCAGATTCAGATGCAAAGTGCCCCTGGGAGGGAGAATCTCTCTTTTTTTCTCTCCCTCTGCCCTCTATCTCTCCATGTGCGTATGAGTAAGGGTACAGAATGTAACACGTGATTTTTGATTGGTGGAATTGGATAATGTCCCCAAGGGGAGATATATAGATTAGGGGATTAGGGAACAAGAGAGGTGGTGGAATATAGAGGGGGTAGGGTTGGAAAGTGGGGACACTGAGGAGGGGGTGTAGTAGGGTTAGTCGTGGTATAGGGAATAAGAAGGAAGTATGTACTCACTTTAGGTAGATAAAATGGTAATATGGCTCATAGAAGCCTCCTGATTTTTCACTTTTTTTAAAGGTGAATGAATGAATAAATAGGGGATATTGTCAAAGGGGTGATGTAATGCACAAAGAACTAGAAGCATATTGGGGAGGGAGGGGGGTAGCGGGAGAAGGGAAATGTATTAATATTTTTTTTTTCTTTTTTCTTCTTATCTGGGGAGGGGAGATATTTGATGTTGATGAGGATTCTTTTCATTTGATAAATGTGAATATATGTAATATGATGTAAGTTCTAATTGATATGTTAAATACGAACAAAAATTTAATAATAAAAAAAAACAACTCTCCTGTAGGTCAGTTTCAATGCCCTACACAAAGACTATGGCTTTAGTGGACACACCATTTAAATAAAAACTAAAAACCATACTCTTTTAGTGTCTTTCCAATAAAACACATATGTACTCACCATAAAGCAAACTCAAACAATGATTAGAGAGAGCAATGAAGCTTGGTGAGCACAAAAGAAACAAATAAATAAAAACAAAATTTTTCCCGCTCAATATATCCTCCCAATTACATTAACCGGTTATAATGATACTTCTGATATACTTTTACAATTATAATTATAATTATGGGATATTAACTAAAACAAAATCTGTGGAGTATCCTCCTTATTTATTTAGAGTTATTCTAATACCCACAAATAAAACAAAAACATTTACCTATATTTTTCCCTAGATAAACTTGCTGTGACCTTCAAACTACCGGATGAACTGACACAGTTTAAAAATCCACCCCTATAACCTTAATCTGTAATACACAAATCTTGGTATTATATTAAATAATTTCAGTCTGGTCCCTTCGTGGTCACCAATTACGTTACCTGTAAGTTATATTTGAGATTTACTATCTCTCAGATATGATTTGGGTTAATGAGAGTTCTTTGACCATGAGTGAAAGCTTTAACACAATAACAAACATGTATTGGTAAATAGCAAGGAAGTCTAAACTAATACACAGCAATCTATCTATAGCCTATACAAAGGAAGAAAATCTTAGGTTAAAATAACAGAATACAGACTATAATACTCAAAACATTAATCTACAAAACAAAATGACAGAAAAGTCATAAGACAAACATTTAGATACAAGTACAAGGAAGTTACCATTCCCACAAAGGTTCCATTCTGGTGGCTGCTCGACCATAGAGAGTGTGTCCTTCCCCTCCCATCTAGTCTTTGTATATCATTACAGGCTGGTGCCTCATTGGTTGGCATGGCATGGCTCTGATTGGTGGGTCTCCTATTCCTGGTTAAGGATTGGTTACATCTCCAATCCCTATACTTTACATAAGTCAGCCCCCTTTCATGCAAATCTTTGGCACAGACTATTTTGAGCGTGAGATTTAATCTTGTAAGTAGATGACATTTTCAGGGAAATTAAGTATTCATAATGGGCTGGCAACCCTCATTGCAATCTAAATGAGGTAATCTTTGAAGTGAATATTTGTAGAACAAAGACATTTGGGTCCCATTGTTTAGATACATAAGCTTAGGCACCGAATCTGTATAACAGGGCCTTCTGGGAAGATATGTTACACTCCTACATAGATACAAATCTAAATGAAATATATTTATAAGTACAATTATTTTACAGCTATTAATGGAGATTTCACATAAACTCATAAGGTAACAGTTATCACAGGTAATATTGTAGAAGTAACTAATGCCAAGCCTATTCTAGATAAGGTCCCATGAGGGCTAGAGAAACATGAAAACACTCTTTTGTTAGAGTATAACATTCTCCAGACATCCCAGAGTCCAATCTCCAAATATAACCAGCAAAAGTAGTACATGGAATTAAGGGAGCAGTGGTCAAGTCAAATCTATCTAAAGAGGAATCAAAATAATTATTAAATAATCCTACTATTAACAAAGGGATATCAGTTTTATCAGAAGAAAAATGCAATAGTTCTTTAAGTACCTCTGAGGAAATGGGGGTGGTACATATACAGTGCCTTGCAAAAGTATTCACCCGCTTGGCAGTTTTCATGTTTTGTTGCTTCACAACCTGGAATTAACATGGATTATTTGAGGATTTGCATCATTTAATTTACAGAACATGCCCACAACTTTGAAGATGTTTGTTTTTATTGTGAAGCAAACAACAAATAGGACAAAATAACAGAAAACGTCAATGTGCATAACTATTCATCTTCTAAAGTCAATACTTTGTAGGGCCACCTTTTGCGGCTATTACAGCTCCAAGTCACTTTGGATAAGTCTCTATGAGCTTGCCACACCTTACCACTGGGATTTTTGCCCATTCCTCCTTGAAAAACTGCTCCAGCTCCTTCACGTTGGATGGTTTGCACTTGTGAACAGTAATCTTTAAGTTTGACCACAGATTTTCTATTGGATTGAGGTCTGGGCTTTGACTAGGCCATTCCAACACATTTACATGTTTCCCCTTAAACCCCTCAAGTGTTGCTTTAGCTGTGTGTTTGGGGTCATTGTCCTGCTGGAAGGTAAATCTCCATCCTAGCCTCAAACTACACACAGAGTGGTACAGGTTTTGCTCCAGGATATCTCTGTATTTAGCACCATCCATCTTTCCCTCAACCCTGACCAGTTTCCCAGTCCCGACTGCTGAAAAAAATGGTGTTCTTTGGGTGATGTGATGTGTTGGGTTTGCGTCAGACAAAGCGTTTTCTTTGATGGCCAAAAAGTTCAATTTTAGTCTCATCAGACCAGAGCACCTTCCTCTGGCTTTCTTCTGGCCACTTTGCCATAAAGCCCAAATCTATGGAGCGTACGGCTTATTGCCGTCCTATGTACAGATACTCCAGTCTCTGCTGTGGAACTCTGCAGCTCCTTCAGGGTTACCTTAGGTCTCTGTGCTGCCTCTCTGATTAATGCCCTCCTTGCCCGGTCTGTGAGTTTTGGTGTGCGGCCGTCTCTTGGCAGGTTTGCTGTTGGGCCATGTTATTTCTATTTGGTTATGATAGATTTGATGGTGCTCCTAGGATTCATCAAAGATTTGGATATTTTTTTATAACCTAACCCTGACTTTTACTCCTCAACAACATTGTCCCTTACTTGTTTGAAGAGTTCCTTGGTCTTCATGGCAGTGTTTGGTTAGTGGTGCCTCTTGCTTAGGTGTTGCAGCCTCTGGGGCCTTTCAAAAAGGTGTGCATATGTAATGACAGATCATGTGACATTTACATTGCACACAGGTTGACATTGTTTCACTAATTATGTGACTTCTGAAGGTAGTTGGTTGCACCAGAGCTTTTTATGGGCTTCATAACAAAGGTGAATACATACGCACATGCCAATTATCAGTTTATTTCTGAAAAATAGTTTTATGTATATATTTTTCTAATTTTACTTCACCAACTTAGACTATTGTGTTCTGATCCATCACACATGATTCAGATTTAAAAAACATTGAACTAGAGGCTGTAGGGAGTCTAGCGGAGCAGACATGCATTGTTAGAGCTCCGCACCGCTGAGGAGAGAAGAGAAGGACAAAGCGGAGCCTGCAGGCTCAAAAGGTATCCATTTGAACCTTTTTGCCCCAGGGAACAAACTGTAAAAGTTTGGGCAGGAAATATGGTACTGGGAGGAAGCCGTGGCAGAAATAAAAATCACCTCACAAAGAGCTCACAGGCACTCACTGCAACTAAAGCAGCTCCAGTCACCTCACAATATACAGCATCAGGGCGCTCTCACAGACAGAAAATGTCACAGCAAGACTCTCCATTTGAGTCAGATACAGAACAAATCCCCTCACAAACTTCTCCACAAGCCTCCTCAGCATCCCCAGTAATATTATTACAATTTGAAAAGATGCTTCATAAGGCATTAAAACAAACCTCAGACCAAATAACAAAAAGCCTAACCAAAGAAATAAGAGAGCTGGGAAACCGCACCGCAGCCTTAGAAATAAAAATGGATGAAATTGAAATTACAACCCAAGAAAATATAACAGAATTGGAACGATTAAAAGAAGAGAATTTAATACTTCAAACTAAGCTCGAAGATTATGAAAATAGAGCCAGACGTTCAAACTTGCGCATAAGGGGAATACCTGAAACTGTGACAGACCTGCAATCTACTATTACTGCTCTATTACAAGAACTAAAGCCAGATATCCCTATTGAACGCTTAGAACTGGACAGAGTACACAGAGCCCTCACAGCCAAAAAGAAAGATGGACCCCCACGTGATATAATCACAAAATTTCATTATTACAGAACGAAAGAACAAATACTAATTGCTGCAAGAGAAAAAAAGGAACTTAATTTTCAAGGACACAATTATCAAATTTTTGCTGACCTATCCCAACTTACTATTACTAAAAGACGATCCATGAAACCCCAACTAATGGAACTGCAACGTCACAACATTATGTATCAATGGGGCTTCCCCTTTTCAGTCAGATTTAACTACCAAGGTACAATTTACAGAAGCAGATCAGCAGATGAACTACAACAAACCCTTTTAAAATTAAATCTGACAGAACCCACAAGCAGCAACTCTCCCACACGCAGAAGAATGGCATTATCTTCACCTTCAGGCAGCACCCAGAAAATTTCAGAACAAAATGGGAATCATCATTCTCACAAAAGAGGCCGTTATGCCACATCATCCATGGACCAAGAAGATTCAATGGACTGACATCCTAATTCCTGATATCTCTTCATTTATTATACTAAGAGATGGTTCTCTATAAAAAACCTGTATTTATAACTGAATGTAACTGCATTCTGATAGTCACACACTGTGTGGGATCATGTTACATTCCAGTTATATTTCTTATTACTTCTGATTCATATAGCCTTAGAATATATAAGTGAAATAAGGAAATTCTTATTCAGTTATATATTTTCAGGTAATAACAATAGATTTATTACTTTTTAGGACAAATATGTTCAATAATCCAGAAGTAATGGAAGCTTTTTCTTTCTTTTCTTAAAACAAATATATTATTACCTAACTAGTTCCTAGAACTATGTTTTTGTTTATTCTAATCTGAAGCAATACAACCTCAATTTTATGAGTTAACATATCTAAACAGTTACATATGAATAAAATATGTAATTGTTTACTCTAAAAGGGTTAAAATCCCAAAATAATTCAAACTATCTTCATCAATACCAAAGTTATTAACAGTACCTTTCTAACTGAATTATTTAGCCTAGGGCAAGACTAACCATATACAACCACCCTGGAATAAATAATTTCAACAAAAACTATATTCTGCACTCCAATTAATGAATCATCATTTTGATGTCTTTTGACATAGCACTTCTCTCCTGTAAGCGGAAGATCCGTGTACCCCCATTAGCCCTCCTCATTCTCCCAACCATATTATGTGGGAGTGTGACGAAGGCACTTATTCCCCTGAGAGAGATATTTATTCTCTTTCACGGGTAAATTGTGATTACTTGCAAAAAATCATTTATACAATGTATCATCTAATCTCATATGTTTTTTGTTTACTCTTTACTCCAGAATTCACTGGTTTCTTTTCTATCTTTTCATCTCTTCAGTCCACACAGGTTGATCTGCGCAGTCAGCTCTGCATAACAAAAAGTAAGTCAAAACTATTTGATCTGTTGCCATGGCACCACTGAATATACTTTCCCTGAATGTTCAGGGAATAAATGTCCCTCAAAAAAGGACCAAAGCCTTCCGTACTTTCCATAACAAGAAGGCTCACATAGTATGCCTCCAAGAAACACACTTCACCAAAGATTCTACTCCAAAATATATTTCTCCTTTTTATCAACAAATTTACACGGCTTCTGCCTGTACCAAACAAAGGGGAACTCTAATTGCATTTCACCGATCCACACCATTCACCTTATCATCAGAAATTAAAAACCCAGAAGGTAGATACCTGATACTCATGGGTTATATAATGGATACAGCAATCACGGTGATTTCATACTACGCTCCTAACAAACAACCTACACCATTCCTCTCACATATATTACAAGTGATTAATACACACAAAATAGGAACAGTGATAATGTGCGGGGATTCGAATCAGGTCCTCCTCCCATTTCTAGATAAATCACCTTTTACACCATCCAAAATAACCTTTAGATTACCTTTTTCTCAACTGCTTTCCAAATACAATCTGGTAGATTCGTGGAGAGAAAGTAACCCAATGAAAAATAAATTCACTTATTTCTCGCACCCTCATCAAACCTTCAACAGAATAGATCATATTTTTCTAACAATAGGAATGATACCAGAAATTATTGCATCAGATATAATTCCGATTCCGTGGTCTGACCATAATGCAGTATACACTACTATAGCCTCAGCCATACCAAAAGCGCATGACCCAACGTGGTACTTACCGGACATAATGCTCAAACACCCACTACATCAGATGGCCATTGAACAAGCTTTAAAGGAATACATATCAATTAATAATACAACAGACATTTCCCCAATAACACTGTGGGAAGCTCATAAGCCTGTCTTGCGTGGTACAATACAAAGACAAATGGCACTATTTAAACGGGAACGCAAAAATCTAGCAAAAAAACTAGAACTCAATTTTAATGCAGCCTACATATCATTCCAAGATAATCCATCTCAGAGTACAAAATCTCATCTGGAAAAATCTAGATTGGAATACGATCTATTTCTCACTGAGTCAGTTGATAAATCCCTCAAATGCTCCAAACACAATTTCTACATGAATACAAACAAACCAGGTACATATTTGGCTCGGGCATTAAATTCAACTAACAAATCTTTCAAACCAATACATTTGAAATTATCAAAAAATGTTTATACTTGTAATTCAGTTAAAATAGTCCATAAATTTCACTCACATCTCGCAACTTTATACAAGACAAACAATGAATTTAATCCTAGAGAGGCTGAATCCTTCTTCTCAAAAATAACTTTACCTAAGTTGTCTCAGAATCAAAAAAGCAGTTTGGATGAGCCTATAACTATAGATGAAGTTGCTAACACCATAAAAGACCTAAAACTTAACAAAAGACCAGGCCCAGACGGCTACTTGGCTTTATACTATAAAACATTCTCAGAAATACTCTCTCCCATTCTCACTGAAACTTTTAACAAACTTCTAGAAGGACATTCTTTTCGGCAAGAAACACTAATGGCAATTGTTTGTATGATCCCAAAACCCTTTTCTGATGATACTTCCTGTGTGAATTATCGGCCTATCTCTCTGTTAAACCTTGATATTAAATTATTAGCAAAAATAATAGCAAAACGTCTCAATAGCATTATAGGAAAATTAATACATAGAGATCAAGTAGGCTTCATGCCAAATAGACAGGCAGGCGATAATATACGCAGGGCAGTGTTATTGGCGCATATTGCTAAAAAACGGAAAATCCCTTTATGTTTTCTATCTCTCGATATTAAGAGGGCATTTGACACAGTATCCTGGCAATATATGCAATATTCATTACAAAAATGGGGTTTTGGACCCCACTTTTTAACATGGATCAAAGCATTATATAATAAACCCAAAGCCTATATAAAATATGCTGGATACAAATCTGATGCCTTTAATATCGAAAGAGGTACCCGACAGGGTTGCCCGTTACCTCCCTTATTATTTGCCCTTATACTCGAACCCATGGCCCAATACATCAGAACAAACCAAACTATAAATGGCATTGAAGTAGGAGGTATTACACACAAATTATGTATATTTGCAGACGATATATTACTTTTTCTATCATCACCACAGGTCTCTGGTCCTAACTGGAAACCAGCTCTTGATGGATTTGCAGCCCTATCCAGCCTTATGATTAATCCTAAGAAATGCCTAGTGCTTAATATTTCGCTCACAAACATGGAATTGATCCCGGCTAGGGCTGCACTCCCATTCACATGGGCAGAAAAATCAATCCCATATTTTGGAATTCATTTAACAGCATCTCATTCTGACTTATTCTCAACCAATTATCCTCCTGTATTAAGACAGATCACAAATCTAAAAAAACAATGGTCGCAACTTCCTTTATCCTGCATAGGGAAGATTAATGCAATCAAAATGACTATTCTACCCAAATTGCTTTATCTATTCAGAGTCCTCCCTATTCCAATTCCTTCCTATTTTTTGAGAATAGTACAAAAAAGAGCAACTTCATTTATATGGGGCTCTTCTAAACCACGTATACCTATACACACACTACATCTTCCCAAAAATAAAGGAGGCCTGAGATACCCTAATTTTACTAACTACTACAGAGCAGCACATTTGGCCAGTCTGTCCAAATACCATGCAAAACAGGAAATCCCATTATGGGTATTTATAGAGGCTTCAGAAAATGACCCTCTATTAATATCAAACTTGTTATGGCTTGATCCTAAAGACCGCTTTAAAATTCATAATCCCATAACTAAACACTTCTTATCTCTCTGGGATAAACTAAAAACCGATTATCAGTTACAATCTCCACACAATCCTCTCCTTTCTTTTATCAGAAATCCGGCCTTTTATCCGGGATGGATCTACCCAAATTCTTTTAAAGCTTGGACAACATCAGGCATTCAGACACTAAATGACTTCATAGCATCTAAATCATTCCTTTCATTCCCATCCCTTAGAGAAAAATATGATCTACCAAACTCTGAGATATTTAGATATCTCCAAATCAAAAATTTCTATACACCATTCCTAAAGGGGGATACACCATTATCCCAATTATCCATTTTTGAATCAATCTGTACAAAAGATCCATTTGCTAAAGGTACAATTTCATCACTTTATAATCAATTATATGGAGTAGTAAACCTTATAGACCCTCTTACGTTCAGAGGTGGGAGGAGGACCTGGGACGAACTTTAGAAGACACGGACTGGTCTAACATATGGCTCACATCTAAGTCATCTTCACCCAACATCTTAGCACTGGAGACAAATTATAAAGTCCTAACTCGCTGGTACCTTGTACCCGCTAGAGTGGCAAAATATTCACCTAATACCTCAGCTCTTTGTTTTCGAGGATGCCCAGAAATAGGCACACATTTACACATATGGTGGACGTGCCCAGTAATCCAAACCTTCTGGAAGGAAGTCTTCGTGATTGCATCTAAAATATTTAAAAAAATAATACAACCAGATCCATATATAACTTTACTTAATCTAAAACCGGAATGGTTAACACTCTCTCAATTCAAACTTATGATCCAACTAATAACAGCTGCAAAACAAACAGTGGCCAAGGCATGGAAATCTCCTACATTGGTACTAGCAGAAACAATTCACAGAATGAATAATACAATGTCCCATGCTAAGATGGTAGCCATCGATCAAAATCAAATTCCAAAATTTGAAAAACTTTGGCATCCTTGGATAAAACAACAGTTCCTGTCAAATTTCAATGACTCCGTCCTGTTGCCATGGTAACAGATTAAATGACTTACAGAGACACCCATTCTAAGGCTTCAAAGAGAACTAAAAAGAATAATAAACTGACGAGCGGGACAACCTTGTGGACCATACCTCTGCCTTTCTACCCTTTTTCTTCTTTCTCTTTCCTTTTCTCCACCTTACGATTAAAGCTCATTATCAGAATTTATTTGACCTATATACACTCTACCTGTAAACAATATGTATAGTAGGTATAAATCATTTAAATACCTACAAAAGTAACTAAGGAAATGATATATATCTTTAATTTAGGTTTACGTGAACCCAATGTTTAATATTTGAAATTTCATCATATTTACCTATATAAACCCTACTGTAAAACAATGAGCTTACTTTATAGATCCTTGTAAACTTACTTTATGTATCTTTATAATATTTTTTACTCAATAAACTTCTTTTGACAAGGAACTAGAGGCTGTAATGTAACAAAATAGCTAAACAGTCAAGGGGGTGAATACTTTTGCAAGGCACTGTATATTGGCTATCACATATGATTTTCCATACATTGTACAGTGTAAGAAAATATAGCGACCTTTAATATCTATTTGTACCTGCCTGCAGGAGAAATCAACATCATTTTCTATTAATATACATACGTCTCTTGAATATGTAGTATAAGTAGAATGATATTGTCTACTATATTGTGTACACTTTAAGTAATTTAATTTGTGTACATTTAAATGAGTCTCCTGCAGGCAGATAATAGATGGAAAAAACTGTTTCAATGTAGTAAACATTGTTTGTCTCTTTAATGGGTTGCTAAGCCCCCTAATATTCCATGATACTAGAATTTGCATTTGAATTAACATATTACTTTGATATCAAACTTTAGGACCACATCTCTAAATCTAATAGTCCTTTCTAACAATGAAAAAAATTAATCCCTTCTTTGTGAGGAGAGAATTTCTATATTCATTTTAGCTAACTGGTGAGCACCTGCAAGAAATCCATACACAAAGTAAAAAATATATATATATTTTGTCCCTTTTTTTGTTTCTGTTTTAGAATTACTTTTTTCTTAATTTGTTTCTTAATTTATTTTATGCTAGTTCTGCCACTTTACAGCCCTGCCACTTTACAGTTTTGCAGCTCAACTCTTCCAAACTTTATTACCTGTCCCTGTATCCACGGGCTCTGCTGATATTCCAAAGATCTCCAACGATCTCTGCCGATCCCAGCTGGCCAATGCTGATCGCAGCTCTCTGCTAGAGACAACCTGCCTCCCTCCCCCAGTCTTCCTGAAGTATTCCGGGGCTCGCCTGAACTGCTCCTCAGACACCTCCCACTCCAGCCAGCGCTGAGGCCACAGAGAACAGCCGAAAGCCACTGATCCACCGACAGCCACCAGTCATAAGGGGCATAGAGAGAGCGTGGAGAGGGGTGTCGAAACACAGACAGACATCCAACCCAGGGCTGCACATAGCAACACCTCTATACACAAGAGGAGACCCGGCAGACCACAGGGATGAACCTGACAGACCACTGCTCAGAGACCTCAGGGATGCCTCAGGGAAACACTCTCACATGGCACATGGCTGAACACAACTCTCAACCAAACGATCACTCCAATCCGAGTTCAGGTGAATGGGTTCAGGTAAATTAAATGAAGCGGGGGCAGTGTAATATAACACCAAGAGAGTGGATTAAAGTATACCCACCATCCACCATGTAACCAAGCATAAACTAACTTTCCATGTTCACACTGGTTCTCATCGCACAGACGGCTGTACTGTGGGAGAGGAAAGGAGGGTTTAAAGGGAGGATTAAGGTGAATCAATGCCGCTGGAACCCGAATGCTCTAGGCATAGGCTTTTTGGAGATAGGTCAACATAAGCATAAGCTGCAGGATGGACGAGCCGGAACACACCCTACACATATCCATTCACTCTCACATCAGCTGACGCAGGACAGCTTGTTACAAAAGAAAACAAATGCAGTCATCACATCTAATGCCCCGTACACACGATCAGACTTTCTGACAACAAAACTGTAGATTTTTATTAAAAGGATGTTGGCTCTAACTTATCTTGCATACACACGGTCACACAAATGTTGGCCAACAATTACAAACGTGGGAACGTGGTGACGTACAAGACCTATGACGAGCCGAGAAAAAGGAAGTTCAATAGCCAGTGCGGCTCCTTCTGCTTGATTCCAAGCATGCATGAACTTTTGTGCATCGGACTTGTGTACACACGATCACAAATTCCGACGACAAAGTTTTGTTGGTGGAAAATTTGAGAACCTGCTAGCCAACATTTGTTGGTGGAAAGTCCGACAACAAAAGTTCGATGGAGCATACACATGGTCTGACTTTCAACCAACAAGCACACATCCAACATTTTTTGTTGGAAAAACCGATCACGTGTATGGGGCATTAGAACTGATAAGCTGTAATGATTTCAATGTTTGCTTTTGGGTTTAATACCAAAGTTTTTCACAATTCCAGTAATCCTACTCATCACTTACTACCGCAATATGAATATCCCATAAAACTTTTCTCTTCTTCCTAATAGATTTTTAGTATCTAAAGAACCTTCATTAATTTGAATTCCAAAGAAGATATGCTCATCTCAGAAGAAGAGAAAAAAGCTTGGAAAATGGCTTTGTGCATTAGCAAATACATAATCATGGCATAAGAAGCTTCAAACTAACAAACAATTCATTTGTAATGCATCAATATTTTGTTCTCAGTATTAACATACATATTATGCATATTTTTAAAACCCAGGCTTTCCAGCTAAACTGACTGCTTAAATTCTAAACAAAGATATTCTTAAAAGCCATCAGCTCACAATTAAAGATTGAAAACTGGAACACAAGCAAAGCAATCTGTCTTTTGAATTTTTGCTCTACCTCTAATTTTCTACTTGTATCAACAATTTGCATTTTTCCATATCATTAAATTGAATTCTACTGTTAAAGTGACACTAAGCAATATCCTTATTTTCCAAAAAATATCCATACATATCTACTACCTCATGTCCCTGTAATCCATTTTTCATTACATTATTTATTGCTGTTTTTTTTCTTCCTCCTTGTAACATCCCCTAAGGGCTAGAGAATCTCTCCTTTTCCCTCTCACTTCCATTTCTTTGGAAGGAACCGTGTAAAGCAAAAAAAAAAAGAAATTTGGAGATGTGCAGGAGGAGGAGAACAATAGAAAGGATATTTTCAATTTAAGAATACATAAACACAGGGGTTCATTTACTAAAGGCATATACAGTAGACTGTGCACTTTGCCTGTGCAATTGCACTCTACAAGTGCAAGTGCACTCATTTTCCTTAGTAAATGTAATGTGGTATAGACATATACTTTTTAAGAATTGGGCACACAGCTGATATGGCGGAGCCAACCACCTGATTGGCCCACACTAATCCTAGTGGGTATAATAAGACTGACACTTGGATACTCCGTGTCAGTCCTTCGGCTGCAGCCCGGATCTCAGCTACATGGTATACCTTAAAGGTAAACGCTACTTTCATACTTGCTAACACATGGACATGGTCTTTGTCCATGTGTTTACTCTGCTTGATCAGCATTTTCTTTACCCTTTTCACTCTGTAACATTATCAGGTGGATTTAATCACCCCTTCTTTGTTATAACTGTCTCCACAGTGGTTACACTTGTTTTCCGCTGTGAAACCAGGCGTCCCTTGTGAATGCATCTCCCTCTCTACCCCATGGAAACACGGATAACCTCTATGCCATGCTTATGGATTCATGCAGCCAGCCTGTATTTTCTTTTTTGTTTTTACCCTCTTTCTGCTCAATGAGTCAATGATATGTATGTAAGTATTTTTTATATACCACCTTTGTAACATGATATAACTAGGCTCCAAATCATATTGTTGATGCCTACACTACAAACATTATGTGTGTATTATACATATATACATTTGTGTTACAGATACAACAATAATATACCCATTTATAAATTTCCCCTGAAGAAGGAAAACATGGATTTTTAAATACAGCTTACCTGTAAAATCCTTTTCTTGAAGTACATCACGGGACACAGAGCAGCATAATAATGACTAATTGGGTTATACACTACCTTTAGGTGATTGGACACTGGCAACCAATAGTAAGATGGTTCCTCCCATATAACCCCTTCTATACAGGAAGTACCTCAGTTTTGTAGCAAGCAATGATGATCCCAGAAAAGAAGGGAGGGACCTCTGTGTCCCGTGATGTACTTCAAGAAAAGAATTTTACAGGTAAGCTGTATTTAAAAATCAATTTTTCTTTATCGTACATCACGAGACACAGAGCAGCATAATAATGACTAATTTGGATGTCCTAAAGCAATGCACCTGAGGGGGGGGGACACCATATCCCTAAGCCCAACGGGACAGAGACTTACAAAGCTGCCTGCAACACGCTGTGGCCAAAAACAGTCTCCTTCTGAGATCTGACATCCACCTGGAATAACCTGGTGAACGTATGAACTGAAGACCAAGCGGCTGCTTTGCAAACCTGAGCCATAGACACCTGCTGGCATACTGCCCATGATGCAATAACCCCTCTAGTGGAGTGTGCTTTTAAATCCGAAGGCGGATCCTTGCGCTTTAATCCATACGCCTGGATAATAGTCTGACGAATCCACCTGGATATAGTTGAACTTGTTGCCAGCTGTCCTTTTTTAGGACCCACAGGCAAGACAAAAAAACAGTCAGTCTTCCGAAAAGAAGCTGACATCTTTAAATAAACCTTGATCGCCCTCACCACATCGAGTGAGTGAAGTGACCTTTCCTCTCTAGTTTTAGGGTTTGGAAAAAAGGAAGGTAGAATGATGTCCTGATTCAAATGAAATTTGGAAACTACTTTAGGTAAAAAATCCGCACGAGGACGCATGACCACTCTGTCCTGATGAAGAATCAAAAAAGGTTCTTTGCAAGAAAGGGCGGCTAATTCTGACACCCTCCTAGCTGAAGTTATAGCCACCAAAAAGACCAATATTCTAGTTAATAGGACAAATGGGATATGCCCAATAGGTTCAAACGGTTGACACTGTAAAGCCGACAGGTCCAAATTTAGATCCCAGGGACATAAAGGCGACTTAACCGGTGGCCTTAGATGCGTTAATCCCATAACAAAGGTACGTACCAAAGAATGGGATGCAATTGGTCTTTGGAAAAAAAGCGGCTGAAATCTGTCCTTTAATTGTTTCTAAAGCCAGCTTCAAGTCTACTCCTGCTTGAAGAAAGGCCAGGACTCTTCCAATCGTATATCTACGAGGGTTCCATTTCCTTTCTTCACACCAAAAAATGTATGACTTCCAGACTCTGTAATAGATAGCTCTAGAAACTGACTTTCTAGCATTTATCAGAGTAGACAAGACTGAACCCATGACACCACGGTCTTTTAGTATTCTGGTCTCAATAGCCATGCCATCAAATTTAGCAACCGTAAAGAAGGATGGAATATGGGTCCCTAAGACAACAGATCTGGATGGCACAGAAGGACCAATGGGTCCCCCACTGCCAATTTCACAATCTCTGAGTACCAGGATCTCCAAGGCCACTCTGGGGCCACTAGGATCACTGGCTTTCGTTCTTCCTGTATTCTGCGTAGTAAGTGTGGCAGAATATGGATCGGAGGGAAAGCATATATCAGAGAATACTGATTCCAAGGAACTACTAACTCGTCTATGCTGACAGCAAGCGGATCCTTGATCCTGGATACAAACCTGTCCAGTTTGGCATTGAATCTGGATGCCAGCAGATCCACATCTGGGGTCCCCCAGTGTTGACAGATCTGTAGAAACACTTCGGGATGTAGGGACCATTCCCCTGTCAACAATTTCTGGCGACTTAGGAAGTCTGCCTGCCAATTGTCCACCCCTGGTATTAATACTGCCGAGAGAAACGGCACATACTTTTCTGCCCAAGTCAATATGCAGTTTACCTCTCTTTGGGCTGCCCGACTCCTGGTATCTCCCTCGTGGTTGATATATGCCACCACTGTGGAGTTGTCGGACTGGACTCGAACAGGGAGACCCCGTAATCTGGACGTCCAGAAACGCAGATCCAGACAAGCTGCTCGAATCTCCAATAGATTGATGGGCAAAGTCCTTTCTGCCTGGGAACATATTCCCTGAATAGACGCCTCCTCCCGTACTGCACCCCAACCCAGGCGACTGGCGTCTGTAGTTACTACCCTCCAGACTGCTGGTGGAAAGGATTTCCCTTTTCTCAAATTGCTGGTTTTTAACCACCAAGAGAGGCTCCATTGTACCTGTGGGGATAGAACCATAGGATGATCTAAGGTTCGAGCAGACCTGTCCCAGGCTCCCAGAATGCTGCTCTGGAACACCCTGGAGTGGAACTGTGCATATGGAATTGCATTGAAGGATGACACCATTTTGCCCAGCAACCCCATGCACAGCCGAATAGAAGGTCTTGGTTCTTTCTTCACCTTCTGGACGAGTTCCACTAAGGAAGTGACCTTTAAGGGGGGTAAAAACACCCTTTCTTGGGTGGTATTCAAGACCAGACCCAGATACACTAAGGTCTGGGTTGGGAAAAGGGGTGATTTGTTCACATTTAGAATCCACCCCAGGCGTTGCAAAGTCCGCACTGTTTTTGACACGTTTTGGATCAGGATGGTGCAAGAGCAATCCCTCAAGAGAAGATCGTCCAGATAACCTACCACGGAGATCTTCTGGAACCTTAGGAACGCCAATACCGGGGCCAGAATCTTTGTGAAAACCCTCGGGGCCGTGGCTAGACCGAACGGCAGTGCCACAAATTGAAAATGACGGCTCTCCACTGCGAAACGCAGAAACCTTTGATGTGGACCGAATATCGGTACATGAAGATATGCGTTCTTGATGTCTATGGATGCCAAATAATCTTCCTTTCTCAGAGATTTTATTACTGAACGAACCAACTCCATACGGAAGGATCGGACGTTTACAAAAAGGTTGAGAGCCTTGAGATCCAAAACGGGCCTTAGTTCCCCATTTGGTTTCGGCACGGTAAAAAGGTTTGAGTAAAACCCCTTGAATCTTTCTTCGTGTGGAACCTTGACGATTACCCCCTGCTTCAGCAGATGCTGTAAGGCTAGGAATAGGCATTTCTTTTTCTCTGGATCTGACGGGACCCTTGAGTACAGAAAACGGTTTGGAGGGATCTCCCGGAATTCTATTCTGTAACCCTGTGTTATGGTGGAAATAACCCATCTGTCTTGGACCAGATCTTCCCATGCATCCAGAAACAGCCGAAGCCTGCCCCCCACCCGTGAGAGCGGGGGTGTCCCTTAATAAGGTTGACTTGGAGTTGGACTTGGCTGACTTTTGGTTCCAGGGCTTCCTCTGACCCTGAGGTTTTTTAAAACCTGACGGCTGAGGGTCAGAGGATACCGCTTGGGGGAAGAGGCACTAGGACCTGGAACATTAGGAATCTTATAAGAGGGTTGCTTACCTTTCCTCTTAGAAGGGAGGAAAGCACTTTTTCCTCCAGAGATCTTTTGGATATATTTATCCAGATCTTCGCCAAACAAACGTTCTCCATGAAAAGGAAAAGCTGCAAGTAGCCTCTTGCATGGCATCTCAGCAGACCAGTTCTTTAGCCACAGAACCCTGCGCATATGTACGGACAGTAACGCCAAACAAGACATCTGTTGAATTGAGTCTTTCAATGGGTCTACTGCAAAACATAAGGCATGAGGAAGCTCCGACAATTCCTCGGAAGGTTCCTCCTGACAAGGCAGGTCTTTTAATAACCTTTTAACACGGTCCTTTAGGGATTGACAAATCCCAATGGCTGCAACTGCTGGTTGAACTGCTGCACCAGCCACCGCAAAGGAGGCTTTAAACAAGGATTCTAGCTTTTTATCGTCCGGATCCTTAAATACCTGGGCATTGTCCACTGGACAGGTTAAATTCCTATTCACCGAAGAAATAGCGGCATCCACCAAAGGTGTACCCCATCTCTTCCTGAACTTTTCCTCCATAGCATATAAAATAGAAAATCTTTTTGGAGGCAAGAATATCCTGTCAGGATGATCCCAGTCTGCGTAAATCACCTGCTCCAATAATGGATGCAAGGGAAACGCCTGGGAACCTTGCTGTGGTCACAAAGATCCCAAAGTAGAGCAGGAAAGTGCAGACTCCTGAACTGGAGGTAACTTAAACCCAACTCGTACTATCTCAGTCAGAGATTGGATAAACAATTTCTGGGAATGGGAGGCTGAAATTGTTTTTTCTGAACCTTAGTCATCAGCTGAGGATTCATCGGCCTCTCCTTCTTACCGGTCTTTCATGGCCACCTCCTCCATATCCTCTGCCCACTCTGGATCCAGATCACCTGGACCCATTTGGCTATAAGAGTCCTGGTGCTCTAGTGATTCTCCACTTGGCCCCGGCTCAGGAGAGGAAGATCTATTACGTTTCTTTCCTCCCTGTGTTACAGCAGCAATCATGCCAGCTATCTTGACTTCAAGGCCTGCTAATGCCGATGCCAAATCATCCTTAGTAACATAAGCCGAGGCAGGAATATTGGTGGTGGCCACGATGCCTGACAGATGCAATGACTCAGCCAGGCCAGATGCCGCAGGTCTTTCGGGGGTGACTGAGGCTGCATCAGCATTGGGCTGGTCTCCTGTTTTTAAGGAAGGTCCCCTTACCCCTGTGCTTGCCCTGCTCCCTGTACCACGTTTTCTGGAAGACATTGGTTACATAAGTGGAAAAAGTACTCCCCACAAGCTGAGACCAGTGTAAAACCTATTGCAACTGTATCCAAAAACCTCCAGACTCACGTGCCCAAGTATTTCTCTGCATTGTCCCAGCACATGCCAGGAGCACCTGCTCCTTATAAAGCCTGCATTGGACTGATCGCATAGCACACCGCACGGCGCCTCCGCCGTGCCCAGATGCACGCTGCGCACCCGTGATGCACACCGCAACGGCACACGTGCACCCCTACGGAGTGCCTGTGCACTACGGTAGAGCGCATGTGGTGCCCCGCGCACGCGGCGCATGCGCACAGTCGTGCGCGCGGCACACGCGCGCCATAAAAGCGTGTCATACCTGCCGCACTGTAATCCTCAGACACAGGCAAAAAAAGGCCACACCAGAAACAAGGGGAATATAGCTACAGTACACATAGAAATTCCCAAAGGGAGTACTCACCATCCCAAGCAGCAGGGCCTGTTCATCAGGCCCAATCTTCCCCCATCACGTGATATGGAAATGTGAGACCTATGATTTTTACCTTCAATGATAATCAACATTCATAAATGGACATGCAATATGACTTAAAGCAGTGTGTCAGGAAATTGCCTGGACATTCTGAGAACAGCTGACATCATAAAACAGCTCTGGTTTAAGCTCTGTTTATAGTGTCAGTTTACCACCTGGTTTATAGATGTACTGTCCCTTGCCTGGAGGGAATCACTTGGGGGTTGTGAGGCTGACTGGGAGTAGTAGTGTTATCAAACTTGTTTTATTTAAATAGGGTTGGGCAGAGATGGGTTTATGACATGTAAAGAGCTCCAGTTGGTCAAGTGTTATGTGCAACCCCCCACCCTTGAAAGAATGTGGCAATGCCTTAGCATATGGAAGGAAGGGGGGGTTTACAAATGTGTAAATATTGCAACACAGATCACTGCCCATTCTCTTCGGCTGACGGTCTAGATGTAGGATGGTTAGGTAAGACTTCTCCATACAATGTATCTCTATGTCTCTTTTCTTTTCTTCCCTAACCTTTTCTATTGTAGGATTTGTCAAAAGACTATAGACCTTGATGGGACTTTAAAAGGCACAACTGTAGTGAACTACACAGCATATATAAAAAAATATCGAATTTTATTAGTAGTATACAAAAAACAGAAAGAATGAGCAAAACATCGTTAAAACCACATCAAATCTAGACATACAACGCATGGTATAACACCATATTGAGGATCCTATCCTGCAGTTCTAAATGTATCCCTAAATAGTATATAATACAAACACAATCCAAATAAAGGAAAGGAGGAAAAAATATGTAAACTTCCCCTAAAAGAGTTGGAATTGGGGGAGCACTGCAGGTCTGGTATTCCCAGGATGGTGTATTCTCCAATTGCTCTACATGTTTCACGTTGACAAGGAACGCTTCTTCAGGAGCTAGAGATTCAAGTAAGTGTATAAAAAGAAGGATTAATCACATAGATGGATTTAGTCAATAAGTCGCAAAAAGCGATCGAGGTAGAAATATTGGTAAAAATCAGACGAGCAGCAAACGGACACCAGGGCCTCCCAGGTATATCACATCAGGTAGTTGTAGGTAGGGAGAGCTTGTGTATGCTCTAATTCCCACCATGAAAATAGAAGAAGGTCTGGGAGTGCTCCGTCCTGCTGGATTGCTGCCTGTTGTATGTCGGATGACACAACTCTTTTAGGGGAAGTTTACATATTTTTTCCTCCTTTCCTTTATTTGGATTGTGTTTGTATTATATACTATTTAGGGATACATTTAGAACTGCAGTATAGGATCCTCAATATGGTGTTATACCATGCGTTGTATGTCTAGATTTGATGTGGTTTTAACGATGTTTTGCTCATTCTTTCTGTTTTTTGTATACTACTAATAAAATTCGATATTTTTTTATATATGCTGTGTAGTTCACTACAGTTGTGCCTTTTAAAGTCCCATCAAGGTCTATAGTTTTTTGATATTTCTAATTCAGTATCCAGGACGTTGGCACAAGTAAATTTTAAGTACCTACAGAGTCACCCTGTATATTAGGTACTCCAACACTAGGACCCTCCCTTTTGTTTATTGTAGGATTTGGCCTTAATACATTATTAATCTCTTTATAGCATGGGTATGACCATTATATCAATATTTATTATCATTGGTAACATCTCTGTTTTAAGGTTGTATCCTCCATGTTGTATTTGGTAATCTCTAACGTTCCTTTTCTGTATAAATAAATGTAATTGTTTATCTTTTCGTACTGTTATCGTTTGTTTTTAATTCTTATATAGGAAAAGGTTTAATCACTCCATATAAGTGAGGTAGGTATAGAAATCTCCTTATCACACAGCGGGTAGCGCCTCTGAGGACCTTCAAGGACCGGGTCCTCCATTTTTTGGGGCCACACTCTTGGACCTGTAAAGCACCCTTCTGGTTTGCCTTGGGCAAGTTATGACCAGGAATACCAATTTAACAAGGGTCCAGTGCCATATAGGACACATTACAAGCAAAACCTCGCTCTTGAAACCAAGGTTTGGGTACCATCCACTTTAGCTTTCTTATGCCATCCGAATGGATCCGATTATAACATCCTCACTGGGACATTCTTTGAAGAATTTGAAGAGCTTCAACAGCCATGAGCATCACCTTCAAGACACTGGCGAAAAAACTGAGGTACTTCCTGTATAGGAGGGGTTATATGGAAGGAACCATCTTACTATTGGTTGCCAGTGTCCAATCACCTAAAAGTAGCGTATAACCCAATTAGTCATAATTATGCTGCTCTACTAGAGAACATAGCTTGCGGATCAATGATAAAAATAGCAAGCCTGGTGATACTAAGAGCATTTTCTTCTGAACAGAGAGCATACATTGATTGCTCTATGGGAAGTGCTCCTGGGACTACATCTTGTGAAGTGCTCTATGTTATCGCTGATTAGCTGTCCATGAAGGAGGTTGGTGGGCTTTCAGCAGTGTCTCCTGCAGGACATCCCCTGTGGTCCATACATCTCTACTAAGCCTTTTTTTTAACCCCCCTGAATAAGGGTGGTCGCAGGCTTTCCGTGGGAGTACTTTATGAGAAGTTATCATCGCCAATTTCAGCTTACCTTGTTTTATGGTTTACATGCTGTGTGACCTGTTTCAGGTCGAAGATTGCAGGTGAGGGGCCATCCATATATGATGAAGGGATTTTTAGTCACCTCTGATCTTATCCTAGGCGTTTGACTATCCACTGGTGATCTCATCACCCACCTTCTATTATTGAATGGACAATTTATTTGCGCAGCACTCTTATTATTTATATTTCTTGGATAGCTTTCTGAATTTATGAGGGAAAGGGCAAGAACATTGCAAATGGAAAAAAAAAATCATGTATTTTTTTGGTGTGTATGTATGAATGTAAAAATGTTACAGATATGCACCATAGATTTTAAGCCTGTAAGAACAAGATTCAATTTCAGAGCATGAAAATACTCAAACAACAGAATTCTATGGTGCTCAGGTCAATTTTCTCAATTTACAATTTAGCACCACAGATATAAAGCCTGTGCCTGTATAAAAAGGCTGCAATTTCTTAGAGGCAGAACTGGCATATTACGTCAGAAAAGAAAAAATAGCATCCATTCTTTCAATTGTTAAAGCGGTTGTATACCCGCACCTTTTTTTTTAAACAAAAAAACCTGCCAGGCAAAGGCATAATGAGCTAGTATGCAGCACATACTAGCTCATTATGAAATACTTACCTTAGAACGGGGCCTTGACATCTGATCGTGGTCCACACCGAGGGAGCTGACATGTTCCCTCAGCGTTTCTTCCGGGTATCGCGGTTCCGGCGCTGTGAGTGGCCAGAGCCGTGATGACGTCACTCCCATGCGTGCGCGCGGGAGTCTTTTTCTCAGCAAGGTCCGGCAGCATCTGCTGAACCTTCAGCCAGGTGTTCACAGTGCATGCGCCGCTGACTTTAGCGGTTGCATGCAAATTAAATATCTCCTAAACCATACAGGTTTAGGAGATATTCATTTTACCTACAGGTAAGCCTTATTTTAGGCTTACCTGTAGGTAAAAGTTAAAAAAGGGTATACAACCACTTTAAAGAAAAAAAACTGCACAAATTTGCAGCATACCCTTTAAAGCCTAAATTTACTTTAAATAAAAAATCAGCACAAGGGACATTACTTACCAATAGTGAGATGTGTCCCTTGTGTCCCTTGTGCTGCTGTGTTCTCCTTTGCTGAAATAGTTCCCCTCCAAAACCCATACCCCTGCCACCATAATACTCTGGTGCAGTGGGGGTTAATAGAACTAAGGGGACTCACCAAGAGTGCCCGACTATGCTCGCTCTTTCCACCTAGCTGCTGCATTCATAAAAGCTGTTACTATGAATGAAACATGATCTATGAATGGGGGATGAGTGGATTGATAGGTCCACCCCCTCCATTCGTAAATCAAGTTTTAGTTATTGAAGTTGCAATAAAGGCTTCTATGAATGGAGCAGCTGGGTGGAAAGAGCAGGCATTGTCAGGCACTGTTGATGAGCACCTGTCAGAGTCCCTTCATTCTAATTACCCCTGCTGCATCAGAAGATTGTCGGGATGGGGGGGGGTATAAAGAGAAAGATTTCAGTAAAAGGAGAACACAGCAGTGCAAAAAATCTAAAGGTAAACAATGCACCTTGTGCTGATTTTTCTGGGAAAGGCCATCATTTCTGAGGGAAATTCATGTTTTTTTTTTAGGAGACTAAAGATAGAATTTTACATTTTTGTACCACAGATATTAACCCTATATGGACAGGCTGCAATTTCTGAGTGACTGAGCAGGCATATTGCATCTGGAAATAAAAACTTGTGATTTAGAGAGTGAAAAGGGAAAAGAAATTCAAATTTGTACCACAGTTATTAAGCCTTTTTTAAACAGCAATCATCCACCATTTTTGGGGATAGAGAAGGCATATATTGCATATAGAAATAAAAATTAGCATCTATTTGTTTCAAAATTTAATCACTTCTCGCCCACCATATAACAGAATGATGGCCGGGAATTTGTCCATTATCCTGACTGGGCATCATATGATGTCCAACAGGATAAGCCCCGATTGCGTGCCCGCGGGGGTGTGCAGCACAGCGATCGTTGGTGTAGTGTTTTCAGTCCGACAGTAAAGAGCCTCTGACGTAGGCTCTTTACCATGTGATCAACTGTGTCCAATCACAGCTGATCACAGCATTAACAGGAAGAGCCGTTTATCAACTTTTCCTCAACTCGCACTGATAGGGGGGGTCTGCGCTGATTGATTATCAGTGCAGCTCCCCGAGGATGCCCACCCTTGACCACCAGGTATGCCCACCAATGACAAACAGGGATGCCAATCAGTGCCCATTAGAGGTGCCAATCAGTGTCCAGTGGAGATGCAAATCAGTGCCCATCAGTAATGCCTGCCAGTGCCTCAACAGTGCTGCCTATCACTGCCATCTATCAGTGCCCATCATCGCCACCCATCACTGTCCATCAGTGCCACCTATCAGTGCCCATTAGTGCCACCTATCAGTGCCCATCAGTGTCACCTATAAGTGCCCATCAGTGCCACCTATAAGTAACCTTATAGGGCCTTTCAGTGCCCAGCAGTGTCGCCTGTCAGTGACCATCAGTGCCACCTATGAATGCCCATCAGTGCCGCCTATCAATGGCCATCAGTGCTGCATATTAGTGCCCATCAGTGCCACCTCATTAGTGTCACCTCATCAGTGCCCATCAGTGCCACCTTATCAGTGCACATCAGTGCAGCCTCATCAGTGCCCATCAGCAAAGGAGAAAACATACTTATTTACAAAATTTTATAACAGAAACAAAGAAACTTTTTTTTTAAATTTTCAGTATTTTTTTATTTGTTCAGCAAAAAATAAAAACCCCAGTGGTGATAATCTGTTCAATTTGTTTATGTTGTGTATTAAAATTTATAATTAAGGGAATTTCTTGATATTGTTTAGACTCCTTTACTTTATCCTGTATAAGTTTCTCCCGTGGAATATCATATACTTCCTGTATTTTATCTTCTATAAAGTTTTTATTATATCCTTTACTTGTAAATTTATTTCCTATAATTTTTGCTTGTTCCAAATAATCATTTTGGCTGGAACAGTTCCTTCTCAGAAGTATCAGCTGGCCTTTAGGTATGTTAATAGGCCAGGGTTCATGGTGGCAAAGAGAGTTAAGTAAAAGTGAATCCAGATGGATCTTTGAAATGTGCACTTTATCGCCGAGGGGCTTGAATATTGATTTTGACTTGAATTGTTTTATTTCAGATTTTTAGTCTTTAAATATGATCTCTTTTGGTTTTTAAATATATTTATTTTAAGTGTTTTTTCCCATGGCTCATTACAGGAGGGAATAGTATTAAGGGTCCTATATTATAAAGATTATATAGCCATAATATGGAGGCTGTGATGTGTGTATTTTAATAATTTTAAATTCATTTGTGGTTGAATTATACTTATCTACACATGCTTCTCGCTCATGATGTTATACTTAATACTCACCACTGGAGGGCATAGCACTATGGATTATTGTCATCTATTATTTACTTTGGATATAGATACCAAGTTTGACCATGGGGGCAGGGGTGTAACTAGAAATAGCAGGGCCCCATAGCAAAATGTTGTATGGGGCCCCCCTGCAAACAGCCCCCCCCACAGCTGCCCTAGTGTCAATGCAGCATGACCTGTGCCACATATAGCATGACCTGTGCACAATGCAGCGTGACCTTTGCCCAATGCAGCGTGACCTGTGCACAATGCAGCGTGACCTGTGCACAATACAGCGTGACCTGTGCCCAATGCAGCGTGACCTGTGCCCAATGCAGCGTGACCTGTGCCCAATGCAGCGTGACCTTTGCCCCATACAGCGTGACCTGTGCCCAATGCAGCATGACCTGTGCCCAATGCAGCATGACCTGTGCCCCATACAGCGTGACCTGTGCCCAATGCAGCATGACCTGTGCCCAATGCAGCATGACCTGTGCCCAATGCATCGTGACCTGTGCCCAGTGCAGCGTGACCTGTGCCCCCTACAGCATGACCTGTGCCCAATGCAGCGTGACCTGTGCCCCATACAGCATGACCTGTGCCCAATGCAGCGTGACCTGTGCCCCATGCAGCGTGACCTGTGCCCAATGCAGCCTGACCTGTGCCAATGCAGCATGACCTGTGCCCAATGCAGCATGACCTGTGCCCAATGCAGCATGACCTGTGCCCTATGCAGCGTGACCTGTGCCCCATACAGCGTGACCTGTGCCCAATGCAGCATGACCTGTGCCCCATACAGTGTGTGACCTGTGCCCAATGCAGCATGACCTGTGCCCAATGCATCGTGACCTGTGCCCAGTGCAGCGTGACCTGTGCCCCATACAGCATGACCTGTGCCCAATGTAGCATGACCTGTGCCCCATGCAGCGTGACCTGTGCCCAATGCAGCGTGACCTGTGCCCAATGCAGCATGACCTGTGCCCAATGCAGCATGACCTGTGCCCCATACAGCGTGACCTGTGCCCAATGCAGCATGACCTGTGCCCAATGCATCGTGACCTTGCCCAATGCAGCGTGACCTGTGCCCCATACAGCGTGACCTGTGCCCAATGCAGCGTGACCTGTGCCCAATGCAGCATGACCTGTGCCCAATGCATCATGACCTGTGCCCAATGTAGCGTGACCCGTGCCCCATACAGCGTGACCTGTGCCCCATGCAGCGTGACCTGTGCCCAATGCAGCGTGACCTGTGCCCAATGCAGCATGACCTGTGCCCCATACAGCGTGACCTGTGCCCAATGCAGCATGACCTGTGCCCAATGTATCGTGACCTTGCCCAATGCAGCGTGACCTGTGCCCCATACAGCATGACCTGTGCCCAATGGAGCGTGACCTGTGCCCCATACATCGTGACCTGTGCCCAATGCAGCATGACCTGTGCCCAATGCAGCGTGACCTCTGCCCAATGCAGCATGACCTGTGCCCCATACAATGTGACCTGTGCCCCATACAGCGTGACCTGTGCCCCATACAGCGTGACCTGTGCCCCATAAAGTGTGACCTGTGCCCAATGCAGTGTGACCTGTGCCCAATGCAGTGTGACCTGTGCCCAATGCAGCATGACCTGTGCCCCATACAGCGTGACCTGTGCCCAATGCAGCATGACCTGTGCCCAATGCATCGTGACCTTGCCCAATGCAGCGTGACCTGTGCCCCATACAGCGTGACCTGTGCCCAATGCAGCGTGACCTGTGCCCAATGCAGCATGACCTGTGCCCAATGCATCATGACCTGTGCCCAATGTAGCGTGACCCGTGCCCCATACAGCGTGACCTGTGCCCCATGCAGCGTGACCTGTGCCCAATGCAGCGTGACCTGTGCCCAATGCAGCATGACCTGTGCCCCATACAGCGTGACCTGTGCCCAATGCAGCATGACCTGTGCCCAATGCATCGTGACCTTGCCCAATGCAGCGTGACCTGTGCCCCATACAGCATGACCTGTGCCCAATGGAGCGTGACCTGTGCCCCATACATCGTGACCTGTGCCCAATGCAGCATGACCTGTGCCCAATGCAGCGTGACCTCTGCCCAATGCAGCATGACCTGTGCCCCATACAATGTGACCTGTGCCCCATACAGCGTGACCTGTGCCCCATACAGCGTGACCTGTGCCCCATAAAGTGTGACCTGTGCCCAATGCAGCGTGACCTGTGCCCAATGCAGCATGACCTGTGCCCAATGCAGCCTGACCTATGCCCCATACAGCATGAACTGTGCCCAATGCAGCCTGACCTGTGCCCCATACAGCGTGATCTGTGCCCCATACAACGTGACCTGTGCCCAATGCAGTGTGACCTGTGCCCCATACAGCGTGACCTGTGCCCCATACAGCGTGACCTGTGCCCCATACAGCATGACCTGTGCCCAATGCAGCGTGACCTGTGCCCAATACAGCATTGCCTGTGCCCAATACAGCCTGGTCTGCCTGTGCCCCATACAGCCTCACCTGTGCAGAGGAAGAGGCAAGCCACCTGGATCAGCAGAGAGCGGGATTGCCAGCTGTAATAGCTTTCATTTGAATTTTCCGTTTTCCCGGGGCTCATCGTCACATAGCCCCACCTCTTGGCCTGACGCCTTTGATGACGTCACATGTCCCGCATTGGATTGGCGTTCGGTCTATCAAAGGCGCTGGGCCAAGAGGTGGAGCTATGTGACGTGAGCCCCGGGAACACTGGAAGTTCTAATGAAAGCTATTACATCGGGCAATTCAGCTCTCTGCTGATCCGGGTGGCTTGCCTCTTCCTCTGCACAGGTGAGGCTGTATGGGGCACAGGCAGACCAGGCTGTATTGGGCACAGGCAACGCTGTATTGGGCACAGGTCACGCTGCATTGGGCACAGGTCACGCTGCATTGGGCACAGGTCACAGCTCTCATCCTCACTGGGTCCCACTTGGCTGCGGGCCCCATAGCGCCCGCATGGGTCGCTATGGTGGTAGTTACGCCCCTGCATGGGGGGAGCCTGAAGTCTGTGTTTAATAGATCTTTTTAGTGAATAATGTTTCTTTTAGTGAATAATGTTTCTTAATTCCAAATTTGATTTTAACTTGTGTCTTTTAAAAGTTGTATTATTAAAAGTTATATTGTGTAATCTATTACTAAAAATAAGTATTGCTTCAATGCAAACTTAATGGAATGATGACTTGCTCATTTACCGATATCACTATGGCAACTAATAAGCCGTCCATAGCTTAAATAGGAAGCTTGGCTGGTCACATGACTACCCTTGAGAAAGTCACATGACATCTGATGATACGCGTGGGGAGAAGGAGTCAGTGGCGTCTTCGCATAGTGTTCGGCAAACACAGCGATAGCTGTTTGAGCGATGAAGTCTGACCATTATAACAAAAGCGATTCAGCTACTGCAAATGTGTCAGTGGATTACATTGTTTGCCCAGTCTTGTAGCATTTAAAAACACTGAGCAATGATGGTTTTTCTTTTATCTTTATGTGAATCATCACCTTGCAAATGTAATTCATCATGCAAATGTGATCTGTGAGAATTGAAATACAAGCAAGTTCATCAAAGGCAATTGATTGGACATTTAGACCTTAGCTGGATTAACACAAACAGACACTATTTATTGCTTTTTTTTTTTTTTTTTTTTCATCTACATATATCTAGGGATGTGTGTTCCCTTATATGTTTTTTGATGCATATATTTGCATTTATTCACTTTATTAATTGATATATTTATTTGCACCTATTCACTTTACTGATTGTGATATCAGGGTATATGTTTTTTGATGCATTTTTTTGCATTTATTCACTTTATTGATTGATTATTTATTTGCACTTATTCACTTTACTGATTATGATATCAGGGTATTTTTATGGTTTAGGATTTTATATATAAGCACCACTCCAACAGATGGGGATAGTTTGATAAGCGCACCAACATATTTTATATTGATTTATAGCAACAGGTGTCACAGCACGAATTGGTTGGATGCAGCTTACACATTTATTTTTGGTGTTTTGTTATTTTATAGAGAATCCACATCAGCGCTTTAGTTTTCTTTCTTCACGTTAAAAAAAATCATTTGCAGCACACCCTTCCAGCCTTTATTGGATAAGCCACAATTTTGAAGGGACAGAGCAAGTACAATGCATGCAGAGCTATAAAATTAGTGTCTTAACCACTTACCGACCGGCTCCTGTACATATACGTCGGCACTTTGAAGGTGGATATCTCGGTAACGGCAGCAGCTGCTGCCACAACTGAGGTATCCATCTTTACAGGAGCCGGTCATGTATCCGATAATGGTGGTCTCTGCAGTGGGTTCACCATGAGATCACCGTTATCGGTGGCGGGAGAGGTGCCACCCCCTACCGCAGCTCTCCCGTGCCCTCCGCCGCTTACCGGAGCCTTCGGTAGCGGCGGAGGCGATCGGGTCCTCCCACTTCTTCGGTATGGAGACGAGTGAGGCTAAGATGGCCCCCACCCATCTCCATACCATAGGAGGGCGGATGCGACGGCATAACGTCAGCTCCGCCCATTTGTCTTAAAAGCACTTTTTTTGTAATTTTTTCAAACGACTTTTTTTTTTTTTTTTTGCATTTTAGTTCAAATATGAGATCTCATATCTCAGATCTCATATTTAAGAGGACCTGTCATGCTTTTTTTTATTACAAGGGATGTTTACATTCCTTGTAATAGGAATAAAAGTGATCCAATTTTTTTTTTAAACTGTGAAAAAATAAATAAAATAAAGTAAAATAAATAAGAAAAAAATGTTTGTAAAGCACCCTGTCCCGACGAGCTCATGCGCAGAAGCGAACGCATACGTGAGTAGCGCCTGCATATGAAAATGGTGGTCAAACCAGACAAGTGAGGTGTCGTCGCGACCGATAGAGCGAGAGCAATAATTCTAGCCCTAGACCTCCTCTGTAGCACAAAACATGCAACCTGTAGAATTTTTTAAAACGTCGCCTATGGAGATTTTTAAGGGTAAAAGTTTGATGCCATGAACATAAAACAAAAGACACTCATGGGAGAGAAGACACAACAGCTGCACACCCCAAACCCCCAACCTCCTTTTTCGATAAAGTTTGACACCATTCCACGAGCTGGTGCAATTTTGAAGAGTGACATGTTAGGTATCAATTTACTTAGCGTAACATTAAATTTCACAATATAAAAAAAATTGGGCTAACTTTACTGTTGTCTTATTTTTTCATTCAAAAAAGTGATTTTTTTCCAAAAAAAGTGCGCTTATAAGACCGCTGCGCAAATACGGTGCAAAAAAAAGTATTGCAATGACCGCCATTTTTTTCTCTAGGGTGTTAGAAAAAAACAATATATAATGTTTGGGGGTTCTAAGTAATTTTCTAGCAAAAAAAAACTGTTTTAAACATGTAAACACCTAAAATCCAAAACAAGTCTAGTCCTTAAGTGGTTCATTTGGAGATTAAAGTAGGGAAAATGTTACATATTTGCACCACGGATATGAGGCCTGTATGGTTAGGCTGCAATTTCTGAGCAACTGAGTGGCATATTGTATCTGGAAATTAAAGTAGAACTTTACCCATAACAAATTGATGAAAAATTATTTTCCTTAGCAAGTAGTATACAGTACAATCCACAATGTTATTTATGCTACCAAAATTAATGTGTGTTGTAAATTGCTTCCAGCATTGCTCATGAGCATGTGCAGAGCAGGCTGAGACAGTGTATTACTGGATTTTAAAGAGTATAGGAATTTATTTGTAATGTTTTACATAGCTATACCTGCAAAAGGGGCCAGCCTGAGGAATCAATAGTGTATCAATAAAAATAAAAGTATGAACAAATTTGCACCACTCTTTGAAGCCTTTATTGGATATGCCACAATATCTGGTGGACAGGTACACTGATAGGCTGCACTGAAGGCTGCAGTGATGTGTACACTGATAAGATGCATTGAAGGCAGTGGTGATAGGTGCACTGATAGGCTGCACTGATGGCTGTGGTCATGGGTACACTGATAGGCTATACTGATGGTTGCAGTGACGGTACACTGATAGATTGCACTGCTGGCTGTGGTGACAAGTACACTGATAGGCTGCACTGATGGCTGTGGTGATGGGTGCACTGATAGGCTGAACTGATGGTTGCAGTGACGGGTACACTGATAGGCTGCACTGATGGCTGTGGTGATGGGTGCACTGATAGGCTGTACTGATGGTTGCAGTGACAGGTACACTGATAGGCTAAACTGATGGTTGCAGTGATGGGTACACTGATAGGCTGCACTGAAAGCTGCAGTGACGGGTACTCTGATAGGCTGCACTGATGGCTTTAAATTACAATTTTTTCATTTCGAAATGTTATTTTGCTGTGGCATTGTTCTAAACATGGGGAAAATGCGCTACTTTTCAGGCATACTAAGGATACCCCCAGGCACGATATTTAAAGGAATATTTAATTCTTATTGTTTCACTTTAAGCATTATTAAAATCAATGCTCCTGAAAAAACGGCAGTTATAAAACTTTTGTTTGCATTGATACATGTCCCCTGGCGAAGGACCCGGGTCCACCAAACACTTTTTATGGCAATAACTTGCATATAAGCCTTTAAAATGAACGCTTTTGGTTTTTCATGTTAGTGTCCCACCACTTTAATGGTTTTTGAATTTGCCACGAACGCCGCATATTGTTTGCTGTTCGGCGAATGGGCAAACACCCAATGTTCGAGTTGAGCTTACGTTCGTCTCGCACATCGGGATCATCCCTAAATATAACAAATGATAAAAAAGAAACCTTGTTACATCATTAATCATGGGAGTAAAAAACATGGTCAAAAAAATGATCCAATTATTAATAAAGAAATTATTATTAAAATAAATTAATAATAATGAAAATGAACTCCAATTGATATTAAATGTACCTATAATGGCTCTAGGTCCTGTATACTGTCAAGTGAGATACCATTTGAGGATGAATATTGATTCACTGTGTTCAGCTCTAATTCTTTATTAGGTCCCCCAGAGGTTAATGTATTGAGTGTAAAAATTCAAGAAGTTTCCTGTTGGCAACACTCAGCTTTGAAACCAATATTGAGGATACAATTTTGATAATTCAAACTTTTAGCCTATTTGTCGATTTTTCATGCTTTTCTTTGAAGTGTTTGGCAATGCTATAGTCATTGCTGCCTTTTTCGATAGTATGATGGTGTTCCCTCTGGCTCATCTGGCTCTTAAGGTTCTAATTGTTTGTCTGATATACAGCAGTCCACATGGACAAGTCAAAAAATAGCATCCAGCTCATTTCGAGTCAGCTCATGATACTGCTCCTTCTTACCATATCGCTACCCCACTTGACGTACCTCATCATTTCCACTCCTTGGGACATAATAAAACATGTGGTTTATGCAGGCAGAATGACTGTGTTCCTTCTCTACTTCAGATCTACTATGTAGCCCAAGACAATAAAAATAGTACCGTTTGAATGCCCCCCAAACCTGTGTCAGTTGGACCAGCATGTTAAAAGACTGCTGCAAGCCAGATAGGATTGGCTTGTCAGGATCAAGTAGACTTCAACAAAATGGTGAACGTCTGCACATAGACATCGACTTCCTGTTGCATTAATGTGAGTGAGATGGGTAAAAGATGGCTTCAGCTCCTGTTCTACACCTGTAGAGAACTCCTCAGATACGTGTTTCACTCTTTTCAGGGCTTAATTGTAGAGGCAGGGTAAATTGCCTCTATGTTTAAGCCCCATAAAGGGTAAAACAATGTTTGATGAGTTCTCTGAATGAATGAAGGATTTGTAGAGCGCTGCAAATGCGAACTGAATCGCCTCAAGGCGCTAGAATGCGTTCTCTGTTACCAGCTCTTAGAAAAGGAAGGTCTTTAGTTTTTTCCTGAAGGCCTGATGGTTTTCTTCCATGCGGATGTGGGTCGGAAGAGCGTTCCATAGTCGGGGTCCTTGGACTGCGAATCTTCGTTCTCCCTTTGCTTTGTAGCGATATTTAGGCATGATGAGGAGATTTTGGTTAGCTGATCGAATGCTGCGATTGGGTGTATAGTGTTTTATTTTCTCCTGAAGGTATAGCGGAGCGTTTCCTTGTATGCATTTGTGGGTGAGGCAGAGGGTCTTGAATTTGATCCGATTCTTTACGGTTAGCCAGTGTAGGGACTTTAGGGATGGTGAAATAGATTCCCAGGATTTTTTTCCTGTTAACAGTCTTGCCGCCGTGTTTTGAATGAGTTGTAAGCGCGCAAGCTGATATTGGGGTAGTCCTAAGTAGAGCGAATTTGCGTAATCGAGTCGGGAATTGTGATTGTTCCCACAACTGCTGCTTTATCTTCTTCTGGGATGAAGGGGATGAGTCTGCATAGGAGGCGGAGGAGATGGTGGGAACCGCTCACCACTGATCCTATTTGTGCATCCATTGTCATTCCTGAGTCAAAAATGACTCCGAGACTCTTGGCTTTGATACTTGGAGCGATGGTCTGTCCTAAGATGGTGGGAAGTGTCCACGGGGTCTTAATTTTGGAATTTTTGTTGGCATGTAGAAGAAGAAGTTCTGTTTTTGCGCCGTTAAGTTTGAGGGAGCTGATGGTCATCCAGTCATCTATTAACGTGAGACATTCTTCTAATTGTTGATGATGGTTTTTTTGTCCGGTGATGCCAAAGTAGAGTTGGGTGTCGTCAGCGTATGAGTGGAAGCAGAGATCGGTTTTCCTGATGATATTTAGAAGTGGGCGGATGTATATGTTGAATAGTACTGGTGACAGGGGTGAGCCCTGAGGAACTCCGCAGGAGATGCAAACCATTTTAGAGCCGGACCTGTGGCTCCTGCCACTTCTGAGAGGCGGACAAGTAAAGTATTGTGGTTCACTGTATCAAATGTTGCGCTGAGGTCCAAGAGTACCAGGAGACTGGATTCTCCATCATCTGCTGCTTCAAGGGCGTCGTCCCATATTTTGAGGAGTGCTGTTTCTGTGCCATGGCCCAGGCGGAAGCCTGATTGCAGTGGGTCCAGGAGTTGGTGTGTGTCCAGGTGGCGTTGTAGCTGCAGTACTACTGCTTTCTCCATAATCTTGGAGATGGTGTTGAGGCTTGTTATTGGTCTGTGGCAGTTTGGGTCTTTAGGGTCAAGATTGGGTTTCTTCAGCAGAGGTTTGACGATGCCTTGCTTGAGGGAGGTTGGTACAGTCCCTTCTTTGAAAGATTGATTTATGAGGTGTGTAAGAGTAGGGGCCAAGATGTCGGAACATTCTTTAAGGAGTTTTGTTGGAATGATGTCGTTTGGGGATGTGCTGTCGCGAAGGCTTCTGATGATGTTTATAGTCGTGTCAGCGGTGATAGGAGAGAAAGAAAAATTTGGTGGTTGTGTGACGTTCGTGTTAATATCCTCTTTTTGCTTTGGTTGAGTGAGGTTGGTTGTTCTTTTCTGATGAATTGACTTCCGGATGTTGTCGATTTTGTCGATGAAGTAATCTGATAATTCATTGCAGAATTCTTGATTATTGTTACCGGGTGGCTCTAAGCAAGTCGGATTCATTGATTGAGTGACTAGTTTGAAAAGTTCTCACGGACGGTTTAGGGCAGTTGAGATGGTGTCCGAGAAATGTTCTTTTTTGGCTTTGAAGATTGCCTTGTGGTATTTCACAGTAAGTTCTTTGTAGTTGGTACGGTTTTCCTTGGTGGGATTTCTTCTCCAGGCTCTTTCAGCTCTTCTACGTTCCTGCTTGAGTAGGGTGAGAGTGGCATTAAACCATCTCGAGTTTTTAATGCGGATGGGTGTTCTGCGTTTTGGCGCCACTGAGTCTGCTGTTTGTGTTAATACCTTGTTTAGGGAGTTGAGTTTTGTTCCGTTGAGAGGTTTGCGTTTAGCAGAAGTATTTTGTTTGATAGTGTAGTTTTAAAGAGTTCGGAGTGTAGTTTCTTCTGGGATCTATTCCAGTTTGTTGTTGTTGCCCGCTTCTGTTTTTGGGAGGTGGTGTTGATGGTGATTTTGAATTCGATAACGTGGTGGTCCGTCCACGATAGTGGAGTGTTGTCGAGTATGTTGATGTCCATATTCTGTTTGAAGATGAGGTCTAGAGTGTGTCCTGAACCGTGTGTTGGAGCATTCATCAGTTGTTGCATGCCCAGTTCTTCCAATTGGTTGACGCAGGCGGTTGCGATACAGTCTTGGGCAGAGTTTGCCCAAATGTTTAAAATCCCCAAGTACCAGCAGGTTTTTGGTTTTCAGGGTGTGTGTTGAGAAGAATTCGGTGAGTGGAGTAAGGAGATTGGTCTTTGGTCCTGGTGGTCTGTAGCATAGTAGTATGTAAATGGTGTCTTGAGGTGTTGTTTGAAGATGCAGTGAGAGAGTTTCCATGAAAGGCACTGAGTTCTGTAAAGTTGGTTTGGTAAACCCAAGGTGGGATTTGAAAATTACCGCTAGGCCTCCTCCTTTTTTTCCTATTCTGTGCTCAGTTAGGATACTGTAGTTTTCGGGGACCAGTTCAGTTAGGATGGTGTTGCAGTCAGGTGTTAGCCAGCTTTCTGTAATGAAGAGGCAGTCAATGTTGTTTTCGATGATAAAGTCGTAAATTTCCAGCCTGTGCTTGACTGCAGATCTGGTATTGATCATGGCGCATGCTAGTTGTTGTGGTTGGATCGATGTCTCGCTGTTTCTGATGGTTGATTGTTGCTTGGTCCTTAGTAATTGTTCTTTTTTCAGTCTTTTTTGCGTGGCGGTTGGCAAAATTGAGGCAGCGTTTCTTAGCCTGTGAAGGGCGTCTGCTGTGTATTTGAAGTTGCACATGATGAGGAGGCGGTGTTGTTGAAGGAAGGTTATCTAATGTTGATGATGATACTGATGTAGCGATAACGAACTTGCTGGAGGATGAAAGGATCAGATGGTCACCACTGCTCCTGGAGTGGTGTGGGTGATGGGTTGATGTGGTGCGGAGGTCCTGGTGGAGGTGGTGTGCCTTCCACCCTCCTTGTTGATCCAGAGGAAGGCGAAAAAACCTCCGCTGCAGTAGCCAATGCGCAGCAGAGGAAAAATTCCTTCCTGACCCCCCGAGGGGCGATCGGGCTAGACCCCTGGATGAAACAGCTAGTGACCTCAGTGCTTACCTGTAGGAAGGTGGGTGGTTCAGTGGCTGCGTCTAGGGTGATCTGCGGTGGATTGGCCTCAGGTGAATCACAGTCACCAGTGCCCTCTGTGGTGAGGTCCAGTAGCGGGGGGGTTCTCCAGGTGTGAAGGGGCAACAGGCTCTGTGGACGAGAGTGGGAGGGGGGTGGCTGCCGGAGCTGGGCCGCAGCCATGGTCTGCCCCACTAACCTAGCGGCTGGAGCGGGGTGGCAAGACCGCGGCTGCGGAGGGGTCCGGGGGGGCAGGGGCAGTGGGAGGAGGGTCCAGTCAGGGGGGGGCGGTGATGCGGCCGGGGTGCTTGCGGCCTCAGGAGGGAGGCCCAGAAGCTGTATTCGTTAGCCTAGGTGTAGCAAGATGGCCGCCGACTAGGCCCGAGCAGTGGACTGGCCGGCAATAGGAGTAGTAAGATGGCCGCCAGCTAGGCCCGAGCCAGGAGCTGTCCTAGCGTTGTATCCCGGGCCCTTCAGCTGGAGTCGGCGAGTAGCTCCGGTGTGGCTAGGCTGGTGGGAGGGGTGCACGGGTCCGCCGACAAGCTACCTGCGGTAGGTGTGAGGAGCGGCAGTGAAGTGCCGGGTGGTCAGCTGGATCTAGGCCGGAGCCGCAGGACTCCCGAGCGGCCGGCTGGCTGGCTGGGTGCGGCGCCCGGAGGGTCGGAGAGGGAGGGGGTCCTGGTGTGCTGCTGGAGGGGAGGGCGGGCTGAGTCTGGATCCGAGGATGAGTGCTGGATGCCGGAGCTGGGAGGCCGGTGACAGAGGCTGGAGTGTGGGGTTGGCAGGGATGTCCTGCCGCGCTGACAGCTGGAGCTAGGTCGGGCCGCGGGGGATCCTGAGCGGCCGGCCTGGTGCCGAGCGCGGCCTCGGAAGGTCGGTGGGAGTGGGGGGCCGGGTGACGCTGCAGGGGGGGTCAGCAATGGGTCCGCAGAAACACGGATGGGTGATCGGATGCCGGAGCTGGTGGTCGGATGATCGGGGAGTGAAGACAAGGCGGTGATGAGATACCGCTACCAGAGGAGCTGGCTGGGGACGCGGGTGTCCTAAGCGGCCGGCCGGTTGTCTGGATGTGGCCCTAGGATGTGGGTCAGTGAAGGGGGGGCTGGTGGCCACTGCAAGGGGATAAGGACGAATCTAAGGGTCCAGGATGGATGGCCGGGTGGTCGGAGCTGTCACAGAGAGCTGCTTCAGAGGTCTGCTCTCCACAATTGCACCATGCATGTGAGGTATCACCACCAGTAGTCTACAGGTGGAGCACATTTTTTACCCATCTCTCTCACATTCATGCAACAGGGCAGCTGAAAGCCCCTACTATAGGGGAAAGTGCAAAGTGACCTATTTTATAGTAGGTCAATAATACAGGTAAGCAGTTTGTGTGGAAAGTGGTGGAGCACAAAGTGGTGAACAAAAAAGAAAAAAACAAACAAGTTCTTGCACTGTGAACACAGATTAATTATAGTTTTGGACTTTATTTGCAAGAAACACACATGGACAGTTAAATAATTGTGTGATCATTTTTATTGGATTTATGATTTTACATTTGTGATATGTTACTGAATTTGAGTTCTTTTCTGATGTTTACAAATGTGCACTTGAGGAGAAATCTTTATAGCAATTGGTGTGAATTTTTCGGTTGCACTGCACTTTTGTATAAAGTGACATACTCACTGTCTTAAACCAATATTATCATTTCTCATGCTGTCACTCTTGATATTATCAAACTTCCAGAAGAATCAGAGGCCTTTTTAGTAACACCCATTCTCCAACCTCTTAAAAAGAAAGCTTGTAGTAGAGGAAAGAGAGGAGGTAGAAGAAAGGGCCAGTAAGAATGAAAAAAAAATACAATCACAATAAAAATATGACAATGTGACTCAAATAAATTCATTTCATATTATTTACTTATGTTTAATCATACCTGCATGGACAGTTGTGTTGCAGACACTTCCTGCTGGAAGGAGAACCTCTGCCCCAGTCTCAAGTCTTTTGCAGACTCTAACAAGTTTTCTTCTAAGATTGCCCTGTATTTGGCTCAATCCATCTTTCCCTCAACTCTGATCAACTCCTCTGTCCCTGCTGTAGAAAAGCAACCCCACAACATGATGCTGCCACCACCATGTTTGATGGTGGGGATTGCAGTGCAGTGTTCATTTTTCTCCACACATAGCGTTTTGCTTTTGGGCCAAAAAGTTAAATTTTGGTCTCATCTGATCGGAGCACCTTCTTCCACATATTTGCTGTGTCCCCCACATGGCTTCTCATAAACTGCAAACTGACTTCTTATGGCTTTCTTTTAACAGTGGATTTCTTCTTGCCACTCTTCCATAAAGGTCAGATTTGTGGAGTGCATGACTAATAGTTGTCCTGCGGACAGATTCCCCGACCTGAGCTGTGGATCTCTGCAGCTTCTCTTAAGTTACCATGGGCCTCTTGGCTGCTTCTTTGATTAACCACTTGACTACTGGGCACTTAAACCCCCTTAATAACCAGACCAATTTTCAGCTTTCAGTGCTCTCACATTTTGAATGACAATTACTCAGTCATGCAACACTGTACCTATATGAAATTTTTGTCCTTTTTTTCACACAAATAGAGATTTCTTTTGGTGGTATTTAATAACCGCTGGGTTCTTTATTTTTTGTGCTATAAAAGAAAAAAGACCGAAAATTCTGTAAAAAATGCATTTTTCTTCATTTCTGTTATAAAATTTTGCAAATTAGTAATATTTCTTCATATATTTTGGACAAAATTTATACCGCTACATATCTTTGGTAAAAATAACCCAAATTGGTGTATATTATTTAGAGTCCAAAAGCTATGGTGCCAATATCTGAAAATTGATCACACCTGAAGTACTGACGGCCTATCTAATTTCCTGAAACCCTAACATGCCAGAAAAGTACAAATACCACCCAAATGACCCCTTTTTGGAAAGAAGACATTCCAAGGTATTTAGAAAGATGCATGATGAGTTTTTGAAGTTCTCATTTTTTCCCACAATTCTTTGCAAAATCAAGATTTTTTTTTCACAAAATTGTCATATTAGCAGGTTATTTCTCACACACAGCATATGCATACCACAAATTACACCCCAAAACACATTCTACTATTACTCCCGAGTATGGCGATACAACTTGTGTGAGACTTTTACACAGCGTGGCCACTTACAGAGGCCCAACATGCACGGAGCACCTTCAGGCGTTCTGGAGTGTCCAGGCCAATTCTGACATTTCTCTCCTACATGTAAAAATCATCATTTATGTGCTAGAAAATTACATAGAATCCCAAAAGATTATATATGTTTTTTTTAGCAAAGACCCTAGAGAATACAATGGCGGCTGTTGCAACTTTTTATCTCGCACGGATTTTTCGAATGTTTTTTTTTGGAAAATAAAACAGTTTTGTGCTTTAAAAAAAAAAAAAACAGTAAAGTTAGCCCAATGTTTTTGCATAATGTGAAAGATGAAGTTATGCCGAGTAAATAGATACCTAACATGTCACCCTTCAAAATTATGCCGAGTAAATAGATACCTAACATGTCACCCTTCAAAATTGCACACACTCGTGGAATGGCGCCAAACTTCGCTACTTAAAAAATCCCCATAGGCAACGCTTTTATTACTGGTTACATGTTTTGAGTTACAGAGGAGGTCTAGGGCCAAAATTATTGCTCTCGCTCTACCGATTGCAGTGATACCTCACATGTGTGGTTTGAACACCATTTTCATATGGGGGCGGGACTTACGTATGCATTCGCTTCTGCATGCAAGCACACGGGGACCATTTTTTTTTTATTGTTCATTTTACTTTATTTATTTTAGTTTGACGCTTTTGTCCAAAAAATACATTTTTTGATCACTTTTATTCCTATTACAAGGAATGTAAACATCCTTGTAATAGGAATATGGCATGACAGGTCCTCTTTACAGTGAGATATGGGGTCAATAAGACCCCACATCTCACCTCTAGGCTGGGAATCCTGGAATAAAAAAATAAAAAAAAACAATCCTGGCTTTGATCGTAGCGGTGAGTCAGTAGAAGCACCTGAGGGCGGCGGGAGGGGTACGTCCCCTCTCACCTCCCGTAAGAACGATCAAGCAGTGGAACAGCCGCTATGATCATTCTTATGGTATAAGGAATCGGCAGCTGAAAAAGCTGATATCTGAATGATGCCTGTAGCTGCAGGCATCATTCAGATATCCCCGCACAAAATCAAGGACGTCGTATGACGGCGGGCGGGAAGTGGTTAAAACGCATTTTTTTTTTTAACACAAAGTTGTCCATTTATACAATATTTCTAAGATAGGGAAGGTATACACTGCGCTAAAGACAAACAATGGTGCAGAGCAGCTACATACAGGGTGACAAAAACCATAAAAACATATGAAAAGAGAAAATGTAGCGCATAAAATGTACAAACAATGTTAAGGTCAAGGAAATGACTGACAAACGAATGTCCATATATGATTTGAACACTGGTATAGAAACTAATAAGTCTCTAAATGATGGTAGATGAAGTCCAATGAGTGAAATGGAACAGCAGAGGAGCATGGGATATCGCCCTAGGTAGATGTAGAGATGTAAAACGATGAATATTCCAACTGGATGTATCATCGGATCTTCCCCAAACATATATCTCGCAACTGCATGTAACTCAGTGAAGGTGGTGTGTGAGAAACTCTTACCAGAAATGGTGGACTCTCTAGTCAGCGACTGAGAGTCACACGGGCAGGTTGCCTCTCAGGGCCTGAAACACGAACATCACAGCTCTGCGAACCTTCTGGGTCAAACTCTGTGTGGATCTCCCGGGGTCGCCAGGTGGGTCCTCCCAAAGGATGGCCGAGGTGCAAATCAGAGGGAATGGTGCTTCACGTGGAAGGTTGAGGTGAAGACGGATAGGATCTCTCAAAAGGTATGTGGAGAAAAAACAAACAGGCTCCACATGGCGTAGATAAAACAAAATGGGATTTTTATTGCTAAAAAAGCCAGGCAATAATAAAATGTGATCACAGGGTATAAAAACAAAGAGTGGGCAACAAGAAGGATGCTGAAAGCGCCCGACGCGTTTCGATCGATAGATCGTCTACTGGGGCCCCAGTAGACGATCTATCGATCGAAACGCGTCGGGCGCTTTCAGCATCCTTCTTGTTGCCCACTCTTTGTTTTTATACCCTGTGATCACATTTTATTATTGCCTGGCTTTTTTAGCAATAAAAATCCCATTTTGTTTTATCTACGCCATGTGGAGCCTGTTTGTTTTTTCTCCACATACCTTTTGAGAGATCCTATCCGTCTTCACCTCAACCTTCCACGTGAAGCACCATTCCCTCTGATTTGCACCTCGGCCATCCTTTGGGAGGACCCACCTGGCGACCCCGGGAGATCCACACAGAGTTTGACCCAGAAGGTTCGCAGAGCTGTGATGTTCGTGTTTCAGGCCCTGAGAGGCAACCTGCCCGTGTGACTCTCAGTCGCTGACTAGAGAGTCCACCATTTCTGGTAAGAGTTTCTCACACACCACCTTCACTGAGTTACATGCAGTTGCGAGATATATGTTTGGGGAAGATCCGATGATACATCCAGTTGGAATATTCATCGTTTTACATCTCTACATCTACCTAGGGCGATATCCCATGCTCCTCTGCTGTTCCATTTCACTCATTGGACTTCATCTACCATCATTTAGAGACTTATTAGTTTCTATACCAGTGTTCAAATCATATATGGACATTCGTTTGTCAGTCATTTCCTTGACCTTAACATTGTTTGTACATTTTATGCGCTACATTTTCTCTTTTCATATACAATATTTCTAACACATAGCATGTACATACCAAAAATGACACCCCAAAATAGATTCTCCTACTCCTCCTGAGTACAGCGATACCACATGTGTGAGACTTCCACAGCCTGGCCACATACAGAGGCCGAGTACAGCTGAGTATGGCTGAGCTTGGCCGAGTATGACCGAGTATGGCCGAGTATGCCTGAGCATGGCAAAGTATGGCTGGGTATGGCTGGGTATGGCAAAGTATGGCTGGGTATCACTGAGTATTGCAGAGTATGGCTGGGTATGGCAGATTATTGCAGAGTATTGAGGGGTATTGCAGGGTATTGTGGGGTATTGTGGGGTATTGCAGAATATTGCGGGGTATTGCAGAGTATTGCGAGGTATTGCAGGGTATTGCGGGGTATTGCAGAGTATTGTAGGGTATTGCAGAGTATTGCGGGGTATTGCAGGGCATTGCAGAGTAGTGCAGGGTATTGCTGAGCATGGAGGGATGGCTGAGCATGGATGGATGGATCCATGGATGTGACTGCACATGTCACAGAGCAGCGCTGTGGGCACTACACATCCAGCCCACAGCGCTGCTGCCATCCGATCCCTCCCCCTCTGTACAGATCGGTACAGAGAGGGGAGAGAGGAACCGGCATCATAACATGACATAACAACAGCCGTTTACCGTGATCCGTGATGCGCTGGGTTACGGATGTTCCCATGTGCGCGCCCTTGGGGGTGCGCGGGAACGGTTTTCCGGGATCACGTCATAGTACGTGCTCCCAGAGTTATCCAACTGCCCTGCAGCCGTCATTTGGCTATGGGCCGGTTGGTAACTGGTTAATGCCTTCATGACTGGCCTGTCAGTTTAGGTGGATGGCTATGTCTTGGTAGGTTTGCAGTCGTGCCATACTCTTTCCATTTTCGGATGATGGATTGAACAGTGCTCTGTGAGATGTTCAAAGCCTTGGATATTTTTATAACCTAACCCCGCTTTAAACTGCTCCACAACTTTTTTTCCTGACCCTAGTGTGTTCCTTGGTCTTCATGATGCTATTTATTCATTAAGATTATCTAACAAACCTCAGAGGGCTTCACAGAACAGCTGTATTTATACTGAGATTAAATAACACACAGGTGTACTCTATTTACTAATTAGGTCACTTCTGAAGGCAATTGGTTCCATTAGATTTTAGTTAGGGGTATCAGAGTAAAGGGGGCCAAGTACAAATGCATGCCACATGTTTCACATATTTATTTGTAAAAAATTTAGAAAACCATTTATAATTTTCCTTCAACTTCACAATTATGTGCCACTTTGTGTTGATCTATCACATAAAATCCCAGTACAATTAATTTAAGTTTTTTGGTTGTAACATGACAAAATGTGGAAAATTCAAGGGGTGTGAATACTTTTTCAAAGCACTGTATATTGTGGGGGGTTAGCGAAAATGGAGGTCACCTTCCCTGGGTAAAAAGGTAGGTTTTCTTAAAATCTGTTTTATTTTAACAGCCAGTTTTATTTTAAAAGGTTGTATAAAAATCAAACAAAACAGAAAATAAATCCTTCCCATCCAGGCACTAATTAAACATTTCAGGTTCCTAGTTCACAGGTGAAGGGCTTCTCTCAGTCACCCATAAAAACAAAGATAATGCAAACCTTTTTTCTTTCTCTCACAAAGTAAACTTCACATCAGTAGCTCTCTTAAGTATGACTTCCTGAGTCCCAGGCCAAGAGTAATCTCTTGCTCCAGTCCCGCTTTTATACCACTTGCTGGTGGTTACAAGTGGACTGCAAAATCTGGTCTGGAACCAACCCTGCCAAGGTGGCTTGTAAAACCTAGACCAGATTCCACCTTAGTTCCTTGCAAATTAACCCATGTGGGGTGAAACATACCGTCAATCAATCACCTCACCTTTCATAATGTCATAATATATAAAAACTGATCAGCCATAACATTATGACCACCCAGCTAATATTGAGTATGGCCCCCTTTTGCTAAAACAGCGCTGACCCTTAGGGGCATGGATACCAAAGTAACATCCACATAAATGGCAGGACCTAAGGTTTCCCAGCAGAATATTGCCCAAAGCATCACACTGCTTCTGCTGACTTGCCTTTCCTATACTGCATCCTGGTGCCATCTCTTCTCCAGGTAAGAGACACACACACACCCAGCCATCCACATGATGTAAAAGAAAGCGTGATTCATCAGCCAGGCCATCTTCTTCCATTGCTCTGTACTCCAGTTCTGATGTTAATGTTACCATTGTAGAAGCTTGTGGCTGCGGACATGGGTCACCATGGGCTTCATAGCTCCATACACAACAAGCTGTGATGCCCATTTTTTTCTGCTTTCACCACATCAACTTCATGGACAACATGTTCACTTGCTGCCTAATATAGCCCACCAATTTTCAGATGACATTGTAATGAGATATTCCCTTTAACCATCAGTGGTCATAATGTTATGGCTAATTGGTTATATATATATATATATATATATATATATATATATATATATATATATATATATATATATATATATATATATATATATATATATATATATATATATATATATACAGTTTTTGTAAATATTTTATTATATCTTTTCATGTGACAACACGGAAAAAATTACACTTTGCTACAACGTAAAGTAGTGAGTGTACAGCTTGTATAACAGTGTAAATTTGCTGTCCCCTAAAAATAACTCAACACACAGCCATCAATGTCTAAACCACTGGCAACAAAAGTGAGTGCACCCCTAAGTGAAAATGTCCAAATTGGGTCCAATTAGCCATTTCCCCTCCCCGGTGTCATGTTACTCACTAGTGTTACAAGGTCTCAGGTGTGAATAGGGAGCAGGTGTGTTAAATTTGCTGTTATCGCTCTCACTTTCTCATACTGGTCACTGGAAGTTCAACATGGCACCTCATGGCAAAGAACTCTCTGAGGATCTGAAAAAAGAATTGTTGCTCTACATAAAGATAGCCTAGGCTATAAGAAGATTGCCAAGACCCTGAAACTGAGCTGCGGCACGGTGGCCAAGACCATGCAGCTGTTTAACAGGACAAGTTCCACTCAGAACAGGCCTTGCCATGGTCGACCAAAGAAGTTGAGTGCATGTGCTCAGCTTCATATCCAGAGGTTGTCTTTGGGAAATAGACATATGAGTGCTGTCAGCATTGTTGCAGAGGCTGAAGGGGTGGGGGGTCAGCCTGTCAGTGCTCAGACCATACACCGCACACTGCATCAAATTGGTCTACATGGCTGTCATCCCAGAAGGAAGCCTCTTCTAAAGATGATGCACAAGAAAATCTGCAAACAGTTTTCTGAAGACAAGCAGACTAAGCACATGGATTACTGGAACCATGTCCTGTGGTCTAATGAGACCAAGATAAACATATTTGGTTCAGATGGTATCAAGCGTGTGTGGTGGCAACCAGGTGAGGACAAAGACAAGTGTGTCTCCCCTACAGTCAAGCATGGTTTTGGGAGTGTCATGGTCTGGGGCTGCATGAGTGCTGCCGGCACTGGGGAGCTACAGTTCATTGAGGGAACCATGAATGCCAACATGTACTGTGACATACTGAAGCAGAGCATGATCATCTCCCTTCGGAGACTGAGCCGCAGGGCAGTATTCCAACATGATAATGACCCCAAACACACCTCCAAGACGACCACTGCCTTGCTAAAGAAGCTGAGGGTAAAGGTGATGGACTGGCCAAGCATGTCTCCAGACCTGAACCCTATTGAGCATCTGTGGGGCATCCTCAAACTGAAGGTGGAGGAGCGCAAGGTCTCTAACATCCACCAGCTCTGTGATGTCATCATGGAGGAGTGGAAGATGACTCCAGTTGCAATCTGTGAAGCTCTGGTGAACCCCATGCCTAAGAGGGTTAAGGCAGTGCTGGAAAATAATGGTGGCCACACAAAATATTGAAACTTTGGGCACAATTTGGACATTTTCACTTAGGGGTGTACTCACTTTTGTTGCCAGCGGTTTAGACATTAATGGCTGTGTGTTGAGTTATTTTGAGGGGACAGCAAATTTAAACTGTTATACAAGCTGTACACTCTCTATTTTACATTGTAGCAAAGTGTCATTTCTTCAGTGTTGTTACGATATAATAAAATATTTTCAAAAATGTGAGGGGTGTACTCACTTTTGTGAGATACTGTGTATATGTATATATATATATATATATATATATATATATATATATATATATATATATATATATATATACCTAAAAATATCAAAGTACTAGAAAATGAAGCATGCTCTGTAGAAACATGGCAGGATATTGTAGGATTTACCTTAGTTAACTTTCTCTATTTATATATGATATAAAAACATACAGATAAGGTTTCCACTAATAAAATATAGTCAGCAAAAGACAGGATTATTTTACACTTAAAAACCTCTAAAATGCCAGCATCATCAAATTCTTTCTACACAAAGTGGACATATGAGGCCAACAACATAAACTGCTCCAGTTACATGTAATGATGGTCAAAGCAGATAATAACATTGAGCTGTGCATTCTCTAATCATCTGGGAGTTGAAGATTTACAGCAACGCAATATAGAAAATAACAAAAGTATTGCACTTTGCTTTGAATTTTTCAAAAGCAAATCCTAACGGATAACTAACACACAATCCAAACATGCTGAATTCCATATGTAGTGGACAGAAAGAATAACACCAGGTGTGTAAAATAATTTTAACAGAAACGCCTAATTTTAAAAAATGTAAAAAGGTTTTCCCTATATGTCTACATGTTAGTGTGGCTCTAAAGTGATGGAGATGGTCTAAGAACAAATTAGGCTGGGGTGGGACTGAGCGGAAGAGCAACTAAACATGACATTTTTTTTCCTTCTCTCTTTTTTCTTTCTTAGCCATGATTATATCAGTGTTATTTTGTAATGCATATGTATGCTTCCATCATCTTACCTTACATCTTTTCCTGACCTGTAACTAACTGAATAAGACCTCAGCACCTAGACAAACAGGCAAGCACATCTTGAGGAGGCTCTGTCCAACTCCTAGTAATCACATATTAATGGTCTGTAAACACTGTGAAGGCTAACAATTAGGGTTCATTCACAATGTGGCTTTACAGGGCACTTGGCAGGGAGTTCAAAAAAAAAAAACTCTCTGATGGATGCCTTTATGCATCTAGCTCAGACAGAGCATAGCTTTAAAGTGGTATTAAAGGTTCAGCTTTATAAAAAAAAAAAAAAAAACATGTTATACTTGCCTGTTCTGTGCAGTGGTTTTGCACAGAGCATCTCTGATTCTCTTCGCAAGTCCTCTGCCAGTGCTCCTTGCTCCTCCCCCTTGACCAGTGCCTCCATAGCAAGCCGCTGGTGCATGCTTGCTGCTGAACCCTGCTCTATGTGTCCCTAACACACATAAAGCCACAGTTCAGCCCCCGCTCTCTCCTCATTGGCTTACTGGCTGTGATTGACAACAGTGGGAGCCAATGGCTCCCACTGCTGTCTCAGCCAATGAGGAAAGGGTGTCCTAAAACATCCGAGGCTCTTATGCACATCGTTGGATCAAGAGGGAGCTGAGGTGAGGATTAGGGGGGCTGTGGGGGGAGCAGCATACAGAAGGTTTTTCACCTTTAGGCATAGAATGCCTGAAGGTAAAAAACCTTCAGCCTTTACAACCACTTTAAGCTAGCCAAGAACTAAAAGAACTTTGTTTGAAAATGTTCATTTTAAGAACAGTCATTTAGTTTCTTAATTGCTGGTATTTCCAACCACCATGATGAAACAATTTGAAGGAACAGGATGGAAAATTGTTCCCGAGCCAATGACTGTCTCAATGTGAATGTGATTTTCATTCAGAAAATCAAATGTTAAAAGCAATTGTTTTTTGAAGTACTTCGAGACAACATTCATCAGGTCATCAAATGTGCGAATATTCATAAAACATATGTTGGAAAATCTACTAGCATATGAATTTACAATTTATCTGTCATATTGGATTTAGTCTATTAAAAATTTTACACGCTCAAAATGTGAACAAAGTGGGATATGAAAAAACAGGAATTGTGATTATTTTTGGTACAAGTGATTTCTCTTCTTTGTGGAAACTTTACTACCAGCTTTTAAAATATTATTTTCCCCCTATTTTTTGCCACCTTTTAAACTAAAAGTGCAAATGGGTGTGTGTACTTATTTTGTCTTAGTTTGTTACAGGTCCTCCAGTATAAATAAGGAGGTACTAACAGTGGTAACAATGGGAGATTTTAACTATCCAGAAGTCGACTGTAATCTAGTAATGGGACTGCTGAAACAGTAAATGGGTGGGTATTTATAAACCTATTACAAGACAATTTATGGTATTATGTATTGAAGTCCTGACTAGAAATAATGCTCTTCTGGACTTGGTAATCTCAAACCATATACAAATTGTTATTAATTTCCATGAAAAAGAACATTTGAGTAGCAGCTGCCAAAAATTTAATTTAACCTCATGCCACCCACTAACAGTACATTTACTGCTAGCGAGTGACAAAGCCTGGCAGGGCCCGGCATGGCGCAAGCAACATTTTGCTTTTTAAACACTTGTGTGTGATTGATCCGATGATCTGTGCTGTGATTGGACACAGCACGAGTTTGTCAGCAGTTACAGCCAATGATTTTGGCTGTATACCTGCTGATCAGCTGTGGCCAATCACAGCAAAGAGTTCTGTATTTACAAATACACAGAACACAAATCACAGAACAGACATCTGGCTGTTTCTTCTCCCTGAAATCAACTCTGAGTTTAGGGAGAAAAAACAGTCAAATCATGTGAGTAAAAACAGCACACATACACTTGTTAGGCACACAGTTAATCCCTTGATTGCCCTTCTTATCACCCCTGTCACCCATTAGTGTTATTAGTACAGTGTACCATTAAGGAGCAGACCGGGAAGCCAGCTGCCACATCCTTAACAATGGATGAGTCATCAGCTGTCAGCAGGCTTCCCCGCTGACAGCTGAATGAAAAATAACATTGCGTTAAAAGAAAAATTTGAAAAAAAAAATGGCGTGGGGCCATCCAATCCATACCAGGCTCTTTTGGTCTGGTATGAATTTTTAGGGGAACCCCCACCAAATTTTTTTGCCACTCAAAATCTATACCAACCTGGCATCAGAGCATGCTCGGGTCGGTGATGTCACAAGGGAGTGGTGCCACCAGGTGATGTCACAAGGTGGCTCCGCCTCTTAACAATTTAAGAACTGTCAGATGGCGGAGCAGGCAGTCGGCAATAAGCCTTTGTTGCAGGTGGAGCTTTTTTCCTTTTTTTGGGTCCAACAGTGCTGCGGGCGTCGTCATTGATGATCTACCTACATCTGGGGACATTTTCTTTATAAAGGAATTGTTAAAAACTGTGTTTGTGTTTTTATTTCTTTTTGATGCTTTTTTTTGGTGAATAAGTAGAGGTACAATGTACCCCATACTCGGATAAGCTCCCTACCTGTAGACCCCAACAACCACTGCCCATGGTTGTGGGCAAGAGGCCCTTGTCCCCATTACCATGGGGATAAGGTGCTTTAGGGTGAGGGGCAGAGCCCTGTGCCCTGGTATGGTTTATGGCTCACCCCCCCCCACACTTTCCTGGCCTGCCAGGATACAAGCTCCATTAAGGGTCTGGCTTGGATTTTGGGGGGAGCCCACACCTTTAAAAAAATTGGTGTGTGGTTCCCCTTAAAACCCCCACGCCATTTTTTTAAAAACATTTTTGTATTGTTGGCAATGGCTTGCAGCCAGGAAAATCTATTTTAAATGTCTTTTTTAAAAAAATATATTTCAGTTTTTCTGCAGCAGGTTCTATACAAGGTGCAGATGTGCCACTTTACAGGCAGACTAAGGTGACTCCCCAGGCAATATATTTAAAGGAATTTTTAATTTTTATTGTTTCATTTTAAGTATAATTGAAATCAGTGCTCCTTTAAAAACAAGGAGAACTGTTCTAATTGGGGTACAGTGTTGCAATGTGTTATAGTGTTAAAGTAGTACAGTGCTGAATAGCATACAAATTACCTTCTAGAGGTCAAGTGGTTAAGTTAAGCTGTAAACAACAAGCACATACTGGAAAAATAAAAATAATATTAAGAGAGGAATTTTTTATGGCCGACGGCCTCTCTTTTAGATTTAAATTGGGAGGGAATATTGTCATTAAAGAACACAGAACAGAAATGGAAATGTTTCAAATCAATGGTATTTAAACATAATGCAAAATATATTCTCATCAACAATAGCTTTAAAAGGCTAAAAGTAAAAGGTGGCTAAGTGTGTAAGATGTGGCTAACAAGTTAAAAAAAAGTCATAGAGAAAAAGAAAACTTATTTAAAACTTAATTAAAAGATATTAAAGAGGGAGGAACACTGTTCTGGAAATTTTATAGATAGGCAACTCCTATCCTCATATTGTTTAGTGGTTCCAAATTAATAATAACTACCGAAGTAGGGAACAGACACAAAAATATACACTCAGCATCTTTCCAAAATAACTGTTCTGTTTATTTGAGGCAATTGAAGATTGAACGTTTTTATACACATGATTACGTAGGTATAACATTAATATTACAATTGTACTTGTATGGTAACAGGGGGCGTAACATAGGCAGGCTAATTCTAATCAGGACTTGAAAGAATGCAAACATGTAATGAATGTAAGATTATCAGTGCCATGTGCACAGTGAGTGCAGTGTGCAATACATAGGTAAGCATACAAAATAGAATACAATTGCATACAGAATTTACAAATTTCCTTTACAATCGCCCCTCTTTTGATCAAGATTTTGATCACTAACCATATTCTCTATGACTTTTAACCTGGAACCTCCATACACTTAGGTGGAGGTAGTCCTAGCCAAGGAGGCAAACTCCATTGTGGAGAATATAATATAATATAACATAAAATAATATAATATATTCCAAAAATGACTTTTCATTGTGAAAAGCAAATGATTGATAAGAGATATTTACAGAGTAATTTGCTTTACACACCTGTGGCTAGAATGGCCTTGTAGCTTAACCAGTTCCGAACCAGCCGCCACAGTTTTAATGTGGCAGGTTGGCCTGGCTGTGCAAAATCACGTAACTATACGTTCCGTGTACGCGCTCGCCCCCCCGCCGGTCTCGACGTTCGGATTCAGTCGGGAACCGATCAATCCCCAGGCCCAGGCCAATGATATCTGGCCTGGACCTGGTGATCAGTCCTGACGAATGATATCCTTCCCCTGTCTGTGTAACTGTAAACACTGACAGGGGAAGTGAAGTCATCTCTCCTCATGTCGGTCTTTTCCGTTCAAGACCGAGAGGAGAGATCATCTAAAAGTGAGTTTCACAACACTACGCTGACACCAGGTCACATAGGCACACAATTCACCCCCCTCGATCACCCCCCCAGTTAACCCCTTCACCACCTGTCACTGTGTCACCCAATACAGCAATCAGATTTTTTTTTATCGCTGTACTGGTGTCATTGGTGACAAAAATCAGTGTTAGGGTAATTAGTCTTAGGCCCAGATAGGTCTAGGGACCCCCCTAACCCCACCCAATAAAGGTTTAACACCTTGATTACCCCCTGTCACCTGTGATCACAGTATAAGTGTCACGGGTGATGCAGTTTAGCTAGTTTATTTTTTATAGTGTCAGGGCACCTGTCGTATTTTACCCAATAAAGCATCAGATAGGGTCTGCGTCGCCCCAGGCAGCGTCAGATTAGTGTCAGTACTGCTAACACCCGCACAAGCACCATACGTCTCCCTTAGTGGTATAGTGTCTGAACGGATCAATATCTGATCTGATCAGATCTATACTAGCGTCTCCAGCACTTTAGAGTTCCCAAAAATGCAGTGTTAGCGGGATCAGCCCAGATACCTACTAGCACCTGCGTTTAGCCCCTCCGCCCAGCCCAGCTGTCGTTGAGGTGCAAGAACCGCAGGTCCCTCATATGGAGCAGAGAGCCAGTACTAGCGCCGCTATTCCTTCTAGTGAACTGGCAAGCACCAGCGGCCTAGTACATCCTGGCCATACATCCAGCACTGCAGTAACACTTGGTGACGTGGCGAGTCCCATAAGTGCAGTTCAAGCTGCAGTTAAAGCTGGCGAGGTGGCAAACATGAGTAGTGTCCCGCTGTCACCAAGAAGAAGACAAACACAGGTCCGTCTAACCCATAGTGCACTTCCTGCTGCATCGCCAATGCTAATTGGGATCCCACCACTTCTGCAGCACCCGTATTTCCCCCATTCACTAGCTAACCCGGCATTCGGGTGGAAACAGTTGATTTTACGTCACTTGATTTTTATTCACTGTTTTTCACCGAAGATCTCTATAGAGAACAAAGCAATTTGTATGCTGGTCAATTCATTGCCACTAATCCCCAGTGTACCCTTGCCAGAGATTGGAAACCAATTACGGTTTCCGAATGTAATACCTTTCTGGGCCTATCCCTCCTCATGGGCATAATTAAAAAGAGCGAGTTGCGGTCATATTGGTCCACTGACCCAATTCACCATATGCCCTTGTTCTCTTCCTCCATGGCCAGGACACGATACGAGCAGATCTTGCGGTTCATGCACTTCAATGACCTCTGTCGTCCTCGGGGTGACCCTGGATTTGATCGGCTCTACAAAATTCGCCCCCTCATAAACCACTTGAACCAACGTTTTGCAGCCTTGTTTACTCCCGATCAAGTTGTCTGCGTTGATGAGTCCCTGATTAAGTTTTCTGGCCGCTTGCTTATCAAACAGTATCTTCCCAGCAAGCGTGCCAGATACGGGGTCAAGATGTATAAGCTCTGTGACAGGGTCGTAGGCTGTACATATAGTTTTTACGAGGGAAGAGATAGTCACGTAGAGCTGGTAAGATAGTGTGGGACTTGGTGTCACCCTTATTTTGGAAAGGGGTACCACTTGTATGTGAACAATTATTACATGAGCTAGTCACCTTTTTGATTGTGGAACTGGCGCATGTGGCACTGTGCGATCTAATCGCCGGGGCTTCCCCCAATGGCTTGTAGAATCCCAACTTAGATGGCAGGAGAGAGCCTACTTGAAGTGTAATAATTTGTTAGCAAGTGGAGGGATTCACGGAATCTTTTCATTCTGTCCTCGCTTCACGCAGACACGGCAGTCCTAAGGAGAAACCCCTCTGTGTCCATGAATACAGCCTTAACATGGGAGGGGTGGACCGGACCTCAACGACCAGTTGTTGGCACCATACCTAATTGCCTGTAAGGCCAGATGCTGGTACAAAAAAGTGTCTGTTTATTTATTTCAATTGGCTTTGCTGAACGCTTTTGTGCTATACAAAGCTTCAGGACGGACTGGATCCTTCCTTAAATTCCTGGAAGAGATCGTCAGAGCCCTTCTGTTTCCAGACGGTGCTCTTGCCCAACTTCCCAATCCAAAATGCAGTGAGCCGGCTGCATGAGAGGCATTTTCCATTTGTCCTCCCTGATGCCCATACCCAAAGAAACCCCCAAAAAAGATGTCGTGTCTGCAGCAAATGCGGATTTAGGAGTGACACCTGCTTTTATTGTCCCTCCTGTCCTGACCAACCTGGTCTCTGCATTGGTGAATGTTTCAAACGCTACCACACATTAGTGGAGTTTTAGCGTAGGGTACATCACCACAGTCCTAGGCACACTAACACAGGGTCTCGGGGTCTCGAAAGATGTGATGGCCATCACATTTTGAGAAACCCTAATCTGCAACGTTCAGTTTACATTTTTTTACAGTTTTTATAAAAGTGAAAAAAAGTGAAAAAAAGTGAAAAAAAGTGTTCGCTCTCTACTGTCCGCTCTGCTGTTTGCTCACTATTGTTCTATATCTATCGTTCTCTCTCTTGTTTTTATTTTGACTATGTTTTATTGTACTTGCTTTGCAGGTATGGTATGTTATACTGTAATGTTTGTTTTATTGTTAACCATCATTTGCTTAGCAGGTACGACATTCAGCTGCAGCACGGGTTTATTTATCTTGACAGCAACAACGTTTGCTCCCACGATACATAAAGCCGTGACTCCAGCGCTGTCGGAGGTGATTTCACCACCACAGTTAAAAAATAAAGAGCATATATGCCGGAGCATAGGGACAGGGGTGGAGGAGTGATTTGCTCCTAACATTAGGGGTGGATTGCCCCCATGCTTCAGCATATATTTTTTTAGGCATAGATTGCAATGTTTTATTTTTACTATGTTTTATTGTATTTGATTTGCAGGTATGGTAAGTCTTATGCCGCATACACACGGTCGGAATTTCCGACAACAAATGTTCGATGGGAGCTTGCTGTCAGAAATTCCGACCGTGTTCGTAAATTTTTTGTCGGAATTTCCAACAACAAAAATTTTGAGAGCTGGTTCTCAAATTTTCTGTCGTAAATTCTGAGCGTGTGTACACAATTCCAACGCACAAAATTCCACGCATGCTCTGAATCAAGTACGAGACGGAAGCACTCGGTCTGGTAAAACTAGCGTTCCTAATAGAGATAGCACATACGTCACGCTGCACATTTTTTAATCTGCAGCACATTCTCTTCTTCTTTATAATGCTAGAATTATGAAGTTGTTTTGCTGCTGATATTCACACAGAGTTTTGACAAACTGATTTCTTTATTATTTCTTGTGATCTCAAGAATAATCTCTTTTATTTTTTCGCCAGATCTCCAGAATAATGTTTATAATTTTTGTTTATAGTGATTTTTTTTCTAGTGATCTCCATAATATTTTTTTCTCATTTTGTGTGTCAAGTTACCACAACACCATTATTATCTTATATTTTTTAACCTCAAAAAGATTGGTTGGTGTTGGTGTCCCTTGTTAATTTGACATTGTATTTTTTAAATGTACCTGCCTACTCACAAACTGTCTTTTTTTAATTATAACACATAGCCAATGATTTAAGAAAAAAATATATACATTTATTAAGGGGTCATAACTAAATAAAGAGGAAGGCAATGCTGGATAAACTGGTCAAATTAGCGAAGCCTTTGTACCCCAGGGCACACATCAACTATTTGACGTGCAAAATTGGGAGCCTGAGGAGTCCATTTAATAGGAAGCACAATCCAGCCCAGGACTCCGAGAGATCAGGAACAGCAGCAGGTGACATATATGTTCCCAGGCTGTGGTCTTACCACAGCCTGCGTCTTTTGTCAGACCAAACCCAGGCCATCACTCTCTTGTCTTCCTTCCATGCTTCCTTCCACGCTTGCTTCCAGGCTGTGGCTCTGGTGTTGGAGTTGTGGCAGGAGGTGGAGGAGGAGGAGGAGGATGGTCCAACTCACACAGGTGAAAAAAAGAGAAGATTTTGGCAGGATATTGCAGACACAGAGAAGAGTAGAATGCGGGTATACCCAAAAATAGTATAAAATAGATTTTATTAATACAAAAATTATGTACAATACAAAATATATCTGTACAAAAATCACCTAAAAACAATGAAATGAAACACCTGACATTGGAAGTGAAACAGCCGCTGAACTTGGAACACGCCACAAATTAAGACAGAGGGTCAGACTGGTGGAGCATGTAGGCCAAGATACCCAACATGTTTCGGAAAGCAAAAGAGGGATTTTTTGATGATGTATATTTCCTTCTTCAGGGGTTAAAACAAGTGTACTGTTTCATTTCTATTAAGAGAAAAGAACATGTAGGGGGTAGTATTTCAATGGTGTGGTAACGTATAATTACAAAAAACTGATTTGTCATAGCAACATTATGGTACATGTAATGAATAGAATAAAAATAACAACCTGTACTTACATATCGGTGCTTTAATTTAACAATACACGTCAGTAGACAGAGCGCCGGGCCTTGGGTATTACTGAGCTTTATTTTCAAAGTATATTCGTATGTCTTATGGGGATAAGAAAATCACTCCCATATGTTGAAATGCAAGCTGAAAAAATGGCCGCTAAGTAAAAGAAGGCAAGACCAGTGGTTGCATCAGAGCGGTCCAACAAAGCTCATGGGGATATCCCTGATAAGTGGAAATGGACATCTAATGAAAAATAAAACAAAGGGGTATGAATGATGAGAAAGGGAAGTAATATAGCTTCATGTATTAACAGTCCTCTAATGGGTTAGGTAGATATGAACACATCACCGCCCATAGAGAGACATTGTAGTGTAACAATACAAAAAGTAACTAGAAATGAGAAGGAGTAAATAATTGCCAATACCTGTAGTATATATTTGAAAGGACATTCACAGGGATCCCTGGTGTTTCCCGGCTGTGTAGCAGTGACTGCTCACACAGACAGGCATATATATGCCCAGGGATCACATAATGGCCAATCAGAACATTTTTACTGAAATGGTGGAAGGGGGGAGGAAAGAGAGCGGACACAGGTGCCAGGGATCGTTACTCAACGTCTCCCCAGATCACCTGCGCCGCACATCCAGTCCCATGTCAGTCTCCAATAAAAATCCCGATGCACGTCAGACGTCAACACGGCCGCCGGCACGGAAGTGGGCGGATGCACTGGACGATGGAAGTGTCTAGTGCTCAAGTGCGGAGAACGACTGTCTCCACAGAAGCATTCGCCGAGAACCACCCTATAAAAGGGAAGCTGCCCCAGAGTGGCACGGAAAAAACATGCCACTGTGGGCCCCCCCCCCCGTGCCAAGGAGCCTCAGTGGATCACAAGGGGCAATAAAACCGGAACCTGTAAAAATTATCAAATATTAAATACAGCTGGGTTTTTCACCAAGGCCATCGGCTGTTGTCTAAGCGATTATAGCTGTTCTTTAATCATATAGATTTGTGTCTGTGAGAGAAAAAAGCAGACCATTATTACATTATAATAAATGCAGTACAGGATTTAAGTACATTGTTATGGGGCGTGACCGGATGTTGAGGTGAGAGGTCGCTGTACGGTCGGACCTACCTCCTGCTCCTATGCCTGACACGGCTGAGTAGCGTGGAGAGGGAGGTGTTGAGACGCCCAGAACACAGTGACGCTGTATGGAGTGAAGTCCCAGTGTCTGAGCGGTGAGCAGCCTGTACGCTCTCCTGAAGCTCTCCCGGGTAAAGTACCAGCAGCGTCTATCCCAGTGAGAGAGGGAGGCGCACTTACCCGGAATAAAGCGGCCGCCAGTGGCATATGTGAAACCCATTAAGGTGGTAGGTGATTGTGCCAGCATGACTAGGAAGAGGGGGACAGAGGAGGCGGCAGTGCAGGACGGAGCCGGTGCTCCTGTACAGCATGGCCCTAAAGAGGAGTTAAGTCAAGTGGCTGCTAAATTGGAGTGCTTTGCACACACACCAAATCAGACACCTAAGAATGGTGGCCAAGCAGGGGGAGCGCAGCACCAGGCGGGTCACCCTGGGAGGAGAAGTCAAGCCTCAGCAGCGGGAGATGTGACAGCCACATCGTCAAACTTAGTAGCAAGTGCGGCCCTGGAGGGGGAACATGGCTCAAATAAAGTCAGTGGAGGGATAGTTGAGCGCCAGTCTCAGCAGCAGAGAAGGATCCATCCTTGAAAGATATCTTCCTAGCAGTCAACTGTAAGTCATCAATATCTGATTTATCTGATGAGCTTAAAGGTATTAGAGATGAATTACTAGCCTTAAAACATGAAGTACAAGTTGTTTGTGCCCGGACAACTGTCCTTGAGGGACGACTCAGTCAGTTGGAAGATGATGTGAATCCAATGAGACAAGAAGTAACATTTATGAGGGACTAACTAAATTTGTGTATGCAGAAAATGGACAGTATGGAAAATAGGTTACGTAGAGAAAACTTAAGGGTCCTAGGTCTCCCCGAGGGATGTGAAGGAAACAATCCTATAGAATTCATGGAAGGCTGGCTTAAGGAGAAATTTGGTAAAGATTTGTTTTCAGTTTTGTTTGCGATTGAACGTGTGCACAGAGTTGCCTCCAGGCCCCGTCTACAGGGGGGCATCCAAGACCCCTTATTTTTAAACTCCTACATTTCAGAGATAAGTTTACTATCCTCCAGAAAGCAAGAGAGATGAAGAATATATATAGCATAATGGTGCAAGGATATCAATATATCCAGACTTTTCCCCTGAGCTACAGAGACAAAGAGCTAAGTTTGTAGAGTGTAAACGGAGGCTACAACAGTTTAGAATTAATTATGCGTTACTTTATCCTGCATGTCTATGAATATAAGCTCTGGGGGAAGTCAGGTTTTTTAACTCCCCTATAGAAGTAACAGCTTGGCTAGAGAAGAACGAATAAAGACTACAGCGGGTGGAAAGAATCTGAGGAGACAAGTAGTTTACAGTGACTTTTCAATCTAATGTCCGGGACTTTTTTTTTTTTTTTGTCTCTATTCTTCTCCAGGACTTATGTTGGGTTATATATATGCAAACAGGGGGGTGGAGGGGGCAATATTTATATTCACATTGATTATGCTGGGGATAGTTCCCCTCTTATTAGGTTTGGGTAGCACTGAAACTTCACTTCAGGGGGTTATGGCGGTCACAATAGAAGCCCTTAGTTTGGGCCCAAATATGAGCAAAGGGGTGATGAGTTGTTGGGTGGGGAGGGAGTGTTGGGGAGCTGGGGGGGGAGTGAGTGGGGGGGTTGGAGTGAGTGTGTGGTTGTGTGGGAGCACAAGGGGGGAAGAGACGTGGTATGGTTTCATATAGGAGATTTTGAGTTTGTTCAGACAGGGGTAACACTTAGAATTAAAGGGGAAAGGTTATCATACTTTAGGCACAAGAGAACGTGGGATAGGTTAGAGGATTATCCTGAGAGGAGAAAGGGAACAGGGATTGAAGAATGATGGGTACCAAAGGTGGTAGAGGTAAATCCCCAGATTTAATAAAACAAGTTAAAATATGCTCATGAAATGTGCAGGGGGTAAAGGATAGGTCTAAAAAACAGGCAATTTTCTCTATGGCCTGGTGCAGGGAGAGTTAAAATACTCTGTCTGCAGGAGACACACCTGGTGAAGGATGCAATCAGTGCCTTGAAGCATAAGAATTATCAGGTGCAGTATCATTCCACCTATTCTCCTTATTCGGTGTGAGCATACTGATAAACTCGGGTTTAGTTTTCTCCTGTAGTCAGAGTAAGGTAGATGAGAATGGATGGTATATTTTTCTTTTGTGTATAATTGAAAGCAGAGTATGTGTATTGGTCAATGTTTACATCCCTCCTCCATTTAGTATGGAAATTTTGGCTGATGTAATTAGATTTATAGCAGATTTCCCAGGGGTGCCGGTCATAGAGGTAGGAGACATTAATATGACTATGAACAACTGTATAGATAGGTTTCCACCGAAAATCACTAGTGATGGGGCACCTAATGGTCCACTCCTCCAATTTTGTGAGGAGATAGGGTTGGTGGACGTTTGGAGGAAGAGGCATCCGGGAGTGAGACAGTATTCGTGTCACTCCAGGACACATGCTACTTTGTCTAGAATTGACCTTGTGCTGGGTAATGGGGAAGCACTGAATGTAGTGGAGGAGATAGTTTATGAGCCGAGAGGGATTTCGGACCACTCACCAGTAGTTTTTTTAATAAAGGCTGGGAGGTGTTATAGTAGAGGTGATTGGAAAGTAAATCCCTTGGCTCGAGATTATTGAGGATGCTGGGGCTATCATGGATAGTCTGGTGGAATTTATAAATTTAAACTTAGGAACTGCCCCATTGGGGATAATATGAGACTCCCTGAAGGCTTTTCTTCGGGGTGTACTAATACAAAAAATTTCTTCTGCTAAAAAGCAATCACAGGTCAAAGAGATCAAAGCAAAAGAGAGGGTGAGAAGTGCTGAAATGCAATATGTGAAGGCCCCAACACTAGCTAGTTATGAAACGTGGTTAGAGAGTCAAGATGACTACAGGGAAGTGGTCTTAGAGAAAATGGAAAGGAAAAAATAATTTCAGAGACAGAGTTTTTTTGGAGAAGGTGAGCAAGTTGGGAAAACTCTGTCTCTGATTGTTAAGGCAAATTGCCCCTCAGCCACTGTACCAGCAATTGAGGATAAGGAAGGAACAATTAAAAAAGCTACCCCAGAAATACTAGAAGAATTTAAAAATTATTTTGAAAACCTGTATAGCATGGCACAAACAAATGTAGAAGAGGAAATGTGGGATTTTTTTGGGAAATTGAAAATAACCCCTTTATCAAAAGAGGATAGGGAAATGTTGGATGCCCCATTGACGCTGGAAGAGTTGCAAAGGGTAGTAGCAGACATGGCAAATCAGAAAGCACCGGGTCCTGATGGTTTACCCATAGAAATATTTAAGAAGTATGGGGAAGTTTTACTTCCTAAACTATTGGAGGTGTTTAACAGAGCTGCAGAGGATAGGAAACTGCCCATATCTATGACAGAAGCCATAATAATTGTTTTGCTAAAAGAGGGGAAAAACCCGCTTTATGTGACCTCATATAGGCCTATATTGCTGTTATGTTCGGACGCGAAGATTTTGGCAAAAGCCTTGGCAACAAGGCTGAATAAAATAATTTCTAAAGTAATACATTCAGACCAAACCGGTTTTATACCGGATAGATCTACAAGCACGAACATAAGATGAGTGTACCTAAATATGCAACTGTCAATAGAGAATAGTGGCAATAGAGCCGTCCTTTCATTAGACGCAGCTAAAGCCTTTGATTGTCTTGAGTGGCACTACATGTGGAAGGTACTGGCCAAATTTCAATTTGGCCCTAACTTTGTCCATTGGCTTAGTCTACTATATGATAGCCCAAGGACTAAGGTCAGGGTTAATGGGGAATGCTCAGAATGGTTCCAATTGAGGAGGGGAATAAGACAGGGGTGCTCTTTGTCACCCCTGCTCTTTGCCCTGGCAATGGAGCCATTGGCTATCGCTTTGAGATCTGCCCAAGAGGTACAGGGTTTTCAAAGAAGGAGGGGGGAGGAGAAAGTCGCTATGTATGTCGCTGATGATATTTTGTTGTTCATGGGGGATACACAGGCTTCCCTGAAGGTAGCTATGGGTATAGTTAAGGAATTTGGTTATTTCTCTGTGCTGACAATTAACTGGGAAAAATCTGTACTTTTGTCAATAGATCCCCTCATAGATCCACTCCCACAACAAATATCCCAAATTAAAGTAGTAAGTCAAATGAGATATTTGGGTATTAATATAACAAGAGACCCAGGGCAGTACATAACTGGAAATGTGGTTCCACTTATGAAGAAATTAAAACAGAAAAGTCGGGTGTGGGGTCGTCTACCTCTCTCGGTCGCCGGGCGCTGCAACTTAATTAAGATGGTTTGGTTGCCACAATTTTATATGTAATACATACCTCTCCAGTGTGGATTCCTGAACACTGGTTTAAAAAAATGGAAAGTGTGTTTAGAGAGTTAATTTGGAAAAACGGGGTGGCAAGGATCAGCTGGCAGGCGTTGCGGCGGCCGGGGGAGATGGGGGGCATGGCAGTGCCGGATCCAAGGTGCTATGTCCTGGCATCTCAAATGCAGTATATGGGAGGTAGTAATAGGCCAGGAGAAAGGGGAGCAGGGTGTAATTTATTGTTGAATGATACTATCCATGACACGATAGTAGAGGCAATGGAGGCAGACTTCTTTGGTACCAAGTGTCCTACCACTCAGTTAATGGTTAAAAGTTGGGTGACTGTCAAGAATGTGTTAGGTTATGCTGGCTTCTCAAAGTTTTCCCCATTATGGGATAATAAAAATTTAAATGAACTTAAAGTAATGGGGATAATAGAGGAATGGGATTGGTGGGGTATTCATTGCCTGTAAAGTAATTCCAGGAGTTAGTGGAAGAATATGCGATTCTCAATCGATCATTTTACAGGTACCTGCAAATCAGACACGCTCTAGATGCACAATTTAGTGGGAAGGAACCTGAGTGGTGTGAAATGCCCTCTCTTAGGAAGTTGGTTAATGCTAGCTCTACAAAAGGACTAATTTCTGATATGTATGGAAGTTTAACTGTGATGGGTCAGGAAGGAATGGTGGAAAATAAAAATAGGATTAAATGGGAGGGGGATGTTGGGCTGATATCGGATAGACAGTGGGAGAATGTTCTGGCACTGGGGCCCAGGATCTCCCTCTCTCCTTCACAGATTGTTTCTCATCTGTATCTGATATACAGGTCATATTATACACCCTTGAAGCTGTTTATGTTTGGAAAGAAGCCTGATACTGTGTGTCAAAGATGCGGGGATGTGAGGGGTAACTTGGTACACATGTTCTGGCGATGCCCCAAGTTGCACAGGTATTGGAAGAACATAATGGATAACATAAATTCTGTGTTTGGGACGTCACTGGGCATGGAGGCCAGGACCTGTCAAATGGGCCTGATGGAGGAAAATGGGATATTAAGAGACACACAGACTGCAATAATTAGATGTTTGTTTCAAGGTAAAAAACTTATTGCACAGCAATGGCAGGCAAAAGATCCCCTGACGGTAGTAGAATGGTTGAAAGGAGTAAGGGAGGTGATTGGTAAGAAGAAGTGTATTTATAAGAAGAGGGGTAATTACAAGAGATTTGAAAAAATATGGAGGTTATGGTTGATTTCAGAATATGTTAGATAAGGAAGTTGGTTAGGATGATAGTTGTAGTGTGAGGGTAGGTTGGTGTGCGAGTGTTGGAGGAAGAGGTGTGTGAGGAGGCGGGGGGGGGGAGAAATGAGATGACAAATGGGGGGTAAGAAAACAAGGGAAAAAATTTGAGTATGTATGTTTATTGGTGTACTTGCCATGTCTACAAATTGTGAAAATATAATGACTTGATGGATGATGGCATTTTATTAATGATTTTTTTCAATAAAAAGATAATGTTAAAAAAAAAAGTACATTGTTATGCACTTATAATGGAGGGCAAGCTTACAAGCATACACAGTATAAGTACAAAAGATAAATATAACATGTACACATATAACCATATCATGCTGTCAAGTTTTAAACAGGAGAAGAACAGAGAGAAAAGGGAAAGGGGAAAAGGGAAGGGGAAAAAAAGAAGGGAAAATCAAATACCTATGTTTATAGGTCTTTATCATAAGAGCCTGAAATAAAGCCGGTAAAAAAGGCTTACGATTAAAGGCTTCATTGAGGCCAGGGGGCAATGTAGCATTGAGGTTGAATATCCACCTGAGCTCTCGTTGTAGGAGGAGTTTGTCAAGGTCTCCTCCATGAGAGCTGGGGTGTATTTGATCCAAAACCAATACTTTTATCTTGGGGCAAATACCATTGTGAATTTGTTGGACATTTCTGCCCAGGGGTACATCAGGGTCACTGGTCTGCATGGCTTTAATATGGTGATATAATCTTTGCCATAGTTTCTGTACAGTCTTGCCTTTATAAAAGCAGTTGCAGCTGCATGTTAATAAATAAACCACTACACTGGTCTGACAGTTTGAAAAATGTTTAGGCGTAAATCGCATTCCATTGGGTAGGTGAATGTTTCTTCTGTGGTCCATGTATTTGCAATATGTGCATGAGCCACAGGGAAATGTTCCCATTGTTTTACAAAGATCTCCTTGATCCCTGGAACTCACTTTGGACCAATAAGTCATTTAGAGATGTAGCACGTCTGTATGTTATAGGGGCAGCTAGGGGTACATGAGGTCCCACCACAGGGTCTGATGTCAGGAAGTGCCAATACTTCCTACAAATCTGTGTAATGGAAGCATGGTCACTGGAATATGTGGTGATAATACGGCTGTGGGTCTCCAAAGGTTTCTTTTTAACAGTCAACAAGTCATGTCTGTTTATATTCTCTGCTCGCTTAAAAACCTTTTTAAGGCATTTGTGACTATATATCCTCTCTCCAAGAGACGTCGCCTCAGATTGTTAGCCTCTCGTTTGAAATCTAAATCATTTGAGAAATTGCACTTGATTCGTAAGTATTGTCCATGTGGGAAGGATTCAACTAAGGGTCTGGGTCGGAAACTGGACGAGTGAACGATGGTGTTACCTGCAGTAGTCTTCCTGTATAGTTTGCAAGATAACATGTTAGTGTCATTCTTGAATATCTCAACATCCAGAAATGTAATCTTGGATGGATCTGAGATCATAGTAAACTTTCAATTAAAATCATTTAAAGCTAATAAGCATTCGTCCAGTAATTTAGAAAATCCATCCCAAACAATGAAGATGTCATCTATATACCTGTGCCACATAACAATGTGGCACAGGTTCATAGAGAGATCCTCATTGCAAAAAATATACTGTTCCCACTCCCCCAGGTGCAGATTGGCATAGCCAGGGGCACAACAAGTGCCCCTGGCTACGCCCCGTACCTGGAGGAAGAGTCGATCATTGAATGAAAAGACATTATGTCATTATGTCTCAAAATGAAGTCCAAGGAGAGGAGTATGAAGTCACTGAAGGAGCCCCACAGTGGCATGTTTTTTCCGTGCCACTCTGGGGCAGCTCTCCGCACTTGCGCACTGGACACTTCCATCGTCCAGTGAATCCACCCACTTCCGTGCCATTGGCCATGTCAACGTCTGACGTCACTGCTCAAAGCACAGTGGCGCCGGATGCCGCATCGGCTGGGGGATTCCTATTTGAGACTGACATGGGACTGGATGTGTGGCGCAGGTGATCTGGGGAGACGTTGAGTAACAATCCCTGGCACCTGTTTCTGCTCTCTTTCCTCCCCCCTTCCACCATTTCAGTAAAAATGTTCTGATTGGCCATTATGTGATCCCTGGGCGTATATATGCCTGTCTGTATGAGCAGTCACTGCTACACAGCTAGGAAGCGCCAAGGATCCCTGTGAATGTCTGTTCACATAAATACTACAGGTATTGGCAATTATTTACTCCTTCTCATTTCTAGTTACTTTTTGTATTGTTACACTACAATGTCTCTCTATGGGCGGTGATGTGTTCATATCTACCTAACCCAATAGAGGACTGTTAATACATGTAGCTATATTACTTCTCTTTCTCATCATTCATACCCCTTTGTTTTATTTTTCATTAGATGTCCGTTTCCACTTATCAGGGATATCCCCGTGAGCTCTGTTGGACCACTCTGATGCAACCACTGGTCCTGCCTTCTTTTACTTAGCTGCCATTTTTTCAGCTTGCATTTCAACATATGGGAGTGATTTTTTTATCCCCATAAGGCATACGAATATACTTTGAAAATAAAGCTCAGTAATACCCAAGGCCCGAAGCTCTGTCTACTGACATGTATTGTTAAATTAAAGCACCGATATGTAAGTACAGGTTGTTATTTTTATTCTATTCATTACATGTACCATAATGTTGCTATGACAATTCAGTTTTTTGTAATTATACGTTACCACCCCATTGATATACTACCTTCTACATGTTCTTTTCTCTTAATAGAAATGAAACAGTACGCTTGTTTTAACCCCTGAAGAAGGAAATATACATCTTCAAAAAAATCCCTCTTTTGCTTTTCGAAACATGTTGGGTATCTTGGCCTACATGCTCCACCAGTCTGACCCTTTATCTTGATTTGTAACGTGTTCCAAATTCAGCGGCTGTTTCACTTCCAATGTCAGGTGTTTCATTTCATTGTTTTTAGGTGATTTTTGTACAGATATATTTTGTATTGTACATAATTTTTTGTATTAATAAAATCTATTTTATACTATTTTTGGGTATACCCGCATTCTACTCTTCTCTGTGTCTGCAATATCCTTGGGGCCAAATCTTCTCTTTTTTTCAAATTTTTTTAGGATGTGACACAGAGTATTGGGTTACCCTTATACCCCTGGCTGGTTTCCACTTCTGCTTCTTTCTTCTTCAACTCACACAGGTGGGTTTTGCTTGTGAGTTTGCCCCTCAACCCCTTATTTAGAGCCATATATATCACTTCCTTACAAAAGAGGCATTGGACCACCTCCATTTCCTGCATTTTGTTGGCAGCCATGCAGGCATAGGCCTCAAGAAGACTGGGGGGTTCTGAGGGCCGCAGAAGCATGTCGAATTAACCCAAGTGCTGACTCCTCCATGCTTCCCCCCTTCCTGGGCCTTTTTTGTTAAAGGCGGAGTGGAGGGACCTGGGATTCGGTCAGGCTACTTGGCACGGCCACCTCCTGGCTGCCACTTTCCCCTGCCACCTCCTGGCTGCCACTTTCCCTTGCCACCTCCTGGCTGCCACTTTCCACAGCCTCCTCCTGGCTGAGGCTTTCCTGTGTATGAAAAAGGCTCATAGTTTTAGTTTATTGTTCATCAATCACACACAATTTTGAGAAATATGTTGAACAATGCTATACCTGATTCAAGCTGGGCTCCTCCACATCTTTTTCTTGGGTGGAAGGCCCAGGTTGGATGTCGGAAGCCTCAGCTGGGGTAGAAGAAAGTGTGTAAGGAAGAGTGGAAGGAAGGGTTGAGAGTGATGGCCTGAATCCTGGACCTTCTTGCGCTCCCTATTATAAGTGCTCCTCAGGCCACCAATTTTGCACTTCAAATAGTTGATGTCTGCCATGGGGATCTGCGGCTTCACAAATTCCAGCAATTTATCCAGTGCTGCCTTTCTCTTTAGTCGATTTGTATAAAAGGGGTGTTTTTTCTGCCACAGACAGGGCAGCTCTCTGTACAAATCAATGAATTGGGGAGGAAATCGTGATCATTGATTAAATCCATTTTATCTGCAAGACACAACACAAGACAAACCCTAATGTCATGCTTAACTCGCATAATCTTGTCCCAATATAGGCCTCAATCTATAAGCAGTATAGGCCACTGATGCCCCAAGTTAAAATTGGGGCATCGTTAGAACGATCGGCGCTTCCGCTACTCCTTCCTCCGCTCACAGATCGTATGTACGACGCACGCGTGTTCCACTTTATATACACTGTGCATGCGTTAAACTCCACCCGCCCCTGACTTTTTTTTATAGTATATTCCCCACCCCTTCTCTTTTGGGGCAGTGGGAGAGCACATGGCGGAGAAAGAACAAGTGCATGAAGACAGCAGTAGCAACGACGTAAGCCCGGAGCCACGAATTTCCCGATCCCGGAGGAGATTTAAGGCCTCAAATATGTCCTTTGTAGAGCTGGTGGAGATGGTGAACATCTTGAAGGGGGCAGACTATGATGGGAAGCATGGACCTTACCCAAACCCAAATGTGAGCAAGGCCAAGATCATGGCCAAAGTTGTGAAAAGTCTCCACAGGAATTTTGGAGTACAGCGATCCAAGGATCAACTCAGGAAACGATGGTCAGACCACAAATTGAGGGAGCAGGATCAGTACAGAAGAATCAAGAGAGTGCTGCAAAAAAGTAAGTATTTTGTCGTGTGTTCCTATTATTATTATTACGTCTGTGCTGCTCCATGTGCTTTTCTTTACTGTTGTACAGTTTAAAATGGCAAGTTTCAGGTTCATGGGCACAGTAATTGTTCAGAGTTAACATTGTTTGTTCACTCACTAATACAATGTTTTTGGCAGATGCAGATAGACTACATTTGTTCAGGCCTATTTGTATTCAAAGAAGTTTAGTACATTGTTGTCTAAATGGGTTTGTAACTAGAATGAAATGCAAACTTGATTCAGTGTAAGGAGAGGACACCCAGCAGCTGTTTAAACATCTGGATGCAGGAGCACTAGTGTGGGACACCAGAACAAACTTTTTAGGGTGTCCCACACAGGTGCTCCAGTGGATACTAGGGGTGTCTCCATCTGTGAAACTTTACAAAAACAGGTAAGTATTCCAGCTTTTGTAAGGGAAAAAATCATGACTTCAGCTTGGAACTCTGCCAAAACAGACAATTGCACGTCACTTCCAAGCAATGTTTCATATTCCTATTTCTGCCCTCAAATATCTGTGTGCTAAATATACCTTTTTTTTATTCACATAGGGGAGAAAAGACTCGGGACATCAGAGGACACCAGGGACCCACAACCTCCTAAAGAAGGGGATATCCCAAAACCATAACCTCAGGATTTGGTGGAAGGAGAGGTTTATGATTTGGGCGAAATAGTGAACACAACAGGTGAGTGTCTGAGACCACAGCTTCAGGTAATAGATGTATGCCTGCATATTTATAATACATGGTGTGTTTTTTTTTATTTTAGGTGACGTGAATGTTGTGGAAGAAACACATTTCACAAGTGCAAGTGCACAGATCCTCATTGGGGAGATCATGGTGTGCATCGGGATTTACAGAAGATCAAGGAAGACATCAATGATGTGGAAAAAAGACTCAAGCACATCACTGATGTTTTAAGCAGAACCTAAAACACACCTACATTTTTGTAATTGTTTTTATTTTTTGAAAGCCAATGTAAGGTACCTGGTAGTTGAGCCTGACTGGTAGAAGGAGACCTCTCTTAAACGCTGGTTCAGGAGCCGCTGGAAGTGGGAACAGTGGTCTCCTGAGCACAGTGGGTAGGAGGGCCTGATGCAGGCTCTGGCAGGAGCAGACACTGGAACCGGAAGGATGTCCCTCAGGGATGGCTGAGCTGCGGATGTAGGTAACTGGTGCAGGCCAGGAGGCAGGATGCAAACAGGCAGACTGGAAGCTGTGTCACAGGACACAGGTAAACAAGGTCAGACAGTCCGATTTGGCAGGAGATCAGGCAGGTATAGGCAGGAGGGATGATCCAAAGGGTAGTCAGACAGGCAGGAATTCAGCAACAGGTAACTGAATAAGCAAGGTCAGGCAAGCCTGGTCGGATTGGAGACTGGAGAGTGGTCAGACGTAGCCGGGTTAATAGTAAACAACAGACAGGCAGATACAGGAACTTTCAGGTGCAGAGCTGCAGACGAAACAGCACCTGACATGAGCACCTGTCACTCTTTTAAAGGGCCATTGGCGCCAAACGGCGCTAGCGCGAACGGGCGCGCGCACCCGCGAACGCGCGAACGCGCATACGGGCACACGTGGGAGCGCACCGGCGCCCCCTGGTGGGGAATTAAGCTGAATCAGTCTAGAAAGATTCCTTATGGACCTGCGTGCATGCAGATTCGCCCGACGGCTGCTGACAGGCCCCTGACATTGCCCCCTCCCAACGGGCAGCCTCCGGATGCCCAGATAACTTTTCTTCTCAGGATGGGCAGAGTAATAGGCATGAATCAGACGTTTAGCATGAATATTACAGTCAGGTTCCCATGAATTGTTTTCCGGACCATACCCCTTCCATTTAATTAAAAACTGTACTTGCCCAGACCTCTTTCTGCAGTCAAGGATGGATTCCACTTCATACTCTTCATTGCCGTCCACCAGAACTGGTTCAGGGACCCTGGTGCCCCTATCAGGAAAAGGATCATCTACAGCAGGTTTTAAGAGTGACACGTGAAACACAGGATGTATCTTAAGTGAGTCAGGTAAGCATAATTCATAAGATACCTCGTTAATTTTTCTTTTCACAGGGAAAGGCCCAATAAATTTAGGGGCAAGCTTCTTGGAAGGACATGTCAATCTGATATTATTGGTAGACAGCCATACCTTATCGCCAAGCTGAAGGTTTAGATCTCCCCTTTTCTTCTGATCAAAGAACCTCTTATTGTCCGCTTGCGCCTTGGATACCGCTTCCTGCAAGATCCGGTTATTATGGCTGAGGAACTGCACAGTGTCCTGGACAGCTGGGACTGAGGATTCTGAAAGAAAATCTGGTAAAAAAGATGCATGAAACCCATAATTGGCAAAGAAAGGGGATTGACCGGTGGCAGAGTGACTGGCATTATTGTATGCGAATTCCGCTAGTGGCAGCAGGGACACCCAATCATCTTGCACAAAAGATGTAAAACACCTAATGTATTGCTCCAGAGTCTGATTTGTCCTTTCAGTTTGCCCATTTGTTTGGGGATGGTATGCTGAGGACAAAGCTAGTTCAATTTTTAGATTTTCACAAAGGGCTCTCCAAAAGCGTGACATGAACTGTACCCCCCTATCGGACACTATATTTGCGGGGATCCCGTGTAACCTGACAATTTCCCTAATGAACACACGGGCCGTCTCCACAGCAGAAGGTGTTCCCTTTAGGGGCACAAAGTGAGCCATCTTGGATAGCCGGTCAACGACCACAAGGATCGCCGAACATCCCTCAGAACATGGCAATTCCACTATAAAGTCCATTGCTATCATCCTCCAGGGCCTATCTGGTATAGGCAATGGTCTTAACAGTCCCCAAGCTCTGTTCCTGGGAGTCTTATTCTGGATGCAGACAGGACAGGAGCTGACATATTTTCTGCAAAATTCCTTTAAGTTCGGCCACCAAAAGGTGCGTTGCACCAGCTCAAGGGTCTTACGGACCCCAAAATGTCCTGCAAGTGGATGGTCATGCAAAAGTGTCAGTACCTTGACTCGGACGTTCTCTGGTACAAAAATTTGACTTCCCCTCCATAATAGTCCATCTCGAGGTGTTAAAGAGGACCCCTGGAGACTTGAAGGTTCTGGGGATGCTTCTCTGATCATGGATAGAAGATCTGTTTGAAGAAGGAGGAAACTATTTGCCGGCAGAATAGTGTCAGGTACAGAAAAGTCCTTAGGATTATCAAACAAGCGCGACAGCGCGTCTGGCTTTACATTCTTGGATCCCGGCCGGTAGGTTATATGAAAGCAGAACCGTGTAAAGAATAGAGCCCAACGGGCCTGTCTGGGTTTTAGTCTTTTAGCAGATCCTAAGTACTCCAGATTTTTGTGATCTGTGTAAATCAGTACTGGATGGACTGCACCTTCAAGCAAATACCTCCATTCCTCCAAGGCTATCTTGATAGCAAGTAGCTCCTGGTCCCCCACGTCGTAGTTCCGCTCAGCCGGTGAAAGTTTCCTAGAGAAGAACCCTACAGGATGCATCAGGTCCTTGTTGCCTTGTCGTTGGGAAATAATAGCACCCACAGCTACTTCGGAGGCATCAGCCTCTAGGATAAAGGGCAAAGATGGATCCGGATGGCTCAGAATCGGAGCCGACGTGAAACGCCTCTTTAACTCCTCAAAGGCCCCCTGAGCTTCCTGGTTCCAGTGGAAACGAAGATTCTGCTTGGTTAGTCGTGTAATGGGGGAGATGATGGCAGAGAACCCCCTGATAAACTTCCTGTAAAAGTTTGCAAAACCAATGAAGCGTTGTACGCCCTTCTTGTCCATGGGTGCTGGCCATTCTAACACAGCAGACACTTTCTGGGGATCCATTTTGATGCCGGTTGGGGAGATAACTAACCCCAGAAACTGAATCTCCTCTCGTTCAAATTCGGACTTCTCCACCTTGGCGTACAGTCTGTGTAGGCGGAGTCAGGCCAGGACTTTACGGACATGTTCCCTATGTTGCTCGAGTGAACTGGAGAAGATCAGGATATCATCCAAATAGACAATTAGGAAGATGTCCAGGAAATCCTTAAACACATCATTGACCAGATGCTGAAATGTGGCAGGAGCATTGCAGAGGCCGAAGGGCATGACTAGGTATTCATAGTGTCCGAAACGGGTCCGGAAAGCCGTCTTCCATTCATCCCCGGCCCGAATGCGGACCAGATTGTAGGCCCCTCTCAGATCTAGTTTGGTAAAGATGATGACGGACCTTAATTTTTGAAACAGTTTAGGTATTAGAGGCAACGGATAACGGTTCTTGACCGTAACTTTGTTTAGCTCCACACAAGGGCGAAGCGTGAGATCTTTTTTGGAGACAAAAAAATTCCCGCCCCGGCTGGTGAAGTAGATTGTCGAATGAAGCCTTTTTCAAGATTTTCGTTGATGTAAACCTTAAGTGCCTCTTGTTCCTTTTCGGATAGTGGAAAGATGCGCCCAAAAGGAATCTCAGCTCCAGGAAGCAGCTCAATTGGACAGTCATAGGGACGATGGGGTGGCAAAGAGTCTGCTCCCTTCTTACTGAACACATCTGCAAAGTCCTGATAGACCTCTGGTACATCTTGAAGCAGATCTGGATCAATGTCCATACACATTAAGGTAGTGGCAGAATTAACAGGTTCAGGTAGGCAATGTCTTTGACAATAGGGTGACTGAAACTTGATCTCGCCCGTGGCCCAGTTGACAAGAGGATTGTGGGCTTGAAGCCAGGGCATACCCAAGATGATTGGGAAAAGTGGTGATGAAATAACGTCCAGGACAAGGATTTCTTGGTGCTGAGATGAGCAGATAGCAGGCAGAGGAACGGTTTCTTGAGAGACCTGTCCAGATCTTATATGGGACCCATCGGCCAGAAAAATTGAAAGTCTATGTGTCTTATTCTTTAACGGAAGATTTTGTTGAGTAGCAATAGTGGAGTCGACAAAGCAGCTACATGCCCCGGAATCAACAATGGCGTTGACTTGAATTGTTCTTCCCTGGAGCTGTAATGAGAGAGGGAGAACAAGTTCAGTGGCATTGGCTGTTAAAGCAGATAAACTGGTTGGATTTGAAGAAGAACACTTACGGATCTTTACTGGGCAGTTGTTCACATAGTGGCCCGTCCCGCCACAATAGAGGCAAAGGTTCAGTTGGCGCCTGCGTGCCCGTTCTTCAGGGGTTAGAGTAGTACGCATCAGGCCCAGCTGCATAGGTTCAGGAGCATCAGCTGTTTGGTTGATTGGACTTTGCCCGGCAGAAGGTAGATACCGGGAAGCAGGCAGCGGGGCTCTTGCGGTCATCCACATAGGCCGCGTTTGTTGAGAAGACCGTTCAGACCGGCGTTCACGAAGGCGTCGGTCAATTTGGATAGTAATGGCAATAAACTCCTCCAAAGTGTCAGGCATTCCCACCCGGGCAAGCTCATCCTTAAGACCCTCAGATAGCCCCATGCGGAACTGATGGCGAAGGGCGGCGTTGTTCCATTGAGTGTCCGCGCTCCAGCATCGAAAGTCCATGACATAGTCCTCGGCCGACCTACGGCCTTGCTGGAGCGCGAACAAAGCTGCCTCAGCGGTGGCAGCCCGCTGAGGGTCCTCATAAAGCTGAGCCATAGCTTCAAAAAAGGCGGTTAAAGACTGGACCTGTATGGCGTTGGTTTCAAGCAAGCGGTGAGCCCAGGTCTGGGGTTCCCCCTGGAGGAGGGATATGACAAATCCCACTTTGGTGACTTCCAAAGAAAAAGTCAGTGGCTGTAGGCCGAAATAAAGTTGACAAGCGCTGCGGAAAGCCAAAAACTTGGTTCGGTCTCCAGAAAACTTTTCAGGAACCGGGACTCTTGGTTCCGGTGGAAGCATGACCACAGAGGGTGGTGCAGCAGCCTGTACTGGAGCGGCTGCGGAAGCAGGAGCCACACCACCGGGACCACTGAGGTTTAACACTTGACCCTCCAGTCTGTTATAACTGTCCTGTAGAGTCTTAACTGCTTGAGTGAGGGCTGCCAAGTGCGTACAGATCTCCTGAATGGGAGAGGTCTCTCCTGCAGGCTCAGACATGGCTGTTTCGTACTGTAAGGTACCTGGTAGTTGAGCCTGACCGGTAGAAGGAGACCTCTCTTAAACGCTGGTTCAGGAGCCGCTGGAAGTGGGAACAGTGGTCTCCTGAGCACAGTGGGTAGGAGGGCCTGATGCAGGTTCTGGCAGGAGCAGACACTGGAACCGGAAGGATGTCCCTCAGGGATGGCTGAGCTGCGGATGCAGGTAACTGGTGCAGGCCAGGAGGCAGGATGCAAACAGGCAGACTGGAAGCTGTGTCACAGGACACAGGTAAACAAGGTCAGACAGTCCGATTTGGCAGGAGATCAGGCAGGTATAGGCAGGAGGGATGATCCAAAGGGTAGTCAGACAGGCAGGAATTCGGCAACAGGTAACTGAATAAGCAAGGTCAGGCAAGCCGGGTCGGATTGGAGACTGGAGAGTGGTCAGACGTAGCCGGGTCAATAGTAAACAACAGACAGGCAGATACAGGAACTTTCAGGTGCAGAGCTGCAGACGAAACAGCACCTGACATGAGCACCTGTCACTCTTTTAAAGGGCCATTGGCGCCAAACGGCGCTAGCGCGAACGGGCGCGCGCGCGCATCCGCAAACGCGCGAACGCGCATACGGGCACACGCGGGAGCGCACCGGCGCCCCCTGGTGGGGAATTAAGCTGAATCAGTCTAGAAAGATTCCTTGTGGACCTGCGTGCATGCAGATTCGCCCGACGGCTGCTGACAGGCCAAATTTTGAAGATGCACACAGTGTGTCAACATGTGCTACCTGCCATCACAGGATATCAGTGTTACTAAAGTAGCTGAGAGGAAGGGGTTGCACCCCCGAAACACGTCCATATATCCCCATGATGGGAGCTAGCACATGTTGACCTTGGCATGGGATCAGGAGGGAAATCCCCATTTTGATTATTAATTTGTGTGCATCTTCAAAATTTAGCTTTCACAGGGGAGACATCACCCCATTTGATGAAGACAGTTTGGACATACTAATGTCTGATATTGCCTTCAGTTTATAAAAGTTGAACTTTGTAAATTCCTGAGTTGTGTATTGATTTATGGTTTTAAAAACATGCCTGTTTACCACAAAAAAGGATATTTCTACTGTCCAAAAAAAAAAAAAATATTCCAAAAATATGTTGGTGTGTTCAAAAACCCTTTTCCGGGGCTTGACTGGAAGCCAAACCTGATGGCAGCCTAAGCTCTCAGCTCTCTAAGCCCACAGCATTAACGGCGACTTTTGGGGTATTTCTACCGCACCCACATGGGCAAATCTAGGACCACTCGATCCTCCAGACCTAGGGGATCATCCTTGCCCCCTCCAGGGACCTCCACGGACCTCCGCTCCTACTTCTCTCAGCCCGGAATGTCCCAGGACGAGGAGGTCAATATGGCGCCGGACACTCCAGACCGCATGCAGAGGAGTCCCGCCCAGCCCTCACAGCCAGCGTACACAGAGAAGCGGCTTTCAGAGGATTCGCAGCGAGGCAAAGAGACCCCTCAAGCCACGGGTGCCAGCATGGGAAGGGTGAGGCCCCAACAGCTCCCAGACATCCCCGCGGAGCAGACACACGGATCCCGGCCCACCATGCCGCCCGTCTCCCCCACGCACTACACTCAGTGCTCGGCGGCCTTCCCGAGGCTTCTGAGGACGGCTCCGGAGCCGCCCTCACAGATTATGGAACCAGTGTCCACAGACTCCTCGGACCTGTCCCGGGATTTCCCCCCCTGCCGAGCCCTGCAGGCCCGCAAGCTGGAACCCACAGCCTCCCTGTTGGCTTACACGAGGGAGCCTGGGCAGGGGTTATTACCTCCCCCCCTCCCAAAACATAGAGACTGTCTCACTCCAGGGATCCCAGTCTATCACAACAGCATAATATCACAGGCCCATCTTATGCACAGAAGGCCAGTACCTCATCCTCCCCCCCAGCAGAGGACTTTAACACCAGACCCCTTCCCCAACAGCAACAAACAAGGGCATGCATGGACACATGGGATCCCCCAGCAACTGGAATGCAGTTTAATCAAGGAGCAGATGCTTTATTACCGCATTCCCCATCATGTGTATCATCCCCTTCTCCCCACTGGTATAGGTGCAATGAAAAATCTGGACTGCCGCACTCCGGATTGGAATAATAAAGGTAAAATCTTCTTTATTGAAAAAATGACATGGTATAAAATGCGTACATTGCTCTGTTGAAGTGATACAGCATAACCGCTGACGCATTTCACGCTCCCATAGAGCGCTTACTCAGCTATGAGTAAGCGCTCTATGGGAGCGTGAAACGCGTCAGCGGTTATGCTGTATCACTTCAACAGAGCAATGTACGCATTTTATACCATGTCATTTTTTCAATACAGAAGATTTTACCTTTATTATTCCAATCCGGAGTGCGGCAGTCCAGATTTTTCATTGCACCTATACCATTGGAATAGCAATCGCCAGCACTTGGAGCTCTCACAATTCACCCAGCGGAGGATGGGAAATTCAAACCCAGTTACCTGGAGCGGTGGTCACCAACCTGTTCCCTTCTCCCCACTATTACAGTCCAGCCGGGATCCTTACATGCCCCCACATATGCCCCAACAATGGCAAACTTATCTGCAAGCCATGCCTACTAAGGAGGACTTCAGACAACTAATCGAAGACGTGAAATCCACGTGTCACACGGAAATTCAAGTATTTCAAACGGGCCTTAAACATCTGGCAGACAGGGTGGAAATGGCCGAAGAGGAAATACAAGAAACAAAACTAGCGGTCCACAGAACACAACTCCAGGGAGCAGACCACAGAGCAATGCTGAGAGATATGCAGAGACACGTAGAAGACCTGGACAACAGGGGGCGCCGCAATAACATACGGGTGCAAGGCATTCCGAAATCAGAAAACACAGAAGATTTGCAAACAATCCTGCAGTCTGTCTTCAACAATCTTACCGGGGACCCCCCCATCTAAACATGTAGAAATGGACAGAGCCCACCGAGCGCTTAGGCCCAAAGGCGCTACCTCCAAACCAAGAGACGTTATATGCAGAATCAGCTCCTACCCTCTCAAAGAGGAAATTATGAAGCAGGCATGTCTGGCACGTAAAGTAACTTACGCGGACACCCAGATACAACTGTACCCGGACCTTTCGTTGATAACCCTGCAAAAACGTAGGCTCCTCCAACCGCTCCTACAACTTCTGCAGAAAGAAGCCATTATCTACAGGCTTTCCTTTTAGCCTCACAGCAAAACATCAGGGAAAATCCGCAGTACTGCGATACCCAGAAGATCTTCGCACATTTTGTGACACTCTTGAGATAACAGCTCCACAGCTACCAGAGTGGGACATAGTAGCTACTCCCCCACCGCCGCCCGCTACCTGGCAAAAAGTGCCTGCATCTAACCGGCCCAGGAACTCTGACACTCAACATAAAACCACCAAGCATAGGGCCCGCTGAATTGCGTTTCCTGCAACAACATACAGCTCAGAGACTCGAGTACCTAGACTCAGTAGATAGAAATGTTTAGCTAGCATATGGTCTGTTAGACCCCTAGAATATCTTACTTGACTATACCCCTACGCCCAACTACAGTTTACTACTAAGGGCTAGTTTTAGAAGAGCCCCGAGCGGACAGGCATTGAAGCCATCGTCCATCACTCCCCCTCCCCTTTCTATTGTTTCTAACCCCCGTTGGTTGGATACGGTTGCACGGTATCAGGCTGTGCACAGTTTGAGAAATTACCGTTGACAGGGCGCGGGCTCCTGGGTGTGCCTCTATGTCTGCCCTATTCGGGGTGGGGGTGGGGGCTCACGCAGAAGTCCGTTCTAGTCTAGGCCTGTTGGCCGTTTTTATAGATGGATTATAGGGTGGAATTTGTGTTATTTTTGTGCATTAACTGTACCTTTCTTTTCTCCCCAATTCTCTCTCTCTTTCCTACTCTCTAGCCATCCTACTTCGTACATGGATTTGTGCATGAAGATTCCTGGTCTCCTCCCGGAGGGTGCTTACTCTGAACCTGAGGTCCTGACGGCTGACAAACCACCACCGGGTAAGCGCACATTCCCACACACCTACCCACCAACACCATGGCCAAGGTACTATCATTAAATGTACATGGATTGAACTTCAATAGGAAAAGACATCTGGCACTGAGGGAATTTAGACAATCAGGAGCTGATATCGTTATGGTCCAGGAGACCCATTATAATAAGGAAGGCTCATTTGCATTCACATCCAGATATTACTCTCAAATATATATCGCATCGGGTAGTCGTAAAAAAGCTGGAGTAGCCATACTTTTTAAACGGAGGGCCCCCTTCACCTGCGTGACCCAATATAGTGACCCTAACGGCCATTTCATAATCTTGAAGGGTCTCTGGCAGACACAAGAACTGACGTTGTGTGCAATATACGCCCCCAATGTTAATCAGCATAGATTCCTGTCCAAGGTATTTTCACAAATTTTTAAATCCACCCCCAAGGTCCTTATTCTGGGAGGTGATTTCAACCTCATTCAGTAGACTACACGTTCTACTCGGCACCCCATCGTACACACACTCGCATTGACTATTTCTTCGTTAATAACTACATACTAAAACTGACACGCAAAGCACAAATATGCCCCATTTCATGGTCGGACCATGCACCCATCTTAATCACACTGGACCTAGGTACCCCAGTCCATAGACCCTATAATTGGAGATTGAACACATTCCTCCTCCAACATCAACCAATCTTAGCAGAATTGACCTCCACGCTCAAGCATTATTTTCTAGAAAACTCCAATCAGGAAGTCTCACTCCCTATGCTTTGGGAGGCCCACAAGGCGGTCCTTAAAGGTAAATGCATAGCAACTTCATCAGCATTAAGAAAAGACGCCATAGCGGCCAAAGTAAAAGCAGAACGGGAACACAGAACACTCAAAAATCAGCTCCAGACAAACCCTACAATCTCTAACCTAAGGAAAATAACTAATCTCCGCATAACTCTTCGTGACCTAGCTATGGGACAGGTAGAGAAAGCTCTGACGAGACTAAAACAGAGGTTCTACGACAAGGAGAACAAGGCACACTCTCTTTTAGCTAACAAATTACGGGAGAGATCCCATATGCAATCCCCGAACCAAATTAAAAATAAAATGGGACAGCTGTTATTACACCCCGAAGACATTGCACGCACATTCGCGGACTTCTACCAAAAACTATACAACAACCCGGACATACCCAATAATCCTCTCTCCACGGACCTGACCCACACGATGAAACAATATTTAGAACAGAGCGGAATTCTCCATTTCCAACCAACCGACCTGTTAGCACTTAATGCCCAGATTACAGATGAGGAAATAGAGCTTACCATTAAAAACCTGCCGTCCCATAAAGCCCCAGGCCCGGACGGCTTCCCGTACGAATTTTTCACTAAACTACTATTCAATCGCCTGAATATGATTTTACCATCACTAATCCATAAGGACCAGGTGGGATTTGTACCAATGCGGCAAGCGGGGGATAATACTAGAAAAGTGATAGACCTGGTGGAGGTGGCGAACAGGGATGGCGCCCCCTCTATACTACTAAGCCTAGACGCTGAAAAAGCTTTTGATCGGCTGGGGTGGCCGTTCCTGTTTGCCACGCTGACCCATATGGGCTTCAGGGGCCCCTTTCTGTGGGCAATAAAACACCTATATTCTAACCCTTCCTCACAGGTCAGAACTCCCTTTGCTCTTTCAACGTCATTCACAGTATCAAACGGCACAAGGCAGGGATGCCCGCTATCACCCCTCTTGTTCGCACTATGCGTAGAACCCCTAGCGGCCTCTATTAGGAATAACTTAAATATACGGGGAATAACGGTCAGAGACAAGGAGTTTAAGATCTCCCTCTTTGCTGATGACATAATACTCACCCTGACCCAACCCCACATTTCCCTCCCGAACCTACACGCTGAATTGGACCGTTTCCGCGTCCTTTCAGGATACAAAATGAATGCTTCAAAATCAGAAGCTCTACCCATCAACCTCCCTGAGGCAGAGTTAGCACTCTTGAAATCCAATTATAACTACAATTGGCAAACAACAGCCCTGAAATACCTAGGGATCAATATCACCCCAAAATTCAACACCCTGTACCAAGAGAATTTTCCTCCCCTTTTTGCCACTATTAGATCCCTCCTGCTCCAATGGAAAAAACATCATATCTCCTTATTAGGACGAATCGCATCAATAAAAATGACCATTCTCCCAAAGCTTTTATACCTTTTCCAAACACTCCCCATACCCATACCACTCAAACATCTGAAAAAACTCCAAACGGATCTACTTCACTTTGTATGGAATTACAAAAGACAGGATCTCAAAAACGGTGCTGATGGCATCGCGCGGTGAGGGGGGTCTTGCTTTCCTGAATATAGTCAAATACTATCAAGCGACACAGCTGAGAGCTGTGGCATCATGGTTCACGCAAAAATCATATAATAAATGGACAGAGATAGAAAAGCTATGGCTAGCACCAATACACCCGAACAACCCACTATGGAATGCGGATGCAGACGTAGCTCCGGAGCGCCTACTGGGCCCCATGTTCATGCTAAAGAGAACGTGGTGCACATTGGCTAAATCTAGTAAACTAATCTCGGAGAAATCAACTCTGACCTCCTTTGTGTGTAACCCCAAGGTGCCAGACAGTCTCACACATCAGATGTCACACCCCTGGTCCTCCAGGAGTCTGTTCCATTTTGGGAGTATAGTAGACCCTAGAACCCGGAGGCTCTTGTCTTTTTCAGACCTGCAGGCAAAACATGATATACCAAGACAAACATTTTATGGATATCTACAAATAAGACATTATGCACTAACTATAGCCTCGGACCTACAATTTTCACCCCCATCCCCGTTCGAAACCATTATTCTAGCAGGCAATACGCAGAAGGGACTTATATCAGGGATTTATAAAATCCTGAATGCCATCCCCCTAGAGGAACAAAGTAAGCATTACTACATGCTCAAGTGGGAGAAGATCCTAGGGGAAGACATTACACTAGCACAGTGGCAGACAATATGGAACCAGGCAGCGAAGAGCTCAATGTGTACGTTATATAAAGAAAACACATATAAAATTCTCTACTTCTGGTACATGACTCCAGATGTGCTACACACAATCTTCCCAAATAGCTCAGATAAATGCTGGCGTTGCCAGGAAGCTAAAGGCACTCTTTTGCACGTGTATTGGACCTGCCCACTGCTAGCTCAATACTGGAAGACGGTTAGTCACCTCCTTGCCCGCCTTTTAGAAACCGAAGTCCATGCGACTCCAAAATTCTTCTTATTGGGACTATCACCACTTAAAATTTGTAGACCATACAAAAAATTAGTGCGACACATACTCACGGCAGCACGCTGTCTAATAGCCCTGAATTGGAAACGCACTACCCCACCTTCAGCTGAGGACCCATATGGGCTTCAGGGGCCCCTTTCTGCGGGCAATAAAACACCTATATTCTAACCCTTCCTCACAGGTCAGGACTCCCTTTGCTCTTTCAACGTCATTCACAGTATCAAACGGCACAAGGCAAGGATGCCCGCTATCACCCCTCTTGTTCGCACTATGCGTAGAACCCGTAGCGGCCTCTATTAGGAATAACTTAAATATACGGGGAATAACGGTCAGAGACAAGGAGTTTAAGATCTCCCTCTTTGCTGATGACATAATACTCACCCTGACCCAACCCCACATTTCCCTCCCGAACCTACGCGCTGAATTGGACCGTTTCCGCGTCCTTTCAGGATACAAAATGAATGCTTCAAAATCAGAAGCTCTACCCATCAACCTCCCTGAGGCAGAGTTAGCACTCTTGAAATCCAATTATAACTACAATTGGCAAACAACAGCCCTGAAATACCTAGGGATCAATATCACCCCAAAATTCAACACCCTGTACCAAGAGAATTTTCCTCCCCTTTTTGCCACTATTAGATCCCTCCTGCTCCAATGGAAAAAACATCATATCTCCTTATTAGGACGAATCGCATCAATAAAAATGACCATTCTCCCAAAGCTTTTATACCTTTTCCAAACACTCCCCATACCCATACCACTCAAACATCTGAAAAAACTCCAAACAGATCTACTTCACTTTGTATGGAATTACAAAAGACATAGGATCTCAAAAAACGGTGCTGATGGCATCGCGCGGTGAGGGGGGTCTTGCTTTCCCGAATATAGTCAAATACTATCAAGCGACACAGCTGAGAGCTGTGGCATCATGGTTCACGCAAAAATCATATAATAAATGGACAGAGATAGAAAAGCTATGGCTAGCACCAATACACCCGAACAACCCACTATGGAATGCGGATGCAGACGTAGCTCCGGAGCGCCTACTGGGCCCCATGTTCATGCTAAAGAGAACGTGGTGCACATTGGCTAAATCTAGTAAACTAATCTCGGAGAAATCAACTCTGACCTCCTTTGTGTGTAACCCCAAGGTGCCAGACAGTCTCACACATCAGATGTCACACCCCTGGTCCTCCAGGAGTCTGTTCCATTTTGGGAGTATAGTAGACCCTAGAACCCGGAGGCTCTTGTCTTTTTCAGACCTGCAGGCAAAACATGATATACCAAGACAAACATTTTATGGATATCTACAAATAAGACATTATGCACTAACTATAGCCCCGGACCTACAATTTTCACCCCCATCCCCGTTCGAAACCATTATTCTAGCAGGCAATACGCAGAAGGGACTTATATCAGGGATTTATAAAATCCTGAATGCCATCCCCCTAGAGGAACAAAGTAAGCATTACTACATGCTCAAGTGGGAGAAGATCCTAGGGGAAGACATTACACTAGCACAGTGGCAGACAATATGGAACCAGGCAGCGAAGAGCTCAATGTGTACGCTATATAAAGAAAACACATATAAAATTCTCTACTTCTGGTACATGACTCCAGATGTGCTACACACAATCTTCCCAAATAGCTCAGATAAATGCTGGCGTTGCCAGGAAGCTAAAGGCACTCTTTTGCACGTGTATTGGACCTGCCCACTGCTAGCTCAATACTGGAAGACGGTTAGTCACCTCCTTGCCCGCCTTTTAGAAACCGAAGTTCATGCGACTCCAAAATTCTTCTTATTGGGACTATCACCACTTAAAATTTGTAGACCATACAAAAAATTAGTGCGACACATACTCACGGCAGCACGCTGTCTAATAGCCCTGAATTGGAAACGCACTACCCCACCTTCAGCTGAGGACCTATACGCTAGAATCAGAGACGTAGAACTGATGGAGAAAATGACAGCTAGAATCCAAGATAGACTAGAGGCACACAACAAGGTTTGGGAGCTGTGGCACCTCCGGGAGGACCCACCATGACCAGGTAATATAATCAACTAGAAGGCTCTTCTTCTCTTCCCCCTTCTTTCCTTCTTTCTTTCCTATCCTATTTCTAATCCCTATATATCACAGGTATACACAACTTTGTTTTTTTTATTACAAATATCTGCTTTATTCTTATGTGTTTTTTCTTTTTTCTTAGTTCTATCCCAGTCAAGAAGACTGGATCACAATTTAGTAACTAAGTGAACGTTCGCATTTTCTTTCTTGTTTACCATAGGAACTAAAGGCAGCTAAGCCATACAGGATATATGTTTAATACCACTTACGGATACATTGAACAGTGTATGTGATTCTTCATGTTCCTTTATTCTGTATCACTAAAATTCATAATAAAAATTTGCTATTTGAAAAAAAAAAAAAAAACCTTTTCCAAATGCACATGTGAATGTGCACAGAGTAAAAATGTTTTTTTACTCAACAATGTGTGGCTTCTTCTTTCAATGCTCAATAGCAGTTCTTTGCTTAAGTTGGTGTTTACAGTGGCAATGGTGGTTATTTACTAAAGGCAAATCCACTTTGCACTACAAGTGCACTTTCAGTGTAGTTTCAGTGCACTTTTTAAGGTGCACTTTTGCAGTGTACTTGTAATGCAAAGTGGATTTTCCTTTAGTAAATAACACCCACAGTGCTTTATAATTTGCATCAGGCCATTTTCGTCACTTCAAAAAATGAATTCATGGTGCTGAAAATTATGAATATTTTTATCATTAATGCATTACATACATTCACAACAAAAACAAGATGTGTGTCTAGCAGACCCACAACATAATAGTTAGCTGAAGAAGAGATTGTCACCTCATGTATCAAAGAAATACGTTTGCACTATTGAAGAAAATGGCCAAAAAAAAGTTCATTGGATAACCTAGGAGATAGCTTAAAGAAACACAAGCAGTAAATCAAAGGAAATATTTTTCAGTTTAAAATACAAATTTATTTAAAAAATACATTTATTTAAATACATATAATGTGATGTTAAAGGAGAAATTGTTGTCAGACCACGGTGCAACCCACACAGTGCAATAATGTGCAAATATCTATGAAAATTGAAAACTATCTGATATATAGAGATGTGTATATGAAAAAATTAATTCATTACAAAAATAAAAAATATTCAAAAAAACAAACAGTATTCAAAAAAATTGTTTACATATCTAGTCCCAACTGCTGTATAGTGCAAAAAGTTCAAAATAGTGATACAATTGCAGTGTAATAAATTGTGTAGCGTTTTCCCCGATTATTATTCTTTAACAATTTTGATCCATGCAATAATTTTTGGCAATTTCCCCCAATGTGATTGCACTCACCGGAGCTCCCTGCCCCTGCAGGGGTATGAGCGTGTGATGTTACTCCTCAGCCTTTAATCGCCCCGATCTCACTGGTGCCAGTATTCTTCCACTCAGCCCAATCCAGGAGAACCACTTGTTGAGAAGGGAGGGAGGACTCACTACCCTTTGCTGTAGCACAGATCCCAGCCAGGCATCCACTTTCATATACTTAGGTAAAAAATAAAAAAGATTCCTTCATAGCGTAACTATGTTTCTAATAAATATTTTATTTATATATTACAGTCCCATGACTGAATCTACTTGAACAAATGTAAACCGAAAAAATTGATATAGAAATGACAGAGAGCTGAAAAGCACGAATCGTCCCTCACCAAACTTCTACTAACATGAGATAAACATGAGATTAGCAGAAGGAGCCCAATGGGTGGCGCACTGGCTATTGAACTTCCTCTTTACAGTGCTGTTATACGTGTTGTACATCAGCGCGTTCTTGACAATCGGAATTTCCGACAACATTTGTGACACCGTGTGTATACAAGACAAGTTTGAGCCAACATCCGTCGGAAATAAATCCCAGAATTTCATTGTCGGAATTTCCAATCGTGTGTATGTGGCATTACTATTATACTGTAATGTAGGGATGAGTCGAACACCCCCCCCCCGGTTTGGTTCACGGCAGAACATGCGAACAGACCAAAAATTCACGCAAACCCCCTTAAAGTCTATGGGACTCGGACGTGAAAAATCAAAAGTGCTAATTTTAAAAGCTAATATGCAAGTTATTGTCATAAAAAGTGTTTGGGGACCTGCCCCAGGGGACATGTATCAATGCAAAAAAAAGTTTTAAAAAAACGTCTGTTTTTTCGGGAGCAGTGATTTTAATAATGCTTAAAGTGAAACAATGAAAGTGTAATATTCCTTTAAATATCGTACCGGGGGGGGGGGGGGGTGTTTATAGTATGCCTGTAAAGTGGCGCATTTTTCCCGTGTTCAGAACAGTCCCTGCACAAAATGACATTTCCAAAGAAAAAAAAGTAATTTAAAACTGCTTGTGGCTGTAATGTAATGTTTCCCCCTCCCCCGGCCCATTACGGGGCCCTTTGGGTCTGGTATGGATATTAAGGGGAATCCCACACCCAAAAAAAAAGGCATGGGGCCCCCAGGCCCTATATACTCTGAACAGCAGTAAACAGGCGGTCCCCAGGTTACAAACAAGATATGGACTGTAGATTATTAAGTTGAATCTGTTTGTAATTTGGAACAGGTACATTTTTTAAGTGTAGCTCCAGCCCAAAAATCTATTTTTAAGCTTTTTGGATAATATAGGGAAGGGTTATCACCCCTGTAACCCTGTTTTTTTGCTGTCTGTGCCCCTGTTCAGAAGATTTCACCTCACTTTCTGACCCAATGACAATTGGATTTTGAAAATTTGGGGTTATTAGGGAAACAAGGATTGCTGACAAAGCATCAGTGGAGAGAGACACCTTTTTCCCATATTAACTCTTATAGGAGAGAATTTCCCTTCCTAGGGGTAAATTTCCTCTTACTTCCTGTTGTCTTCCTCCGTTTCTTAGTAGGAGTCATTTGTAAGTTGGATGTTTGAAAATAGGGGACCGCCTGTATATACTATACAGCCTGCCCTATACACTCGGAAAACTGGGCCTTAGGTGTTGGTGGTACCAGAACACTGTAAGCCCTCATAGTTATTCTTGGTGGGTGCTGGAACGAGCCCTGCTGTAAAATATTATATCAAGAATTGTAATTACATGCCCCTGTTAAACAGGGGCAGAAAAATTGGGCCTTAGGCGGTGGTGGTGACACAACTCTGTAACCCCTCACATATACTCTTGTTGGGTGCAGGAACAGGCCCTGCTGTGAAATATTAGATCAAAAATTTTACTTATAATACAGTGGAGCCATAGTGCAGTTGCTACTACTTTTCTGGTGGTGTACACAGTACACAATACAGTGCAGCCATAGTGCAGTTGCTACTACTTTTCTGGTGGTGTACACAGTACACAATACAGTGTAGTGCAGTGTTTCAAAACAAAATATACATCATGTCCAGAAAGCCACCAAGGAGAGGCATACACTCACAGGCCACTAAAAGAGGGCAAGCAGGCTCTGTGTCTACAGTCAACAGTGCTGGTCATGGACATGGTGCATCCTCTGCTGAAGGCCGTGGGGCACACTTGTCCTTTTTTTCTGCTGCTGGCCATGTTATTGAGCCAGAACATGCAGAAGAGTTGGTGGAGTGGATAACAAAGCCATCCTCATCCTCTGTCACCCAGGCTCAGAGTAGTTTTCCTTCCTATGCAGCTGCCAAAGCGGCCTATTCCACTGGCTCCTTCTCCACAGTTACTCCTTCCGTAGCCTAGCCATCATGCACGGAGGAGTCCCCCGAACTATTTGACCACAGTGTCGGGTACATGCTGCTGGAGGATCAGCTTGGGCACATGCTTGACCAGACATATGACGACCTCTCATGCAGTCTTTTTCCCGTATATTATATTTGAGATTTAATATCTCTCAGATATGATTTGGGTAAAATGAGTGTTTTTTGACCTAATACACAACCATCTATCTATAATACACAACCATCTATCTATAGTCTAAACCAAGGAAGAAAATATTAGGTTAAAACAAGAGAATTACATGCAGGAATACAGAGTATATCTCTGAAAACATTAATTTTAGTTAGTAAAATGCAGACCTTGCCCATAATAACCCTTTGCACCAAGGTTCCATTCTGATGGTTGCTCTACCATAAAAGTGTGTGTTTCCCTGCTAGTCTAGTCTGTGTATATCATTACATGTTGATGCCCCCTTGGTTGGCATAGCGTGGCTCTGATTGGTGAGCTTCCTATTCCTGGTTAAGGACTGGCTACATCTCCAATCCCTATACTTTGCATAAGTCAGCCCCCTTTAATCCTTGTGACTATTCTGAGCAGGAGCTTAACTTGAATTTTCCCAGGAAGTTAAGTATTGATTACGGGTTGGACTCCCTTCATTAGATATCCCAGCCTGGGATCCTTTGAAGTGAGTATGTGTAAAACAATGAGGTTTGGATCCCATTGTTTGTATACACAAACCTAGTCACCGACTTGTCTGGTCTACCAGAGATTTCTGTGAAGATAATATGCTCCGCCCTACATAGATAAAAGCTAAATTAAATATATTCATTACAATATTTTAGAGCTATTAATGAAGATTTCACATAAACTCATAAGGCAACAAGTCCACTGGCAACAGCACTTGAAAGACCCACATCAAAGAAAAAGGCAGACTTCTCCTTGCTCCTCATCTGGGATCTCCAACCCTACTATACCTCCAGTCCTCTCGAAAACCTGCACTGAGAGGAATGAAGGTATAGCAATAGGTGTCGCAAGTACTTGCATCCAATCTGCTAGCAGTACACCACCATCTCATTTTAGCAGGCAAATTTTCCTTCCCCAGTTACTAAACCTTAAAAAGAAGTTCGGTCCCAGCCATCCACATGCTCACATTCTGAATGCTAGCTTGAATGCCAGCTTGGCCAAATTGCTAGCACTGCAACTACTGCCTTTTCAGCTGATAAACTCTGCCCCCTTTCTCTAATTTGTGGAATGTGCTGTACCTCAGTTGCAGGTTCCAAAACTCCCTTTCTTTTCATGGAAGGCCATTCCAGCTCTCTACCGGCATGTGGAAGGCAATGTTTTTGTCTTGTTGGACTATGAGTATGAGTGTGAGTATGGCACCAGGACAGGGTCAGGGGAGCTTGGCTTATTTTCACCACACTAGTGGTTACTGATCAAGGAAGCATGATCTGTCCTGTCACCATTTGGTGAGGCCACAAGGATGGTGAGCAGTGACAATGCATGCATCAGTGATACTGTCCCTCTTGTCTTCCTGTTGGAGCACACGCTTCAAGAAATAATGGACAGGGTACTTGAGGCAGAACAGCGGGAGGAAGAGGAGGACTTCCTTACCTCTCAGGGCCCTCTTTATCCAGATATTATTCCTGCAGGCCCGCCAAACACACAGGAAGAAGAGGAGGAGGAGGAGGATTGTGTCAGCATGGATGTGGAGAATAACACTCAGCATCAGTCTTCAAGGGATGGTTTTTAGTCCCCAGAAACCCAAGGAGTTGTACGTGGTTGCAAGGAGGTTGTTATGGATCATGTGATTCTTAGTGACCCAGAGGACTCAGAATTGAATGTCTCTGAAAAACTTTGCAGGCTTTGCAGAATCAGGGAGGCCATGCAGCGTAAGGACCCTAGGATTCGTGGTATCAAAGAGATACTGGCTGGCAACCCTTCTTCATCCACGTTACAAGAGTAAGGTTGCAGAACTCATCCTGCCTTCGCAGAGAGAGCAGAGGATGAAACATCTTCAGGAGGCCTTGAAGATCCTGTGAGGTTACAATTTCCTGGTGCTGGACAACGTGTTGCTGAGGCTTCGTTCAGTCAGAAGAAGAGCAGTGGAGAAGGTGGCCGGCTGACCGATGCCTTTAAACAATTTTTCAGTCCTCAGCGCCAAGGTCTGATCGGTTCAAGCAACCATCTCCAGTGTCTGCATTACATGGTGCAGGAATATCTACGGGAAAGAGCAGACTTGGAGACCTTTCCAACAGAGCATCCACTGGTTTACTGGGTCTTGAGGATGGACCATTGGCCAGAATTAGCTCAATATGCAATTGATCTCCTGGCCTGTCCTGCATCAAGCGTTCTTTCTGAACACACATTCAGTGCTGCTGGAGGGTTTGTAACGGATCATACTGTAAAGTGCACCTGTCCACAGAATCCCTTGATAGGCTCACATTCATAAAAATGAATCAGTCTTGGATTAGCAGCAGCTATCAAGCACCTGATGTATATAGTGGTGTTCCGCACTTAGAACGGGCTTGTGACCAAACTGCAGCCCCCCAGATAAAGAAAGCACCAAAGGTGCGATCCAATAATTATAAAATCTGAAGAAATAGGGGATTGGCGCTGTTCACTAGTGTAAAATAAATAAATAAACTATAAACAAACTACTACCACAAGGGAAGCATTATACCCTAATTATAAATGAGCTCATTCCTTCCTTCCCACATTCAGCCAGTGGAGTCTATGCTGTCAACCCATGCTGGATGGTTTTTTAGGAGTTTGCTCTCCTTTTGTTGCAGTTGTCTACCATCCAGCTCTATTCATATATTTTGTGGCCTCTTACGCCTCCATTAGTGAATGCAAGCAAGCCGCCTCTGTTGCCTTGATAGCCATTGATCTTCTTGAGGTCTGCGTTGGGCTGAGACCCACATGGTCTGCACCACTGAGCCATTACCTGTCGGTCTGGACATCCAGTCACGTTTATATCTTTTGGAAAATAGGTGGTGAGGGGGACACCGACCGATTGGATCATCAGATTCACATCTACATGCTCATTACCCCTGCAGGGGTTGGGCGCTCTGGTGAGTGGGGGCACTAGAGGGGACTCCACACAGGACAGTATACAATCATTGGGACGGACTTACCTGTAACCTTTGAAAATGCACTAGCTTGTTGCACAAGAACTGTTTACTGAACGATAGACTTAATATTCACGGCATTTTCTGTTTTTGTGTTGTTTTTTAAAAAAAATTTTTTGGCTGCTTGGACTTTACATTTTTTCTTTTTGGCCTTTTTTCATTTTTTTCACTTTCCTTTTTTTTTTTTTCTTTGTGCACTAAGATTGTTACGCACACTACATATTAGTAGTCCTTTTTTTCAGCTTATATATATTTTTTATATATATATTTTTTCATATTTCATCCAATACCATTCAGCTACATTAGTATATACACTAATTTATAGTGGGCAACAGTGTGTTTGTCCTCCTTCTTAGGTATAACTCACTTATACCTTTCATTGTATATATATATATTTTGTGGATTTTGAAAATAACTTTTTATACACACCTTGATCATTCACTTTTATTATTGCTTGGAGTTCTATTTATTATTTCATGTATTATTTTCATTTTTCACCTTGGGCAGTCTGCACATTTTTGTGACTATTTTCAGCACGTATATTTATTTTTCAAACATAATTTACACCGTGTTACACTCTTCACCCATTTATAATTGGGGTATAATGCTTCCCTTGTGGTAGTAGTTTGTTTATAGTTTATTTATTTATTTTACACTAGTGAACAGCGCCAATCCCCTATTTCTTCAGATTTTATATCAAGCACCTGATGCTGATGTAACTGATTGATTTTTCTATGGATGTTGGATCCCTTGAAGACTGCCTATACTGAGTGACTATCCTATTCCTCCTTAATCTTGATGATGCTAGCTTCCAACAATATTTTTGTTTTAGGGCAGCACCACCACTGCCTAAGGCCCACTTTTTCTGTTCCTGTTTAACAGGGGCATGTAATTACAATTTTTGATCTAATATTTCACAGTAGTGCCTGTTCCTGCGCCCAACATGAGTATCTGTGAGGGGTTACAGTGTTGTGGCACCACCACCACCAAAGGCCCAATTTTTGTGCCCCTGTCCCAGCAGCAGAAAAAAAGGACAAGCATGCCCAACGGCCACCTGCAGAAGATGCACCATGTCCATGACCAGAACTGTGAACTGTAGACACAGAGCCTGCTTGCCCTCTTTTAGTGGCCTGTGAGCATCTGCCTCTTCTTGGTGGCATGATGGGGATTTTGTTTTGCAACACCACACTACACTGTATTGTGTACTGTGTACACCACCAAAAAAAGTAGTAGCAACTGCACTATGGGTACACGGCACTGTGTACACCAACAGAAGTGAAATAACAACTATGGGTGTACTGTATTGTGTACACCACCAGAAAAGTAGTAGCAACTGCACTATGGGTGCACAGTACCATGTACATCAACAGAAGTCTAATAGCAACTATGGGTGCACTGTATGTATTGTGTACTGTGTACACCACCAGAAAAGTAGTAGCGAATGCACTATGGGTGCACGATACTGTGTACACCAACAGAAGTGTAATAACAACTATGGGTGTACTGTATTGTGTACACCACCAGAAAAGTAGTAGCAACTTCACTATGGGTGCAGGGTACTGTGTACACCAACAGAAGTGTAATAACAACTATCGGTGTACTGTATTGCATAGACCACCAGAAAAGTAGTAGCAACTGCACTAGGGGTGCATGGCAGTGTGTACTGTGTACACCGCCTGAAGTATATTAGAAAAAGTTCACCAGTAACAGCCTGCAGTCAGATATAGCTAAACTGTATGCAGTGGATATATATATATATATATATATATATATATATATATATATATATATATATATATATATATATATATTTATTAAATACACTGCAGCTAACTGAATAACCTGCCTGCCAGAAGTATATTAGAAACAGTACACCAGGAATGGCTTGCAGTGAGATCTAGCTAAACTGTATAACTGTATGCAGTGGATATATATATATATATATGACACTTTCTGTATATATATATATATATATATATATATATATATATATATTAAATACACTGCAGCTAACTGAATAACCTGCCTGCCAGAAGTATATTAGAAACAGTACACCAGGATTGGCCTGCAGTGAGATATACAGTAGCTAAACTGCATGCAGTGGATATATATATATATATATATATATATATATATATATATATATACAATACTATCTGTATATACAGTATCTCACAAAAGTGAGTACACCCCTCACATTTTTGAAAATTATTATTGTATCTTTTCATGTGACAACACTGAAGAAATGACACTTTGCTACAATGTAAAGTAGTGAGTGTACAACTTGCATAACAGTGTAAATTGGGGAGGGGCCTGGACGGAGCTGTCAGCAGAGAGAGAGAAGGAGTCTTTTCGTTACACACGCTACACCGCACGCCACACCGGGAGATTATCCGTTTTATGCTTGATATGGTTGGTGCACTCACGCACCCACAATATGTGAGTACCCCAGACAGGGGAGCTAATTATTTTATTAAATGCTTTATACCTACATATTGCGCTATGGAGTTTTTTTCTCTTGCATAAACCATCTCCATTTGAGAACATTGGAAGTTTGCACAGCTGGTTCCTAATGAGCACAGGAGTGGCTCCAAGGCTTTGTTTGGCATAGTTTAATCGCTGTGTCACACACAGGAAGGTGAGCATATACACCTGTGGGGGCGGCTGGAAGACACTACAGCATGTTTCTTGGTGGCACATTTTGGAAGATAGAATATGTGAAAATCACCCAATTTTGGGACTAATTTATTCGGGCACTTTTATATCATTGGATATTCACGCTTTTGGACTTTATTTATTCACCATTTGCTATACCCTCCAGTATTTATTTGTTATTTCAATTGATATGTCACTTTGTTTGATCATTCACATTCTCTGTTTATATAGTATTGTGCACTTTATATTTTATTTCAACACTCAGGTTGCTTATGTTTATTAATACTGCACTTTGAGTGTAGTGATTTTTTTCTAGCGCAGACACATTATTTTTTATTTTTAGTGTAAATTTGCTGTCCCCTCAAAATAGCTCAACACACAGCTATTAATGTCTTAACCGCTGGCAACAAAAGTGAGTACACCCCTGTGTAAAATGTCCAAATTGGGCTCAAAGTGTCAGTATTTTGTGTGGTCAGTATTATTTTCCAGCACTGCCTTAACTCTCTTGGGGATGGAGTTCAACAGAGCTTCACAGGTTGCCACTGGAGTCCACTTCCACTCCTCCATGATGACATCATGGAGCTGGTGGATGTTAGAGACCTTGCCCTCCTCCACCTTCCATTTGAGGATGCCCCACAGATGCTCAATAGAGTTTAGGTCTGGAGACATGCTTGGCCAGTCCATCACCTTTACCTTTAGCTTCTTTAGCAAGGCAGTGGTCGTCTTGCAGCTGTGTTTGGGGTTGTTATCATGTTTAAATACTACCCTGCAGCCCAGTCTCTGAAGGGAGGGGGTCATGCTCTGCTTCATTATGTCACAGTACATTTTGGCATTCATGGTTCCCTCAATGAACTGTAGCGACCCAGTGCTGGCAGCACTCATGCAGCCCCAGACCATGACACTCCCACCACCATTCTTGACTATAGACAAGACACACTTGTCTTTGTACTCCTCATCTGGTTGCCGCCACACACGCTTGACACCATCTGAACCTAATAAGTTTATCTTGATATCATCAGACCACAGGACATGGTTCCAGTAATCCATGTCCTTAGTCTGCTTGTCTTAAGCAAACTGTTTGCGGGCTTCTTTGTGCATCATCTTTAGAAGAGGCTTCCTTCTGGGACGACAGCCATGCAGACCAATTTGATGCACTGTGCTGTGCATGGTCTGAGCACTGACAGGCTGACCCCCCACCCCTTCAACCTCTGCAGCAATGCTGGGAGCACTCATACGTCTATTTCCCAAAGACAACCTCTGGATATGACGCTGAGCATGTGCACGCAACTTCTTTGGACGACCATGGCGAGGCCTGTTCTGAGTGGAACCTGTCCTGTTAAACCGCTGTATGGTTTGGCCACTGTGCTGCAGCTCAGTTTCAGGGTCTTGGCAATCTTCTTATAGCCTAGGCCATCTTTATGTAGAGCAACAGGTCTTTTTTTCAGATCCTCAGAGAGTTTTTTGCCATGAGGTGCCATGTTGAACTTCCAGTGACCAGTATGAGAGAGTGAGAGTGATAACACCAAATTTAACACACCTGCTCCCCATTCACACCTGAGACCTTGTAACAATAACAAGTCACATGACACCGGGGGAGGCAAAATGGCTAATTGGTCCCAATTTGGACATTTTCACTTAGGAGTGTACTCACTTTTGTTGCCAGCAGTTTGGACAATAATGGCTGTGTGTTGAGTTATTTTGGGGGGTCTGTGCCCTTCAGGTCTGGTATGGATTGTAAGGGGAACACTGCCAAAATTAAAAAAAATGTAAGACATTAATGGCTGTGGGTTGAGTTATTTTGAGGAAACAGCAAATTTACACTGTTATACAAGCTGTACACTTACTACTTTATATTGTAGCAAAGTGTCATTTCTTCAGTGTTGCCACATAAAAAGATATAATAAAATATTTATATATATTATTTATACATATATACGAGACAGTCTGTATATATATATATATATATATATATATATATATATGTATATTAAATACACTGCAGCTAACTGAATAATCTGCCTGCCTGCCTGCTCAATCTAAATGACACTCTCTTTCCATCCACGCAAAAAACCACACTACACGGGGCCGACGTGCAGGCAGCTTATATAGTGTGGGGCGTGGACTTAGTCCCCCTGAGCCATGATTGGTGAAAGGCACCCTGTCTTTGCCCAATTATGGCTTTCTTAGCTGAGGGCACTGTGATTGGCCAAAGCATGCAGGTCATGGTGCATGCTCTGGCCAATGATCATACAGCAATGCACTGCGCTCCCGCAGTGCATTACGGGCCATTACGCGCCGCTCAAATTTGGCGGGAACCGCCCATAATGAGCGGTTTTCGACGAACGGCCGAACAGCCAATGTTCGAGTTGAAAACGGATTTTTAAAACAGCTGACCCCTAATGTTAAGAGCAAATCGCTCCTCCTCCCCTGCCCCATGCTTTGGCATATATGCTCTTTCTTTATCATACATCACGGGACACAGAGCACCATAATAATGACTATGTGGGTTATACGCTTACCTTCAGGTGATTGGACTCTGGCAACCAATAGTAAGACGGTTCCTCCCATATAACCCCTCCTATACAAGAAGTGCCTCAGTTTTGTAGCAAGCAATGACGATCCCAAAAAAAGAGGGGAGGGACCTCTGTGTCCCGATATGTACTCAAAGAAAATGATTTTACAGGTAAGCTGTTTTAAAAATCCGTTTTTCTTTATCATACATCACGGGACACAGAGCACCATAATAATGATGGGGGGATGTCCTAAAGCAATGCAACTGAGGGGGGGGAACACATTATCTCTAAGCCCGCGGAGCCTGAGATTATAAAGCAGCCTGCAACACGCTGTGGCCAAAGACAGTCTCATTTTGAGATCTCACATCCACCTAGTAAAACCTGGTGAACGTATGAACTGAAGACCAAACGGCTGCTTTGCAAACCTGAGCCATAGACACCTGCTGGCGTACTGCCCATGATGCACTAACCCCTCTAGTGGAGTGTGCTCTCAAATCCCGGGGTGGAACCCTGCACTTTAATCCATACGCCTGGACAATAGTCTGGTGAATACACCTGGATATAGATGAACTTGTTGCCTGCTGTCCTTTTTTAGGACCGTCAGGCAAGACAAAAAGGCAGTCAGTTTTCCGAAAAGGAGCTGACATTTCCAAGTAAACCTTTATCGCTCTCACCACATCCAGTGAGTGAAGCGACTTTTCCTCCCTAATTTTAGGGTTTGGAAAAAAGGAAGGTAAAATGATATCCTGATTCAAATGAAATTTGGACACTACCTTTGGTAAAAAATCTGGACGAGGACGCATAACCACTCTGTCCTGATGAAGAACCATAAAAGGTTCCTTGCAAGAAAGGGCGGCCAATTCTGACACCGTTCTAGCCGATGTTATAGCCACTAGGAAAACTTCATGGTCAATAGGACAAACGGAATATGCCTAATAGGTTCAAAGGGCTGACTCTGTAAGGCTGAAAGTACCAAATTTAGGTCCCGCGGACATAAAGGTGGTTTAAGTGGCCTCAGGTGCGTTACTCCTTTGACAAAGGTCCACACCAAAGAATGGGATGCAATTGGCCTCTGGAAAAAAAACAGATAAAGGCCGAAATCTGTCCCTTAATTGTCCCTAAAGCGAGCTGCAAGTCTATTCCTGTTTGGAGAAAGGCGAGAACTCTTCCAACCGTATACCTACGAGGGTTCCATTTCCTTTTCTCACACCAAGAAATGTATGACTTTCATACTCTGTAATAGATAGCTTTAGAAACTGATTTTCTAGCATTTATCAAAGTGGACAAGACCGAACCCATAATACCACGGTCTTTCAATAGTCTGGTTTCAATAGCCAGGCCATCAAATTCAGCGACCATAAAGAAGGATGGAATATGGGCCCTTGAGACAAGAGGTCTGGGCGGCAAGGGAGGACCAATGGTTCTCCTACTGCCAATTTTACAATCTCCGAGTACCATGATCTCCTGGGCCATGCTGGGGCCACTAAGATCACTGGCTTCCGTTCCTCCTGTATTCTGCGTAGTAAGTGCGGCAGAATCTGGATTGGAGGAAAGGCATATATCAGAGAATACTGATCCCAAGGAACCACTAATGCATCTATCCCGACAGCCAGTGGATCCTTGGTCCTGGATACAAACCTATCCAGTTTGGCATTGAATCTGGATGCCAGCAGATCCACATCTGGGGTCCCCCAGTATTGGCAGAGCTGTAGAAACACCTCGGGATGCAGGGACCATTCCCCTGGTAACAATTTCTGGTGACTCAGGAAGTCCGCCTGCCAATTGTCCACCCCTGGGATAAACACTGCTGACAGAAAAGGCATTGCTGCTCCCCATTCACACCTGAGACCTTGTAACAATAACAAGTCACATGACACCGGGGGAGGCAAAATGGCTAATTGGTCCCAATTTGGACATTTTCACTTAGGAGTGTACTCACTTTTGTTGCCAGCAGTTTGGACAATAATGGCTGTGTGTTGAGTTATTTTGGGGGGTCTGTGCCCTTCAGGTCTGGTATGGATTGTAAGGGGAACACTGCCAAAATTAAAAAAAATGTAAGACATTAATGGCTGTGGGTTGAGTTATTTTGAGGAAACAGCAAATTTACACTGTTATACAAGCTATACACTTACTACTTTATATTGTAGCAAAGTGTCATTTCTTCAGTGTTGCCACATAAAAAGATATAATAAAATATTTATATATATTATTTATACATATATACGAGACAGTCTGTATATATATATATATATATATATATATATATATATATATATATATATATATGTATATTAAATACACTGCAGCTAACTGAATAATCTGCCTGCCTGCCTGCTCAATCTAAATGACACTCTCTTTCCATCCACGCAAAAAACCACACTACACGGGGCCGACGTGCAGGCAGCTTATATAGTGTGGGGCGTGGACTTAGTCCCCCTGAGCCATGATTGGTGAAAGGCACCCTGTCTTTGCCCAATTATGGCTTTCTTAGCTGAGGGCACTGTGATTGGCCAAAGCATGCAGGTCATGGTGCATGCTCTGGCCAATGATCATACAGCAATGCACTGCGCTCCCGCAGTGCATTACGGGCCATTACGCGCCGCTCAAATTTGGCGGGAACCGCCCATAATGAGCGGTTTTCGACGAACGGCCGAACAGCCAATGTTCGAGTTGAAAACGGATTTTTAAAACAGCTGACCCCTAATGTTAAGAGCAAATCGCTCCTCCTCCCCTGCCCCATGCTTTGGCATATATGCTCTTTCTTTATCATACATCACGGGACACAGAGCACCATAATAATGACTATGTGGGTTATACACTTACCTTCAGGTGATTGGACTCTGGCAACCAATAGTAAGACGGTTCCTCCCATATAACCCCTCCTATACAAGAAGTGCCTCAGTTTTGTAGCAAGCAATGACGATCCCAAAAAAAGAGGGGAGGGACCTCTGTGTCCCGATATGTACTCAAAGAAAATGATTTTACAGGTAAGCTGTTTTAAAAATCCGTTTTTCTTTATCATACATCACGGGACACAGAGCACCATAATAATGATGGGGGGATGTCCTAAAGCAATGCAACTGAGGGGGGGGGACACATTATCTCTAAGCCCGCGGAGCCTGAGATTATAAAGCAGCCTGCAACACGCTGTGGCCAAAGACAGTCTCATTTTGAGATCTCACATCCACCTAGTAAAACCTGGTGAACGTATGAACTGAAGACCAAACGGCTGCTTTGCAAACCTGAGCCATAGACACCTGCTGGCGTACTGCCCATGATGCACTAACCCCTCTAGTGGAGTGTGCTCTCAAATCCCGGGGTGGAACCCTGCACTTTAATCCATACGCCTGGACAATAGTCTGGTGAATACACCTGGATATAGATGAACTTGTTGCCTGCTGTCCTTTTTTAGGACCGTCAGGCAAGACAAAAAGGCAGTCAGTTTTCCGAAAAGGAGCTGACATTTCCAAGTAAACCTTTATCGCTCTCACCACATCCAGTGAGTGAAGCGACTTTTCCTCCCTAATTTTAGGGTTTGGAAAAAAGGAAGGTAAAATGATATCCTGATTCAAATGAAATTTGGACACTACCTTTGGTAAAAAATCTGGACGAGGACGCATAACCACTCTGTCCTGATGAAGAACCATAAAAGGTTCCTTGCAAGAAAGGGCGGCCAATTCTGACACCGTTCTAGCCGATGTTATAGCCACTAGGAAAACTTCATGGTCAATAGGACAAACGGAATATGCCTAATAGGTTCAAAGGGCTGACTCTGTAAGGCTGAAAGTACCAAATTTAGGTCCCGCGGACATAAAGGTGGTTTAAGTGGCCTCAGGTGCGTTACTCCTTTGACAAAGGTCCACACCAAAGAATGGGATGCAATTGGCCTCTGGAAAAAAAACAGATAAAGGCCGAAATCTGTCCCTTAATTGTCCCTAAAGCGAGCTGCAAGTCTATTCCTGTTTGGAGAAAGGCGAGAACTCTTCCAACCGTATACCTACGAGGGTTCCATTTCCTTTTCTCACACCAAGAAATGTATGACTTTCATACTCTGTAATAGATAGCTTTAGAAACTGATTTTCTAGCATTTATCAAAGTGGACAAGACCGAACCCATAATACCACGGTCTTTCAATAGTCTGGTTTCAATAGCCAGGCCATCAAATTCAGCGACCATAAAGAAGGATGGAATATGGGCCCTTGAGACAAGAGGTCTGGGCGGCAAGGGAGGACCAATGGTTCTCCTACTGCCAATTTTACAATCTCCGAGTACCATGATCTCCTGGGCCATGCTGGGGCCACTAAGATCACTGGCTTCCGTTCCTCCTGTATTCTGCGTAGTAAGTGCGGCAGAATCTGGATTGGAGGAAAGGCATATATCAGAGAATACTGATCCCAAGGAACCACTAATGCATCTATCCCGACAGCCAGTGGATCCTTGGTCCTGGATACAAACCTATCCAGTTTGGCATTGAATCTGGATGCCAGCAGATCCACATCTGGGGTCCCCCAGTATTGGCAGAGCTGTAGAAACACCTCGGGATGCAGGGACCATTCCCCTGGTAACAATTTCTGGTGACTCAGGAAGTCCGCCTGCCAATTGTCCACCCCTGGGATAAACACTGCTGACAGAAAAGGCATTGCTGCTCCCCATTCACACCTGAGACCTTGTAACAATAACAAGTCACATGACACCGGGGGAGGCAAAATGGCTAATTGGTCCCAATTTGGACATTTTCACTTAGGAGTGTACTCACTTTTGTTGCCAGCAGTTTGGACAATAATGGCTGTGTGTTGAGTTATTTTGGGGGGTCTGTGCCCTTCAGGTCTGGTATGGATTGTAAGGGGAACACTGCCAAAATTAAAAAAAATGTAAGACATTAATGGCTGTGGGTTGAGTTATTTTGAGGAAACAGCAAATTTACACTGTTATACAAGCTATACACTTACTACTTTATATTGTAGCAAAGTGTCATTTCTTCAGTGTTGCCACATAAAAAGATATAATAAAATATTTATATATATTATTTATACATATATACGAGACAGTCTGTATATATATATATATATATATATATATATATATATATATATATATATATATGTATATTAAATACACTGCAGCTAACTGAATAATCTGCCTGCCTGCCTGCTCAATCTAAATGACACTCTCTTTCCATCCACGCAAAAAACCACACTACACGGGGCCGACGTGCAGGCAGCTTATATAGTGTGGGGCGTGGACTTAGTCCCCCTGAGCCATGATTGGTGAAAGGCACCCTGTCTTTGCCCAATTATGGCTTTCTTAGCTGAGGGCACTGTGATTGGCCAAAGCATGCAGGTCATGGTGCATGCTCTGGCCAATGATCATACAGCAATGCACTGCGCTCCCGCAGTGCATTACGGGCCATTACGCGCCGCTCAAATTTGGCGGGAACCGCCCATAATGAGCGGTTTTCGACGAACGGCCGAACAGCCAATGTTCGAGTTGAAAACGGATTTTTAAAACAGCTGACCCCTAATGTTAAGAGCAAATCGCTCCTCCTCCCCTGCCCCATGCTTTGGCATATATGCTCTTTCTTTATCATACATCACGGGACACAGAGCACCATAATAATGACTATGTGGGTTATACACTTACCTTCAGGTGATTGGACTCTGGCAACCAATAGTAAGACGGTTCCTCCCATATAACCCCTCCTATACAAGAAGTGCCTCAGTTTTGTAGCAAGCAATGACGATCCCAAAAAAAGAGGGGAGGGACCTCTGTGTCCCGATATGTACTCAAAGAAAATGATTTTACAGGTAAGCTGTTTTAAAAATCCGTTTTTCTTTATCATACATCACGGGACACAGAGCACCATAATAATGATGGGGGGATGTCCTAAAGCAATGCAACTGAGGGGGGGGGACACATTATCTCTAAGCCCGCGGAGCCTGAGATTATAAAGCAGCCTGCAACACGCTGTGGCCAAAGACAGTCTCATTTTGAGATCTCACATCCACCTAGTAAAACCTGGTGAACGTATGAACTGAAGACCAAACGGCTGCTTTGCAAACCTGAGCCATAGACACCTGCTGGCGTACTGCCCATGATGCACTAACCCCTCTAGTGGAGTGTGCTCTCAAATCCCGGGGTGGAACCCTGCACTTTAATCCATACGCCTGGACAATAGTCTGGTGAATACACCTGGATATAGATGAACTTGTTGCCTGCTGTCCTTTTTTAGGACCGTCAGGCAAGACAAAAAGGCAGTCAGTTTTCCGAAAAGGAGCTGACATTTCCAAGTAAACCTTTATCGCTCTCACCACATCCAGTGAGTGAAGCGACTTTTCCTCCCTAATTTTAGGGTTTGGAAAAAAGGAAGGTAAAATGATATCCTGATTCAAATGAAATTTGGACACTACCTTTGGTAAAAAATCTGGACGAGGACGCATAACCACTCTGTCCTGATGAAGAACCATAAAAGGTTCCTTGCAAGAAAGGGCGGCCAATTCTGACACCGTTCTAGCCGATGTTATAGCCACTAGGAAAACTTCATGGTCAATAGGACAAACGGAATATGCCTAATAGGTTCAAAGGGCTGACTCTGTAAGGCTGAAAGTACCAAATTTAGGTCCCGCGGACATAAAGGTGGTTTAAGTGGCCTCAGGTGCGTTACTCCTTTGACAAAGGTCCACACCAAAGAATGGGATGCAATTGGCCTCTGGAAAAAAAACAGATAAAGGCCGAAATCTGTCCCTTAATTGTCCCTAAAGCGAGCTGCAAGTCTATTCCTGTTTGGAGAAAGGCGAGAACTCTTCCAATCGTATACCTACGAGGGTTCCATTTCCTTTTCTCACACCAAGAAATGTATGACTTTCATACTCTGTAATAGATAGCTTTAGAAACTGATTTTCTAGCATTTATCAAAGTGGACAAGACCGAACCCATAATACCACGGTCTTTCAATAGTCTGGTTTCAATAGCCAGGCCATCAAATTCAGCGACCATAAAGAAGGATGGAATATGGGCCCTTGAGACAAGAGGTCTGGGCGGCAAGGGAGGACCAATGGTTCTCCTACTGCCAATTTTACAATCTCCGAGTACCATGATCTCCTGGGCCATGCTGGGGCCACTAAGATCACTGGCTTCCGTTCCTCCTGTATTCTGCGTAGTAAGTGCGGCAGAATCTGGATTGGAGGAAAGGCATATATCAGAGAATACTGATCCCAAGGAACCACTAATGCATCTATTCCGACAGCCAGTGGATCCTTGGTCCTGGATACAAACCTATCCAGTTTGGCATTGAATCTGGATGCCAGCAGATCCACATCTGGGGTCCCCCAGTATTGGCAGAGCTGTAGAAACACCTCGGGATGCAGGGACCATTCCCCTGGTAACAATTTCTGGTGACTCAGGAAGTCCGCCTGCCAATTGTCCACCCCTGGGATAAACACTGCTGACAGAAAAGGCACATATTTTTCTGCCCAGGTTAGAATATGGTCTACCTCTCTTTGGGCTGCCCGACTCCTGGTACCTCCCTCATGGTTGATATATGCCACTACAGTGGAGTTGTCGGACTGGACTCTGACAGGAAGCCCTCGCAACCTGAACGTCCAGAATTGCAGGGCCAGACGAGCTGCCAGAATCTCTAGTAGATTGATGGGCATAGTCTTCCCTGTCTGGGACCATACTCCCTGAACAGATACTTCCTCTAGGACTGCTCCCCAGCCGAGAAGACTGGCATCCGTGGTTACCACTTTCCAGGCTGCAGGTGGGAAAGACTTCCCCCTTTTTAAGTTGCTAGTTCTTAACCACCAAGAGAGGTTCCATAGAACCTGTGGAGATAGAACCATAGACTGATCCAGGGTTCGCACTGACTTGTCCCAGGTTTTTAGAATACTGTTCTGGAACACTCTGGAGTGGAACTGTGCATATGGCACTGCGCTGAAAGATGACACCATCTTGCCCAGTAATCTCATGCACAGACGAATAGAAGGGGCTAGTTCTTTTTTCACCTTCTGTACCAGTTCCACTTTGGAGGCGACCCTTAAGGGCGGAAGGAACACCTTTTCTTGGGCGGTGTCCAAAACCAGACCCAAATACACCAAGGCTTGGGTCGGACAAAGAGTCGACTTGTCCAAATTTAGTACCCAACCTAGGCGTTGTAAGATGCGCACTGTACTTGACACATTTAGAATTAATGTAGGGGCGAGAGCATTCCCTTAGCAGTAGAACGTCCAGATATCCTATTGTGGAAATTCCTTGAGATCTTAGGGAGGCCAATACTGGGTCCAGGAACTTTGTGAAGACCCTGGGGGCCGTGGCTGGACCGAAAGGTAACACCACAAACTGGAAAACACTGCCCTCTACAGCGAAGCGTAAAAACCTTTGGTGTGGACCGAAGATCGGCACATGAAGGTACGCATCCTTGATATCTATAGATGCTAAATAGTCTCCTTTTCTCAGGGACCTTATGACTGAGCGAATCGACTCCATGCGGAAGGACCGGACGTCTACAAAGAAGTTGAGAGCCTTGAGGTCCAAAAATGGGCCTTACTTCCCCATTTGGTTTTGGCACGGTGAATAGGTTTAAGTAAAACCCCTTGAATCTTTCCTCGTGCGGGACCTTTACGATTACCCCTTGCATCAGCAGATGGTGTAAAGCTAGGAATAGGCATCTTCTTGATCCACCGGGACCCTTGAATGTAGAAAACGGTTTGGGGGAACCTCCCGGAACTCTATTCTGTAACAGGTCTTTACAGTGGAAATGACCCATCTGTCTTGAACCAGTTCCTCCCAGGCCTCCCCAAACAGCCGAAGCCTGCCCCCCACCCGTGAGGGCAGGGGCGCCCCTTCACAGGGTAGACTTGGAACTGGGCTTGGGTGGCTTTTGGGCCCAGGGCTTTTTCTGACCCTGTGGTCTTTTAATCCCCGACGGCTGAGGCCGTCGATACCGCTTAGGGGAAGAGGCACCAGGCCCTGGGGATTAGGAATTTTATAAGAGGGCTGCTTCCCCTTCTTTTTAATAGGAAGCAGAGCGATCTTACCTCCTGAGATCTTTTGGATATATTTATCCAGATCATCGCCAAACAGGTGCTCTCCATGAAAAGGAAAAGCAGCAAGTAGCCTTTTACATGGTGTCTCAGCAGACCAGTTCTTTAGCCACAATACTCGGCGCATATGAACTGATAACAACGCAAAACGAGACATCTGTTGAATTGAGTCTTTTAAAGCATCAAGCGCAAAACGCAAGGCATGAGGGATCTCTGATAGCTCCTCGGCAGATTCCCCCTGGGGAGGTATGTTCTTTACTACCTTCTTAAAGCGATCCTTTAGGGATTGACAAATCCCAATAGCTGCAATCGCAGGCTGAACTGCTGCACTGGCAACTGAAAAGGAGGCCTTTAATAAGGATTCTAGCTTTTTATCAGCCGGATCCTTGAAAACCTGGGCATTATCCACTGGACAGGTTAAATTCTTATTCACAGAAGATATGGCACCGTCTACCAAGGGTGTGCTCCATTTCTTCCTAAACTTTTCCTTCATAGGGTATAACACAGAAAACCTTTTGGGAGGTAAGTATATCCTGTCAGGATGTTCCCAGTCTGCATAAATTACCTGCTCCAGTAACGGATGCAAGAGAAATGCTTGGGAAATTTGTTTAGGTCGCAAAGATCCCAAAGTAGAACAAGAGAGTGCAGACTCCTGAGCCGGAGGTAACTTAAACCCAATTCGTACCATCTCCATTAGAGATTGGATAAACAATTTTTGGGAATGGGAGGCTGACATTGGTTCTTCAGAGCCAGAATCCTCATCCGAGGAATCCTCAGCCTCCCCCTGGTCCCTTAAGACCAATTCCTCTGGATCCTCTGCCCATTCTGGTTCCAAGTCACCTGGACCCATCTGGCTAAAAGAGTCCTGGGGCTTCAGTGACTCACCACTTGGCCCAGGCTCAGGGGAGGGAGATCTATTTCGCTTTCTTCCCCCCTGTGTTACAGAAGCAATCGTGTCAGCTATCTTGCCTTCCAAGCCTGCTAAGGCAGATGCCAAATCATCCTTAGTAACATAAGCCAAGGCAGGTACATCGGTATTGGCTACTATGCCTGACAAGTGCAATGGCTCAGCCAGGTCAGAAGCCGCAGGTCCTTCAGTAGAGACTGAGGCCGCATCAGTATGGGGTTGGTCTCCTGCTATTTGTGGAGGGACCTTTACCCCTGGGCTTGCCTTGTTCCCTGTTGCTCGTCTTTTGGAAGACATTGCTTACATACGAGAAACACCAAGGAGTACTCCCTATAACTACACCCAGTTCTTAACCTGTCACTGCTGTCCAAGACCATCCGATTCACGTGCCCACATTCGTTCCAGGAGCTCCATGCTATATACCCTAGCATGGGATCGAGCGCACGCCTCAGCGGCCGGCACCCGCCTCCGCACAGCGCATGCACCGACCTGACGCACGCGGCGTCATGACGTGGACAGCGGCGCACACCAGCGCCAGGCACTCGATGAATGTGCGGCCGCATGTGCACTCGCCTGTGGAATTTTTTTTTTTTTTTTAAAGCGCGCCAATCGGCCTCCCCGGGCAACGGATCAAGGCCCACTGTGGCAGTTCCAATAAACAGGGGAATACATATATATATATATATATATATATATATATATATATATATATATATAATGAAGCCCCAACGGGGAGTACTCACCATCCCAAGCAGCAGGGCCTGTCTTGCCAGGCCCAATCTTCCCCCATCACAGCAGGTAGCACCTCTAAGGACCTTCAGGGACTGTGTCCCCTATACATTGGGGTCCACACCCCTGTAAAGCACCCTTTGTGGTTTCCTTGGGCAAGGTTGACCAGGAATACCAACTTTTAACAAGGATCCAGAGCCTAAAAAGGACACATTACAAGCAATACCTTGTTCTTGAGCCGAGGTTCGGGTACCATCCACTTTAGCTTAGTAAGCCATCCGAATGGATCCTATTATAACATCCTCAGTGGGACATTTCTTTGAAGAAACTGAAGAGCTTCAACAGCCATGACCATCACCTTCAAGACACTGGCGAAAAAACTGAGGCACTTCCTGTATAAGAGGGGTTATATGGGAGGAACCGTCTTACTATTGGTTGCCAGTGTCCAATCACCTGAAGGTAAGCGTATAACCCACATAGTCATTATTATGGTGCTCTGTGTCCCGTGATGTATGATAAAGAAAGAGCATATATGCCGAAGCATGGGGCAGGGGAGGAGGAGCGATTTGCTCTTAACATTAGGGGTGGATTGCTCCCATGCTTCGGCATATATTTTTTTAGGCACAGATTGCAATGTTTTATTTTTACTTTGTTTTATTGTATTTGCTTTGTAGGTATGGTAAGTCTTACTGTTATACTGTAATGTTACTTTGTTTTATTGTTAACCATCATTTGCTTAGCAGGTACACCATTCAGTTGCAGCAAGGGTTTATTTATCTTGACAGCAACAGTGTTTGCTCCCACAATACATAAAGCCATGACTCCAGCGCTGTCGGAGGTGATTTCACCACCACAGTTAACAAAAATGGTGCATGTATGCCCATCATTAGAAGCGGGTGGATGAAGGGTGGAATTCTAATGGTGGGCATACCCACCGATCAATCTCTTTTTTTTGTTCAGCCCACAGGCTGCATGAAAAAAAGAACATTACAATGTATGCCCAACAAGGACCAGCATCGTACTGGTATGTTGTTGGACTTTGAGTGGTTATACCAGAAGGATGCCTGCAGGTTTAGGTATCATCTTGGTATCATTCTTTTCAGCCAGTGGTCGGCTTTCATATAAAAGCAATCCTAGTGGCTAATTAGCCTCTAGACTGCTTTTATAAGCAGTGGGAGTGAACTCCCCCCCTCTCACCATCTTTCATGGTTTTCTCTGGCTCTCCTGTCCCAACAGGGAACCTGAGAATGCAGCCGGTGGTTCAGCCAGCTGACCATAGAGCTGATCAGAGACCAGAATGGCTCCAATCATCTCTATGGCCTAAGAAACCAGAAGCTATGAGCATTTCATGACTCAGGTTTCACAGGATATAAACAGCACCATTGGGAAATTGGCAAAGCATTTTATCACACTGATCTTCAGATGCTTTGAGGGCAGAGGAGAGATCTAGGGTCTAATAGACCCCATTTTTTTTTCAAAAAAGAGTACCTGTCACTACCTATTCCTATCATGGGGATATTTACATTCCCTAAGATAACAATAAAAATGAACTGAATGAAATATATAAGCTGTGGCAGGATCAAAGAGACTTCGTATCCCCCCCATCCTCACCACTCTCCAATCCCTTCCCCCCTCCTTCTTTTTCACAGGCACATACCATACTTCCCCACTCACAGGATGGAATACCCAATGAACCTCCCCACCAATGACCTGACGTGCATCCCCTCCCCCTCACCTACCCCACCTGCCTATCCCCAGACATCTCCCTTTACACTCTCCCACTCGACTCTGACATCACTAAGACCAAACCTACAGCCAGATCTAAAAGTCGATAATACACGAACCTGCGGTTGTCCTTCTCGGTTAATCTACAATACCCATTATCTAAAGCACCGTATAGGATTACCACCATACAACGGAATAGTAGATATTGACTCTGTGTTATAACGTATAACAGCTTGTAAACCTTTTGTGTACCATTCCACCGCTTTTTATGTACAATAACTCTCTCTCTTTTCACTTTAATGGCTGCTGCTCCCGCACACATGTATTTCAATGTGCTTGTTTCAACTTCTTTTTTTTTCTGTTACCACTGTTCAAAAACTCAATAAAAACTTTAACAATTAAAAAAAAAACAATAAAAATTATTAAAAAAATGAAAGGAACAGTTTAAAAATATAATAAAAAAAAGAAAAATAAATAATTAAAAAAAAAAAAAAAAGCACCCCTGTCCCCCGTGCTCACGTGTACTGCCTGCTGAGCAGGCAGTGTTATATATTCCTCTGAAAGACCTTTGGAAGGCTTCGTTCATCATTTTAACCACTTGTTGCTAGTTGATGTCCAAGGTTTATGGCACATGATTCACTACTGCTTGTGAGTAATTTCCTTTATCATATTACTCAATAAATGTTTTACAAAAGATAATGCACAAGGCCTTTTGCGCCCTTTTCTCTTTTTATTTCTTTGAACACAAATGTCGGTCTGGTGTCATATATAAACAGCAATTTCACCATGCATTTGAGGTATCACCGCAAAGGTCATATCGAGGGCAGTGATTTTAGCAGTAGACGTCCTCTTTAGATCTAAAATGATAACCTGTAAAGGCTTTTAAAGGCTTTTAAAAATGTATGTAGTTTGTCGCCGCTGCACGTTTGTGCGCAATTTTAAAGCATGTCGTGTTTGGTATCCATGTACTCGGCCTAAGATCATCTTTTTTATTTCACCAAACATTTGGGCAATATAGTGTGTTTTAGTGCATTAAAATTAAAAAAAGTGTGTTTTTTCCAAAAAATTGCATTTCAAATATCGCTGCACAAATACTGTGTGAAAAAAAAAATTGCAACACCCACCATTTTAATCTGTAGGGCCTTTGCTTTAAAAATATATATAATGTTTAGAAGTTCAAAGTAATTTTCTTGCAAAAAAAATATTTCATGTAAACAAAAAGTGTCAGGGCTTACTCAGTACTCAGGAGAAGCAGCAGAATGTACTTTGGGGTGTAATTCCGCATATAACCATGCCATGTTTGAACAATATATAATTTAGTGACAATGTTGTGTAAAAAAAAAATAATAATTTTCCCGAAACTTGTGGCAAAATATAAAATATTCCATGGACTCAGCATGCCTCTCAGCCAATAGGTTGTGTGTCTTCTTTCAAAAATGGGGTCATTTGGGGGGGTGGGGTTGTGCTATCTTGTCATTTCATGGCCTCCGAAACTGTGATAGGTAGTGAGGAAGTGAAATCACCATTTTACGCCCTTAGAAAGCCTGAAGGCGGTGATTGGTTTTTAGGGTCCTGTACACAGCTAGGCTCCCAAAAAAGTATCCCTGTACTCAGGAGAAGAAGCAGAATGGGGTGTAATTTCACATATGCCCATGGCATGTTTGAGCAATAGATCATTTAGTGACAACTTTGTGCAAAAAAAATAATAATTTAATTTTCCCTCAACTTGTGGCAAAATATAAAATATTCCATGGACTAAACATGCCTCTCATCAAATAGCTTGGGGTGTCTACTTTTAAAATGGGAAATTTGGGGGTGGGTTTGTGCTATCTTGGCATTTTATGGCCTTCAAAACTGTGATCGGCAGTGAGGAGTGAAATCAAAAATTTACACCCTTTAATCTTGAAGGCGGTGATTGGTTTTCAGGGTCCTGTACGCGGTTAGGCTCCCAAAAAGTCTCACACATGCTGTATCCCCATACTCAGGAGAAGCAGCAGAATATTTTGGGGTGTAATTCCACATATAACCATGCCATGTGTGATCAATATATCATTTAGTGACAACTTTGTGTAATGCCCTGTACACACGGTCAGATTTTCCGATGGAAAATATGTATTAGGACCTTGTTGTCGGAAATTCCGACCGTGTGTAGGCTCCATCACACATTTTCCATCGGATTTTCTGACACACAAAGTTTGAGAGCAGGCTATAAAATTTTCCGACAACAAAATCTGTTGTCGGAAATTCCAATCGTGTGTACACAAATCCGACGCACAAAGTGCCACGCATGCTCACAATAAATAAAGAGATGAAAGCTATGGGCTACTGCCCTGTTTATAGTCCCGACGTACATGTTTTACGTCACTGCGTTCAGAATGATCTGATTTTCCAACAGCTTTGTGTGACCGTGTGTATGCAAGACAAGTTTGAGCCAACATGCGTCAGAAAAAATCCTAGGATTTTGTTGTCGGAATGTCTGATCAATGTCCGACTGTGTGTACGGGGCATAATTTTTTTTGGTCATTTTTCAATCACCTGTGACAAAAAAATTAAATATTCAATGGGCTCAACATGCCTCTCAGCAATTTCCCTGGGGTGTCTACATTCCAAAATGGGGTCATTTGGGGGGGGGGTTGTACTGCCCTGCCATTTTAGCCCCTCAAAAAATGAGATAGGCAGTCATAAACTAAAAGCTGCGTAAATTCCAGAAAATGTACCCTAGTTTGTAGACGCTATAACTTTTGCGCAAACCAATAAATATACGCTTATTGACATTTTTTACCAAAGACATGGGGCTGAATACATTTTGGCCTCAATGTATGACTAAAATTGAGTTTATTCATTTTTTTTATAACAAAAAATAGAAAATATATATCATTTTTTTTTCAAAATTTTCAGTCTTTTTCTGTTTATATCGCAAAAAAAAATAATTGCAGAGGCAATAAAACACCATCAAAAGAAAGCTCTATTTGTGGGGAAAAAAAGACGCAAATTTCGTTTGGGTACAACATTGCATGACCGCGCTATTACCAGTTAAAGCAGCGCAGTGCCAAATTGTGAAATTGTAAAAAGTCCTCCGGTCATTGAGCTGCCAAATCCTCTGGGGCTGAAGTAGTTAAAGGGGTTGTAAACCAAGGTGAAAAAACTTCTGACACTGACCAGCCCTCTAGCCCCCCCCCCCCCCCGTTTTACTCACCTAAGCCCGTTCATTCCCTCAGCAGAGACGCACTCTTCCTCTCTGCCCATTGTCTCAGCTCTTGATTGGATAGATTGATAGCAGTGCAGCTATTGGCTCTCACTGCTGTAAATCAAATCCAATGACGTGGGGGCGGGGTCAAGTACTGCATTCTGTGTGAATGTACACAGATGCAGGACTCGGGAGTGCGCCTACACGGGTGTCCACCTTAAGAGAGCCTTCTCCAACGTGGACACTCGATGCAGTGAGGAGCTACCAGTGCCCCCAGGGGACCCCAGAAGTCGAGGATCTGGGCCACGCTGTGCAAAATGAACTGCACAGTGGGGGTAAGTATGACATGTTTGTTATTTTAAAAAAAGGGGTTTTTTCAAGAACAAGCAACATTATCTTTGAGATCCAAGTGGAGGACTTCAGCTGCTGAGAAAAATATAAGCAAGTGAGCAACACACTCCAAAAACCAAATCTCATAGGGAGAGAGTCCAATATCCCATTAGGGGTTTAATAAAATATATATGAGGACATTCCGTTTCTTACTCTACTTATTCCACTACATTGTAAAATGTAGGGGGTGTAAAATAAAACCTCAAGACTTCTTGTAAGGACTCTCCCATATAAATAGTTCCTCTGTTACTCTCTGTAGCTTCTGGAACTCAGTACTTACAAACTACGTCAGATAACACTTTTTACTGTGGCCTTTGCAGTAACATTTGCCACTGGCTAAACTTATGGCCATCCAGAAACCATGTCCATATAGACATAATGCTCATGAGATCCTGACTTGGGCATCTGGAAACATCTTTTTGTAATCTCTGGAAGGGATGTTCAGCCTTTGGTAACACCTTTGGTAACAGGTAAAACAAGCGGTATATTATAATACAACTGTGGTGAACCTTGATGCTATTCCATACTCATTTATTAAGGCAGCCATAACTGCTTTTGACTGATGACACAGTCCATGTGTCAAGTTGGAGGGGAAAGTTTGGTTGGCAGACATAAAAGATCACCTTTTTCCAAAGTCCTGTTTCATAAGAAGTTTCCCCCTGTGGACCACTTGTTCTTCTCATTCTGGGGTCCTTAATGTTTAAATATTAATCCCAGCTCTACTGGGCTAGAACTATGGTGGAATCTGTGAGTTGCACAGACCCAGCAAGTGTCTGGGGCTGTAATGCAGCATCCTTAGTCGCCTGGCCTGCTTCCATGTGTGAGTTTTAATGTTAGTATGGCTACCTAAGCAAGAAGCTAGAAGGCTGAAGACAGCCAATCAATTAACTTAGCATGTTTGATTGGTTTACTTGACAAAGTGAAAACAAACTTCTGGCTCTTCAATTGGAACTAAAAGCTCTTTAAAACTATATATTCTTTTGATAGCTCACAGGCTTGCTAAAGCGTGGAGCTCTGGTTCTTGAGCTGAGGAAGAAGGATCCAATGACGCCGAATACAGAGCATCCCTCTGGGTGATAACTGCATACTCAGTATGGGTCTTGCTATGCTCAGTATAAAACCGGGATAAAATCTACAAAAAATCATATATCTGGGTCTTCAATGAGTTTTTCCTGCACTGGGCTCACAGCAGCTGATTCCTACATCATCAGTTTAACACACATGTTTTCTTTGTGTCCAGCCTCCTCCAATACAGGCAACAAGGTGGCTGGATTTAAATGTATGCATTTTTCATTGCTAGATTTGTACATAAACAATAATACAAATTCAGATTTTGTGAGCCTTTCATTAGACAAATATTTAGTTTAGCTGTTTGCAATATTTGCTGCACAAAATGTGGGACAATTAAATTTAACCTCTTCAAGCTGACCTAACATAAATATATGGCCTCGCTGGACTGGATTTTTTTCCGTGGGGCCACATATTTGCGCATCTCCCTTTGTGCTGGGAGTGCACCCCATGGCATGCTCCAAGCACAGAGACTTGGTCTCTCCAAGAGCCCTGGGTCCTGTACTAATGATAAGAACCGGGAACTGCCGATTCCAGGTCACCTGATCGCTGTGATAGCCTCTGATTGGCTATCACAGTGATCAGTCACTGTAAAGCCAGCCCACAGGTTTTTTTCTCTGTAAATGGAGGAGAGAGATGCATTGTATCTCTCTCTCTCTCTCCTTGCAGAGTAAAAAAAGTGTGTGTAAAAAAATAAATAAGTGTAAGTAAGGGTTAGTGTGTGGGGCAAGGTCAAGGTCAGGGTCAGGGCAGGATATATATATAATATTATATTATTATATTATATTATATTATATTATATTATATTATATTATATTATATTAGTGTCAGTGCCAGTTAGTGTTAGTGTCTGTTTTAGGTAGGATAAATAAAAAAATGCAAAATGCGCAGTACTGTTTTCGGGCTGTAACACGGGTACAAACAGCAACTAACATACAAATCTGTGGTATCGCTGCAATCCTCAGGAGCAGGGGAATTTAATTTGGGTTGTTCTTTGGTGGAAGGTTTTGGTAGTAGCAAGAAATATACAACTACATTTTAAACAGTTTTTTTTTACTATTTTGGGACAATTTTCCTTTGATAATAAAAAAATCAGGAGATATCCATTACTATTTACCACCAAATAAAAGCCCAATTTGTCCTGAAAAAAAAACAAGGTATAATCCACCTGGATGCACAAAGCAGTTGTGATGATATGACACTTTGCTACAATGTAAAGTAGTGAGTGTACAGCTTATATAAAAGTGTAAATTTGCTGTCCCCTCAAAACTACCCAACGCCCAGCCATTAATGTCTAAACCGCTGGCAACAAAAGTGAGTACACCCCTAAGTGAAAATGTCCAAATTGGACCCAAAGTGTCAATATTTTGTGTGGCCACCATTATTTTCCAGCATTGCCTTAACCCTCTTGGGCATGGAGTTCACCAGAGCTTCACAGGTTGCCACTGGAGTCTTCTTCCACTCCTCCATGGTGATCATGGAGCTGGTGGATGTTAGAGACCTTGCACTCCTCCACCTTCTGTTTGAGGATGCCCCACAGATGCTCAATAAGGTTTAGGTCTGGAGACATGCTTAGCCAGTCAATCACCTTTGCCCTCAGCTTCTTTAGCAAGGCAGTGGTCATCTTGGAGGTGTGTTTGGGATTGTTATCATGTTGAAATACTGCCCTGCAGCCCAGTTTTTGATAGGAGTTGTTCATGCTCTGCTTCAGTATGTCACAGCATATGTTGGCATTCACGGTTCCCTCAATGAATTGTAGCTCCCCAGTGCCAGCAGCACTCATGCAGCTCCAGATAATGACATTCCCACCACCATGCTTGACTGTAGGCAAGACACTTGTCTTTGTACTTCTCCCCTGGTTGCCGCCACACGCGCGACACCATCTGAACCAAATAAGTTTATCTGGTTCTCATTAGACCACAGTACATAATTCCAGTAATCCATGCCCTTAGTCTGCTTGTCTTCAGCAAACTGTTTGGGGGCTTTCTTGTGCATCATCTTTAGAAGAGGCTTCCTTCTGGGACGACAGCCATGCAGACCAATTTTATGCAGTGTGCGGAATATGGTCTGAGTACCAACAGGCTGACCCCCCACCCCTTCAACCTCTGCAGCAATGCTGGCAGCACTCATACATCTATTTCCCAAAGATAACCTCTGGATATGATGCTGAACACGTGCACTCAACTTCTTTAGTCGACCATGGCGAGGCCTGTTCTGAGTGGCACCTGTCCTGTTAAACTGCTGTATGGGCTTAGCCACCGTGCTACAGCTCAGTTTTAGGATCTTGGCAATCTTTTTATACCCTAGGTCATCTTTATGTGGAGCAACAATTCTTTTTTCACATCCTCAGAGAGTTATTTGCCATGAGGGGCCATGTTGAACTTCCAGTGACCAGTATGAGAGATTGAGAGAGATAACACCAAATTTAACACACCTGTTCCCAATTCACACCTGACACCTTGTAACACTAATGAGTCACATGACACTGGGGAGGGAAAATGGCTAATTGGGCCCGATTTGGACATTTTCATTTAGGAGTGTACTCACTTTTGTTGCCAGCGGTTTAGACAATAATGGCTGTGCATTGAGTTATTTTAAGGGGACAGCAAATTTACACTATTATACCAGCTGTACACTCACTACTTTACATTGTGCAAAGTGTCATTTCTTCAGTGTTGTCACATGAAAAGGTATCATAAAATATTTACAAAAATGTGAGGGATGTACTCACTTTTGTGAGATAATGTATATCTCCTTAAAGGAGGACGTTTTACCTCATTTCCTTTTTTTAAATGCACTATTTCCACAAAAATATGCAATTTGTGCTATTCTATACCGTGTGCACTTTTAAATGTAACCTTCATTTTACCATGTTTGGAAAACAGATTAGATTAAAAATAATTGTGATCATATTGTTTATAATTAGATTAACCACTTAAGCCCCGGAAGAGTTGGCCCCCTAATGACCAGGCCATTTTTTGCGATACGGCACTGTGTCGCTTTAACTGACAATTGCGCTGTCGTGCGATGTTGCACAAAAACAAAATGTACTTCCTTTTTTCCCACAAATAGAGCTTTCTTTTGCTGGTATTTTATCACCACTGTGATTTTTATTTTTTGCGCTATAAAAAAAAAAAGCTTCAATTTTGAAAAAAAAAAAATTTTTTTTTTACTTTTTGCTATAATAAATATCCCCCAAATTTATTCCTCAGTTCAGGCTGATAGGTATTCTTCTACATTTTTTTGGTAAAAAAAAAAATCACAATAAGGGCATGTTGATTGGTTTGAACAAAAGTTATAGCATCTACAATATAGGGGATAGATATATGGCCTTTTTATTATTATTATTTTTTTTTTACTAGTGATGGCTGTGATCTGTGATTTTTATTGGGACAGCGACATTGCAGCAGACAGATTGGGCACTTTTGACACTTTTTTGGGACCATTGACATTTATACAGAGATCAGAGCTAAAAATAGTCACTGATTACTGTATAAATGTCATTGGCAGGGAAGGGGTTAACACTAGGGGGTGATCAAGGGGTTAAATGTGTGTCCTAGGGAGTGTTTCTAACTGTGGGGGGATGGGACTGCCTGGAGGAGGAGACCAATTGTTGTTCCTAAGCATTAGGAACAACTGATCAGTCTCCTCATCCCTGACATAACGGAGATCTGTCTATTTACATTGACAGACCTCCTTTCTGTCACTGTGAGGAGTGATCACGGATGCCGGCGGACATCGCAACCGCCAGGCACACGCATCGGGTCAGTCATCATGCTGTGGGTGTGCGCGCACCCCCTAGTGGTCTTAAAGCGGCCGACATACAGCTACGATGGCTCGCCCAGGGGAACCAACCTGCCGCAATATAACTGCAGTGGCTGGTCAGGAAGTAGGTAATTAACCTGGCACATATTGTTATTATTATAACTCATAGTCATCTCATGACCTTGATAGTTATCATTAATGTCTCATCCAGCGCATTCTTTCACAAGAAAGAGAAAAGGGAGGGGTGGCAAGGGAGGGGGTTATGTCTGCACAGAACTAACATGACCCACAGAAGATGTAGAACTAAAAGTTCCAGCATTCACGCACATACACAATTATCTATTTAAAATCACTTACATTTTTCCCAATTGTACACAACACACGCAGATTGGTCTCTCTCTTACTTTTAACTCTCTTCAAAATGTTCTTGCTACTTAGCTTTACCTCCCTAAATTCAGTTTTCCTTTTTTTCCTCCCTGATATCCCTTGCATCCCATGTACTGTAATCTTGTACTTAACTTACTCTAGCTTCTATGATCAGACGGGAAGCTATAATGCACATGCCATTTTCCTTCTCTGACAACATATAAAGTATTCTGTTTTGGGCCAGAGCCACAAATTGTGTCATCCCTATACAGTTTGATTCTCATTTCTCTGTTTTGACTTTTTCTCATGTTTTAGCATTTACTTGTTGTAGTGCCTGATCCTAAATTCATCCCACAACGTAACATCAAAATGTCCCTTTATGTCTAGTGTTAATTTGTCTGTCACCCTTCATTCATCCTGCTCAAATAGATAGTTGTTCCTCTAGCTGTTTAATCTGCACAATTCTTAGTCCTTGTAGACTTGGTAACCCTGTTACCCATTGTGGATCCCTGTCCACTTTAACCATTTATCTAGGGGCTCAGTAGAGGCACAACCGCACCTTTGGTTCATATATTTTCATATATTTTCTAGCACTCCTCTTGTGCTGGGCATTTATGAAGGGTCTCTTACCCTTCATATCCAACTTAATTAATGCCCATAATTACTGGCCAGTCTTTTTCTCTTCTCTACATGTGCCTATACCCTCTTGCCTCTATACTACTATTACAGCAGATGTGTACTTCATATAACCTGTTAACAGCACTATTCTTCCCTTTTTTATCTATAACACTCTGATAAACAGTAGACAGTGAAGACATAACATATGACCACCAACCAGGGCTTTTTTACTGCCGGAACGCGTTGGAACGCCGTTCCGGAACCTATGGCAGCACTCACTGCTCCGACATGTCATGTAACACAATAGCCGGTAGAGGAAGTTTTCTGCACAACTTACTTCCTCCACTGGCTTCTCTGTGCTAGCCGATGTGAGTCCTGCCCTCGATCAGGTCGGGTCACAGCATTGCCCCTGCTTCCATCCAAGAGGCAGTGTACATCCCCGCCTGCCGCCGCCGCTACCCTGACAGTTCCGATGGGAGGAGCTTTCCGATCGTCACTTTACTGTGATGAGTTTGAAAGAAAAGAGCCAGCGCATATCATACAGCAGTGGCTGCTTTCTAGAAGAGGTAAGGGAGCCGTGAAAGAGGGGAGGCATGGACAGAGAGAACAATGAAAGGTGAACATAGACAGAGAGAACAGTGAAAGGTGAACTTGGACAGAGAGAACAGTGAAAGTTAGGTTTTGAGGAATTTGTACAGAGGAGAACTAGGAAGGGGGGATCTGTGCAAAGAGAGCTGGGAGAAAATTTTAACAGAGAGGAGAGCTGGGGGGGGGGATTTCAGCAGAGAGGAGAGCAGGATGGGGGAGATTTGTGCAGGGGAGAGCAGGATGGGGGGGATTTGTGAGAGGAGAGCAGGATGGGGGAGATTTGTGCAGAGGGAACTGGGAAAGGGGGAGATTTGTGCATAGAGGGGAACAGGATGGGGGGATTTGTGCAGAGGGAACTGGGAAAGGGGGAGATTTGTGCAGAGAGGAGAGCGGGATGGGGGAGATTTGTGCAGAGAGAACTGGGAAAGGGGGAGATTTGTGCAGAGAGGAGAGCAGGATGGAGGAGATTTGTGCAGAGAGAACTGGGAAAGGGGGAGGTTTGTGCAGAGAGGAGAGTGGGATGGGCGAGATTTGTGCAGAGAGAACTGGGAAAGGGGGAGATTTGTGCAGAGAGGAGAGCAGGATGGGGGAGATTTGTGCAGAGAGAACTGGGAAAGGGGGAGATTTGTGCAGAGAGGAGAGCAGGATGGGGGAGATTTGTGCATAGAGAACTTGGAAAGGGGGAGGTTTGTGCAGGTAGGAGAGCAGTATGGGGGAGATTTGTGCAGAGAGAACTGGGGAAAGGGGGAGATTTGTGCAGAGAGGAGAGCGGGATGGGGGAGATTTGTGCAGAGAGAACTGGGAAAGGGGGAGATTTGTGCAGAGAGGAGAGCAGGATGGGGTGGATTTGTGCAGAGGAAACTGGGAAAGGGGGAGATTTGTGCAGAGGAGAGCAGGATGGGGGGGATTCGTGCAGAGGGAATTGGGAAAGGGGGAGATTTGTGCATAGAGGAGAGCAGGATGGGGGGATTTGTGCAGAGGGAACTGGGAAAGGCGGAGATTTGTGCATAGAGGAGAGCAGGATGGGGGGATTTGTGCAGAGGGAACTGGGAAAGGGGGAGATTTGTGCAGAGAGGAGAGCGGGATGGGGGAGATTTGTGCAGAGAGAACTGGGAAATGGGGAGGTTCGTGCAGGTAGGAGAGCAGTATGGGGGAGATTTGTGCAGAGAGAACTGGGGAAAGGGGGAGATTTGTGCAGAGAGGAGAGCGGGATGGGGAGATTTGTGCAGAGAGAACTGGGAAATGGGGAGGTTCGTGCAGGTAGGAGAGCAGTATGGGGGAGATTTGTGCAGAGAGAACTGGGGAAAGGGGGAGATTTGTGCAGAGAGGAGAGCGGGATGGGGAGATTTGTGCAGAGAGAACTGGGAAAGGGGGAGATTTGTGCAGAGAGGAGAGCAGGATGGGGTGGATTTGTGCAGAGGAAACTGGGAAAGGGGGAGATTTGTGCAGAGGAGAGCAGGATGGGGGGGATTCGTGCAGAGGGAATTGGGAAAGGGGGAGATTTGTGCATAGAGGAGAGCAGGATGGGGGGATTTGTGCAGAGGGAACTGGGAAAGGCGGAGATTTGTGCATAGAGGAGAGCAGGATGGGGGGATTTGTGCATAGGGAACTGGGAAAGGGGGAGATTTGTGCAGAGAGGAGAGCAGGATGGGGGAGATTTGTGCAGAGAGAACTGGGAAATGGGGAGGTTCGTGCAGGTAGGAGAGCAGTATGGGGGAGATTTGTGCAGAGAGAACTGGGGAAAGGGGGAGATTTGTGCAGAGAGGAGAGCGGGATGGGGAGATTTGTGCAGAGAGAACTGGGAAAGGGGGAGATTTGTGCAGAGAGGAGAGCAGGATGGGGGGATTTGTACAGAGGAAACTGGGAAAGAGGGAGATTTGTGCAGAGGAGAGCAGGATAGGGGGGATTCGTGCAGAGGGAATTGGGAAAGGGGGAGATTTGTGCAGAGAGGAGAGCGGGATGGGGGAGATTTGTGCAGAGAGAACTGGGAAAGGGGGAGATTTGTGCAGAGAGGAGAGCAGGATGGGGTGGATTTGTGCAGAGGAAACTGGGAAAGGGGGAGATTTGTGCAGAGGAGAGAAGGATGGGGGGGATTCGTGCAGAGGGAATTGGGAAAGGGGGAGATTTGTGCATAGAGGAGAGCAGGATGGGGGGATTTGTGCAGAGGGAACTGGGAAAGGCGGAGATTTGTGCATATAGGAGAGCAGGAAGGGGGGATTTGTGCAGAGGGAACTGGGAAAGGGGGATGTTTGTGCAGAGAGGAGAGCAGAATGGGGGAGATTTGTGCAGAGAGAACTGGGAAATGGGGAGGTTTGTGCAGGTAGGAGAGCAGTATGGGGGAGATTTGTGCAGAGAGAACTGGGGCAAGGGGGAGATTTGTGCAGAGAGGAGAGCGGGATGGGGAGATTTGTGCAGAGAGAACTGGGAAAGGGGGAGATTTGTGCAGAGAGGAGAGCAGGATGGGGGGATTTGTACAGAGGAAACTGGGAAAGAGGGAGATCTGTGCAGAGGAGAGCAGGATAGGGGGGATTCGTGCAGAGGGAATTGGGAAAGGGGGAGATTTGTGCAGAGAGGAGAGCGGGATGGGGGAGATTTGTGCAGAGAGAACTGGGAAAGGGGGAGATTTGTGCAGAGAGGAGAGCAGGATGGGGTGGATTTGTGCAGAGGAAACTGGGAAAGGGGGAGATTTGTGCAGAGGAGAGAAGGATGGGGGGGATTCGTGCAGAGGGAATTGGGAAAGGGGGAGATTTGTGCATAGAGGAGAGCAGGATGGGGGGATTTGTGCAGAGGGAACTGGGAAAGGCGGAGATTTGTGCATATAGGAGAGCAGGAAGGGGGGATTTGTGCAGAGGGAACTGGGAAAGGGGGATGTTTGTGCAGAGAGGAGAGCAGGATGGGGGAGATTTGTGCAGAGAGAACTGGGAAATGGGGAGGTTTGTGCAGGTAGGAGAGCAGTATGGGGGAGATTTGTGCAGAGAGAACTGGGGCAAGGGGGAGATTTGTGCAGGGAGGAGAGCGGGATGGGGAGATTTGTGCAGAGAGAACTGGGAAAGGGGGAGATTTGTGCAGAGAGGAGAGCAGGATGGGGGGATTTGTACAGAGGAAACTGGGAAAGAGGGAGATTTGTGCAGAGGAGAGCAGGATAGGGGGGATTCGTGCAGAGGGAATTGGGAAAGGGGGAGATTTGTGCATAGAGGAGAGCAGGATGGGGGGATTTGTGCAGAGGGAACTGGGAAAGGGGGAGATTTGTGCATAGAGGAGAGCAGGATGGGGGAATTTGTGCAGCGGGAACTGGGAAAGGGGGGGATTTGTGCAGAGAGGAAAGTGGGATGGGGGAGATTTGTGCAGAGAGAACTGGGAAAGGGGGAGATTTGTGCAGAGAGGAGAGCAGAATGGAGGAGATTTGTGCAGAGAGAACTGGGAAAGGGGGAGGTTTGTGGAGAGGAGATCGGGATGGGGGAGATTTGTGCAGAGAGAACTGGGAAAGGGGGAGATTTGTGCAGAGAGGAGAGCAGGATGGGGTGAGATTTGTGCAGAGAGAACTGGGAAAGGGGGAGATTTGTGCAGAGAGGAGAGCAGGATGGGGGAGATTTGTGCAGAGAGAACTGGGAAAGGGGGAGGTTTGTGCAGGTAGGAGAGCAGTATGGGGGAGATTTGTGCAGAGAGAACTGGGGAAAGGGGGAGATTTGTGCAGAGAGGAGAGCAGGATAGGGGAAATTTGTGCAGAGAGAACTGGGGAAAGGGGGAGATTTGTGCAGAGAGGAGAGCGGGATGGGGGAGATTTGTGCAGAGATAACTGGGAAAGGGGGAGATTTGTGCAGGGAGGAGAACAGGATGGGGGGATTTGTGCAGAGGAAACTGTGAAAGGGGGAGATTTGTGCAGAGGAGAGCAGGATGGGGGGATTGGTGCAGAGGGAATTGGGAAAGGGGGAGATTTGTGCAGAGAGGAGAGCAGCATGGGGGAGATTTGTGCAGAGAGAACTGGGAAAGGGGGAGGTTTGTGCAGAGAGGAGAGCAGGATGGGGAGATTTGTGCAGAGAGAACTGGTGAAAGGGGGAGATTTGTGCAGTGGAGAGCAGGATGGGGGGATTCGTGCAGAGGGAATTGGGAAAGGGGGAGATTTGTGCAGAGAGGAGAGCAGCATGGGGGAGATTTGTGCAGAGAGAACTGGGAAAGGGGGAGGTTTGTGCAGAGAGGAGAGCAGGATGGGGAGATCTGTGCAGAGAGAACTGGGGAAAGGGGGAGATTTGTACAGAGGCAACTGGGAAAGGGGGAGATTTGTGCAGTGAGGAGAGCAGGATGGGGGGATTTGTGCAAAGGGAACTGGGAAAGGGGGAGATTTGTGCAGAGGAGATCAGGATGGGGGGATTTGTGCAGAGGGAACTGGGAAAGGGGGAGATTTGTGCAGAGAGGAGAGCAGGACGGGGGAGATTTGTGCAGAGAGAACTTGGAAAGGGGGAGGTTTGTGCAGAGAGGAGAGCAGGATGGGGGAGATTTGTGCAGAGAGAACTGGGGGAGATTTGTGAAGAGAGGAGGAGAGGTGGGAAAGGGGGAGATTTGTGCAGAGAGGAGAGCTGGGAAAGGAGGAGATTTGTGCAGAGAGGAGAGTTGGGAAAGGGGGAGATTTGTGCAGAGAGGAGAGCTGGGAAAGGGGGAAATTTGTGCAGAGAGGAGAGGTGGAAAAGGGAGAGAATTGTCCAGAGAGGAGAGTTGGGAAAGGGGGAGATTTGTGCAGGGAGCAGAGCTGGAAAAGGGGGAGATTTGTGCAGAGAGGAGAACTGGGAAAGGGGGAAGATTTGTCCAGAGTGGAGAGCTGGGAAAGGGGGAGATTTGTCCAGAGAGGAGAGCTGGGAAAGGGGGAGATTTGTGCAGAGAGGAGAGCTGGGAAGGGGGGGGATTTGTGCAGAGAAGAGAGCTGGGAAAGGGGGAGAATTGTGCAGAGAGGAGAGCTGGGAAAGGGGGAGACTTGTGCAGAGAGGAGAGCTGGGAAAGGGGGAGATTTGTGCAGAGAGGAGAACTGGGAAAGGGGGAGATTTGGGCAGAGAGGAGCAGAGGTGGAAAGGGGGAGATTTGAGCAGAGAGGATAGCTGGGAAAGGGGGAGATTTGTGCAGAGAGGAGGAGAGGTGTGAAAGGGGCAGATTTGTGCCAAGAGGAGAACTGGGAAAGGGGGAGATTTGGGCAGAGAGAAGAGATGGGAAAGGGGGAGATTTGTGCAGAGAGGAGAACTGGGAAAGGGGGATGTTAGTGCAGAGAGGAGGAGAGGTGTGAAAGGGGGAGATTTGTGCCGAGAGGAGAACTGGGAAAGGGGGAGATTTGTGCAGAGAGAAGAGCTGGGAAAGGGGGAGATTTGTGCAGAGAGGAGAACTGGGAAAGGGGAAGATTTGTGCAGAGAGAAGAGATAGGAAAGGGAGAGATTTGTGCAGAGAAGAGAACTGGGAAAGGGGGAGGTTTGTGCAGAGAGGAAAACTGGGAGAGGGGGATTTCTACTTATTACCATTATTTGGTGCCGCTGTACTTCTCTACCCTAAGGAAGGCATCGATGGGGGTGGGTTTGGGTGTGGTTGAGGGCAGGAAGTTGGCCGGGGAGGGGGAGTTCCTGCACCTTTTCTCTGAGAGAAAAAGCCCTGCCACTAACCAATACAGTTTGATTGAGGGGAGTAAAATAGGTAAAAAAAAGAGATCCTGTTCACTTATAGCAATTTAAATAGCACAGTGCTTGTGCTGTCTAGTCTGTCCCTCTCTATGCTGTAAAAAACCTGGTTGATCCTGCCTGTTCTGTGTCCGCCTTAGTGTGCTGACCGTGGTAATCATGGCTGCTGATCCATGATTACCATGGTCAGGTTACGTGCCTCCATCACCCCACTGCTCTCCTCTCTCCCTCTCCCTGCCTGTCAGCTCCTGTGTGTGTGAGCCATCTCCTCTGCCCCCCCTCCCCTCCTGCCACTATTAGTAGCTGGCAGTAATGTTAAATAAAGATTACTGCCAGCCCCTCTGTTCTACTAAGCCATCCTAAACTATGTATGTATATTTATAAAATTGTCCCTGTAAATACCTTATTTCAGATTGTTTGTAGCTGGTCACATGTCCTCCGGCCACTTTCCTCCACCAATCTAAGGGATACAGCAAGAGGGGCTGAGTGGAAAGAACATTGGTCATGTGACCTCCCAGCTGACATCAGATCTCGACCCCTCCCACTATTGCCCTTAGATCAGGGGAGGAGAGCGGCTGGAGGTCATGTGTCCGGCCAGAAACTGAAATAAGGTATTTACAGGGACAATTTTTTAATAAAACATGTACACAGTGTAGGGTGGCTTACTAGAACATGGGGCTGGCAGTAATATTTATTTAACTTTACAACCACTTTAAGAGTTTGTTAAAAAAAAAAACACATGGAAGAGTTTTTGTTAATTAAACAATACTATGAGCAATAGTCAGCATGGAATCATTAAATAGTAAACTTGTTAAACAAATCTGCTTTCTTTTTATGCAAAAGTAAGTAAAAACTTAGACAAAGGAGTTGCCATGGATATAGTATACTAAAGCAAGCCATACATTCTACAATTTTCTTTCCTTCAACGAAAATCCCTCCTGCTGCACTCATATTCTGACAGTGGGAGCTTTCATAGCCATCAAAATACGATGATTACAGCTTTAGCTGCTGGCAGTGAAAAAAAAAACCCAACATGCTGGTTGTACTGAAGTCGATCGATAGATCAACTTCAGTACAACCAGCCTATTCATAGACAGATCAAACTTCGGCTGGCTCCTGTTAACTTTGCAAAAGTGCTTGACATAGTTCCCCACATATGGCTATTATGTGTAAGTTAAAGTTTTTAGGCTTCAAAAATTCAGCTTGTAAATAGATAGAAAACTGTTTAAAATCAGCATTCAAACTGTAGTGATCAATGATTCCCACTATAAATGGTCTAAAGTTATTAGTGGTGTACCCCAATGTTGTTTACTTTTTAAGCCATGTATAAATGATACAGAGCTTGGGATTAGGAGCAACATTTCATTTAGAGATGACCCCAAGCTATGTAGTGGAATAACATTCTTATAGGATGTCTCCAACATACATGAAGACCTTAATGCACAATGTTAGATTGGGTAACCAGTTGTCAAATTAGGCTTGTTGTTGATAAATAAGTGATTGTAACAGTCTAAATTCTTCTCCAAAATAACAAACCTCTATTACTTACCTGTTTCGGCACTCTTGCCCCAACCCCCCCCCCCCCTGCCAAGTGCCCCCATAGCAAGCTGCTTGCTATAGTGGCACTCATGCGTGCTCGCTTCCGAGCCCTGCTCTGTGTGTCTATAGGACACGCAGAGCAGGGCTCAGTCCAGCCCCCACCTCCTCCTCACTGCCCGTGATTGACAGCAGCAGGAGCCAATGGCTCCTGCTGCTGTGTCTGAGCCAATAAGGAGGGAGAGAGCTGCAAGATCCTCTACTCTTGTGCACATTGCTAGATGCAAAATCAGGCGGGTGAGTATAAGAAAGTGGGGGGGTGACTGCACAGAATGCATTATGGTAACATAACGTTCAGACTTAAAACCTCTTTAACTGCTTCCTGCCCACCGGCCATCATATGACGTCCTTGACTTTGAGTGATGATATCTTAATGATGCCTGCAGTTACAGACATCATTCAGATATCTTCTTTTTCAGCCAGCGATTCCCTACAGCATAAGAATGATCATAGCAGTTCAGCCACTGCCACTGGCGAACTGGAGAAGGGATCCACAGGCCCTGGATGCTGACCATAGAGATTTCTCGTGGACCAGATGGTCCCTGGATTCTCTATGATCGTTCGTTCGATGTTATGACATCACGCCCGGCCTCTGCATTTGAAAAAAATTGCGATTGGGAAGCTGAGATCATTTTTTTCAGGCTTCCCAGCCTAGAGATGAGATGTGGGGATTTATTGACCCCATATCTCACTGTAAAGAGGACCTGTCATGCTTATTCCTATTACAAGGCATGTTTACATTCCTTGTAATAGGAATAAAAGTGTTTAAAAAAATGTTTTAAAAAGTGTTAAACTAGAAAAATAAAAGTAAAATTAATTGAAAAAAAATAAAAAATTAAAGTGTCCCTGTCCCCGTGTGCTCACACACAGAAGCGAACGCATACGTAAGTCGCGCCCACATATGTAAACGGTATTCAAATCACATGTAAGATATTGCCGAGAACGTTAGAGTGAGAGCAATAATTCTAGCTCTAGACCTCATCTGTAACTCAAAACATGTAACTAGTAAAAAAATGTAAAGCGTAGTCTATGGGGATTTTTAAGTACCGAAGTTTGGCACCATTCCACGAGCGTGTGCAATTTTGAAGCGTGACATGTTAGGTATCTATTTACTCAGCATAATATCATCTTTCATATTATGCAAAAAAATTGAGCTAACTTTAGTTTTTTTTTTTGTAAAGCATGAAACTGTTTTTTTCCCAAAAAAAGTGTTTAAAAAATGGCTGCGCAAATAAAGTGCTAGATAAAAAGTTGCAACAACTGCCATTTTATTCTCTAGGGTCTCTGCTAAAAAAAACAACTATAATGTCTGGGGGTTCTGTGTCATTTTCTAGCAAAAAAAGGATGATTTTTACATGTAGGTGTGAAATGTCACAATTGGCCTGGTAGGCAAGTGGTTAAGGAGGGAGCCGAACATCATGTATAATAGCAGTATTATTACCAATAATATACATAACAGCTTCCTAATGTCAATAGTTGTGAGGAAGGATACTTGCAAATGCACGATTAAGTTCTTAACAACCAGAGTATCCCTAGCCATGTAAGCATAGAGTTGGAAATATTTTTTAAAAATTGGGTTAGTGGTTTCCCCATTATTCATGCCAGGCTCTTCAGGTCTGGTATGAATTTTAAGGGGGAACCTATGCAAAAAAAAATCCCAAAAATTATTAGGTCTCCCCAAGATTCTAAGGGGGATCCCTATGCAAGAATGTAAAAAAAGGTTGCAGTCCCTCCTCCAAATACAACACCGGACCCTTATTCAAGCACTCTGCCTGGCAAGCCAAGAAAAAGAGGGGAAAGAGCCTGCATCCCCCCTGAACCATACCATATGCATGAGACAGTATCTGGGTATCTCGGTATACAATATGGGAGAACCTCATAGCCTATTCTATTAGTCTAGAAAATGGGCACTACTGTTTTTATATTCAATTCCCATTGACTTCATGCCTTTTTTTTTAGTTGTGTTTTGCTGAAAGGAAATTTTTAGGACTAATATCTCACTGTAAAGCGGACCTGTCATGCTTACCTCTTCCTATTACAAGGGATGTTTACATTCCTTGTAATAGGAATAAAAGTGTTTAAAAAAATGTTTAAAAAGTGTTAAACTAGAATAATAAAAGTAAAATTAATAAAAAAAGAAAAAAATTAAAGTGTTCCTGTCCCCGTGTGCTCACACACAGAAGCAAACGCATACGTAAGTCGCGCCCACATATGTAAACGGTATTCAAATCACATGTAAGGTATTGCCGAGAACGTTAGAGTGAGAGCAATAATTCTAGCTCTAGACCTCATCTGGAACTCAAAACATGCAACCAGTAAAAAAATTTAAAGCATAGTCTATGGGGATTTTTAGGTACCAAAGTTTGGCGCCATTCCACGAGCATGTGCAATTTTGAAGCGTGACATGTTAGGTATCTATTTACTCAGCATAACATCATCTTTCATATTATGCAAAAAAATTGGGCTAACTTTAGTGGGGTTTTTTTGTAAAGCATGAAACAGTTTTTTTCCAAAAAAAGTGTTTAGAAAATGGCTACACAAATAAAGTGCTAGATAAAAAGTTGCAACAACTGCCATTTTATTCCCTAGGGTCTCTGCTAAAAAAACAACTATAATGTCTGGGGGTTCTGTGTAATTTTCTAGCAAACAAAGGATGATTTTTACATGTAGTAGCGAAATGTCAGAATTGGCCTGGTAGGCAAGTGGTTTAAGAAGGGAGCCGAACATCATGTATAATAGCAGTATTATTACCAATAATATACATAACAGCTTCCTAAGGTCAATAGTTGTGAGGAAGGATACTTGCAAATGCACGATTAAGTCCTTAACAACCAGGGTATCCCTAGCCATGTAAGCATAGAGTTGGAGATATTTTTTAAAAATTGGGTTAGTGGTTTCCCCATTATTCATGCCAGGCTCTTCAGGTCTGGTATGAATTTTAAGGGGGAACCTATGCAAAAAAAAATACAAAAAATTATTAGGTCTCCCCAAGATTCTAAGGGAGATCCCTATGCAAGAATGTAAAAAAAAGTTGCAGTCCCTCCTCCAAATACAACACCGGACCCTTATCCAAGAACTCAGCCTGGCAAGCCAAGAAAAAGACGGGAAAGAGCCTGCATCCCCCCTGAACCATACCATATGCATGAGACAGTATCTGGGTATCTCAGTATACAATATGGGGGAACCTCATAGCCTATTCTATTAGTCTAGAAAATAGGATTTTTTATAACAGCTTACCTGTAAAATCCTTTTCTTTCGATGGACATCACGGGACACAGAGCCTCAGTAATTACTGAGGCATGAAAAAAGGCATGAAGTCAATGGGAATTGAATATAAAAACAGTAGTGCCCATTTTCTTTCTCAAACATCACGGGACACAGAGCCTCAGTAATTACTGATGGGTTATATAGGTATCACTAGGTGATTGGACACTGGCACACCCTACCAGAAAGTTCAACCCCCTATATAATCCCTCCCCTTGCAGGGATACCTCAGTTTTGTAGCCAAGCAATATAGTGTATTAGAAGAGGGGCGGGACCTCTGTGTCCCATGATGTCCATCGGAAGAAAAGGATTTTACAGGTAAGCTGTTATAAAAAATCCTATTTTCTTTCTCGAACGTCACGGGACACAGAGCCTCAGTAATTACTGATGGGATGTCCCAGAGCAATGCTGTCTGAGGGGGGGAACCACGACCAAGTAGGGTGAAATCAGACCTGAGGACCCTGTACCACTGCCTGCAGCACACTACGCCCAAAGGCGATATCCTCATGCCTTCTCACATCCACCTGATAGAATCTGGTGAATGTATGGACTGAAGACCAGGTTGCGGCCTTGCAGATTTGAGCCATAGAGGCCCAGTGATGCACTGCCCAAGAAGCACCAATAGCCCTTGTGGAATGTGCCCTGATCTGAAACAGAGGAATCTTCTGTTTCAAACCATAAGCCTGAATAATCAACTGTCGAATCTATTTAGAAATGGTAGCTTTTGACGCTGCTTGTCCTCTACTGGGACCCTCTGGCAGCACGAACAAAACATCCGTTTTGCGAATCTGAGCAGTTGCCTCCAGATAGGCCTTGACTGCTCTTACTACATCCAAAAATGTAGTGATCTTTCTTCCGGAGAACAGGGAGCTGGAAAAAAGGAAGGCAGAACAATGTCTTGGTTTAAATGAAAATCTGAAAAAACTAGGATGAGGGCGCAGTACCACTCTATCCTTGTGTACAATCAAATAAGGCTCTTTACAGGAAAGGGCTGCTAATTCTGATACTCTTCCAGCAGAAGAAATGGCTGCCAGAAAAATTAACTTCCTTGTCAACAAGACCAAAGGAATCTGATGTATTGGTTCAAAAGGCTGTTTCTGTAACACAGACAGAACCAAGTTCAAGTCCCAGGGGTTTAGGGGTGCCTTAACCGGAGGATTAAGACGCGTCACCCCCTGCACAAAGTTTCGGACCAAAGAATGCGAAGCAAGTGGCCATTGAAATAATACTGATAAGGCCGAGACCTGGCCCTTGATGGTACTCAAGGCCAGCTTCATCTCAAAACCCAATTGTAGAAAATCAAGAATTCTACCTATCACATATTTTCTGGGAAGCCAACCCCTGGATTCACACCAGGATACATAAGCTTTCCAGACTCTATGATAAATCATTCTGGAATCTGGCTTCCTTGCATTGATCAAGGTACATATCTTCAGAACGAGGGTCTCAATAGCCAAACCGTCAAATTTAGTATTTGTAAGGCAGGATGGAACACTGGACCTTGAGATAACAGGTCTGGGCGTACCGGTAGTGTCCACGGGGAACCCACCGTCATCCTTGATATTTCCGCATACTACGTCCTTCTGGGCCAAGCGGGGGCCACCAGAAGTACTGACTTCCTTTCCTGTCTGTTCCTGCGAAGGAGTCGTGGCAGTACCAGAATAGACGGGAATGCATAAATCAGTGAGAACCGATGCCACGGAATCACCAACGCATCCGTCCCGCATGCAAGAGCATCTTTTGTTCTTGCCACAAATCTGTCTATCTTTTTGTTGAATTGGGATGCAAAGAGATCTACATCTGGAACCCCCCATCTTTGGCATATGGCCCAAAAGACGTCGGGATGCAGAGACCATTCCCCTGGAAGTAACTGCTGGCGACTTAAATAGTCCGCCTGCCAGTTCTCTATCCCTGGAATGAAAACTGCCGATATGCATGGCACATGCTTCTCTGCCCAGACTAAGATCTGGTTCACCTCTTTTTGAGCAGCTCGGCTCCTGGTGCCTCCCTGATGATTGACATAAGCCACTGCTGTGGCATTTTCGGACTGCATCTTGACCGGGCAACCCTGTAGCCTGATAGTCCAGGTGTTTAGGGCTAGATATACAGCATGGATCTCCAGAATGTTGATGGGTAAGGATTTCCCCTTCTGCAGGTTTTTGGGTATGAGCCACCAATTGAGGCTCTGACGCACCGCATGAGACAGGTGCATCGGAAAGTCTAATGCCTGAACCTTCTTGTTCCAGGCCGACAGAATACTGTGTTGCAGCAGTCTTGAATGAAACTTAGCATAGGGAACTGCTTCGAATGAAGACACCATCTTTCCTAGCAGCCTCATACAAAGGCGGACAGAAGGACCCTTTTTGGTCCTGACTGCCAGAATCAGCTCCCTTAAAGCAGTGATCTTTGCCTGAGGTAGAAATATTTTCTCCTGGCTTGTATCTATGATCAGACCCAAATACTCCAGTCTTCTTACTGGTTCTAGGAAAGATTTTTCTAGGTTGAGGATCCAACCTAGATGTTCCAGATACTTGACTGTGGTCCTCAAGTTCCCGTTCAAGGAGGCTACCGACCGGTCTATCAGGAGCAGGTCGTCTAGGTATGCTATGACAGCTATACCCTGAGCCCTTAATCTGGCCAGAGGAGGGGCCAAGACCTTTGTGAACACTCGAGGTGCAGTAGCTGTCGCAAAAGGCAGAGCCACAAACTGGAAATGGCGCCCTCCTATCTCGAAGCGCAGAAACTTCTGATGAGCAGGAAAAATGGGCACATGCAGATATGCATCTCTGATGTCTATCGATGCCAGAAATTCTCCTGCCTGCAGGGTGGAGACTACTGTCCGAATTGATTCCATGCGGAAGGACTGAATCCCTAGGAATCGGGTCAGATCCCTTAAATCCAGAATGGGTCTGACATCCCCATTTGGTTTTTGGACCTTAAAAAGGTTGGAATAGAAGCCCAATCCTTGATCCTTTGCGGAAACCACCATTATGACCTCCTGCAACAAAAGTCGCTCTAAAGCTAGAAGGAGCGACTGCTTCTTCTCTGGATCTCTGGGGACACTTGATCTGAGGAAATGAGGAGAGGGAAATTCTTGAAACTCCAGCTTGTACCCTAAGGTTACCGTGGAGATTACCCATCTTTCCTGGAAGTCCTCCTGCCAGAGCCTTGAGAACTGTCGCAGTCTTCCCCCCACTCGAGCGAGTGGGCGCCCCTTCATGAAGAGGTCTTAGTGTTTTGCCTAGTAGGCTTCTTCCCCCAGGACTTCTTTTGTCCCTGGGGTTGACTCTTGTTTCTTGACCCAGACGGAGGAGGCCGTCGAGACTGCCTGGAAGCTGAAGCCCCTGGCGCTGGGGAAAGAGTCCGTTTGAAAGAGGGATGCTTAATCTTCTTCTTAACAGGTAAGAGAGTGCTTTTCCCACAAGAGATTCTCTTGATATAGTTATCCAAGTCTTCTCCAAACAACCTTTCACTACAAAATGGAAACCCAGCCAGGAGCTTCTTACATGGTGCTTCGGCTGACCAATTTTTCAACCATAGGATTCTACGTATATGCACCAACCCCAGTGAAAGACAGGAGGTTTGCACAATAGAATCTCTGATGTCGTCAACAACATAACATAAGGCCGCAGGAAGGTTAGCCAACCCCTGGGTCTGCTGTTCAGGTAAACTTTGATGACCTGCTTAACATGGTCTCTTAAGTATTGACAGACTCCAATCGCTGCAACTGCAGGTTGAGGCACAGAACCTGCCAAGGAGAAAACATCCTTCAATAGGGACTCCATCTTTTTATCAACAGGATCCCTGAGCATCTGAGCATTGTCTACAGGACAAGTCAGACTATAATTTACGGAGGAAATGGCTGCATCAATGGCTGGTATTCCCCACATTTTAATAAACTTTTCTTCCATCGGATAAAGTTGAAAACTTTTCCGGCGGAAAAAAACGCTTATTTGTGTGATCCCACTCAGAATAAAGGAGCTTTTGAAGTAAATTATGAACAGGAAAAGCATGTGTAGTTTGAGGAGGTTTCAGTGACCCTAAAGAAGAAGAGGGTTCTTTAACTGATTCAGATATGGGCAACTTAAATGTGGAGCGGACCAATCCAGTAAGGATCTGCACTAAGACTTTCTCCTCCTGGGAAGTAGCAGAGGGCCCCTCTCCACCTGATTCCTCCGAAGAGAAATCATCTGTCCCATCCTGATCCTCTGAAAGGGATTCCTTTCCTTTATCCCAGAGCTCCTCTGCCTGAGGGTCTTGGGAAACAGAGGAAGGCCTAGTGCATTTTCTTCCACTGAGGCAGCAGCGGCTGTGTACAACCACCTCACAGAAACCTGCGGCCTCCCCCTAGCCTGGGCGGAACATTCCTGAGGAGAAAACCCCCCATCCCATCCTACCTGGAGCCGGCCGGAGGAGCTTGTGCAGCGTGGAAATGCTGAAACAGACATCAGCATGAGAAGGTATGTGCTCTTGGCAGCCCCCGGTGGTCACAATAGACATAGCACTCATTTACCTTAAAGGAGAAAACCTACTAGAATTAAAACATTCTGTGGAATCTCCTCCTCAGCCACAGGGTTCTGTTATACAGACCCAATCTTCACCTCTCACGGTGGGCTCTGTTTGAAAAAACCTTCAGAGACTGGGGCCCCCTACGAATAGGAGGATCCACAGTTCTGGCCCCGTAAAGCACCTGGCCAGAAATAAGGATAGAAAAGAGAAGCTCTCTAAAAAGAGAAGCATTACAGGTAAAACCTCGTTTCTTCAGACACGAGGCCTGGGTACCATCCAATTCGGCCTAGAAAGACACCTTGAAATGGATCCGGTTCGCCTGGCTTGCCCCAGTATAGGATATAGGATAATCCCTTTGGAGCTCAGCACAGGAAATCTTTACACCTCCATCACCTAAGACACTGGCGTAAAAACTGAGGTATCCCTGCAAGGGGAGGGATTATATAGGGGGTTGAATTTTCTGGTAGGGTGTGCCAGTGTCCAATCACCTAGTGATACCTATATAACCCATCAGTAATTACTGAGGCTCTGTGTCCCGTGATGTTCGAGAAAGAAAATGGGCACTACTGTTTTTATATTTAATTCCCATTGACTTCATGCCTTTTTTTTTTGTTGTGTTTTGCTAAAATTTAATTTTTAGGACTAATATCCATCAACTGTTGGGCTCTCCTTTGCAGTGCGACCCTATTGACTTGAATGAGTAAGTTTGTAGGTGCTAGGGATGGGCGACGGTTCAGTCCGAGCATAAGTTCGGGCCGAACTTTAGTTGTTCGTCTTTTGGCGAACATCCGAACAAATGGGTCATTCGACCATTTGTTCACCCCCCGAACCGACCACAAGGCATTACGGTGCTGAACAGCGCATTGCAAGCCCTGATTGGCTGAAGCAGTGAAAGCTTCAGCCAATCAGAGCACAGGGCATTGTCAGAGTCATGATTGGACACTATCATCATGACTTTATCAAATCATGGCTCATTCCGGCCCCACAGTATAAAAGTATTCTTTCAATGGCAGACATTTTTAGTGTGATGGCTGGCTCCTGTTAACTTTGCAAAAGTGCTTTACATAGTTCCCCACATATGGCTATTATGTGTAAGTTAAAGTTTTTAGGCTTCAAAAATTCAGCTTGTAAATAGATAGAAAACTGTTTAAAATCAGCATTCAAACTGTAGTGATCAATGATTCTCACTATAAATGGTCTAAAGTTATTAGTGGTGTACCCCAATGTTGCTTACTTTTTAAGCCATGTATAAATGATATAGAGTTTGGGATTAGGAGCAACATTTCATTTAGAGATGACCCCAAGCTATGTAGTGGAATAACATTCTTATAGGATGTCTCCAACATACATGAAGACCTTAATGCACAATATTTGATTGGGTAACTAGTTGACAAATTAGGTTTGTTGTTGATAAATAAGGATAAATAAGTGATTGTAACAGTCTAATTTCTTCTCCAAAATAACCTGCTCCGGCACTCTTGCCCCAACTCCCCAACCGCCAAGTGCCCCCGTAGCAAGCTGCTTGCTATAGTGGCACTCATGCGTGCTCGCTTCCGAGCCCTGCTCTGTGTGTCCATAGTAGTACCTCCTGCCACAATTCCTCAGTCAGTTCTGGAATGAAAGTCATCCACCTACTTCTGGTCCTAGATATACGCTTAGTGGGTTCAGGGTCAATCAGGGCCCTTTCCAAGGCTATGTTTTGTACCTTCACCTCCCCCCCCCCGAATTGGGCTGTCGCTGCATGCTGTAGTTAGGTATATCTGAACTGCCAGGTCCTAGGTACACCAAACTGCTCCCTTAGTTGTGCAAAAGATGTTAGCCTGCCATCCTGGTATATATGATGCAGATATTTTATCCCAAATTTGGCCCATCTATGCCCATCTTCTATTTTGCAGAACTCTTTGAGGGACTTATTGTACCAGAGAGGACAATTAGGTGATAACCATAGCGGGTCATCCATTATTTTCTGCGCGCAAAGGTGAAATACCCTTCCTGGTAGTGCCATAACAGATCCCATCTCTCTCCCTGGTATCTCTTTTCTAAACGGGGTATTCAGTAATGTTTCCTGGGATGTGGCAACAGCCGCCTGCAATAGAGTAGTGGCATTAGGTATCTGGGGGAAACACCGCCAATGCAAGAATGTCATTTGGGATGCGAAGAAATAGGATCTCATGTCCGGCATAGCCAACCCCCCCCCGTGTTATTGGTAGTTTCAGGATTGCTAGGGATAACCTGGGAGCCTTGGCTCCCCACAAGAAATCCACCACAATGGAGTCTATGTGTTTAAACAGTTTCACCGAGACATATACAGGCGAGTTCGATAGAACGTACAACAGCTTTGGAAGGACAACAATCATTTTAAATAGGTTTATACGACCCATCACTGTCAATGACATATTCCTCCACCGCTGCACCTTCTCATGAAGAGCCTCCACTACCGGTCTCAGATTAAGGTCCAGATACCCCGAGATGGGAAGTTGAATCACAACTCCCAGATATTTAAAGGATTGGGACAGTTGAATGGGGGAATCCGCCGGGACCGCCACTGTGTCATCTATAGCAAACAGGGATGATTTGCTCCAATTGATACGGAATCCAGAGTAGTCTCCGAACTCCTGTATCAACCGGAAGGCCGCGGATAACGAAGCACCCGGATCTTGCAGATACAGGAGCATATCATCCGCATAAAGGGAGACTCATTCCTCAATCCCCCCCACCCGAAGTCCATTCATGTGAGGAGTATCCCTTATCTTTGCCGCAAGAGGCTCTATGGCCAAAGCAAAAAGAAGGGGGGATAACGGACACCCCTGTCTGGTCCCCCGGAGGACAGAAAAGGGCTCAGGTATAATTCCATTTACCCTCACCCTGATCAATGGGTCAGTGTATAACAGCTTCACCCAGGATATAAATATAGGCCCGAATCCCAATATCTCCAGGAGACCAAACAGATAGACCCACTCCACCGAATCAAAGGCCGTCTTGGTGTCCTAGGAGGCCACCACTCTCTCCCCGGAATTGTCATGGTCCGTCTGCAGGTTTATAAATAACCTTCTAACATTCATTTGTGCACATCGCCCTTGTATAAAGCCCGTCTGATCCGGGTTAACTAGTTTTAAGATTACCGACTGCAGCCTCCCCGCCAATACTTTCGCTAGTATTTTGGTGTCGACATTCATCAACGAGATGGGTCTATAGGATTCACATTCTTTAAGATCTTTTCCCCCTTTATGTATTAGGACCACCAAGGCCTTTCTCATAGAGGGGGGGAGTCTCCCCTCCCGCTGCACAGTCAGGAACACTCGTAATAGTCGAGGCGCCAGTCCACCACTAAAGGTATTATAGCACTCCGAGGGTATACCATCTAGACCAGAGATTTCCTAGGGGCAAAAGAGGCTATCGCCCCCGCAACCTCCTCCACAGTTATGTCAGCTTCCAATTCTTCACGGTCTAGATTTGTTAACTTAGGAAGATCAATATCATTCAGATAATTTTCTAGAGTGTTACCTCCCGGTGGGATGCATGACTTGTAAAGTTCTTTGTAAAACTGGACAAAGACCTGTAGTATACCCTCGGAATCATTCACCTCCACCCCACCCTGGCCATAGATACTCGTTATACATATGGGTGTGTATTCTGGTCGTGCCAAGTATGCCAACAGTCTACTATTTTTGTCCCCAAATTCAAAGATACGTCTACGCTGCGCAAGTCTGAGTTTGGTAGTCTGGTCTGTCAGTATTTCCTTGTATGCCCGCGTCTTATCCTGGAGAGTACGCAAACCTTCCCTAGTCGGTCGCCTAACGTATTCTGCCTCAGCTAGAGATACCTCTCATTCCTTGTCCATTATTGAAGAGGCTAGTTGCTTCTTGAAGCTACCCACCTCCGCCATGAACACCCCTCGTAGAGTAGCTTTGAATGCCTTCCACTTTCTTAGATCCGAGCCAACTGAATAGTCTCAGTACATTTAATTTTAACATATTCCTCCTGTAACCAACTAGCCTCCATCCTCCAGTGTCTGATTCCCTGTCTCTGTCCCACTACAACATCCACTAGTATAGGTGAATGGTCCGAGTGCACTCTAGGTAAGTACCTCGCCCCATCCACCAGTTGCAGTCCCTCAGGTTCAACCAATACAGTGTCTATCCTAGACAATGTTTTATGTGTCTCAGAGTAACAAGAATATTCCCTAATCTCTGGGTGTCTCGCCCACCATGCATCACAGAAGCCGTGGGCTGACATCCACTTCGCTAGCGGTGTTGGCGTTCTTGGCGGTGCATCCAACTTGTCCATTGTCGGATCCACCACTGCGTTTAAGTCTCCCAAAATGAAAATCCTCCCTTCTGCTATCTCAAAAGTCGCTTGAAGCATATCATCCAGATGAGACAAGGTGAAGGGAGGCGGGACATACAAGTTCACAAAGGTCATAAGTCTATTATGAACTTTTATCACTATGATAACATATCTACCCTTTATATCCGTTTTAATTGCATGAATACATATGGGTAGGGATTTAGCTACTAGTGTGGAAACTCCCCTAGCAAATGAAGAATAACTTGCATGGTAAGCCCCAGCAATATGCGCCCTTTTTAAAGAGAGAGTCCTGGAGCCCTGCAGATGTGTTTCCTGTAACAATATTAAATGTGGTTTATATTTTTTGAGATAGCCAAAGACCAGTGATCTTTTAAATTTGGAGTTAAGGCCTTTGACGTTCCAGGAGATCACTCTAAGGTTCACAGCCATAGTAGATAGAGCAAGAACCTCCCCCCCTCACTCCCAATGCATGAGTAGGGTATCTTCCAGGGCTCCAGCACTCCCTCCCCCCACCCTGTTGGGCAGCAACATATAAGGCAGACAGCAGATATCGAAAATGAGCTTGAAATCATGAGCATACGTAAAGCATAATGATAATTTTCCCTGATACTTTCCCCCCCCCCCTTGTTCCCCTACCCCCACCCTGTACCCGCCCCCAACTTGCAAGGCACTTCATTCCCAAAACCTTTAACCCAAGAGCGGGTGTAACGGATGTGCGACTTCAAAAAGTCACACAGGCTCCAGCACTGTGAGGAGTAAGTTCAATTGTGAGAGAAACCCCCCCCCCACAAGAAAAAAAAACCTACAACACAACAATAACAAATTATATGTGTTCAGGGAGAAGAGGAAAACTTCTCGTTCCACTGCTCAAGTTTCAAGTAAAAATAGAAAAAAAAACAAAAAAAAACCCTTTGTTTCCGAAAGGAGAAAAAACCCGCAGATTCCTTTGGTGTTAAAAGTATAGTTGAGCATTTGAAAGCAGCAAGCATGGTCCCTCTGTAGTCCTCCGGACTGCCAGGTGCATAAGTCCATATCAGGGGGCCCCAGGCAGTTCATCCTGAAATCGTGTAAAGAGGGTCGGGGGGGAAAAGGGGTGGTAAAAGATCAGCTCAGCGTCCACCATATTTCCTTCTCCCAACATCCCTTATCCCCCAACATCTTCTCCATCTGTATGTATGAATTTAGGGTGATCTTGGAGAACTCCCTCTTCTCGGGCGTCCCCTCGCATCCAGCCAATCAGAAGCCTCCGTGGGGTGGTAAAAAAATGTGCTTTGCCATTATCCACAATGCGTAGTTTCGCTGGATATAGCATACTGTACATCAGGTTCAGTTCTCTAAGCCGTTTCTTTATCTGGTAGAAAGAAGCCCTCTGTTTTTGCGTGGTGGCAGAGAAATCAGGATAAATAGATATCCGATAATTATGACACTTCAGCTCAGGGCCTGTCCTGGCTCCTTTCAGGATATTTTCTCTGTCTCTGAAGTGCAGAATCTTTGCTATCATGGGTCTGGGGATTGCTCCCTTCGGTGGGGGTTTACCTGGTACTCGGTGCGCCCTCTCTATGGCAAACATAGCAGTGAAAGTTCCAGGGGCCATATTCTCTTTCAGCCAGTCCTCCAAGAATTCCTCAGGATGGCTACCTTCCACTTCTTCAGGGAACCCCACCAGCCTTATGTTATTTCTTCTCATGCGATCCTCCATGTCGGCCATTTTAAGAGTGTGCTCAGAGAGGGTCTTTTTAATGACTTGGTTATCAGTGCTCATAGGTCTAACAGTGTCCTCCAGAGCAGCAATGCGATGATCAGTAGCCTGGGCCTTTTCTCTAAGCTTCTGCATATCATGTTTCATAAAGGATAATTCCATTTGCAGTTCCCCAAAGTGATCTAGCAGCTTAGTTTGACACCCCTGTATGGCAGCCATTATTTGCTTAAGGGACGGCTCTTCCTCCTCCTTCAGGGCCCTGTCTGCATCATGTATGAGCACATCTTCCCTGTCCAGTGATCTCCCCCTGCGTATAGTGCGGTCTCTCTGTGTTCTGGGACTCACCCGACCAGAGGAAGCAGGCTGTGGGCTTTCTGTGTCCTCATGCTGCTGGAGCGGCGGCCATTCCTCATCCTCCTCTCTTCTCGGCGCCGCGGCGCCATCTTGAGAGCCCCAGGCATAACGGGCCAGTCTCTCCCCCGGTGTTTTTGGCCATGGAGGCCCGTATTTCACCATCCCCTGAGGCTCTCCGGAGGGTCCGCCACTCATGCCCCATCAGTCCAGGGCAAAACGCTGGCTTTTGCTCACAGGATTAGGTCAGGATTTGGAATCTGCAGGGAGAGCTCCTCTCAAGACGTCCTCACATGCTGCGCGCCATCTCCGCCCCAGAGAGCAGTGGTTCGCACCCACATATGTAAACGGTATTCAAATCACATTTAAGGTATTGCCGAGAACGTTAGAGTGAGAGCAATAATTCTAGCTCTAGACCTCATCTGTAACTCAAAACATGTAACCACTTAAAAAATTTAAAGTGTAGTCTATGGGGATTTTTAAGTACCAAAGTTTGGCGCCATTCCACGAGCGTGTGCAATTTTGAAGCGTGACATGTTAGGTATCTATTTACTCAGCATAACATCATCTTTCATATTATGCAAAAAAAATTGGGCTAACTTTAGTGGGTTTTTTTTGTAAAGCATGAAACAGTTTTTTTCCAAAAAAGTGTTTAAAAAATGCCTGCGCAAATAAGGTGCTAGATAAAAAGTTGCAACAACTGCCATTTTATTCTCTAGGGTCTCTGCTAAAAAAAACAACTATAATGTTTGGGTGTTCTGTGTCATTTTCTAGCAAAAAAAGGATGATTTTTACATGTAGGAGCGAAATGTCAGAATTGGCCTGGTAGGCAAGTGGTTAAGGAGGGAGCCGAACATCATGTATAATAGCAGTATTATTACCAATAATATACATAACAGCTTCCTAATGTCAATAGTTGTGAGGAAGAATGCTTGCAAATGCACGATTAAGATCTTAACAACCAGGGTATCCCTGCCATGTAAGCATAGAGTTGGAGATATTTTTTAAAAATTGGGTTAGTGGTTTCCCCATTAATCATGCGAGGCTCTTCAGGTCAGGTATGAATTTTAAGGGGAAACCTATGCAAAAAAAAAATCCAAAAAATTATTAGGTCTCCCCAAGATTCTAAGGGGGATCCCTATGCAAGAATGTAAAAAAAAGTTGCAGTCCCTCCTCCAAATACAACACCAGACCCTTATCCAAGCACTCAGCCTGGCAAGCCAAGAAAAAGAGGGTAAAGAGCCTGCATCCCCCCTGAACCATATCATATGCATGAGACAGTATCTGGGTATCTCAGTATACAATATGGGGGAACCTCATAGCCTATTCTATTAGTCTAGAAATTGGGCACTACTGTTTTTATATTCAATTCCCATTGACTTCATGCCTTTTTTTTTTAGTTGTGTTTTGCTGAAAGGAAATTTTTAGGACTAATATCCGTCAACTGTTGGGCTCTCCTTTGCAGTGCGACCCTATTGACTTGAATGAGTAAGTTTGTAGGTGCTAGGGATGGGCGAAGGTTCAGTCCGAGCATAAGTTCGGGCCGAACTTTAGTTGTTTGGTCTTTTGGCGAACATCCGAACAAATGGGTAATTCGACCGTTTGTTCACCCCCCGAACCGACCACAAGGCATTGCGGCGCTGAACAGCGCATTGCAAGCCCTGATTGGCTAAAGCAGTGAAAGCTTCAGCCAATCAAAGCACAGAGCATTGTCAGAGTCATGATTGGACACTATCATCATAACTTTATCCAATCGTGGCTCATTCCCGCCCCACAGTATAAAAGTATTCCTTCAATGGCAGCCATTTTTTGTGTGATTTTGGCGTGCAAAGAGATAGAACATGGCTCTGTTCAGTGCTATTAGTTAGTTTGCTATACTGTGCTTTTTTGCTTCAATTGTCGTTGTAGAATATTTGTTTAGTGTCAGTCTAGGGATAGTGTGAGTGTAGTGAGAAGGACCATCATTCAGCTTTGCATAGTGTGCAGCTAGAGTAGGAACAGTTCAGATAGCGTCAGTGTAGTGATGGTTAAACACCATCTATTTGATTGCGTTACTGCCAGTTTAACGTCATTTACTTCTGTGTGCGTTACTGCCAGTTTAACACCATATGGTTTTGTGTGTGTTACTGCCAGTTTAACGTTATATAGTTTTGTGTGTGTTACTGTCAGTTTAATGCCATATAGTTCTGTGTGCGTTACTGCCAGTTTAACACCATATAGTTTTGTAAGCATTACTGCCAGTTTAACGCCATATAGTTCTATGTGCGTTACTGCCAGTTTAACGCCATATAGTTTTGTGTGTTACTGCCAGTTTAACGTCATATAGTTCTGTGTACGTTACATCCAGTTTAATGCCATATAGTTTTGTGTGTTACTGCCAGTTTAACGCCATTTACTTCTGTGTGCGGTACTGCCAGTTAAATGCCACATAGTTTTGTGTGGGTTACTGCCAGTTTACCGCCATATAGTTTTGTGTGTTACTGCCAGTTTAACGCCACATAGGTTTGTGTGCGTTACTGCCATTTTAACGCCATATAGTTCTGTGTACGTTACATCCAGTTTAACGTCATATAGTTTTGTGCATTACTGCCAGTTTAACGCCATTTACTTCTGTATGCTGTACTGCCAGTTTAATGTCACATAGTTTTGTGTGCGTTACTGCCAGTTTAACGCCATATAGATTTGTGAGTGTTACTGCCAGTTTAACGCCATATCATTTTGTGTGCGTTACTGCCAGTTTAACGCCATATAGTTCTGTGTACGTTACATCTAGTTTAACACCATATAGTTTTGTGCGTTACTGCCAGTTTAACGCCATTTACTTCTGTGTGCGGTACTGCAAGTTTAACGCCATACAGTTTTGTGAGCATAACGTCATATAGTTCTGTGTACATTACATCCAGTTTAACGCCATATTGTTTTGTGCATTACTGCCAGTTTAACGCCATTTACTTCTGTGTGCGGTACTGCCAGTTTAACGCCACATAGTTTTGTGTGGATTACTGCCAGTTTAACGTCATATAGCTCTGGGTGGGTTACTGTCAGTTTAACTCCATATAGTTTTGTACGTTACTACCAGTTTAATGCCATATAGTTTTGTGTGCGTTACTGCCAGTTTAATGCCATATAGTTCTGTGTGCATTACTACCAGTTTAACGCCATATAGTTCTGTGCATCACTGTACATTTGGCGCATTATATTGCAATATATTATAGTGTATCTGTGGAGTGTGTCTGTGTAGTGTGAGTACTCAAACTAAAGTGCACCAAACACCTCTTTACATTGTTTAAAGTGCAGATTTCAACTTCTTCTTTACATTTGCTTATAAGCACCGCCCTCTCCCTTCCAATAATGTCTGGGAGGACAATAAGGAAAGGCAGACGTTCCCTTGACACTGTAAGGGGGCCAGCAACACATGTGTTCACAGGCAAAGGTGGACATGGTGGTCAGTCCTCATGCAGGGATCATTTCCTGTTTAGTGAGTTTGCCCGTGATATCCAGCCCCAGCATGCAGAGGAGGTGATGGACTGGCTTACTAAACCTTCCTCATCCTTCTCATCCTCTGTCACACAAGCAGAGACAAGTGTGCAGTCCCCTTCAGTTGCCAGAGTGGATAAACCTGCCTCCTTGTCCACATCTATTCCTGCCATAGCCCCAACATCAGCCATTGAGGGGTTATTTTACCACAGCATCAGCCACTTGTACCTTGATGATGCCCAGCCATTACTGGATCCAGATGTTGGTTCTGAGGTTGAAGATGACAGGAACATGAGCCAAGAGAGAGGGAGGAACACTGGTAGACAAATTGGCATTCATGTTCCCCAAGCTGTAGCATATTGCCAAGTTGTCTCCAGTGGTAATGATGAAAATGGAGGAGATGGAGATGATGATGATGAGGTCACTGATGCGACTTGGGTGCAAGATAGGGATGAGCCAAACACCTCCCTGTTTGGTTCGCATCCAGAACATGCGAACAGGCAAAAAATTTGTTTGAACACGCAAACACCGTTAAAGTCTATGGGACACAAACACGAATAATCAAAAGTGCTCATTTTAAAGGCTTATATGCAAGGTATTGTCATAAAAAGTGTTTGGGGACCTGGGTCCTGCCCCAGGGGACATATATCAATGCAAAAAGAAGTTTTAAAAACTTAAAAGTTTTTCGGGAGCAATGATTTTAATATTGCTTAAAGTGAAACAATAGAAGTGTAATATTCCTTTAAATTTTGTACCTGGGGGGTGTCTATTTTATGCCTGTAAAGGGGCGCATATTTCCCGTGTTTAGAACAGTCTGACAGCAAAATGACATTTCTAAAGGAAAATAATTAAATTCCCAACGATTCCCAAACCCTTACAAGGATTCCAACCTTCATTAGCTATAGCTCTGGCTTTGCCTTGTAGGGACCTAAACCTTATCCATATGGGCCTGAACTTTGTCACTACTATCCCCAATCCAGATATAACAATCTTTACTTATGAATTCCCAGAAACCCCCTTGGACTGTGGGAACTTCCCTGTAGCTTCAACAGTTACATGAAAACATTCCATCCTCATGGATGAGAAATTGTTCAAGTGTTTCATAAGCTCAAGCACCCACCATGTACAAGTAATTCCCTTCCAGCTGTCCCTGCCATTCTTACCTTCTCTCGCGCCATCAGATCCTCACTATCGGCCGCAACATAAGATGCTGGGACAAGTTTCACCAGCACACATGAACCTCTTGCCTTAGGGGAATTACCTTATAAGCTGCAGATCCGCATTAATACCAAACTACAGTTGAAGCACACTTGTGGGCTACCTAGTTGTCCCGATACCAAAGCTGGCAAGAACCAGAGCTGTTGTTAAAATTATAATTAATTTTACCCTCTAGAAATGTTTTGTTAAGTTCCATTGACAGGTGTCTGTTTGAATTTTACTAGTCTGTCAAAACTCCTCACACCAATATGAACGTCACATATAGCATGTACCGCCGTCATCGCTGGGGCACTAGTAGACCCAACCATGTGTCCTGTTCTCTTTCTTAGCTAGTTGGAAAATACACTTTAAAAATATAAATAAACAAAGATACTCCTCATCCTTTTGGTGTACTTGATCCGCTTCTTGCAGTGGCTGACATGGTCTCATCCCTCAAGCTTCTTTACAATGATCCAGTCCCCAAAAGAGCAACAGATCTGCCGTATCCACGGAAAGGTTTCCGCGTCCAATGGTCTTCCACCATCGTCTGTATGTGCGAATACCCTCACATGAGAGTATTGCAGCAAAACTGACACTGGGGGGCATCTGACAACATACATTAATAAAATTTTCCACAACACAATGCAAAAGAAAGTTTTAAAAAACAACCGTTTTTTGGGAGCAGTGATTTTAATGATGCTTAAAGTGAAAAAATAAAAGTGAAATATTCCTTTAAATATCATACCTGGAGGATGTCTATAGTATGCCTGTAAAGTGGCGCCTGTTTCACGTGTTTAGAACAGTCCCTGCACAAAATGACATTTCTAAAGGAATAAAAGTAATTTAAAACTGCTTGTGGATTTAATGTAATGTCAGGTCCCTGCAATATGGATGAAAATTATTGAGGAAAAACAGCATGGGTAACCCCCCAGCCCATTACCAAGCCCTTTGGGTCTTGTATGGATATTAAGGGGAACCCCGCACCCAAATAAAAAAAAGAAAAGGCGTGGGGCCCCCAGGCCCTTTATACTCTGAACAGCAGTATACAGGTGGTCCAAACAAGACTGTAGATTTGTTCTTAAGTTGAATCTGTTTGTAATTTGGAACAGGTACATTTTTTTAAGTGTAGCTCCAGCCAAAAAATCTATATTTAAGCTTTTTGGATAACATAAGGAAGGGTTATCATCACCCCTGTAACATTTGTTTTGCTGTCTGTGCCCCTGTTCAGAAAATTTCACCTCACTTTCAATGACAATTAGATTTTGAAAATTTGGGGTTTTTAGGGAAACAAGAATTGGTGATAAAGCATCAGTGGAGACACCATAATAACTCTGTAATAACTCTTACAGGAGAGAATTTCCCTTTCTAGGATAGTTTTCCTCTCACTTCCTGTTGTCTTTCCCTGTTTGTAAGTAGGAGTCGTTTGTAAGTCGGATGTTTGAAATTAGGGGACCGTCTGTATATACTATACGGCTTGCCCTATATACTCTGCAGCAATTTGGGCCTTAGGGGTTGGTGGTACCAGAACACTGTAAGCCCTCACAGTTACTCCTGGTGGGTGCGGGAATGGGCCCTGCTGTGAAATATTATATCAAGAATTGTAATTACATGCCCCTGTTGAACAGGGTCAGAATAAAATGGGCCTTTGGTGGTGGTGCCACAACACTGTAAGCCCTCACAGTTACTCTTGGTGGGCACTGGAATTGGCCCTGCTGTGAAATATTATATCAAGAATTGTAATTACATGCCCCTGTTGAACAGGGTTAGAAAAATTGGGCCTTTGGTGGTGATGGTGGTGCCACAACACTGTAATAGGGCGTACACACGGTCGGACTTTGTTCGTACATTCCGACAACAAAATCCTAGGATTTTTTCCGACGGATGTTGGCTCAAACTTGTTTTGTCTACACACGGTCGCACAAAGTTGTCGAAAAATCCGATCGTTCTAAACACGGTGACGTAAAACACGTACGTCGGGACAATAAACGGGGCAGTGGCCAATAGCTTTCATCTCTTTTTTTATTCTGAGCATGCGTGGCACTTTGTCCGTCGGATTTGTGTACACACGATCGGAATTTCCGACAACGAATTTTGTTGTCGGAAAATTTTATCTCCTGCTCTCCAACTTTGTGTGTCGGAAAATCTGATGGAAAATGTCCGATGGAGCCCACACACGGTCAGAATTTCTGACAACACACTCCGATCGGACTTTTTCCATCAGGAAAATCCGACCGTGTGTACGGGGCATAAGCCCTCACAGTTACTCTTGGTGGGCACTGGAATGGGCCGTGCTGTGAAATAATATATCAAGAATTGGAATTACATGCCCCTGTAGAACAGGGTCAGAAAAATTGGGCCTTTGGTGGTGGTGTGGTGGTGTTGCCACAACACTCTAAGCCCTCACAGTTACTCTTGGTGGGTGCAGGAACGGGACCTGCTGTGAAATATTAGATCAAATATTGTAATTACACGCCCCTGTTAAACAGGGGCAGAAAAATTGGGCTTTAGGCACTGGTGATCCAAGACTGATTCTTTTTTATGAAAGTGAGACGATCAACCGAGTCTGTGGACAGGCTCACTCTGTGATCAGTTACAATCCTCCAGCAGCACTGAATGTGCGTTCAGATAGAACGCTGGATGCAGGACAGGCCAATAGCTCAATTGCATACTGTGCAAGCTATGGCCGGTGATTCATCCTCAAGACCCAGTAACCCAGTGGATTTTTGGTTGGAAAGGTCTCCAAGTCTGATCTTGCCCCAAGGTATTCCTGCACCATGTAAATCAGATGCTGGCGATGGTTGCTGGAACCAATCAGACCTTGGGGCTGCAGACTAAAAAATTGTCTGAACGCATCGGTCAGACGGCCACCTTCTCCACCGCTCCTTCTGTGACTGACCGTAGAGTCAGCAACACGTTGTCCAGGAGGACCAGGAAATTGTAACCTCCCAGGCTCTGGAAACGCATTGCACAAACCTTTCTGCAAGGACTCCTGAAGATGTTTCATCCTCTGCTCTCTCTCTGAAGGCTGGATAAGTTCCGCAAACCTTACCCTTGTAACGTGGATCATGGAGGTTTGCCAGCCAGTACTGATCCCTCTCCTTGATACCACGAATCCGAGGGTCATTTCGCAGGCTTTGTAGGATCAGGGAGGCCATGCAGCATAGGTTTGCTGGGGCATTCAGTCCGGAGTCCTCTGGGTCACTAAGGATGACATGATCCGCAGCCACCACCTTCCAGCCACGTACAAGTCCATGGGTTTCTGGGGACTGAAAACGATCCCTTAAAGACTGCTGCAGATGCTGAGTGCCAGGCTCCACCTCCATGCTGACACAATCCTCCTCCTCCTCATCCTGTGTGATAGGCAGACCAGCAGGAATACTGTCTGGATAAAAGTGACCTTGAGAGGTAAGGAAGTCCTCCTCTTCCTCCCTGTTCTGCCTCAAGTGCCCTGTCAATTATTCCATGCAGTGTGTGCTCCAACAGGAAGACAAGAGGGACAGTATTACTGATGCATGCACTGTCACTGCTCACCATCCTCATGGCCTCCTCAAATGGTGACAGAACATTGCATGCATCCTTGATCATTAGCCACTGGCATGGCAAAAAAAAGCCAAGCTCCCCTGACCCTGTCCTGGTGCCATACTCGCACAGATACTCATTGATGGCCCTCTGCTGCATGTGCAGCCACTGCAGCATTGCCAACGTTGAGTGCCACCTGGTGGGCATGTCACAGATGAGACGGTTCTTGGGCAGGTTGTATTCCTTTTGAATGTCAGCCAGCCGAGCACTGGCATTATATGACCGGAGGAAATGCCCACAGACTTTCCTGGCCTGCCTCATGAGATCCTGTAAGCTCGGGTACCTGCACAAGAACCGCTGTACCACCAAATTAAGGATGTGAGCCAAACAGGGCACATGGGTCAAGTGTCCCTGTCGGAGGGCAGGGAGGGAGGGGTCTTGGTGCCATTGTTGCAAACCACCATTCCTGGCTCAAGCTGACATGGCATTAAGCACCTCTGAACCTGCCCCTGCAGAGCTACCAGAATCTCTGCCCCAGTGTGGCTCCTGTCCCCTCAGCAGACCAACTCAAGCACCGCATGGCATCTTTTTGCCTGAGTGCTTGCGTAGCCCCTAGAACGCCTACAGAGCACCTCTGGTTCCAAGGACAAATCTGCACAGGAAGAGGCCATAAAGGAAGAAGAAGAGGAGGGGGTGGAGGAGAGAGGTGTGGTAGAATCACCACTGCCAGCATTTTGGAGGCGTGGTGGTGGAACAAGCTTTAACATTACTGCACCCTGTCCTGCATCCTTCCCAGCTGCCAGCAGGGTTACCCAGTGCGCTGTGAAAGAAAGGTAATGTCCCTGTCCATGCCTGCTGGACCATGAGTCAGTGGTAATATGCACCTTACTGCTGACCATCCTGTCCAACAAGGCCAAGACATTGCCTTCCACATGCCGGCAGAGAGCCGGATTGGCCTTCTGAGAAAAAAAATGGCGTTTGGGAACCTGCCACTGTGGTACCGCACATTCCACAAATTCTCAAAAGGGTGTAGAGTCTACCACCTGAAAAGGCAGCAGTTGGAGTGCTAGCATTCAGTCGCTGAGCATGTGGATGGCTGGGACCGAATTTCTTTAGATGGTTTAGCAACTGGGGTAGGGAAATTTGTCTGCTACAATCAGATTTAGGTGTACCACTAGCAGATTGCCCACAAGTGCTTTGGACACCTAATTCTACACCTTCATTCCTCTCAGTGCAGGTCTCTGAGAGGACTGAAGGTATAGTGGGGTTGGAGATCCTAGCTGATGAGGAGCAAGGAGAGGTCCGCCTTGTCCTTTGATGTCGGTCTTTTAAGTACTGTTTGTCAGCGGACTGCATAGGAGCTTGACATATGTCTGCTCAAGCATGTGGTGCCCAAGCGGCTGCTGTTTTGGCCACTCTTGATAGGCTTCAGATATATGTTGCAAACAGCAATGGTGCAATCTGATGCACATGTCTCAAAAAAGGCCCACACCAAAGAACTTTTGAAAAAATGCATGTCAAAACACGCTATGGAGTCACCCCCGGGCTCTATGCTGATAGTTTGGTACCGATTGTCAGGTCACCTGTATCCAGGTGACAGATGCACCCCGTTGGGGTCAGGAGTGCACCGCTGTGATAATGGACCCTAAGGCTGACTGCTGCAGATGGAACTCGGGGTGGTTCAGGAAGGCAGGTCCCCTGGAGCACCAACATGGATCCCACAGTGAGTTAAAGCATAAATTCCCCAGGGCGCGGAGTCTAAGAGCCAGTAGGTGTTCATCAGAGCCTCTAGTGGTGAGGATGGACTGGGCTGCAACTGGCTCCAGGTCGCGGCCCCCAGGGTCTCCCAGCTCACGCTCACGGTAGGCTACAGGAGAATGGAGAGGAAACATCAGCCCAGGACAGCAAGGAATAGTAAGGAGGTAGCCAAATATCGGGGCGACTAGCAGACAGAGAACACGCCAAAAGTCAGGGTCACAGGCAAACAGGGATAGTCGAGAACGCACCAAAGGTCAGGGTCACAAGCAGACAGGAATAGTTGGGAACACGCCAAGATCAGTAACAGAGACAGAGACAAACTAGAGCACATGGCAAACAGGAAGCCAAACACACAGTATTGCACGGCAAGGCAGGCTTGGAGAATACGGTGTTAAATAGTGGTTCCTGTTGAGGCTAGGGTGGAGCCACACAGAGGGAAGATTACTTAAGCATGCAGGTGTGAGAGTACAAGCCTCAAGGCTGATACACAGACCAGGTAAGAGAGAGACAGGTCATGAATGTATTACTGCAAGGTCCTGACACCAATCTCCAGCCTGGATCAATGCAGCTCCATACCATAAACAAAAAGAGACTAGATAGTGTGATACCGTATAAAAAAATATTTATTTATGCATAAACCCACTTCCCACAAAGGGGTACTCACATTTCACTGGTGCGTAAGTGCACCGCTCTACACAGGCTTAAAAAAAAACGACGGTCGGCGTGTGGTATGGTATGCGCTCTCACAATCAGGTTCCGTGCTGCTAACTCCGTCCTGGCCCCTCCCCTACGCTTGTTCGACACAGGGATCACGTGTCTTCATCAGAGCGATCCCCTGGTGTCATACGCTCTGAGGTGAGCGAAACCACTTTGGGGGGTCACCGAAGCACACTGGAGCATGTTTTTGCAGCACCTGACATTGAATGAGCATGCTGGATGACACCAAACTTGGACATTGTTATATGCACTTTTTGGACATTGCTATATGCACTTTTTGGCAATTTTCTTTTTATACCTTATAAGAAATCTACATGACTATTTAATATCTATGCTGTTCACTGGGCAATTTCTATCTAGTTCATGCACTTTGTGATTTGTTGAATTGTATATGCACGCTGCACTTTGTGTGGGTTTTAAATTAATTTGTCACACATTTTTTTCATGAATTTGTCACATATATATATATTTTATATATTTTTATATATATTTTTCTACGCACATTGCACTTTTATGTGATTTTGATGAATGCATCACGTGCTGGTTTATGAGTTTATTATTTTTTTGATACTATTCTGATTTATATTTATACTCACGTCTAGGTAGTTTATATATTAGTGTGATCTACTTCAGCGCATTATTCTCTATAACTGTCAGTTTCTTGTCCTTTTTGGGTACCCCCTCTCTCTGGGCTCACGCTACTGCTTTCATCCTCAACCTGGGTACCATCATCGGAGCCTTGAAAATGCTGCGCATCCTCCTGCAGCATGTACCCGACACTGTGGTCGAACAGTTTGGGGGACTCCTCAGGACATGATGGTGGGGCTAGGGAAGGAGTGACTGATGCCATTGAGCTGATGAAATAGGCCACTTTGGCAGCTGCATTGGCAGCCAAACTTCTCTGAGCCTGGGTGACAGAGGATGAGGGGGATGAGAACGGCTTTGTGATCCACTCTACCAACTCTTCTGCATGTTGTGGCTCAACACGGCCAGCTGTCAAAAAATAGGACAAGCGTGCCCAACGGCCACATGCTGAGGATGCACCGTGTCCATGACCAGCACTATTGGCTGTAGACACAGAGCCTGTTTGCCCTCTTTTAGTGGCCTGTGAGTGCTTGCCTTTCCTTGGTGGCCTTCCAGACATGCTGTAAAATTGGATTAGCAAAACACCGCCTGAAATTTACTAGAAAGATTACACCAGGAATGGCCTGCAGTCAGGTATAGGCTTGGCTAAACTAGAATGCAGTGGATATATATGTAGGAAAATGTATATATATATATATCTTTATGCACTGCAGATCACTGAATCACCTGTCTGGACTGCCTGCCTGAAAGTATCTTTGAATACGTACACCAGGAATGGCCTGTAGTCAGGTTTAGGCTCGGCTAGACTAGAATGCAGTGGATTTATATGTAGGAGACTGTGAATATATCTTTATGCACTGCAGATCACTGAATCACCTGCCTGGCCTGTCTGCCTGAAAGTGTCTTTGAATATGTACACCAGGAATGGCCTATAGTCAGGTATAGGCTTGGCTAGACTAGAATGCAGTGGATATATATGTAGGAGACTGTATATATATCTTTATGCACTGCAGATCACTGAATCACCTGCCTGCCTGCCTGAAAGTGTATTTGAAAACGTACACCAGCAATGGCCTGCAGTCAGATATAGGCTTGGCTAGACTGGAATGCAGTGGATATATATATATGTTGGAGACTGTATATATATTTAATGCACTGCAGATCACTGAATCACCTGCCAGCCTGAAAGTATATTTGAAAACGAACACCAGGAATGGCCTGCAGTCAGATATAGGCTTGGCTAGACTAGAATGCAGTGGATATATATATGTAATAGACTGAATATATATTTATACACTGCAGATCACTGACTCACCTGCCTGCCTGCCTGAAAGTGTATTTGAAAACGTACACCAGGAACAGCCTGCAGTCAGATATAGGCTTGGCTAGACTAGAATGCAGTGAATAATTACATATATAGGAGACTGTGTATATATTTTATGCACTGCAGATCACTGAATCACCCGCCTGCCTGCCTGAAAATGTATTTGAAAACATACACTAGGAACTACCTGCAGTCAGATATGGGCTTGGCTAGACTAGACTGCAGTGGATATATATATGTAGGAGACTGTATATATATTGTATGCACTGCAGATCACTGAATCACCTGCCTGCCTGAAAGTGTATTTGAAAACGTACACCAGGAACTACCTGCAGTCAGATATAGGCTTGGCTGGACTAGAATGCAGTGGATATATGTTGGAGATGTTATGTTAGATATATATATACAGTATATACACACAAAGCCAGGATGTATATATATATATATATATATATAATAAATACACTGCAGCTAACTGAATCAACTGCCTGCCTGAAGTATATTATAAAAAGTACACCAGGAACGGTCTGCAGTGAGATCTAGCTACACAAGATACAGTGTATATATAAATACACTGCAGAGAAGGGGATAGCACCGCTTCAGGTCGGTCAACTGAGACACAGACTTCTCCTCTGGAGTTGAAGAGCACCAGGTGATGGCTAATGCGTATAGCAAATGAAGACGAACGGGAAAACTCTGGACAGCTGCACTCAAAAGAAAAAATTCTTGCCTTTATTGAAAAATTGGGATCACACTGTACAAGCCACAGCAAAGCGATACAGACAGGAGTTGACGCGTTTCACAGTACGAAGAGTGCTTAATCATAACTAACGATCAATGGAATGAGTATCAGATATATAACCTACTAGTTGTATGTAGTATGGCTGGATTATTTGTTCAATTAGCTGTTCAATTGGCTAAACAGATGATGCCCCAGTCCAATCAGGTAGGACTTATACCATGAGAACTTGGTGGATGTCTCTGAGCAATCCAGCCCAGACTCAAAACAAGATTGTATAGTGTGTAAGCAAATAGGTGAATGAAAGTGCAAAGGATAAACATATATTTGTGTGCAAAAACGTATAATACCTGTAAATATGGAATGAAACACATTGAAGTGCAGAGAATGATGAAATACAAGTGAAGATGGAAGAGAAATGAAAAAAGTATGTATTAATGTACATAAATTAATAAAAAAAGTATGAAATAAATAAATAAAGTCTTAAAGTAAGCTAAGCCATAAATGTGTCGTGTTGAGCATGTATACATATAAACATAGAAGAGTTTAAAAAACCTTTGCACATATACTTATAATGTGCCTATTGGACAGGTGTACCCACTGAAACCTATTAAAACTGGACTTATATTCAAATAAATCAATATATTATGAATAGGGATGAGCTTCGAGTTCGAGTCGAACAGCGAACAATTTGAATGCCGCGGAACACCCTTTAAAAGTCTATGGGAGAAATCAAAAGTGCTAATTTTAAAGGCTAATATGCAAGTTATTGTCATAAAAAGTGTTTGGGGACCTGGGTCCTGCCCCAGGGGACATGGATCAATGCAAACATTTTTTTTAAAAACGGCCGTTTTTTCAGGAGCAGTGATTTTAATAATGCTTAAAGTCAAACAATAAAAGTGTAATATCCCTTTAAATTTCGTACCTGGGGGGTGTCTATAGTATGCCTGTAAAGGGGCGCATGTTTCCTGTGTTTAGAACAGTCTGACAGCAAAATGACATTTTGAAGGAAAAAACTCATTTAAAACTACCGCGGCTATTGCATTGCCGACAATACAAATAGAAGTTCATTGATAAAAATGGCATGGGAATTCCCCAACGGGGAACCCCGAACCAAATTTTTTTTTAAAAATGACGTAGGAGTCCCCCTAAATTCCATACCAGGCCCTTCAGGTCTGATATGGATATTAAGGGGAACCCCGGCCAAAATTTTTTTAAAAAATGACGTGGGGTTCCCCCTAAATTCCATACCAGACACTTCAGGTCTGGTATGGATTTTAAGGGGAACCCCGCGCCAAAAAAAAAAAAAGGCGTGGGGTCCCCCCAAAAATCCATACCAGACCCTTATCCGAGCACGCATGTGGGGATAAGGCCCATGTTGATGAGGACAAGGGCCTTATCCCCACAACCCTGGCCGGTGGTTGTGGGGGTCTGCGGGCGGGGGGCTTATCAAAATCTGGAAGCCCCCTTTAACAAGGGGACCCCCAGATCCAGGCCCCCCCCTGTGTGAAATGGTAAGGGGGTACCCCTACCATTTCACTAAAAAACTGTCAAAAATGTTAAAAATGACGAGACAGTTTTTGACAATTCCTTTATTTAAATACTTCTTCTTTCTTCTATCTTCCTTCATCTTCTGGTTCTTCTGGTTCTTCTGGTTCTTCTGGTTCTTCCTCCGGTGTTCTCGTCCAGCATCTCCTCTGCGGCGTCTTCTATCTTCTTCTCCTCGGGCCGCTCCGCACCCATGGCATGGGGGGAGGCTCCCGCTCTTCTCTTCATCTTCTTCATCTTCTTCTCTTCTTCTCTTCTTCTCTTCTTCTCTTCTTCTCTTCTTCTCTTCTTCATTTTCTTCTGCGGGCCGCTCCGCACCCATGCTGGCATGGAGGGAGGCTCCCGCTGTGTGACGGCGCTCCTCGTCTGACAGTTCTTAAATAATGGGGGGCGGGGCCACCCGGTGACCCCGCCCCCTCTGACGCACGGTGACTTGACGGGACTTCCCTGTGACGTCACGGGGAATGCCACAGGGAAGTCCCGTCATGTCCCGTGCGTCAGAGAGGGGCGGGGTCACCGGGTGGCCCCGCCCCCGTTATTTAAGAACTGTCAGACGAGGAGCGCCGTCACACAGCGGGAGCCTCCCTCCATGCCAGCATGGGTGCGGAGCGGCCCGAGGAGAAGAAGATAGAAGACGCCGCGGAGGAGATGCAGGACGAGAACGCCGGAGGAAGAACCAGAAGAGCCAGAAGAACCAGAAGAACCAGAAGATGAAGGAAGATAGAAGAAAGAAGAAGTATTTAAATAAAGGAATTGTCAAAAACTGTCTCTTGTCATTTTTAACATTTTTGACAGTTTTTTAGTGAAATGGTAGGGGTACTTTTGTACCCCCTTACCATTTCACACAGGGGGGGCCGGGATCTGGGGGTCCCCTTGTTAAAGGGGGCTTCCAGATTCCGATAAGCCCCCCGCCCGCAGACCCCCACAACCACCGGCCAGGGTTGTGGGGATGAGGCCCTTGTCCTCATCAACATGGGGACAAGGTGTTTTGGGGGGCTACCCCAAAGCACCCTCCCAATGTTGAGGGCATGTGGCCTGGTACGGTTCAGGAGGGGGGGCCGCACTCTCGTCCCCCCCTCTTTTCCAGCGGCCTGCCAGGTTGCGTGCTCGGATAAGGGTCTGGTATGGATTTTTGGGGGGACCCCACGCCGTTTTTTTTTTTTTTTTTGGCGCGGGGTTCACCTTAAAATCCATACCAGACCTGAAGGGTCTGGTATGGAATTTAGGGGGAACCCCACGTCATTTTTTTTTTCTAATTTTGGCCGGGGTTCCCCTTAATATCCATACCAGACCTGAAGGGCCTGGTATGGAATTTAGGAGGACTCCCACGTCATTTTTTTTTTTTTTAATTTTGGTTCGGGGTTCCCCTTTGGGGAATTCCCATGCCGTTTTTATCAATGAACTTCTATGTGTATTGTCGGCAATGCAGTTAGTTTTAAATGGCTTTTTTCCTTCAAAATGTCAGACTGTTCTAAACACAGGAAACATGCGCCCCTTTACAGGCATACTATAGACACCCCCCAGGTACGAAATTTAAAGGGATATTACACTTTTATTGTTTGACTTTAAGCATTATTAAAATCACTGCTCCTGAAAAAATGGCCGTTTTTAAAAAAATTTTTTGCATTGATCCATGTCCCTTGGGGCAGGACCCAGGTCCCCAAACACTTTTTATGACAATAACTTGCATATAAGCCTTTAAAATTAGCACTTTTGATTATTCATGTTCGTGTCCCATAGACTTTAACGGTGTTCGCGTGTTCGAACAAACTTTTTTCCTGTTCGCATGTTCTGGTGCGAACCGAACAGGGGGGTGTTCGTCTCATCCCTAATTATGATGAACTAGACTCCATAAATAGGGAATGTATTAGAAATATCATATGTCCATATCAGGAACGTTCCTAAACAAAAGGAGCAACAAAGGGCAACCGTCCATAAAACAAAATAGATTCACATGGGTACGGTTAACAGTAACCCGATCCCATTAAATCCAATGGTGAATTGAACCCTTACTGGTTCATAATCAAGGCCAAGAGCTACTCAAATGTAAAACCTTAGATCATTATGTAAGTGGTGTGTTAAAATGAACAAACAGATGAATGAGTAGCTATTAGCAAGAGAGATAAAAACAATGCCAATGAGGAAAGGAGCATGGCCATGAGAAGACAGGTAATAGAACCATGTGAGTACCCATACCCAAAACGATGCACCACCAACCCAAACTAGTCATCCAGATTAAAGCAGTCAAACAATCCGGATTGTAGTGAGGGTGGTGATCAATCATAGCGTGAAGGAGACAAGAAAGTAAACTCATATGTCCACCCGTTTAAACCACCTGCAAAGTGATAACAATACCACAGTCTTCACAACCAATTGAAGATGGGATAAAATATGTGTGCATCCCTTATCTATTCACCAGGATGATGAGCACACCAGGATATATATATATGTATGTAAACTAAGCACCCCCTCCATATGCTCAGATGAGGTGCTGAGACTAGTAAAATTACGGAAAAAAGATGTAAATAGCACAAAAAGAGGAGGGGGGAAGAGAGGAAAACTGCAAGATAGTAAACAATGGATTCAATCGTAATAGTGGAACACATCCCACGCAAAGTTGAACCATGACTGAATTCTTGTGTCTAAGGAAAAGATCCAAAAAACTTTGCGTTTGCAAAGTATCTGGAATCTATCACCTCTTCTTTTAGGAGTGATGATCCTTTTGATGCCCTGTATAGACAAACGTGAAACATCTTTATAGTGTATATGGTTCCAGTGCTTGGCCACATTAGTAGGCCTGTTTTTCTCTATGTCGTACAAATGATTGTACAACTGATCTTTTAGTCGGCGTGTGGTATGACCAACATATTGAACTTGGCAAATCTCACAAGTGATCAAATACACTAAAAAACGGGTGTTACAGTTAATAAAGGAGGGAATGTCAAAGGTTTTATCATTGACACAAGACTGAACGCATTTGCCCTTCCTAATGTAGCGACAATAGTCGCACCCCTTAAGACCACATTTGAAATTCCCCTTGAAGCGTAGCCAGTTGGATCCCTGCTGTTCAGTAGAGAATAAACTAGGTGAAAGAAAGCCACCCAACGTGGGTGCTCGACGGGATACCGACCTTATGCCCTTGGAGAGAATAGTGTTATAAATGGGGTCATTAAAAAGGATTGGAAGTACAAGAGCATCCTGAACATCTCACTGGTGGAATCCAGCGTAAAGGTAATCACAAGATGGTACCTTCCACCGGAGAGACTGGCCAGAATGTTCCCCTCCACGGACTCCAGGTGCTTTAGGGGTTGTCTTCTTAGGGGCTCATTGGCCCATATCTTTTGGGAATGTCCACGGCTGAGGTCTTTCTGGCATAGGATTTTCCATACGATTAAAAAAGTCACCGGAGTACAGGTCCCAAGAAACCCCGCCATAGCGCTCTTAAACGACCATTTACCCAAAACTCCAAAACTGGCCCGTAAATTGATTCACTTCATTTTGCTGGGGGCTAAGTTCACTATAGCCAAGGCATGGAAACAACCTAAGGTGTCCTTCAAAGCGGCTACCCGTGAAATTTCATGGATCATGGCCCAAGAGAAGGTGGCCAGCACCCTGAATAATAACACAGAGAAATTTGAAGCTATCTGGGAACCTTGGGCTAATTTCTTGGGCATCTCCTTGATCCCAGGGGTTGTACCCTGAAGCGTCAAACAGTATCTGGGTTGAGGGGGTCCCCTCCCGTGGTTTGGCTTCTTTCTACCTTCTCCTCTCCTTCTGTCACCCCACCCTCTCCTCTCTTTCTTCCCTTTATTTCCTTTCTCTTGTTTCTTAGCAGGTTGATCTTTCTAGCTGATACTTTCCAGCCTTAAATCAGACCATTGCAGAGACCTCAGGGAGCTAAGCTCCCAAGGGAAGCATAGATAGTTGGTCATTACATCCTATATTGTTGCCCAGAGACATTTCACAATAAATAAGGGGGTGTCAGGGGCAAGTGGGAGCATTCCGTTCATGCACAGTGTGTTCCCAGTTGGGGTGCAGACGGTCTCTCCTGCTTCCCCCTCACCAAACTAATCCTTGTCTCTGAGTTCTTGGATCTATGCGAACTAATTTTGTCAGTTGTAGATTTTCATGCAAGGTCGCAACTCTTTTTTTCTTAGACGTATCTACTGTCATAAGGTATACTTGTAGGCCCTAAGGGGTTTCATTGTTTTCTCCTATGTACGCCTGCATTTAAAGCTAAGGTTATGTATATTTCTTATTGTTCTCTTGAAAACTCAATAAAATATTTTGAAAGAAAAAGGATTGGAAGATACTTGGTGACTATATTTTTAATCTTAGTGAATTCCAAGCTGTATTGTGTGGAGCAAACCAGGGCTTTGGTGGGGGACAATGAAGATTTGTTATATTTGTAGTTCTTGTGTGTTTTCCTCTTGTCTATATTTTCCTGGAGTAGTGTGCTCCTGGGAATAGCGCTGGCTGCAACAAAAGCCTTATTCATAACTTAATCTGAATATCCTCTGTCTCTGAATCTTTGAGTCATGTCCCTTTCTTCTGTCTGAAAGTTATCGGATGTGCTACATAGACGTTTCAACCTAAGAAACTGTCCATACAGTATGCCCCTAATAGTGTGACTTGGATGAGCAGAGTCTGCTCTCAACAAGGCATTCCCCACAGTGGATTTTCTGTATAGGCCGGTATTAACTACCTTATCTATCCCTGTTAGTTTCACATCCAGGAATTCTATGGTGTTTACACACAAAACCCCAGTGAACTTCAGATTTAAAGTATTGTCATTGAAGTATGAAAGCCATGTATTAAGATTGGCATTCTCATCCAATGTAACAAACAATAAATCGTCGATATAGCAACAGAAAAAAATCCCTCGTGGATCCAGCCAAACAAGGAAAAATAAATCTTCCATAAGAAAACAAGAAGAGGGGGCAGGCAACACAAAGGCTCCAAAGGACACTCGCTACACACTGCGGGGCAAAACGAAGAAGTAACCCTGAATGTCATCAACATTTCTAATAGAATTTTAAAGGATGAAGAAAGAAGTTTATTAGCGAAAGGATTGAACTTTTGTCCAAACAGACATTTTGACCATTTTGGAACCATATTGGACGTCAATAGATTTTCCCATAGTCTTACCCTTAAAAAGCACTATTTTTAATTTCCACTGGACAGGGAGGAGGTCCTTTCGGACGACTTTGAAGCAGGTGAGTCTCCCCCTTCACCTAAAATGTTTACTGAGGTCTGTGCATTGCAGGACCTTATTGATCTAGCTGATGACTCCAGACCACCCCCCTCAGATCCCACTGATGCTCAGATTAACATATCATTTAAACTCAGATCTGATTGTTATCCAGTGGCATCGAGGAGTAGGGATCTGGACCTTTTCCAGAAAATGGTGGAGGGTGATTTGAATTGTCTGGCTCATAGTTGTCATATAGGACTGGTTACCCATAATTTGACTCATTCAAGTAGCTCTCAAAACATTGGCAGCTGATAATAGTATTGTTATTAGGAATGCGGACAAAGGGGGCACTGTAGTTGTTTTGGATTCCGAAGCATATAGAAGAGAGGCGTTGCACCAGTGATCTGATACATATTAACTACTTGCATCCAATACCACATCCTCTTTCAAAAAAGCTTTGTCTACACTTTTAGATGGAGCAGTTCATGCTGGCCTTTTTTCCCAAAAGGAAAAGGAGCTATTTATTCCTGTATGCCCGGTCATGCGGGTATTTCACCACTTTCCCAAAGTCCACAAGGGGTTAATCCCTCTTGTGGGTAGACCAATTGTAGCTGGCATAGGCTCTCTCAATGAACATTTGGGTGAATGGTTGGTTAGCCAATTACAACCCCTGGTTTTGGGTCTTCCTGGATACCTTCAAGCAATTGCTCAATAAGTTACATGGTTTTTAGTGGTGTGATAACTACAGGTGGATTAGCTGTGATGTGGTTAGTCTCTATTCCAGCATTCCACATAACTTGAGTTTACAGACAGTCGCTTGGTTCTTTAAAGGTTCCGGAAAATTCTCTTTGTTGCTCCAGGAATTCATTTTACAGGCTTTGGAATACCTGTTGACACACAATTTTTTCATGTTTGATGGGTGCTATTATCTCTAAAGATGTGGGGCCTCCATGGGGGCGATGTTTTTGCCTTCTTTAGCCAATCTCTACATGGGTTGGTGGGAGAGGTCCCGCATCTTTGGACATGATAGCCCCCGTCACCTGGATACCATTTTTTTCTGTCGCTATATCGACGATTTATTGTTTGCTACATTGGATGAGAATGCCGATCTTATACTTGGCTTTCATACTTCAATGACAATACTTTAAATCGGAAGTTCACTGGGGTTTTGTGTGTGAACACCATAGAATTCCTGGATGTGAAACTAACACCTGGGGGGTGTCTATAGTATACTTGTAAAGTGGCACCTGTTTCACGTGTTTAGAACAGTCCCTGCACAAAATGACATTTCTAAAGGAATAAAATGTCAGGTCCCTGCAACATGGATGAAAATTATTGAGAAAAACAGCATGGGTAACCCCCCAGCCCATTACCAGGCCCTTTGGATCTTGTATGGATATTAAGGGGAACCCCGCACCCAAATTAAAAAAAGAAAAGGCGTGGGGCCCCCAGGCCCTTTATACTCTGAACAGCAGTATACAGGTGGTCCAAACAAGACAGGGACTGTAGGTTTGTTCTTAAGTTGAATCTGTTTGTAATTTGGAACAGGTAAATTTTTTTAAGTGTAGCTCCAGCCAGAAAATCTATTTTTAAGCTTTTTGGATAACATAGGGAAGGGTTATCCTCACCCCTGTAACATTTGTTTTGCTATCTGTGCCCCTGTTCAGAAGATTTCACCTCACTTTCAATGACAATTGGATTTTGAAAATTTGGGGTTTTTAGGGAAACAAGGATTGGTGATAAAGCATCAGTGGAGACACCTTTTTCCCATATTAACTCTTACAGGAGAGAATTTCCCTTTCTAGGGGTAGTTTTCCTCTCACTTTCTGTTGTCTCCCCCCGTTTGTAAGTAGGAGTCGTTTGTAAGTCAGATGTTTGAAAGTAGAGGACCGCCTGTATATACTATACGACCTGCCCTATATACTCTGCAGCAATTTGGGTCTTAGGTGTTGGTGGTACCAGAACACTGTAAGCCCTCACAGTTACTCCTGGTGGGTGCGGGAATGGGCCGTGCTGTGAAATATTATAATATGAATTGTAATTACATGCCCCTGTTGAACAGGGGCAGAAAAATTAGCCCTTTTTTTGGTGGCGGTGGTGCCACAACACTGTAAGCCTTAATAGTTACTCTTGGTGGGTGCTGGAACGGGCCCTGCTGTGAAATATTATATCAAGAATTTTTTTATTACATGCCCCTGTTGAACAGGGTCAGAAAAAATGGGCCTTTGGTGGTGGTGCCACAACACTGTAAGCCCTCACAGTTACTCTTGGTGGGCGCTGGAACGGGCCCTACTGTGAAATATTATATCAAGAATTGTAATTACATGCCCCTGTTGAACAGGGTCAGAAAAATTGGGCCTTTGGTGGTGGTGGTGGTGCCACAACACTCTAAGCCCTCACAGTTACTCTTGGTGGGTGCAGGAACGGGACCTGCTGTGAAATATTAGATCAAATATTGTAATTACATGCCCCTGTTGAACAGGGGCAGAAAAATTGGGTCTTAGGCAGTGGTGGTGGTGCCACAACACTGTATCCCCTCACAGATTCTGTTGTTGAGTGCAGGAACGAGCCCTGCTGTGAAATATTAGATCAAAAATTGTAATTACGCGCCCCTGTTCAACAGGGGCAGAAAAATTGGGCTTTAGGCACTGGTGCTGTGCCCAGAACCAAAAATGTTCTTAGAAGCTAACATGAACATTGAGGAAGAATAGGAGGGTCACTCAGCATAACAGGATAGTCACTCAGCATCAGCATAGGCAGTCTTCAAAGGATCAAACATTCATAAAAAAATCAATTGGTTACATCAGCATCAGGTGCTTGGTAGCTGGTGATCTAAGACTAATTCATTTTTATGAAAGTGAGCCGATCAACCGAGTCTGTGGACAGGCACACTCTGTGATCAGTTACAATCATCCAGCAGCACTGAATGTGCATTCAGATAGAACGTTGGATCCAGGACAGGCCAATAGCTCAATTGCATACTGTGCAAGCTCTGGCCGGTGATCCACCCTCAAGACCCAGTAACCCAGTGGATTACTGGTTGAAAAGGTCTCCAAGTCTGATCTTGCCCCAAGGTATTCCTGAACCATGTAAATCAGACGCTGGCGATGGTTGCTGGAACCAATCAGACCTAGGGGCTGCGGACTAAAAAATTGTCTGAACGCATCGGTCAGACGGCCACCTTCTCCACCGCTCCTTCTGTGACTGACCAAAGCCTCAGCAACACGTTGTCCAGGAGGACCAGGAAATTGTAACCTCCCAGGCTCTGGAAACGTATTGCACAAACCTTTTTTTTTTTAAATTTTGGTTCGGGGTTCCCCTTTGGGGAATTCCCATGCCGTTTTTATCAATGAACTTCTATGTGTATTGTCGGCAATGCAATAGCCGCGGGTAGTTTTAAATGGGTTTTTCCTTCAAAATGTCATTTTGCTGTCAGACTGTTCTAAACACAGGAAACATGCGCCCCTTTACAGGCATACTATAGACACCCCCCAGGTACGAAATGTAAAGGGATATTACACTTTTATTGTTTGACTTTAAGCATTATTAAAATCACTGCTCCTGAAAAAACGTCCGTTTTTAAAACTTTTTTTTGCATTGATCCATGTCCCCTGGGGCAGGACCCAGGTCCCCAAACACTTTTTATGACAATAACTTGCATATTAGCCTTTAAAATTAGCACTTTTGATTTTTCCCATAGACTTTTAAAGGGTGTTCCGCTGCATTCGAATTTGCCGCGAACACCCCAAATTGTTCGCTGCTCGGCGAACAGCCAATGTTCGAGTTGAACATGAGTTCGACTCGAACTCGAAGCTCATCCCTACTCCTCACCACTGGAGCAAACCTGGCAGTATGCTGCAGCTGGGGGAACATAACTGCCAGTTTCTTGTCCTTTTTGGGCACCCCCTCTCTCTGGGCTCATGCTACTGCTTTCATCCTCAACCTGGGTACCATCATCAGAGCCTTCAAAACGCTGCGCATCCTCCTGCAGCATGTACCCGACACTGTGGTCGAACAGTTTGGGGGACTCCTCTGGACATGATGGTGGGGCTTGGGAAGGAGTGACTGATGCCATTGAGCCATAGGCCACTTTGGCAGCTGCATTGGCAGCCTAACTTCTCTGAGCCTGGAATGGCCTGCAGTCAGGTAAAGGCTTGGCTAAACTAGAATGCAGTGGATATATATGTAGGAGAATGTATATATATATCTTTATGCACTGCAGATCACTGAATCACCTGCCTGGACTGCCTGCCTGCCTGAAAGTGTCTTTGAATACATACACCAGGAATGGCCTGTAGTCAGGTTTAGGCTCGGCTAGACTAGAATGCAGTGGATTTATATGTAGGAGACTGTATATATATCTTTATGCACCGCAGATCACTGAATCACCTGCCTGGACTGCCTGCCTGAAAGTGTCTTTGAAAACGAACACCAGGAATGGCCTACAGTCAAATAAAGGCTTGGCTAGACTGAAATGCAGTAGATATATATATGTAATAGACTGTATATATATTTTATACACTGCAGATCACTGAATCACCTGCCTGCCTGCCTGAAAGTGTATTTGAAAACGTACACCAGGAGTGGCCTGCAGTAAGATGTAGGCTTGGCTAGACTAGAATGCAGTGGATATATATATGTAGGAGACTTCATATATATTTTATGCACTGCAGATCACTGAATCACCTGCCTGCCTGCTTGAAAGTGTATTTGAAAACGTACACCAGGAACTACCTGCAGTCAGATATAGGCTTGGCTAGACTAGAATGCATTGGATATATATATGTTGGAGACTGTATATATTTTTAATGCACTGCAGATCAATTTAAATCATTTGCCTGCCTGCCTGCCTGCCTGAAAGTGTATTTGAAAACGTACACCAGCAATGGCCTGCAGTCAGATATAGGCTTGGGTAGACTGGAATGTAGTGGATATATATATGTTGGAGACTGTATATATATTTAACCCCCCTGGCGGTATTCCCGCGTCTGGCTCGGGGTGGATTTTTCATACCAAAAGCGGTATCCCCGAGCCAGACTCGGGCTTGCATTGCAGGATCCAGGAAGAGTTTACTTACCTTATCTCCTGGATCCTGCGATGTCTCCACGCTGTGATCGGCGAGCCGCTGTGTCTCGCTCGATTCACAGTGCCGAGCTCCGTTCCCTGCAAGCGTTGCGACGCACGGGGACGGAGTTCGGCGGCAAATTCAAAAAGTGAAACACACAGTACAGATACAGTATACTGTAATCTTACAGATTACAGTACTGTATCAAATAATGACACATCCCCTTTGTCCCTAGTGGTCTGCCCAGTGTCCTGCATGCAGTTTTATATATATAAAACTGTTCTTTCTGCCAGGAAACTGGAGATTGTCCATAGCAACCAAAAAGTGTCCCTTTACGTCAAAAGTGGCTTTAGACCAGCTAGAAAACAGCGATAGTAAATTAGAACACTTGCAGAACTGAGCGATAGTGAATTGTGGGGAAATTTCTTTTATTACTATTTTTTTTTTTTTTTTTAATTATTTATTTTTATTTATTATATTATATTATAATTTATGTTTTTGTGTTTCAAACTTTATCATACCCGGGATATCTACTAGACTCTGGTTTGGACAGATTTAAGTGTGTTATTGTTAAGATTTACGGACCTACAGTATAAAACGCCAAATTTCCATGCAAAATAATGGTACCGCTTTCAGCACCTAAAATCCGAAATAATCATACCGCCAGGGAGGTTAATGCACTACAGATCACTGAATCACTTGCCTGTCTGCCTGAAAGTGTATTTGAAAACGTACACCAGCAATGGCCTGCAGTCAGATATAGGCTTGGCTAGACTGGAATGCAGTGAATATATATATGTTGGAGACTGTATATATATTTAATGCACTGCAGATCACTGAATCACTTGCTTGCCTGCCTGCCTGAAAGTGTATTTGAAAACATACACTAGGAACTAACTGCAGTCAGATATAGGCTTGGCTAGACTAGACTGCAGTGGATATATATATGTAGGAGACTGTATATATATTGTATGCACTGCAGATCACTGAATCACCTGCCTGCCTGAAAGTGTATTTGAAAACGTACACCAGGAGTGGCCTGCAGTAAGATGTAGGCTTGGCTAGACTAGAATGCAGTGGATATATATATGTAGGAGACTGCATATATATTTTATGCACTGCAGATCACCGAATCACCTGCCTGCCTGCTTGAAAGTGTATTTGAAAACGTACACCAGGAACTAGCTGCAGTCAGATATAGGCTTGGCTACACTAGAATGCATTGGATATATATATGTTGGTGACTGTATATATTTTTAATGCACTGCAGATCAATTTAAATCACTTGCCTGCCTGCCTGCCTGCCTGAAAGTGTATTTGAAAACGTACACTAGGAACTACCTACAGTCAGATATAGGCTTGGCTAGACTAGAATGCAGTGGATATATATATGTAGGAGACTGTATATATATTGTATGCACTGCAGATCACTGGATCGCCTGCCTGCCTGAAAGTGTATTTGAAAACATACACCAGGAACTACCTGCAGTCAGATATAGACTTGGCTAGACTAGAATGCAGTGGATATATATATATTGGAGACTGTATATATTTTTAATGCACTACAGATCACTGAATCACTTGCCTGCCTGCCTGAAAGTGTATTTGAAAACATACACCAGCAATGGCCTGCAGTCAGATATAGGATTGGGTAGACTGGAATGCAGTGGATATATATATGTTGGAGACTGTATATATTTAATGCACTGCAGATCACTGAATCACTTGCTTGCCTGCCTGCCTGAAAGTGTATTTGAAAACATACACCAGCAATGGCCTGCAGTCAGATATAGGCTTGGCTAGACTAGAATGCAGTGGATATATATATGTTGGAGACTGTATATATATTTAATGCACTGCAGATCACTGAATAACCTGCCTGGCTTGCCTGAAAGTGTATTTGAATATGTACACCAAGAATGGCCTGCAGTCAAATCTAGCTACACAGATACAGTGTGTGTATATGTATATATATATATATATATATACAGTGGCTTGTGAAAGTATTCGGCCCCCTTGAACTTTTCAACCTTTTGCCACATTTCAGGCTTCAAACATGAAGATATAAAATTTTAATTTTTTGTGAAGAATCACCAACAAGTAGGACACAATTGTGAAGTGGAACAAAATCTATTGGATATTTTAAACTGTTTTAGCAATTAAAAAACTGAAAAGTGGTGTGTGCAAAATTATTCGGCCCCTTTACTTTCAGTGCAGCAAACTCACTCCAGAAGTTCAGCGAGGATCTCTGAATGATCCAATGTTGTCCTAAATGACTGATGGTGATAAATAGAATCCACCTGTGTGTAATCATGTCTGTATAGATGCACCTGCTCTGTGATAGTCTCAGGGTTCTGTTGAAAGCGCAGAGAGCATCATGAAAGCCAAGTAACACACCAGGCAGGTCCGTAATACTGTTGTGGAGAAGTTTAAAGCCGGATTTGCATACAAAAAGATTTTCCAAGCTTTAAACATCCCAAGGAGCACTGTGCAAGCGATCATTTTGAAATGGAAGGAGTATCAGACCACTGCAAATCTACCAAGACCTGGCTGTCCCTCTAAACTTTCAGCTCAGACAAGGAGAAGACTGATCAGAGATGCAGCCAAGAGGCCCATGATCACTCTGGATGAACTGCAGAGAACTACAGCTGAGGTGGGAGAGCCTGTCCATAGGACAACAATCAGTCGTACACTGCACAAATCTGCCCTTTATTGAAGAGTGGCAAGAAGAAAGCCATTTCTCAAAGATATCCATAAAAAGTCTCGTCTAAAGTTTGCCACAAGCCACCTGGGAGACATACCAAACATGTGGAAGAAGGTGCTCTGGTCCGATGAAACCAAAATCGAACTTTTTGGCCACGATGCAAAACGATATGTTTGGTGTAAAAGCAACACAGCTCATCACACTCAACACACCATCCCCACTGTCAAACATGGTGGTGGCAGCATCATGGTTTGGGCCTGCTTTTCTTCAGCAGGGACAGGGAAGATGGTTAAAATTGAGGGGAAGATGGATGCAGCCAAATACAGGACCATTCTGGATGAAAACCTGTTGGAGTCTGCAAAAGACCTGAAACTGAGAGGGAGATTTATCTTCCAACAAGACAATGATCCCAAACATACAGCAAAATCTACAAAGGAATGGTTCACAAATAAACGTATCCAGGTGTTAGAATGGCCAAGTCAAAGTCCAGACCTGAATCCAATCGAGAATCTGTGGAAAGAGCTGAAAACTGCTGTTCACAAACGCTCTCCATCCAACCTCACTGAGCTCGAGCTGTTTTGCAAGGAAGAATGGGCAAGAATTTCAGTCTCTCGATGTGCAAAACTGATAGAGACATACCCCAAGCGACTTGCAGCTGTAATCGCAGCAAAAGGTGGCTCTACAAAGTATTAACGCAAGGGGGCCGAATAATTTTGCACGCCCTACTTTTCATTTTTTTATTAGTTAAAAAAGTTTCAAAAATCCAAAAGATTTCGTTCCACTTCACAATTGTGTCCCACTTGTTGGTGATTCTTCACAAAAAATAAAAATTTTATATCTTTATGTTTGAAGCCTGGCAAAAGGTTGAAAAGTTCAAGGGGGCCGAATACTTTCGCAAGCCACTGTATATATATATATATACACAAAGCCAGGATGTATATATATATATATATATACTAAGTACACTGCATCTAACTGAATCAACTGCCTGCCTGAAGTATATTAGAAACAGTACACCAGGAACGGTTAGCAGTGAGATCTAGCTACACAGGATACAGTGTATATATAAATACACTGCAGAGAAGGGGATAGCACCGCTTCAGGTCAGTCAACTGAGACACAGACTTCTCCTCTGGAGTTGAAGAGCACCAGGTGCTGGCTAATGCGTATAGCAAATGAAGACGAATGGGAAAACTCTGGACAGCCGCACTCAAAAGAACAAATTCTTGCCTTTATTGAAAAATTGGGATCACACTGCACAAGCCACAGCAAAGCGATACAGACAGGAGCTGACGCGTTTCACAGTACGAAGAGTGCTTACTCATAGCTAATGATCAATGGAATGAGTATCAGATATATACCCTACTAGTTGTATGTAGTATGGCTGGATTATTTGTTCAATTAGCTGTTCAATTGGCTAAACAGCTGATGCCCTAGTCCAATCAAGTAGGACTGATAACATGAGAACTTGGTGGATGTCTCTGAGCAATCCAGCCCAGACTTAAAACAAGATCGTATAGTGTGTAAGCAAATAGGTGAATGAAGGTGCAAAGGATAAACAAATATTTGTGTGCAAAAATGTATAATACGTGTAAATAGGGAATGAAACACATTGAAGTGCAGAGAATGATGAAATACAAAGTTAAGATGGAAGTGAAATGAAAAAAGTATGTATTAATGTGCATGAATTAATAAAAAAGTATGAAATAAATAAATAAAGTCTTAAAGTAAGCTAAGCCATAAACGTGTCATGTTGAGAATGTATACATATAAACATACAAGAGTTTAAAAAACCTTTGCACATATACCTATAATGTGCCTATTGGACAGGTGTACCACAGAAACCTATTAAAACTGGAGCTATATTCAAATAAATCAATATATTATGATGAACTAGACTCCATAAATAGGGAATGTATTAGAAATATCATATGTTCCTTATCAGGAACATTCCTAAACAAAAGGAGCAACAAAGGGCAACCGTCCATAAAACAAAAAAGATTCACATGGGTACGGTTAAAAGTAACCCGATCCCATTGAATCCAATTGTAAGTTGAACCCTCACTGGTTCATAATCAAGGCTACTCAAATGTAAAACCTTAGATCATCATGTAAGTGGTGTGTTAAATTGAACAAACAGATGAATGAGGTAGCTATTAGTGAGAGAGATTAAAACAATGCCAATGAGGAAAGGAGCATTGCCATGAGGAGACAGGTAATAGAACCATGTGGGTATCCATACCCGGATCGATGCACTACCAACCCAAACTAGTCGTCCAGATTAAAGCAGTCAAACAATAGAATCCGGATTGTAGTGAGGGTGGTGATCAATCATAGTGTGAAGGTGACAAGAAAGTAAACTCATATGTCCACCCGTTTAAACCACCTACAAAGTGATAACAATACCACGGTCTTCACAACCAATTGAAGATGGGAAATGGATGTATAAAATATGTGTGTATCCCTTATCTATTCACCAGAACAATGAGCGTACCAGGGTATATATATATATATATATATATATATATATATATATATATATATATATATATATATATATATATATATATGTATATGTAAACTAAGCACCCCCTCCATATGCTCAGATGAGGTGCTGAGACTAGTAAAATTATGGAAAAAAGATGTTAATAGCACAAAAAGAGGAGGGGGTGGTTGGGGGGGAGAGGTAGGAAAACTGCAAGATAGTAAACAATGGATTCAATCATAATAGTGGGACACATCCCACTCAAAGTTGAGTCCTGACGGAATTCTTGTGTCTAAGGAAAAGATCCAAAAAACTTCGCGTTTGCAAAGTATCTGGAATCTATCACCTCTTCTTTTAGGAGTGATGATCCTTTCGATGCCCTGTATAGACAAACGTGAAACATCTTTATAGTGAATGTGGTTCCAGTGCTTGGCCACATTAGTAAGCCTGTTTTTCTCTATGTTGTACAAATGATTGTACAACTGATCTTTCAGTCGGCGTGTGGTATGACCAACATATTGAACTTGGCAAATCTCACAAGTGATCAAATACACTAAAAAACGGGTGTTACAGGTAATAAAGGAGGGAATGTCAAAAGTTTTACCATTGACACAAGACTGAACGCATTTGCCCTTCTTAATGTAGCAACAATAGTCGCACCCCTTGAGACCACATTTGAAATTCCCCTTGAAGCGTAGCCAGTTGGATCCCAGTATCCCCATGCTGTTCAGTAGAGAATAAACTAGGTGAAAGAAAGCCACCCAACGTGGGTGCTCGACGGGATACCGACCCTTTGCCCTTGGAGAGAATAGTGTTATAAATGGGGTCATTAAAAAAGATTGGAAGATGGGGGGCGTGGCCTGCTGCGGACCAGGGTGGCTGCCTAAAGTCCGAGCTCCGCTCCACGGCCTGGAAAACAGCAACCCCTAGCTACTTTCCTTCCCGCTGCTCACATTACTGAAGCAGGGAAGGACTGGGGAGACACCTGGGCACACCGATGCAGTGTTACAAGCCGCCGAATCCCCGCTGTCTCATCGATTACTACCCGACGGCCGCCACCATGCAGAAGGCCCAAGATGCCGTTGATGGAAGCGACGGCGCTTGCTCCAATAACAGCACAGATGGCCTGCCTGCTTCCTCCTCAGCACTCCCTCTCCAAGGAAATATGGCCACATCAACGGACAGGAACAGCATGGACATGCACCCCCCTCCAGAGGATTCCCCAGGAGGACTGCAGCAGGACAGAGGTAAGAGGCTGGCTACCTCCCCTGCACATTCCCCAAACAAAGAGCCACATGCAAAGAAGCAGCTGTGGTCCCATGTTGTTGCAGGGACACACATTGCCCAAAATACTCCCTCCCTGGCTGCTATACCTGTCACTGACAACACAGTGTCTGAAGCTATGCTGAAATCTATGCTTCTTACACTGCAGCAGGACCTGCATAGAGAGCTCCAAATGTCACTATCTCAGATGCATGATAAAATAGACTGCCTAGAAGAGCGTACAGACGCTCTAGAAGAAAATCTGCAAGATTACTCTAAGGCACACAACGAAATGTTAGATGCTCACGAGCATCACTCGGAAGAAATTCACCCTATCAAAATGAAATTGGCGGATTTGGAAGACCGCTCTAGGCGGAACAACATCAAATTCCGGGGCATCCCTGAATCGGTTAAACCGAACGAAATAACCCCCTACTTGCAACAACTTATTTCAGCCCTACTTCTACGCCTCAATGCCCGTGACACCTTAATCGATCGGGCCCACAGAATTTCTAAACCGTCACACCTCCCTGACGATATTCCTAGAGATATTCTGGCACGTATACATTTCTTCCATGTTAAGGAACAAGTTCTCTCTGCCGCCAGATCTGTGACACCCCTGCCAGCCCCTTACAATAACCTCAAGCTGTTCTCTGACCTGTCCCCGGCCACAATGGAGATGCGCAGAGCTTTCGCCCCGGTGACTTCCATACTCCAACAAAAAAAAATAACCTACAAATGGGGCTTCCCAACGAAATTGCTGGTTACTCACCAACAAAAAATCGTACCTATTCTTTCCCCGAAGGATGGCTACAAGAAGCTCACCAACTGGGGTTTACTCCCCATTGCTCCTAGAGAAGTGGATCAAGCTACTCCTGCCTACAAGCCTTCTGACTCCAGAAACATGGTGACTAAAGCTCCTAAAAAGACCTAAATTTGACACAAACCCAGATCCCCAGATCTACTTATATCCAGCCTGGGCGTCACATCTATACTTCCTCCTCACCACCCCTCAGGTTTAAAGTTGTGCTAAGCACACTTTTTTTTTTTTTTTTCTAATTTTCTGCTCTTTTTTTCTTGATTACAGCACAGATTAATCGACATTGATTATATTTTTCTACTAGAATTGTAGATTGTTTGTATTTAGCAACTTACTGGTTTGGTAATATACTTGTACCATATATGGCATTTACTTATCTACTTGTGTACTCACATCCATCAACAGTAGGTGAAGTCTCTCTCTCCCTGCCCAGGCCCTCATAACTGTAATACTACCATGACACTCTCGATTACCTCCCTCAATGTTAAAGGCCTAAATTCACCATTTAAGCGCAACCTCTTATGGAAAGAAGCACTACAACAACGGGCAGATATAATCTGCGCCCAGGAAACGCACTTTACTAAGCTCAAACAACCTCAATGTAGTCACAAAAAATATCCCCATTGCTTCTTTGCAAGTGCCCCTAAAAAAAAGAGAGGAGTAATGATTGCCATAAACGCAACAATAGATTTTAAGCTTCATCACTGTGAAAGTGATGATGATGGCAGATTCCTAATCCTATCAGCCACATTTGACAACCGACATCTCACCACAGTAAACATTTATGCCCCTAATACAGCACAAAGAAAATTCTACGCCACTCTCTTTGCCAAATTAGCCCCTTATAGATCTTCCCCCCTGATAATTTGTGGAGATTTTAATGAAGTAATTGACCCTACACTTGATACCTCCAACGCTGCAAGAAAGAGGCCCTCAGCAATATCAAATATCCTCAAAAAAGAAGACCTTTTATGACACATGGAGGTGCATGCACGATGAGGAGAGAAACTACACCTACTTCCCCCCCCCACACCAATCTTACTCCCGAATTGACCTATTCATTACAGATAAACACCTACTACAAGCAATCACTGCCTCCACTATAGGCAATATATCATGGTCTGACCACGCTCCAGTCATGATCAAACTAGCATCCCCCTCCCAAACCACTAGACATACGGTCTGGAGATTAAACACCTCCCTTCTCAACAACTCCTCTTCTGAGTCTCAAATACAATCTGAAATTGATAATGATTTCCTCCTGAAACAAATTCAATCTCTTGAAATAATAAACAAGAGATCTCCCACTAATACTACTTCCTTAGAACTTAAAAAGCTTAGATCCCAACTCAGTGGTCATCTTCACAAAAATTTTGATTACTTTATCAAACGACTAAGACTTCAGATATACTCATCGGCCAATAAATCAGGAGCATTTATGGCTAAACAATTTAAAAAACAACTTTCTAATAAAAAAATCGCATCCATCACAAACCCCCAGGGCAAACACCTGGCCAATCCGCTAGAAATTGCCAACGAATTTGGGAATTTTTACACCAAACTCTACAACCTTACGAAAACAGACCCCCATCTTACACCCACCCAAGATGACATAAAATTTTTTTTATCTTCTATCTCCCTTCCCTCGATTTCCCCAGAACAACTAGACTCTCTCACGACTCCCTTTTCAAAGACCAAAATTCAAAAAGTGATAAACAACCTACCTCTACATAAAGCGCAAGGACCTGACGGACTACCCAACGAATATTATAAACGATTTGCCCAACCCTTTGTCCCCCACCTATGTGCCATGTATAATCAATTTGCTACTACAGGCATAATCCCTAGGGAATCTCTCGATGCCCTAGTGGTTACCATTCCCAAACCGGGTAAACCCCCAGACAACCCAGCCAACTACAGACCGATCTCACTCCTCAACACAGACACCAAAATCTATGCTAAACTCTTGGCACAACGCCTTTCCACCATCATCCCCCAGATTATTCACCCCGACCAGGTGGGATTTGTACCCGGCAGGCAAGCCTCAGATGGAACTAGACGTTTCATTGACCTTATCCAATGGACAGAGCATACTCGAGCGCCTTCTCTCTTCCTGTCTTTGGACGCGAAGAAGGCATTCGATAGGGTATATTGACCGTATATGGAGGCAGTACTCCAAAAATTTGGACTCTCGGGCACCTTTCTCTGCCATACTAGGTCTATACACTTACCCATCTGCACGCATTTGGACGTCAGGGGTTGTTTCTAACCCATTCCAAATTACCAATGGCACGAGACAGGGGTGCCCGCTGTCCCCCTAATTTTTGCCATGATAACGGAGCCCTTAGCACAAATTATTAGATCTGACCCCTTGATTACGGGTATAAAAATTGGACAAACCGATCATAAAATCGGTTTATACGCAGATGACGTGATCATTGACCTAACTAACCCGCTATTGTCTCTCCCAGCAGTCCAACGAATTCTTGACAAGTTCAGTGCAGTATCATTGTATAAACTAAATCACAGTAAATCCCTAATGCTAAACCTCGGCCTTGACTCTCAAACTCTCAATACCATCACCGCTAGCTCCCCCTTTGCTTGGGCCCCCAACTCCTTTCTCCCATACTTGGGTATCCAATTAACTTTCCCAAGTCGGATGCTACTAAAAACGAATTTTGAAGACCTCGTTGGCAAGCTTACACAACTAGCAAAAGATCTAGGTAGGGTTCCAGCCTCCTGGGCTGGTAGGATAGCTCAGACAAAAATGTATTTACTACCCCAAGTCCTATATTTTTTCCGTACATTACCTCTGCCTCTAGCACAAAATCAGATAAAAAAAATCCAAGGAATCATCAATGGCTTTATTTGGCAACAAAAGAGACCTAGAATAAAAAAAGTCATACTCACAACCCCAGTTCAACATGGGATCTGGGTGCCCCAGATATTCAAGCTTACCACCGAGCAACTATTCTGGACCAGCTGAAAACATGGTGGTCAGACAAACACCACACAACCTGGAAACAAATTGAAACCAACCTACTGCCCACGGATCCTAAAAACTTTATAGCCGCACTCTGGCTCAACCCTCACCCCAAAAGGTACCCTCTTGATACTATTACATCCTCCACAAGAATTTGGACCTCAATACTGCAACTCAAGGGAGGGATATCAAATGACACTCTGACAGCAATACCCATTGAGGCGCTACACCTTATCTCTCCAGACTTACCTCTCTCAGAGTGGACAAAAGCCGGCATCTGCCATTTAGGAATGCTCTTTTCATCATCAACTCTACTCTCATTTGAGCAACTAATGCAAAAATATGGACTAACTAAACACACGTTCTTTCTCTACCTGAGGATTGGATCTAGCCTGTCGAAAATTTCCTGGTCAACCTCAGACGATGTTTCACTCCCTATACTCAAGTTCTACAATATAGCTATACCCAAGACCAAAGGAATCTCCTTCATATACAAACTGCTCACTAAACCAACTACTAACCACCTGGCTTCTTCCTCACAGTATTGGTCCTTGCTGTTAGACCATCCGCCTCCAGAAACACATTGACCGAAGGCCCTCACACTGCCCTTACGCCTGTCGCATTGCATTAACCACTGGGAAGCAACACAAAAGCTTTTTCACAAATGGTACTTCACCCCTGAAAGGCTAGCGAAAATCTACCCGAACACATCCCCGAACTGCTGGAGGGGATGTGCTGATATTGGATCTCTTTCACACATATGGTGGGAATGCCACCTTGTTAAAAATTTTTGGAGACAGGTGCATAACCTAATTGAATCTTTGTGTAGTATATCCCAACCTATGTCCCCACTTGACCTACTCCTAGGTCTCTCGATCCCAACAATGCCCACCCATCTGCAAACACTGGCCACACACATTCTTATTGCCGCAAGACTGACAATCGCAAAAAAAATGGAAATCAACCGACCCACCGGTACTCAGAGATGCCATCCACCTACTGAACCAACACTTTCAGATGGAATCCTCCTTCACCAAAGCCAACATGTCCACTAAGCGCTTTAATAGAAACTGGCACCCTTGGATCTTGGATTCTAGAAGTACACCACTGTTGTAACAATCCTGCCCCTAACTTGGCTGGAGTCTACACCAGCCCCCTTTTCTTACTACGGTCTCTCGGACATTTTGCCAAAACATGTGATACAGATCACAATGTTACACCATGATCTAGGTTACACTAAAGTGTCCACCCCATTCATTGCTTAGCCTATTGGTACAGGAATTGCATTAACCACTGGGTGGTTAATGCAATTCCTATACCAATAGGCTATGCTACCATAGTTATTTGTAGTATGATAGTTTACTTATTATTCATTGATTGTTTTTGCTTTAGACCAATCAAAATTACACTTAAATAAGCTCTTCTCTCATTGCCATTTACATATACGCTAAGACGCCAGGGTATGCCCAATTGGCGATGTTTCTGTATTCTTTTTCTCTTTATAAAACACAATAAAAATCTTAAATTTAAAAAAAAAAAAAAAGATTGGAAGATACTTGGTGACTAGGGATGAGCTTCATGTTCGAGTCGAACCCGTGTTTGACTCGAACATCATCTGTTCGCCCGTTCGCCGAATTGTGGCTGTTCACACCAAATTCGTGTGGCGCGTCACGGCTCATAATTCACTGCGGCATCGCAGTGCATTGCTGCCCAATGATTGGCCAAACATGCACTATGACCCGCATGCTTGGCCAATCACAGCGCCGTCTGAACAGAGAGCCGTAATTGGCCAAGCCAAGGAGGCTTTGGACAATTATGGCTCAGGGGATTTAGTACACGCCCCACACTATATAAGGCCGCCTGCACGGCGGCCCTGTGTAGTGTGTGTTCCGGCTTTGAAAGAGATAGACAGAGAGACAGTGTCATTTGATTTGAGTTAGATAGATTAGGCAGAACAGTCAGTCAGTTAGCTGCACTTACAGTGTATTGTGTATATATATGCATCCCAGGTGTTGCATATATATATATACACTGTATTCAGTTTAGCTAGATCCGTTCCTGTTATCTTCCCACTGACAGGCAGGCTTGTCTTGTTACAGTATTTACAGCTACCTGAAGAAAATTGCTGGTGTTCTTTTGATCCTATTAGTACCACAGTCAGGCAGCTAGACTATTTACAGTTAGTGCAGTGCGTCCTGCTCACAGTGTTCAGCTAGATCCGTTCCTGTTATCTTCTTACTGACAGGCAGGCTTGTCTTGTTACAGTATTTACAGCTACCTGCAGAAAATTGCTGGTGTTCTTTTGATCCTATTAGTAACACAGTCAGGCATCTAGACTATTTACAGTTAGTGCAGTGCGTCCTGCTCACAGTGTTCAGCTAAAACTACAAGTTAGTGGGGTGCGTCCTGCTCACAGTGTTCAGCTAATCCTACAAGTTAGTGGGGTGCGTCCTGCTCACAGTGTTCAGCCAAACTACAAGTTAGTGCTGTGCGTCCTGCTCACAGTGTTCAGCTAAACCTACAAGTTAGTGTAATGAGACCTCTGCACAGTGTTCATCTAAAGCTACAAGTTAGTGCAGTGCGTCCTGCTCACAGTGTTCAGCTAGATCCATTCCTGTTATCTTCTTACTGACAGGCAGGCTTGTCTTTTTACAGTATTTACAGCTACCTGAAGAAAATTGCTGGTGTTCTTTTGATCCTATTAGTACCACAGTCAGGCAGCTAGACTATTTACAGTTATTGCAGTGCGTCCTGCTCACAGTGTTCAGCTAAACCTACAAGTTAGTGTAGTGAGACCTCTGCACAGTGTTTATCTAAAGCTACAAGTTAGTGCAGTGCATCCTGCTCACAGTGTTCAGCTAGATCCGTTCCTGTTATCTTCTTACTGACAGGCAGGCTTGTCTTGTTACAGTATTTACAGCTATATGCAGAAAATTGCTGGTGTTCTTTTGATCCTATTAGTACCACAGTCAGGCAGCTAGACTATTTACAGTTAGTGCAGTGCATCCTGCTCACAGTGTTCAGCTAAAACTACAAGTTAGTGGGGTGCATCCTGCTCAAAGTGTTCAGCTAAACCTACAAGTTAGTGGGGTGCGTCCTGCTCACAGTGTTCAGCTAAACCTACAAGTTAGTGTGGTGCATCCACCTTACAGTGTTCAGCTAAACCTACAAGTTAGTGTGATGCGTCCTGCTCACAGTGTTCAGCTAAAACTACAAGTTAGTGCGGTGCGTCCACCTCACAGTGTTCAGCTAAACCTAGAAATTAGTGTGATGCGTCCTGCTCACAGTGTTCAGCTAAAACTACAAGTTAGTGCTGTGCGTCCTGCTCACAGTGTTCAGCTAAACTTACAAGTTAGTGTAGTGAGACCTCTGCACAGTGTTCATCTAAAGCTACAAGTTAGTGCAGTGCGTCCTGCTCACAGTGTTCAGCTAGATCCGTTCCTGTTATCTTCTTACTGACAGGCAGGCTTGTCTTGTTACAGTATTTACAGCTACTTGAAGAAAATTGCTGGTGTTCTTTTGATCCTATTAGTACCACAGTCAGGCAGCTAGAGTATTTACAGTTAGTGCAGTGCGTCCTGCTCACGGTGTTCAGCTAAACCTACAAGTTAGTGTAGTGAGACCTCTGCACAGTGTTTATCTAAAGCTACAAGTTAGTGCAGTGCATCCTGCTCACAGTGTTCAGCTAGATCCGTTCCTGTTATCTTCTTACTGACAGGCAGGCTTGTCTTGTTACAGTATTTACAGCTACCTGAAGAAAATTGCTGGTGTTCTTTTTATCCTATTAGTACCACAGTCAGGCAGCTAGACTATTTACAGTTAGTGCAGTGCATCCTGCTCACAGTGTTCAGCTAAAACTACAAGTTAGTGGGGTGCGTCCTGCTCACAGTGTTCAGCTAAAACTACAAGTTAGTGTGGTGCGTCCACCTCACAGTGTTCAGCTAAACCTACAAGTTAGTGTGGTGCGTCCTGCTCACAGTGTTCAGCTAAACCTACAAGTTAGTGTAGTGAGACCTCTGCACAGTGTTCATCTAAAGCTACAAGTTAGTGCAGTGCGTCCTGCTCACAGTGTTCAGCTAAAACTACAAGTTAGTGCTGTGCGTCCTGCTCACAGTGTTCAGCTAAAACTACAAGTTAGTGTTGTGCGTCCACCTCACAGTGTTCAGCTAAACCTACAAGTTATTTTTGCGAGCTCTGCACAGTGTTCACTTAAAGCTACCTGTAGAAGGTTGGTGGTGTTTTCCTGATCCTATCACTACCACAGGCAGCTAAAAAAGCTACAAGTTATTTTTTTTTGGGAGCTCTGCACAGTGTTCAGCTAAAGCTACCTGTGGAAGGTTGGTGGTGTTCTGATACTACAGGCATGCAGTTGATTTTGCTAGCTGCAGTATCAGTATATATATATATATATATATATATATATATATATATATATATATATATATATATATCCCAGCTTAGTGCAGCTGGTATGTCTGAAAGGCCAAGAAGGAGAGGCAGACAGTCACAAGCCAATAAGAGAGGGCAAGCCAGCTCTGTGTCTAGTGCTTGTCGTGGAGACAGTGAATCCTCATCAGCACGTGGCCTTGGGACACGCTTGGCCTTTTTTTCGGCAGCTGGCCGTGTTGAGCCGCAACATGCGGAAGACTTGGTCGAGTGGATGACCAAGCCGTCCTCATCCTCCTCATCCTCTCTCACCCATGCCCAGGGTACTTTGTCTGGCAAAGCAGCGGCCTCTTCCCTCAGCTCAATGTCATCAGTGACTCCTTCCCTAGCCCCACCATGTCCTCCTGAGGAGTCCCTCGAACTGTTTGACCACAGTGTTGGGTACATGCTCCAAGAGGATGCCCAGCGTTTGGAAGGCTCTGATGATGATACTGAGCATGATGAAGGTAGTAACATGAGCACGGACAGAGGGGGTGCCCAAGAAGGACAGCAATCTGGCAGTCATGCTCCCCCTGCTGCAGCATACTGCCAGGTTTGCTCCAGTGATGAGGAGGGAGGGGATGATGAGGTCACTGACTCAACGTGGGTGCCTGATAGGAGAGAGAAGGAGGAGGAGGAGGAGGAGGCGGCACATCACCAACGAGGCAGGATGCCCTCCAGGGGCCAGCCTAAGGGTAGCACATTGACTGCATCACACCCCAAAGCTCCACATGTGCAGGGTGCTGCAGTCTCTGCGCGTTATTCAAAAAGTTCTTTGGTGTGGGCCTTTTTTGAGACGAGTGCATCAGATCGCACCGCTGCAATTTGCAACATATGTCTCAAGCGTATCTCGCGTGGCCAAAACATCTCCCGCTTGGGTACCACATGCATGACCAGACATATGTTGACCTGCCATGCAGTTCGTTGGCAAGCGTATCTAAAAGACCCACACCAAAGAACAAAGAGGACCTCTCCTTGCTCCTCATCAGCTGAGATCTCCAACCCCACTATATCTTCAGTCCTCTCTGAGACCTGCACTGAGAGGAATGAAGGTGTAGAATTAGGTGTGTCACAGCCAAGTACTTGTGGGCAATCTGCTTGTGGTGCACCGACGTCAGATTGTACCAGGTAAATTTCCCTGCCCCAGCTGCTGCACCGCCGAAAGAAGTTTGCTCCCAGCCATCCACATGCCCAGCGGTTGAATGCTAGCTTGGCAAAATTGCTAGCACTTCAACTGCTGCAGTTGCTCAGTGGCAGGTACCCAAACGCCACTTTTTCTCACAGAAGACGATTCCGGCTCTCTACCGGCATGTGGAAGGCAATGTCTATGCCTCGCTGCACAGGGCGATCAGCGGTAAGGTGCATATTACCGCTGACTCATGGTCCAGCAGGCATGGACAGGGACGTTAGCTAAGTTTCACGGCGCATTGGGGGACTCTGCTGGTAGCTGGGAAGGATGCAGGACAAGGTGCAGTAGTGTTGGAGGTTGTTCCGCCACCACGCCTCCAAAATGCTAATGATTGTGACACACCTCTCTCCTCCACCCCCTCCTCTTCTTCTTCCTCCATGGCCTCTTCCTTTGCTTTGTTCTCGGAACCAGAAGTGCTCCGTAGCCGTTCAAGGGGCTACGCAAGTACGCAGGCCAAAAGATGCCATGCGGTGCTTGAGCTGGTGTGCTTGGGGGACAGGAGCCACATTGGGGCAGAGGTTCTGTCAGCTCTGCAGGGGCAGGTTAGAGGTGGTTGACGCCACGCCAACTTAAGGCAGGAATGGTGGTTTGCGACAATGGCACCAACCTCCTCTCTGCCCTCTGACAGGGACAAATGACCCATGTGCCCTGTTTGGCTCACGTCCTTAACTTGGTGGTGCAGCGGTTCTTGGGCAGGTACCCGGGCTTACAGGATGTCCTGAGGCAGGCCAGGAAAGTCTGTGTGCATTTCCGCCGGTCATATAATGCCAGTGCTTGGCTGACGGTTCTCCAAATGGAGTTTAACCTGCCCAAGAACCGCCTAATCTGTGACATGCCCACCAGGTGGAACTCAACGTTGGCCATGCTGCAGTGGCTGCACACACAGCAGAGGGCCATCAATGAGTACCTGTGCGACTCTGGCACCAGGACAGGGTCAGGGGAGCTTGTTTTTTTTCCCCCACGCCAGTGGGCCATGATCAGGGATGCATGCACTGTCCTGTCACCATTTGAGGAGGCCACGAGGATGGTGAGCAGTGACAGTGCATGCATCAGTGACACTGTCCCCCTTGTCCACCTGTTGGAGCACACGCTGCGTGGAATAATGGACAGGGCACTTGAGGCAGAACAGAGGCAGGAAGAGGAGGACTTCCTTAGCTCTCAAGGCCCCCTTTATCCAGACAGTGTTCCTGCGTGCCCGCCGATCACACAGGAAGAAGAGGAGGAGGAGGAGGAAGATTGTGTCAGTATGGAGGTGGAGCCTGGCACTCAGCATCAGCAGCAGTCTTTAAGGGATCAGTCCCAAGAAACACATGGACTTGTACGTGGCTGGGAGGAGGTGGCTGCGGACCATGTCGTCCTTAGTGACCCAGAGGACTCCGGACCGAATGCCTCAGCAAACCTACGCTGCATGGCCTCCCTGATCCTGCAAAGCCTGCGTAAGGATCCTCGTATTCGTGGTATCAAGGAGAAGGACCAATACTGGCTGGCAACCCTCCTTGATCCACGTTACAAGGGTAAGGTTGCGGACCTTATCTTGCCATCGCAGACGGAGCAGAGGATGAAACATCTTCGGGAGGCCTTGCAGAAAGGTCTGTGCAACGCGTTCCCAGAGACTGGGAGGTTACAAACTCCTGTTTCTGGACAACGTGTTGCTGAGGCTTCAGTCAGTCAAAGAAGGAGCGGTGGAGAAGGTGGCCGTCTGACCGATGCGTTCAGACAATTTTTTGGTCCGCAGCTCCAAGGTATGATCGGTTCCAGCAACCATCGCCAGCGTCTGTTTTACATGGTGCAGGAATACCTAGGGGCAAGATCTGACTTGGACACCTTTCCCACCGAAAATCCTCTGGGTTACTGGGTCTTGAGGATGGATCACTGGCCAGAGCTTGCAATTGAGCTACTGGCCTGTCCTGCATCCAGCGTTCTTTCGGAACGCACATTCAGTGCTGCTGGAGGCTTTGTAACCGATCACAGGGTGCGTCTGTCCACCGACTCGGTCGATCGACTGACCTTCATAAAAATGAATCAGTCTTGGATCACCACCAGCTACCAAGCACCTGATGCTGATGTAACCGAATATTTTTTTTTTGAAATCTCAGATCCCTTCAAAGACTGCCTATGCTGATGCTGAGTGACTATCCCTGAGTAATTATCCTCTTCCTCCTCAATCATCACGCTGATAGCTTGTAAGAACATTTTTGGTTCTGGGCACCACACCAGTGCCTAATGCACAATTTTTCAGCACCTGTTTAACAGGGGCTTGTAATTACAATTTTTGATGCAATACTTTGCAGCAGGGCTCATTTCTGCATTACAACTAGAGTATCTGTGAGGGGTTGCAGTGTTGTGGCACCAGCACCAGTGCCTAAGGCCCAATTTTTCAGCCCTTGTTTAACAGGGGCGTGTAATTACAATTTTTGATGCAATACTTTGCAGCAGGGCTCATTTCAGCATTCCAACTAGAGTATCTGTGAGGGGTTGCAGTGTTGTGGCACCAGCACCAGTGCCTAAGGCCTAATTTTTCAGACCCTGTTCAACAGGGGCATGTAATTACAATTCTTGATCTAATATTTCACAGCAGGGCCCATTTCTGCACCCACCAAGAGCGAGTGAGGACTTACAGTGTTGTGGCACCAGCACCACCACCACCAAAGGCCCAATTTTTCTGCCCTTGTTCAACAGGGGCATGTAATTACAATTCTTGATCTAATATTTCACAGCAGGGCCCATTTCTGCACCCACCAAGAGCAAGTGAGGACTTACAGTGTTGTGGCACCAGCACCACCACCACCACCACCAAAGGCCCAATTTTTCTGCCCTTGTTCAACAGGGGCATGTAATTACAATTCTTGATCTAATATTTCACAGCAGGGCCCATTTCTGCACCCACCAAGAGCGAGTGAGGACTTACAGTGTTGTGGCACCAGCACCACCACCAAAGGCCCAATTTTTCTGCCCCTGTTCAACAGGGGCATGTAATTACAATTCTTGATCTAATATTTCACAGCAGGGCCCATTTTTGCGCCCACCAAGAGGGAGTGAGGACTTACAGTGTTGTGGCACCAGCACCACCACCAAAGGCCCAATTTTTCTGCCCCTGGTCAACAGGGGCATGTAATTACAATTCTTGATCTAATATTTTACAGCAGGGCCCTGTGAGGGCTTACAGTGTTGTGGCCACAACAACACCTAAGGCCCAAATTTCTGCTGCCCCTACTTTCAAACATCTAACTTACGAACGACTCCTACTTGCAAACAGAAGTAGACAACAGGAAGTGAGATGAAATCTACCCCTAGGAAGGGAAATTCTCTCCTCTAAGAGTTAATATGGGAAACACATTTCTCCTTTCCACTGATGCTTTCCAATCCTTGTTCCACAAAAAAACCCAAATTTTCAAAAAACATTTGTCATTGGGACAAAAAGTGAGGTGAAATCTTCTGAAGAGGAGGAAAGACAGCAAAACAAATGTCACAGGGGTGATAACCCTTCCCTATGTTTTCCAAAAAGCTTAAAAAAGATTTTTTGGCTGGAGCTAAACACGTTAAAAATGTACCCGTTTAAAATTACAAACAGATTCTAATTAACAACAAACCTACAGTCCCTGTCTTGTTTGCACCGCCTGTATACTGCTGTTCAGAGTATATAGGGCCTGGTTGCCCCACACCTTTCCTTATTTTAATTTGGGTGCGGGGTTCCCCTTAATATCCATACAAGACCTAAAGGGCCTGGTAATGGACTGGGGGGTACCCATGCCGTTTGTCTCACTGATTTTCATCCATATTGCCAAAACCCGACATTACATTAAACCCGCAGGCAGTTTTAAAAGAGATTTTTTCCTTTAAAAATGTCATTTTGTGCAGGGACTGTTCCAAACACGGGAAACACACGCCACTTTACAGGCATACTATAGACACACCCCAGGTACGATATTTAAAGGAATATTTAACTTTTTTCTTTTACTTTAAGCATCAATAAAATCACTGCTCCCGAAAAAAATGTCAGTTTTTAAAAGTTTTTCTTGCATTGATACATGTCCCCTGGGGTAGGACCCGGGTCCCCAAACCCTTTTTAGGACAATACCATGCAAATTAGCCTTTAAAATGAGCACTTTTGATTTCGAACGTTCGAGTCCCATAGACGTCAATGGGGTTCTAACGTTCGTGCGAATTTTCGGTCCTTTCGCAGGTTCTGGTGCGAACCGAACCGTGGGGTGTTCGGCTCATCCCTATTGGTGACTATATTTTTAATCTTAGTGAATTCCAAGCTGTATTGTGTGGAGAAAACCGGGGCTTTGGTGGGGGACAATGAAGATTTATTATATTTGTAGTTCTTGTGTGTTTTCCTCTTGTCTATATTTTCCTGGAGTAGTGTGCTCCCGGGAATAGCGCTGGCTGCAACAAAAGCCTTATTCATAACTTAATCTGAATATCCTCTGTCTCTGAATCTTTGAGTCATGTCCCTTGCTTCTGTCTGAAAGTTATCGGATGTGCTACATAGACGTTTCAACCTAAGAAACTGCCCATACGGTACGCCCCTAATAGTGTGACTTGGATGAGCAGAGTCTGCTCTCAACAAGGCATTCCCCACAGTGGACTTTCTGTATAGGCCAGTTTTAACTACCCCATGCATCCCTGTTAGTTTCACATCCGGGAATTCTATGGTGTTCACACACAAAACCCCAGTGAACTTCAGATTTAAAGTATTGTCATTGAAGTATGAAAGCCATGTATTAAGGTCGGCATTCTCATCCAATGTAACAAACAATAAATCATCGATATAGAGATAGAAAACAATACCTTGTGGATCAAGCCAAACAAGGAAAAAGTAATCTTCCATAAGAAAACAAGGAGAGGGGGCAGGCGAAACAAAGGCTCCAAAGGACACTCACTACACACTGTGGGGCAAAACGAAGAAGTAACCCTGAATGTCATCAACATTTCTAATAGAATTTTAAAGGATGAAGAAAGAAGTTTATTAGCGAAAGGATTGATCTTTTGTCCAAACAGACATTTTGACCGTCTTGGAACCATATTAGACGTCAATAGATTTTCCCATAGTCTTACCCTTAAAAAGCATTATTTTGAATTTCCACTGGACAGGGAGGAGGTCCTTTCAGACGACTTTGAGGCAGGTGAGTCTCCCCCTTCACCTAAAATGTTTACTGAGGTCTGTGCATTGCAGGGCCTTACTGATTTAGCTAATGATTCCAGTCCACCCCCTCAGATCCCACTGATGCTCAGATTAACATATCATTTAAACTCAGATCTGATTGTTATCCGGTGGCATCGAGGAATTGGGATCTGGACCTTTTCCAGAAAATGGTGGAGGGTGATTTGACTCGTAGTTGTCATAAAGGACCGGTTACCCATAATTTTATCTCATGCAAGTAGCTCTCAAAACATTGGCAGCTGATAATAGTATTGTTATTAGGAATGGGGACAAGGGGGGCACTGTAGTTGTTTTGGATTCCGAAGCGTATAGAAGAGAGGCATTGCTTCAGTGATCTGATACACATACATATCAACTACTTGCATCCAATCCCACATCCTCTTTCTAAAAAGCTTTGTCTACACTTTTATATGGAGCAGTTAATGCTGGCCTTTTTTCCCAAAAGGAAAAGGAGCTATTTATTCCTGTATGCCCTGTAATGCCGGTATTTCACCACTTTCCCAAAGTCCACAAGGGGTTAACCCTTCTTGTGGGTAGACCAATTGTAGATGGCATAGGCTCTCTCAATAAACATTTGGGTGAATGGTTGGTTAGCCAATTACAACTCCTGGTTTTGGGTCTTCCTGGAAACCTTCGAGATACCAAGCAATTGCTCAATAAGTTACATGGTTTTCACTGGTGTGATAACTACAGGTGGATTAGCTGTGATGTGGTTAGTCTCTATTCCAGCATTTCACATAACTTGGGTTTACAGGCAGTCGCTTGGTTCTTTAAAGGTTCCGGAAAATTCTCCTTGTTGCTCCAGGAATATATTTTACAGTCTTTGGAATACCTGTTGACACACAATTTTTTCATGTTTGACGGGTGCTATTATCTCCAAAGATGTGGGGCCTCCATGGGGGCAACGTTTTCTCCTTCTTTAGCCAATCTCTACATGGGTTGGTGGGAGAGGTCCCGCATCTTTGGACATGATAGCCCCCGTCGCCTAGATACCATTTTTTTCTGTCGCTATATCGACGATTTATTGTTTGTTACATTGGATGAGAATGCCGATCTTAATACATTGCTTTCATACTTCAATGACAATACTTTAAATCTGAAGTTCACTGGGGTTTTGTGTGGAACACCATAGAATTCCTGGATGTGAAACTAACAGGGATGGATGGGGTAGTTAATACTGGCCTATACAGAAAGTCCACTGTGGGGAATGCCTTGTTGAGAGCAGACTCTACTCATCAAAGTCACACTATTAGGGGCGTACCATATGGACAGTTTCTTAGGCTGAAACGTCTATGTAGCACATCCGATAACTTTCAGACAGAAGCAAGGGACATGACTCAAAGATACAGAGACAGAGGGTATTCAGATAAAGTTGTGAATAAGGCTTTTGTTGCAGCCAGCGCTATTCCCAGGAGCACACTACTCCAGGAAAATATAGACAAGAGAAAAACACACAAGAACTAAAAATATAACAAATCTTCATTGTCCCCCACCAAAGCCCCAGTTTTCTCCACACAATACAGCTTGGAATTCACTAAGATTAAAAATATAGTCACCAAGTATCTTCCAATCCTTTTTAATGACCCCATTTATAACACTATTCTCTCCAAGGGCATAAGGTCAGTATCCTGTCGAGCACCCACTTTGGGTGGCTTTTTTTCACCTAGTTTATTCTCTACTGAATAGCAGGGATTAGGGATGAGCTTCGAGTTCGAGTCGAACTCATGTTCGACCTGAACATCGGCTGTTCGCCAGTTCGCCAAACAGCGAACAATTTGGGGTGTTCGCGGCAAATTCGAAAGCCGCGGAACACCCTTTAAAAGTCTATGAGAGAAATCAAAAATGCTTATTTTAAAGGCTTATATGCATGGTATTGTCATAAAAAGTGTTTGGGGACCTGGGTCCTGCCCCAGGGACATGGATGAATGCAAAAAAAGTTTTAAAAACTTTTTAAAGAAAGTCATTTAAAACTACGGCTATTAATGAATTGTCAGTCCGACAATACACATAAAAGTTAATTGATAAAAACGGCATGGGATTTCCCCACAGGGGAACACCAAACCAAAATTAAAAAAAAAATGGTGTGGGGGTCCCCCTAAATTCCATACCAGGCCCTTCAGGTCTGGTATGGATATTAAGGGGAACCCAGCACCAAAAATTTTTAAAAAATGGTGTCGGGGTCCCCCTCAAAATCCATACCAGACCTCTGGTATGGATTTTAAGGGGAACCCCTCGCCAAAATAAAAAAAAAATGGCATGGGGTCCCCCCAAAAATCTATACCAGACCCTTATCCGAGCACACAACCTGGCAGGCTGCAGGAAAAGAGGGGGGCGAGAGAGAGCGCCCCTCCTCCTGAACCATACCAGGCCACATGCCCTCAACATTGGGATTGATGGGGACAAGGGCTTCATCCCCACAACCCTTGCCCGGTGGTTGTGGGGGTCTGCGGGCGGGGGGCTTATCGTAATCTGGAAGCCCCCTTTAACAAGGGGACCCCCATATCCCGGCCCCCCTGTGTGAAATGGTAAGGGGGTACAAAAGTACCCCTACCATTTCACAAAAAAGTGTCAAAAATGTTAAAAATGACAAGAGACCTGAAGGACCTGGTATGGAATTTAGGGGGGACCCCACGCCATCTTTTTTTTAAATTTTGGTTCGGGGTTCCCCTGTGGGGAAATCCCATGCCATTTTTATCAATTAACTTTTATGTGTATTGTCGGACCGACAATTCATTAATAGCCGCGAGTAGTTTTACTCTTAGTTACTCGTAGTTTTTACTTTTTTTCCTTTGAAATGTCATTTTGCTGTCAGACTGTTCTAAACACGGGAAACATGCGCCCCTTTACAGGCATACTATAGACACCCCCCAGGTTCAAAATTTAAAGGAATATTACACTTTTATTGTTTTACTTTAAGCATTATTAAAATCACTGCTCCTGAAAAAACGTCCCTTTTTAAATCTTTTTTTGCATTGATCCATGTCCCCTGGGGTAGGACCCAGGTCCCCAAACACTTTTTATGACAATAACTTGCATATAAGCCTTTAAAATTAGCACTTTTGATTATTCATGTTCGAGTCCCATAGACTTTAACAGTGTTCGCATGTTCTGGTGCGAACCGAACAGGGGGGTATTCAGCTCATCCCTAGCAGGGATCCAACTGGCTACGCTTCAAGGGGAATTTCAAATGTTGTCTTAAGGGGTGCGACTATTGTTGCTACATTAAGAAGGGAAAATGCGTTCAGTCTTGTGTCAATGGTAAAACCTTTGACATTCCCTCCTTTATTAACTGTAACACCCGTTTTTTAGTGTATTTGATCACTTGAGAGATTTGCCAAGTTCAATATGTTGGCAGTACCACACGCCGACTGAAAGATGGGCTGTACAATCATTTGTACGACATAGAGAAAAACAGGCCTACTAATGTAGCCAAGCACTGGAACCACATACACTATAAAGATGTTTCAAGTTTGCCTATACAGGGCATCGAAAGGATCATCACTCCTAAAAGAGGAGGTGAAAGATTCCAGATACTTTGCAAACGTGAAGGTTTTTGGATCTTTTCCTTAGACACGAAAATTCCGTCAGGGCTCAACTTTGAATGGGATGTGTCCCACTATTATGATATGATGATTGATCACCACCCTCACTACAATCCTGATACTATTGTTTACTTTAATCTGGATGACTAGTTTGGGTTGGTGGAGCATCGTTACGTGTATTGGTACCCACATGGTTCTATTACCTGTCTCCTCATGGCCATGCTCCTTTCATCATAGGCATTGTTTTTATCTCTCTCGCTAATAGCTACCTCATTCATCTGTTTGTTCATTTTAACACACCACTTACATGATGATCTAAGGTTTTACATTTGAGTAGTTCTTGGCCTTGATTATAAACCAGTGAGGGTTCAATTCACAATTGGATTCAATGGGATCAGGTTACTGTTAACCGTACCCATGTGAATCTTTTTTGCTTTATGGATGGTTGCCCTTTGTTGCTCCTTTTGTCTAGGAACGTTCCTGATAAGAAACATATGATATTTCTAATACATTCCCTATTTATGGAGTCTAGTTCATCATAATATATTTATTTATTTGAATATAGGTCCAGTTTTAATAGTTTTCAGTGGGTATACCTGTCCAGCAGGCACATTATAGGTATATGTGCAAAGATTTTTTTAAACTCTTGTATGTTTATATGTATAAATGCTCATATATTTATGTAAGTTTGAGTGCCGTATCATGTTGGTTCTGTATTGGGATAAAACATTTTTCCTTTTTCGTGATAATAGCTTGGATTCTGTAGTTAATCTTTGTTCACGATCATGTTGGAATTATATAATTTTACTACCTCCTATGGGTACTTAATCATAAAGGTTCACATTTTTTGAGGTTTTGACACAATACTTACATGTCTATGCTCACATATTTTTACACATCTTTACCTCTTTCTTACCTTCATATGTGGAGCCTGTGTCTGTTTGTTTGTTCACTTTTTAATTTTTGCACATTTTTCTCATTGTGTGACACCATACCTCACCAATATTCGGGTCCAACCCACTGTACATATCAATATATTATTATCACCATTTATATTCTATTATCACCAGTCAGAACACGTTGTTCATAATATTCATCAACTTTTTCACATTAACATATTAAAGTCATCACTCTACCATTATTCAGAACATGTTGTTCATATTATCCATCAACATTTTTACATTAATAGATTAAAGTCATCACTCTATCATTATTCTGTTCTCCTTTACACATTCTTAGTACCGATATTTACACTGTATTTATACTTATGTGAGACGGATCCCTTTTCTATTTTAACTTTGAGTGTATGCTTTCATCTAGCTATATCTCTCCCATATTTACATCATAGAACCACTGATTAGTCTGTGTTTCTTTATTATATTATTTTTTATGTCTATACATTAGTTTATGTTTTATACACAAGACAACACAACACGTTTATGGCTTAGCTTACTTTAAGACTTTATTTATTTCATACTTTTTTATTAATTTATGTACTTTTATACATACTTTTTTCATTTCACTTCCATCTTCACTTTGTATTTCATCATTCTCTACACTTCGATGTGTTTCATACCCCATCTACACGTATTATACGTTTTTACACACTAATATTTATTTATCATTTGCACCTTCATTCACCTATTTGTTTACACACTATATGATCTTGTTTTGAGTCTGGGCTGGATTGCTCAGAGACATCCACCAAGTTCTCATGTTATCAGTCCTACTTGATTGGACTGGGGCATCAGCTGTTTAGCCAATTGAAAAGCTAATTGAACAAATTATCCAGCCATACTACATACAACTAGTAGGGTATACAGTGGGGACGGAAAGTATTCAGACCCCCTTCAATTTTTCACTCTTTGTTATGTTGCAGTCATTTGCTAAATTCATTTAAGTTCATTTTTTCCTCATTAATGTACACACAGCACCCCATATTGACAGAAAAACACAGAATTGTTGACATTTTTGCAGATTTATTAAACAAGAAAAATTGAAATATCACATGGTCCTATGTATTCAGACCCTTTGCTGTGGCACTCATATATTTAACTCAGGTGCTGTCCATTTCTTCTGATCATCCTTGAGATGGTTCTACACATTTGTTTAAGTCCAGTTGTGTTTGATTATACTGATTGGACTTGATTAGGAAAGCCACACACCTGTCTATATAAGACCTTACAGCTCACAGTGCATGTCAGAGCAAATGAGAATCATGAGGTCAAAGGAACTGCCTGAAGAGCTCAGAGACAGAATTGTGGCAAGGCACAGATCTGGCTAAGGTTACAAAAAAAATTCTGCTGCACTTAAGGTACCTAAGAGCACAATGGCCTCCATAATCCTTAAATGGAAGATGTTTGGGATGACCAGAACCCTTCCTAGAGCTGGTCGTCCGGCCAAACTGAGCTATCGGGGGAGAAGAGCCTTGGTGAGAGAGGTAAAGAAGAACCCAAAGATCACTGTGGCTGAGCTCCAGAGATGCAGTCGGGAGATGGGAGAAAGTTGTAGAAACTCAACCATCACTGCAGCCCTCCACCAGTTGAGACTTTATGGCAGAGTGGCCCGACGGAAGCCTCATCTCAGTGCAAGACACATGAAAGCCCGCATGGAGTTTGCTAAAAAACACCTGAAGGACTCCAAGATAGTGAGAAATAAGATTCTTTGGTCTGAGACCAAGATAGAACTTTTTGGCTTTAATTCTAAGCGGTATGTGTGGAGAAAACCAGGCACAGCTCATCACCTGTCCAATACAGTCCCAACAGTGAAGCATGGTGGTGGCAGCATCATGCTGTGGGGGTGTTTTTAAGCTCCAGGGACAGGACGATGGTTGCAATCGAGGGAAAGAGGAATGCGGCTAAGTACAGGGATATCCTGGATGAAAACCTTTTCCAGAGTGCTCAGGACCTCAGACTGAGCCGAAGGTTTACCTTCCAACAAGACAATGACCCTAAGCATACAGCTAAAATAACGAAGGAGTGGTGACTGTTCTTGAATGGCCCAGCCAAATTCCTGACCTAAACCCAATTGAGCATCTCTGGAGAGACCTAAAAATGTCTGTCCACCAATGTTTACCATCCAACCTGACAGAACTGGAGAGGATCTGCAAGGAGAAATGGCAGAGTCACTAATAGGGGCATAGGGTGAATGAGAACCCCGCTATGATCTGTGCTAGTCATACTCAATGCTGTATATATGTATATATAATGTGTGCTGTCTCATCCTGTTGTGGACTCTTTGCTGTGATGGTTGGGGTGTGACTGTATGCCCCCCTGTTAAGACTGTTTACTGATGAGAAGTTAAGCACACCTGGCCTGTGTGTCCATTGTCATTGGACAGTTTAACATGCCCTGTTTTCCAAGGGTGGGGGGAAGTGTTTTGAAGTGGGATCTGTATAACATGTGTTTGAATAAAGATTCATTCCTGCTTGAACCTCAAGACAGAGCATCTTGTCTTGTACTTGGGGGGGAATTATTTGTATGGGTTCCTGGTTCGGGTGATGGAAGTGTTCGATAATTGCCTTTGTGTTTGGGTATGGAATGTCCTAAACAACTTTAACCCCTTTCATACTTGGTGTGTCATTACACAGAGGATCCCCAAATCCAGGTGTGAAAAACTTGTTGCATCTTTCCCAAAAAGACTCATGGCTGTATTAGATCAAAAGGGTGCTTCTACTAAATACTGAGCAAAGGGTCTGAATACTTAGGACCATGTGATATTTCAGTTTTTCTTTTTTAATAAATCTGCAAAAATGTCAACAATTCTGTGTTTTTCTGTCAATATGGGGTGCTGTGTGTACATTAATGAGGAAAAAAATGAACTTAAATGATTTTAGCAAATGGCTGCAATATAACAAAGAGTAAAAAATTTAAGGGGTTCTGAATACTTTCCGTCCCCACTGTATATCTGATACTCATTCCATTGATCGTTAGCTATGAGTAAGCACTCTTCGTGTGAAACGCATCAGCTCCTGTCTGTATCGCTTTGCTGTGGCTTGTACAGTGTGTTCCCAATTTTTCGATAAAGGCAAGAATTTGTTCTTTTGAGTGCAGCTGTCCAGAGTTTTCCCGTTCGTCTTCATTTTTTAAATACACTGCAGCTAACTGAATCAACTACCTGCCTGAAGTATATTAGAAACAATACACCAGGGATGGTCTGCAGTGAGATCTAGCGACACAGGATACAGTGTATATATATATATATACAAAGCCAGGATGTATATATATACATATACTAAATACACTGCAGCTAACTTAATCAACTGCCTGCCTGAAGTATATTAGAAACGGAAACAACAGTTCGGAAGGGAACTAATATTTGAGCTTGCCCGGGGATCGCTGCCACATCCCAATTAAGGAAGGAAACCAAAAAGGAAGTGTGCCCCAAGGGGGATAATATGGGCAGTGTATCACCGTCTAGTGGATGGATGGTGCAAGCGTGAAATACACAATTAATGTTGGAAGTTTTATAACAAAAGTTTATTAAATAGAAAATTAAATAGAAAAATATACACACAGATCTATAGTATAAAATCGCAGGAGCGGAAGAGACAAAAAACAGTGGTAATCAAACTGCTAACATGCTTTGGTATACTATCCCAGTAAATTCAAAGATGACCTGCTGGGGTGAACATACGGCAGCACATGATACTCTACATGTTTCGGAAAATAAAGGGGTTCTATTCCCTCTATATAGTGTATTTCCTTCTTCAGGAGTTTCGGGGAAGCAGTGATGATATTTTTCTAGAAAGAATAAAAATATATATATACAAAGCCAGGATGTATAAATATATACTAAATACACTGCAGCTAACTTAATCAAATGTCTGCCTGAAGTATATTAGAAACAGTACACCAGGAACGGACTGCCTGCTCAATCTAATGCCAGCAACACACTACACAGGGCCGACGGGCAGGCGGCCTTATATAGTGTGGGGAATGGACTTAACCCCCTGAGCCATAATTGGCCAAAGGCACCCTGCCTTTGGCCAATTATGGCTCTCTTTGCTGACATCGCTGTGATTGGCCAAAGCATGCGGGTCATAGTGCATGCGTGGCCAATCATCAGCCAGCAATGCATTATGGGGCGTGATGCACTGCTCGAATTGGCACGAACGCCCCGTAATGTTTGATCTTCGCCGAACGATCAAACAGCCGATGTTCGTGTCGAACTCATGTTCGACTCGAACAGAAAGCTCATCCCTAATGGTGGCCAAGACCATACAGTGGTTTAATAGGACAGGTTCCACTCAGACTCGGCCTTACCATGGTCGACCAAAGATGCTGAGTGCATGTGCTCAGCATCAAATCCAGAGGTTGTCTTTGGGAAAAATATGCATGAGTGCTGCCACCATTGCTGTGGAAGATGAATGGGTGGGGGATCAGCCTGTCAGAGCTCAGACAATACACCACACAATGCATTAAATTAGTCTGCATGGCTGTCGTCCCAGAAGAAAGCCTCTTCTAAAGATGATGCACAAGAAAGCCTGCAAACAACATGGCCCCTCATGGCAAATAACTCTCTAAAGATCTGAAAAAAAGAATTGTTGCTCCACATAAAGATGAAGGGGTGGGGGGTCAGCCTGTCAGTGCTCAGACCATACTACACACACTGCATAAAATTGGTCCGCATGGCTGTCGTCCCAGAAGGAATCCTTTTCTAAAGATGATGCACAAGAAAGCCCGCAAATAGTTTGCTGAAGACAAGCAGACTAAGAACATGGATTACTGGAATCATGCCCTGTGGTCTGATGAGACCAAGATAAACTTATTTGGTTCAGATGGTGTCAATCGTGTGTGGCATTAACCAGATGAGGAGTACAAAGACAAGTGTGCCTTGCCTACAGTCAAGCATGATGCTGGGAGTGTCATGGTCTGGGGCTGCATGAGTGCTGCCGGCACTAGGGAGCTACAGTTCATTGAGGGAACCATGAATGCCAACATGTACTGTGACATACTGAAGCAGAACATGATCCCCTCACTTCAGAGACTGGGCCACAGGGCAGTATTCCAACATAATAACAACCCCAAACACACCTCCAAGTTGACCACTGCCTTACTAAAGAAGCTGAGAGTAAGGGTGATGGACTGAACAAGCATGTCTCCAGACCTAAACCCTACTGAGCATCTGTGGGGCATCTTCAAACAGAAGGTGCGCAAGGTCTCTAACATCCACCAGCTCCGTGATGTCATCAGAGAGGAGTGGAAGAGGACTCCAGTGGCAACCTGTGAAGCTCTGGTGAACTCCATGCCCAAGAGCATTAAGGCAGTGCTGGAAAATAATGGTGGCCACACAAAATATTAACACTTTGGGCCCGATTTGGACATTTTCATTTAGGGGTGTACTCACTTTTGTTGCCAGCAATTTAAACATTAATGGCTGTGTGTTGAGTTATTTTGAGGGGACAGCAAATTTACACTGTTATACAAGCTGTACACTCAATAATTTATACTGTTGCCAAGTGTAATTTCTTCAGTGTTGTCACATGAAAAGATATAATAAAATATTTACAAAAATGTGAGGGGTGTACTCACTTTTGTGAGATACTGTGTGTATATTATATATATATATATATATATATATATATATATATATATATATATAGACATTTATGATCACAATATGATTTTCATATTGTGAGGTAGCACTGCACTATAGAGATTATTTATCTACTTGTGTCTTATTTCAGCCTGACTAACTGTGTAAGATAACCGGGCATAAGCTGACCAATTGACAGCTGAGTTACTGTAATTCATTAAAGGCGAAAAATATTGGTCTGGCCATTTTCTTAAGCTCTACCATGAGGTTGGGATTATCCTCCAAGGGGTGGAGTGAAAAACCCTGGGGGCATGGCCTGGCAGGAGCCCAGGCTAAAATTGCCATTCACTCCCATACCAGCAGGTCTGAATTGATGTGCAGCTTCACGGGACATAACTTGTGCCTCATAGTTGCTTGGAGCTGAGACGGGCTCCTTCCCTGGCCACCACTCACAGCTGTGGACACAGAATTGTTTCCCCTTGTAGCCTGAGCGGCATATATTTTTCTATTATGGTTTACTGTGAATAACTTGTGGCGGTAATGCATTATTTTGTAGAAAATGTTATTAAAGGTAGATTGAACATAATTGTTCTGTGTTGCCTGAAGCTGTTTTTTAACTATGACTTCCAAAGAAAAAAAAATACAAATAATTAACCATGATATTTCAAACATCCCACATTGCCCTACTGTCAGGAAAAGCCCTCTTGCAGTTTTCCCAGCGGATTGAGGATTAAACGAGCGCCTGTGCATAGAAGCGCCATCCGGCGCTCGCGTGCGCGCAATAGCGCCAATGGCGCTGATAGTGCTAACAAACGTACGCACATGCGCAATAGTGCCAATAGTTCTAAAAGTGCTAAAAAAACTTACGCGCATGCGCAATAGCACCACTAGCGCTAACGTGCGTACGCGCATGCGCAATAGCGCCACTTGGCGCCAAAGATAGCCTATTTAAGGAAGACTGTCTCAATGCTGCCTTGCTGTCTGGTCTACAGCGTTTCCTGAGACCCCTGCTAACTTGTTACCAGTTTTCCTGTATCCAGTATTTACTTGGCTTGTTCCTGACTTACCTGCTTGCTGCCCGCCCCGATCTTGGCTTGGACTCTGACTACTCTCTTGGTTTGCCCTTCTGTACCTGATCTGCCCGCCAGTACCTTGACCCGGCTTGTCTGCACCTCCCCGCTGTCTGCAATCTGCTACGGGACTACAGTGCACCTCCCTGCTGTCTGCAACCTGCTACGGGACTACAGTGCACCTCCCTGCTGTCTGCAACCTGCTACGGGACTACAGTGCACCTCCCTGCTGTCTGCAACCTGCTACAGGACTACAGTGCACCTCCCTGCTGTCTGCAACCTGCTACGGGACTACAGTGCACCTCCCTGCTGTCTGCAACCTGCTACGGGACTACAGTGCACCTCCCTGCTGTCTGCAACTTGCTACGGGACTACAGTGCACCTCCCTGCTGTCTGCAACCTGCTACGGGACTACAGTGCACCTCCCTGCTGACTACAAGATCCTGCCTTCTGCTTCAGTGTTCCAGTCAGGCACTTGTGCCCCGCTGTACTTTCGAGTCCCTGTTCACACCTCCAGGGGTTCTTAAGTCAGAGGTATACGAGAGGCCGTTCTCTGCATTCCGGGCTCTACCTACCAGGTACGTGACACCTACTGTATATCAAAATTATAATGCTAAGTGACATTATGACCTTTTTATTAACTTAGATTGTTTTAGTACTAGTGATCATATTTGCAACAATGGAAAATAATTACAGTATCTTAGAAAGACTAGCACACTGACAAAAGTGAAAGCTTGCTAAAGGATAATAGAAGGCTGTTTGCAAAACTGCTGGCTTACAAAGAATAAACCCTTTACTATCAGAACAAGCAGTCCACAAATAATCTGCAAAAGTTTCTTCTTCATTCTTAATAGGATTTTTTCTTGATTTTTTTGCAAATATAAGGAAGGATGATTGTTTTGTTCCACTTGGTAATGAGAACATTATACTAACATAAACAGTGGTGTAAATTATGCTAGAGACATTTGTAATTATCCTTGAAATTAAAGATGATCATCATAATTTTTCCTTGCATTCCTTACAGTGTTTCTGGAAAGGGAGGAGAAAGACTGCAATTATATTAAAGTCCTGCTTCAGTGGTCAATTGCCTATTTAATAAAACAATTCAGCAGCAAAATATACAGCTATTCAAAAGATCATCTGTCCCAAGTGGGGTGTATATTAGCTTTGTGTTGTCTGTAAATGTAATATAAAAATGCAGTTTATTGCAGTTGAAATCTGCATATGGAAGAACCCCTTTACTAATTTATCAGGAAAGGTATGTAAACATATTTCAGTGTAGTCAAAAATAAAATTGCGCTATTTTGAAAAAATTTGAAAAGCTAGAGCGGCTACATACAAATGTGACTAAGATTCATAAACGAGAGGTGAGTGAAAATGTAGCACTAATGAAGCCTGTGTGAAACAGCTAAGTGGACAAAGAGTAATGATAAATGAGAGACATGTGAATTGACATATATGAAATGTGAACAGCAAACAAACAAGTCCCGATGAGTGATAAATCACAAGTGAGTCAATCAAAAAAAGTGATGTGTAAATACAAATGGGGGGAAGTGGTAATGAAAACAAGGAGTCCGTCAAGTTGTGGACATCTTCATGTGGGCAGTCAGGAACACCAGGTGCAATGTTGGCAGCAGGTATCACAAAAGGAAAAAAATTGGTACTCTTACCGGAACCAATGGATATGGATGTCAGCGACACCAGATCAAACAGGCATAGATTGAAACAGCTCGAAGTGTCCTGGGATGGTCAGCAAGGAAACTGGAGCAGGCACCGGTATCTTCAGAGGTCGGTATTTCTCCAATACGATCACCACAGGAAGGTCAACCCTTGGGCCAATGGTAGCCAGATGAGTGGAGTAAACAAGTTCATGATGAAAATATATAAAAAAGAAGAGGGCTCCAGATGGTGCAGATCAAAAGCAAATCAGGTGTTTATTTTCATAAAACCAGCATACAATAGCATAAAATTGTGATCACAGTTAAAAAAAGGCAATGTGAAGAGCAAAGAAGCAAAGCCCTACGTGTTTCATCCTAATAGGACTTCTACAGGGGCATCTTTGCTTCTCCTTTTGGTTGGAAGGCGGAGGGGAGGGACCTGGGATTGGGTGAGACTGGGTCCCACCACCTCCTGGCTGACACTAACCCCCACCTCCTGGCTGACACTTCCCCCCACCTCCTCCTGTGTGCCACATTCCAGAGCCTCGTCCTGGCTGAGGTCTTCCTGTGTATGAAAAAGGGACATAGTTTTAGTTTTTGGTTCATCAATCACACACAATTTTCAGCTCATGACTGTTGCAAATTGAATGTTAATAACTAGACAAGACTATAATTCTGACCCCAGCATTTTTCATTCTTGTCCCAATCATTTTTGGCCACTACTGTCTATTGATATGTAAAACACTTTTTGTTAAATCATTCATTTGTTATCAATAATAACATCTAGTTAACAACAATCATTTTCCCACAAAAATATGTTTAAATATACTATACCTAACTCCATCTGGGCTCCTCAATTTCTTCCAGAATGGAAGGCCCAGGTTGGTCCTCGGAAGCTCCAGCTGAGGTTGAGGGAAGGGTGGATGGAAGGGGGTCCAGAAGAGTTGAAAGTGATTCCCTGGCTTCAATCTGGTCTTCTAGAAAACACATCCTGCTGTAGTACCACAGACTGGGTACATACACATCTTCTGCTGCTGCTCCTGATCTCATGGACTTATGGACCTTCTGAAGCACCTTCCTATGCATGCTTCTCAAGCTACCAATTTTCCTATCCACAAACTCGAGGTCTGCGTTGGGGACCAGAGCCTTCACAAATTCCAGCAGTTTCTCCATCGATGCCTTCCTTGCTGGTTTGTTGCGATATAAGGGGTTTTTCACCTCCCACAAATTGCGCATATCCCTGTATCTGTCTATGAATTTGCTCAGGAAGTCTGGGTTTAAATTGTTTCATTTTTGCTGCAAGACCAAACAAAAGACAAAAACACTAATATCAGGCTAAACTTTCCTAATCTTATCCAATTATAGGCCTCAATCTAGAATCAGTATAGGCCACTCATGTCCCAAGTTAAAATGTTACCTTCATTATTACGTTTGTCGCTTCCGTTCCTCCTTCCTTCGCACACAGAACGTAGGTACGACACACGCATGTTAGCTGTATAGACACTGAGCATGCATGAAACTCTGCCCATGTCACCCTCCCCTGATGTTCTTTCTAGAATATTTCCCGCCCCTTCTCTTTCGTCGCAGTGGGGGAGAGGAACATGGTGGAGACACAGCAGGTGCATAATAGCAGTAACAAGGAGGAAAGCCCGGAGCCGGACACATCACGATCCCAGAGGAGGAGATTTAAGGCCTCCAATATGTCCTCTGTAGAGATGGTGGAGATGGTTGACATATTGAAAAGGGTCGACTATGATGGGAAGTATGGACCATACACCAACCTTAATGAGAGAAAGGCCAAGATCATGACTAAAGTTGTGAAGAGTCTGCGCCGGAATTTTGGGGTACGACGATCCAAGGAGCAATTAAGGAAACGCTGGTCAGACCTGAAACTGAGGGAGCAGGATCAGTACAGGAGGATCAAGAAAGTGCTTCTAAAAAGTAAGTAGTTGTGTGTTACGATTATTATTATTACTTGCATGCTACGCCATGTGCTTTTCTTTACTGTTGGACAGTTTAAAATGGCTACTTTCATGTTTGAAGGCACAGTAATCGGTCGTAGTAAACATCGTTCGTTTTCAAATAAATACAATGTTTTTTAGGGTTAACTACATTTGGTCATGATAATTTGTATTCAAAGAAGTTTAGGACATTGTTGTCTAGATGTGTTTTCAAACTAGAATGAATTACAAACTTGATTCAGTGTAATGTAAGGAGAGGACACTCAGCAGCTGTTTACACATCTGGACTCTGGAGCACGAGTGTGGGACACAATAACAAACATTTTAGGGTCTCCTACACAGGTACTCCGTTGGATACTTGGGGTGTCTACATGTGTGAACTTGTCCAAAAAAGGTAAGTATTCCAGCTTTGGTAAGGGAAAAAATAATGTCTTCAGCTTGGAACTCTGCCCAAACAGACAATTGTACCCCACTTCCAAGCAATGTTTCATATTCCTATTTCTGACCTCAAATATCGGTGTGTTAAGTATACCTTTTGTTTCATTTTCATAGGGGAGCAAAGAAAATATGAGGACACAAGGGACCCCCCCACCTCCTGAAGAAGGGGAACAAAGGTCACAACCTGAGGATGTGGAGGAAGGAGATGTGGTGGAGATTGTCACCACAAGAGGTCAGTGTCGGACACCACAGATTCAGGTAATAGATGTATGCCTGCATATTTATAATACATGATGTGTATTTTTATTTTAGGTGATGTTCAGGTTGTGGTATCAAAATCCAGTGATTTGACCAGTGACAGTGCACAACAGACGATCCAGGAAATCATGTTTTGTAGTCATGATTTAGACATTATCAAAGAAAAAAATCAAGGTGATTGAACAAAGACTGAAGAACATGATTGATGTACAAGGGAGAATTTAAATCCTAAAAAGATTCCTGGAATTTTTTATTTATTTTTTTACAATTATTTTATCTAAAGTTTTAATACAGTTTAAAAGCTAAGATGCATACAGTGTGTCAACATGTGCTATCTGCCATCAGGAGATTTCAATGTACACATTTTGTGGGTGCAACCCCTTCCTCCCAAAACTCTAGTAGGTGAGAGGAAGTGGTTGCACCCCCAAAACACGCCCATTGATCCCCCATGATGGGAGATAGCACATGTTCACATTAGGTATGGGATCAGAAAGGAAATCCCCATTATGACTCACAATTTGTGTGCATCTTCTGAATTTGGCTTTTACAGGGGTGACTTCACCCCATTTGATGAAGGCAATATCAAGACCTTTTTCACACTATAAAATGTCTGATATTGCCTTCTTTTTTACAATTTTGAACTTTGTAAATTCCAGGAGTTGTGTATGTTATGTTTGTAAACATGCCTGTTTCTGTATTTTTTCAGAAATTTCAAGGTAAAACTTTGAAAAAAATGTGGGTTTTTTACCACCAAATGTTGTATAAAACGCACATGTAAAAGGTTTTATACTCAACAATGTGTGGCTTCTTCTTTCAATGATCAATACCATTTTTTGTGTTAAGTTGGTGTTTACAGTGACAATGGGTTTTACTTAATAATGGAAAAACCACTTGGCACTACAAGTGCACTAGGAGAACCTAGGAGACAGCAAAAATAAACCCAAGCAGTAAATGAAAATCAAAATTTGATCTGATAAAAGAGAAACATATTTTTCTCTCACTTACGGGCGCTTGGGGGGGGGCAAGCCAAGACGGCCAGGTTCCAGGGCCGTCATTGGAGTTTCTGAAAATCCGGCCTCTGGCCCAACGGAGGCAACATAACTTGCATTATGTCTTTTTAAAAAATTGTGCAGGATGAAGCAACATAAAATGATATGGTTTAGTTTGTATTCCGCCATATTTATGGCTGTTTGAAATAGGCGGAACTGGCTGGCCAGGATCCCAAAGGCATTCTCCAGGACTCTTCTGGGTCTGGCCAGCCGGTAATTAAAAACCCCCTTCTCCAGGGTGAGGGTCCTCTGGGGGAATGGCCTCATCACATGGTCACCCTGACCGAATGCCTCGTATGCGACGAAGACAAATGGCAGTCCTTCCACGTTCTCCTCCAGAGATGGCAATCCCAAGCCACCACTCTTGAGACGTCGGTAGAACTCGGTAAGGGCAAAGACTCCACCATCCGACATCCGGCCATTCCTCCCCATGTCCACATATAAAAAATCATATGTCGCCGACACCACCGCCATCAACACAATACTATTAAATCCCTTGTAACTATAATAGTATGGGGTGGTGGGATGATCTGGACATGCTTTCCATCGATTGCCCCTCCACAGTTAGGAAAGCCCCAACGCTGGACAAACTGGGATGCCACAGTCTGCCATTCCTGTGACGTTGAAGGAAACTGTGGAGTCAAACAAGAACAAAAATATTAGCCATTTTGCACATAAACATTGCAAGCAGATTAGACACAAACATTCTTGGCCAACATCAGTATAACATTTTTTTTATTTAAAGTATTTTATGTAGAGTATTTAAAGGCTAAAATATAAGGCCCACTTATCAGATTCCTTGTACCCTCTGATGGCCTATTGTAAACATTTTAGGGGTGCAGTGGCGTATCTAGGATATGGCAGATATGGCAAGTGCCATGGGAGCCACCTGAAGGGGGCGCTGGTGAGTGGCTGGTCAGCAAGGCACTTTCCAGGGCATACCTGCCAACAGTCAAGATTTTGCTATGACATTCCTGGGCTGTGGCCATCCTGGGTAGTTTCCCTAAAAATTGTTTTTGTCCCAGGCCCCCCCCCCTAAAAAAGATAAACTGCTCCGGCTCGTCATTACTCAGCGCCACCCACACAGTATGCTAACAGCCAGCTACTAGCTAAAAAGATAGCAGGGGCTGCACAGTGTCCTAGTCAATCAGTGCCCGGGATACAGAAGGCTCTTCCCTCACAGGTGTCAGCTGACTGCCATCACATGACAAGAAAGATGGCCGCCACCTGCTGCATGCTGCTGGTTCCCTCAGCCCTGATGTGTCTATTATCCGGAATACACTCTCCGGGTGCATCAGCACTGTGCCCAGGAGGAGGGGGGATGCTGTAGACTGGGCTGCACTGAAGGACACCTGACACCATCAAGCAGAAGAAAGGGTGAGCAATACAGGCTGACTGTAGGAGGGAGGAAGATCATAGAGGTGAGGACAGGGATGGAGCTCTGCTAGATAATGTGATGGCTGGAGAAGGTGGGAGCTCATTATGGAGCTAATACAAGGAGGGGCTTCCATTGTTTATGTGACACCTAAAGAGGATGGAGGAGCGCTGAGTCTCTCTCTCTCACACTGTGTCACACACACAAAATGCCAGCTGCAGATGTCTAAGCAGCAGCTCGCCTGTCCTATATGCAGATCAGCCAATGCGCACACTGGTTAGGAAATGATTCCCCTTGCTCTTCTCTTTACACTGCACACAGGACAGGTGAGCACACTGATAATGATTAGACTTCTGGAAGACCCAAAAGTGTGACCGTGTTCATCATGATTTGCAGCTGTTTCTAAAGAGCTCTTGGAGTCCAGTGTGCTCTGCATGATTTGCTTGTTTTTATATTGCCTTTCAGAATTTAGGCTGGTCAGGCTTGGATCTTCACAGACTTATTAACCATTTATGGTCTTACTAACTGTGCTTGGCAAATGGACTGTTAGTAAGACAGAAACTGCAGTCTCTGATCTCTTATATCATGTCTGCAGTCTGACTGTCTCCTGCACCATGTCTGCACATTTTCTAACCATCTCTTGTATCTGATGGGATCTGCCTAGGGGGATGGTGTTTGGAGTATCTTTATCTGCTGATTATTAAACTTTCTGGAATACACATACTGTATTGCTATTGTGGTCTAGGATCTGGGCTTGCTGTCCTTCTATCCTTCTTTCTTTCCCTTCTCCTTCTTTCATCTCAGACTCTAATGACACCCCCTTTAGGTTATCTGGAAGATGGGTTTCAAATGTTTTGACAGGGGCGCAGTTTCAGTGCTTGCCATAGGCGCCATTTTCACTAGATACGCCTCTGTAGGGGTGGGGTATGTTTTGGACAGGTAACCCTCTCCACTTCATTGAGAGCTGAATGCATAAATAATGTGTTTTACTTTGACCAGACCCTCCTTACTTACAATATTGGCAGCCCACTGGACAGGTAAGAAGTGTCATAATACAAAAATAAAAATACACACTGTATAAATTGAAGCACATTTTTACATTCTGCAATTAACTATCACGATAATAATAGGAGAACAAAACTTTAAACAGTACTATTTGAAAGTATTCTGGCAGGCCCTTTCACTACATGCTTTGGGGAATTCATCCATAAATATGACCACAAAAGAGGTAGGTATAGTGTGTATGGGTTTGGCAAAGTCAGCAGATAGAGGACTGGTATCGGTTGATTTAGCAGTTGGGGGGGTTTCAAATGATTTTGGGCCACAAAAAAAGCCTCTGGCACTCTGCATGAATTTAAGCACACAAATAACGTTTGGACACATTTTAGGGGGTGTTTAGGGTAAAGCACTACTATGGAGCTGACAAAATACATTAAGTGACTAGGCTAGGTGGATATAGGCCCAGGATAGCATGCTGGGAAGGTTAGTGATGGCAAATATGCATGTAGGCCAAAAAATAATAATTTAAGCTTCCAGCATGCATGAGAACAAAGAGGACATTCACAGCATATTACAATCATGGTAACTGGGGAATGATGAAAGAAATACAATACATTAGCTTACATTAAATACATAGAATGTGATGTTAAAGGAGAAAACTTACCCTAATATAGTCCTTCTGCAGAACCTGAATAATAGCAGAACAGGTCTCTGGGATAATGATCCATAGAGCCTGGGGGGAGATGCCTGTCAAGAACTTGAGGTCCTGTAGACTTCTCCCAGTCGCCAAGTATCACAACGTGGTGACTAACCTCTGCTCCGGAGTGATGGCTTGCTGCATGCAGGTGTCCTGCCTGTTGATATAAGGGGACAGCAAAGCCAACAAACGGTGAAAAATAGGGTCCGTCATCCGGAGATAATTCCTGAAATCATCAGGGTTATTCTCCTGGATCTCCCTCAACAAAGGCATATGAGAGAATTGGTCAGGCTGGAGCAACCAATTCTTGGTCCATGAACTCCTCCTCACCCTGTTCATGGACTGGGCTTGGGTCAAAATAAGAACCCCAACACCAAGCCCCCACACAGCACGAGCTCTACGACGAGTACGTACCCGCAACATGGCTTCAAAACGGTCGGATTGTCAGAACAAACTAAACAGAATGCACTGAAGAACAGCAAGGCCTGTGAAGAGCGAGCTGAAAATCAGTAACGAGTGGACAAGAACGCAATGAAAAACAGATATGAACTGACTTCACGCACAGAAAAGCAGATACAAACCCACAAGCACAAACTGAACAGCAGTAAAACGATCTGAAAAAGCAGGAGTCTGAAAAGCGCGAATCGTCTCTCACCAAACTTCTACTAACTTGAGATAAACACGAGATTAGCAGAAGGAGCCTAAAGGGTGGAGTGCTGGCTATTGAACTTCCCTTTTCTAGTCCCATTGTACGTGTTGTACGTCACCCTGTTCTGGACGGTCGGATTTTGGTGTGACTGTGAGTATGCAAGACAAGCTTGAGCGGAATTCCGTCGGAAAAACCATCATAGCTTTTTCCGAGGAGAATTCTGATCGTGTGTATGCGGCATTACTCTCTTGCTCTAACTAGTGACTTTAACATCCTAGTCAATGCTATCTTCCGACTTTATCTCAATTTCTCCACTTATCATCATCATTTGGCCTAACACAATGGATACACACTCCTGCTAATTCTGGTAACAACACCCTTGACCAAAAAAGGGGGGGGGAGTGTGGGACTTTAAATGAGGCACAATATGTGCCTCCATCCCGGGTTCAAGTACATAAAAAGGGAGTGTGGGACTTTAAATGAGGCAAATGACTTGTGGAGGTAGAGTATATACAACCCCTGGCAAAAATTATGGAATCACCAGTCCCTGAGGATGTTCCTTCAGTTGTTTATTGTTGTAGAAAAAAAGCAGATCACAGACATGGCCAAAAACTAAAGGCATTTCAAATGGCAACTTTCTGTCTTTAAGAAACACTAAAAGAAATCAAGAAAAATAATTGTGGTGGCCAGTAACAGTTAGATTTATAGAACAAACACAGTGAATAAATTATGGAATCACTCAATTCTGAGGAAAAAATTATGGAATCACCTTGTAAATTTTCATTACAAACACTAACACCTGCATCAGATTAAATCTGCTTGTTAGTATGTAGGTAAAAAGGAGTGCTGCTCACACACAAATGGGAGGAAACTGGAGTCAACATCTGTGACCGAACTGTAAGAAACTGCCTAAAGTAAATGGGATTTACATACAGAAAAGCTAAAAGAAAGCCATCTCTAACACCTAAACAAAAAACAAGGTTACAATGGGCTAAGGAAAGGCAATCGTGGACTGTGGATGATTGGATGAAAGTCATATTCAGTGATGAATCTCGAATCTGCATTGGGCAAGGTGATGATGCTGGAACTTTTGTTTGGTGCCATTCCAATGAGATTTATGCAGACGACTATCTGAAGAAAACATGCAAATTTCCACAGTCAATTATCATATGGGGCTGCATGTCAGGTAAAGACACTGGGGAGATGGCTGTCATTAAATCTTCAATAAATGCACAGGTTTACATTGAAATTTTGGACACTTTTCTTAGAGCAAAAACTGTGAAAACATTCCTTGAAGAAAGACACATAAGGTCAATGTCATGGCCTGCAAACAGTCCGGATCTCAATCCAATTGAAAGTCTGTGGTCGAAGTTAAAGAAAATGGTCCATGACAAGGCTCCAACCTGCAAAGATGATTTGGCAACAGCAATCAGAGAAGGCTGGAGCCAGATTGATGAAGAGTACTGCTTATCACTCATTAAGTCAATGCCTCAGAGACTGAAAGCAGTTATATAAGCCAGAGGTGGTGCAACAAAGTACTAGTGATGTGTTGGAGTGTTATTTTGTTTGTTTTTTTTCATGATTCCATAATTTTTTCCTCAGAGTTGAGTGATTCCATAATTTATTCCCTGTGCTTGTTCTATAAATCTAACTGTTACTGGCCACCACAATTATTTTTCTTGATTTCTTTTAGTGTTTCTTAAAGCCAGAAAGTTGCCATTTGAAATGCCTTTAGTTTTTGGCCATGTCTGTGATCTGCTTTTTTTCTACAACAATAAACATTTGAAGGGACATCCTCAGGGACAGGTGATTCCATAATTTTTGCCAGGGGTTGTAGTAATCATTTTTTATTTGTAACAATAGTATAAAAGTATTTTCATATATATACATGCACAATGGCATAAACATAATGGATACATATACATTAGCTTGGCAACACATAAAAACATAAAAGATAGCAAATTTTAATAATTATACTACAAGAGGTTTCATATTGGCAGGCATAAGTAAATCATATGCAAAAGAGCTGCTATAAGATAGGTACACATACACATTGATAATTACAGTACTCAATGAATTTTGGATGTATAAAAAGTATATATGGGCCAGTAAGTAAGTAATAAGCCAGACATGTCTAAGCACCCCATGGAAACTCAACGCGTTTCATGGCTACATGCCATTCATCAGGAGTTGGGTACAGAAGTAAACTGTAAATATAAATAAATATGTAATGTTAGCAAATATATTCTACCCCTTTAGAGGGAGAAAAGACCTCATGGGGAAAGAGATCTATACTCACAGGTCGGCTGGAGCACTTTGCTTGGCTGGCATCAAGGAGCATGGGACCCCAAATGATTGTCTGTTCTGGAGCTGAGGCCAGGAACCCCACCCCAGCCAAGAAAACCTCCACATAGTATGCCCGATTGCTGCAACACATTTCACATGTGTGGGGATGAGTGTAAGTGTGGTGTTCTGAAAAAAAAATGTGTGAAAATGAGAAAAATGTGTGTAAAAACAGTAAAAAGAAAGTGAAAAAACATGAGTGTGTGAGAAGAGAAAATATATGTGAGAAGAGAAAATATATATATATATATATATATATATATATATATATATATATATATATATATATACACTCATGTTTTTTTCACTTTCTTTTTACTGTTTTTACACACATTTTTCTCATTTTCACACATTTTTTTTCAGAACACCACACTTACACTCATCCCCACACATTTGGCATGTGTATATCTTCATGAGTGGTGTGCATGTATGAATATACACACATACTCCTCCCCTCCTCCCCATTTTTTGGCTATATGCAACAGGGATGGAGGCAATTAATTTTTTGGATTAGCAGTGTTCCCCTGCCATCCTTGTGTGAGGTCTGTCTTCGGTGTTAGCATAATTTTTTCTCAGTGCACTAAAAAGAGTCAGTGCCAAACTGCAGAGCATCAAGAGCCAAACTATTACAATTACCACTAAGCATACAACAAAGAAATAACATCTCACTCCTGGCCAGGTCCAGGAAGTAAGTCTTAATATGACCTTCTGCTTTAAGCAGATTATGTTAACCAGAGCTTAATGTTTTTACCATTACCTAGTTGTCCTGAGGACTTACATCATAAAAAATTTCTATCTTATCCAGGTAAACAAGGGTGCCAAGGTCAAAGTGGGAAAGTATAGCTGGGAATGTAAAACAAGATGCACTCGAGAATCAGAAATACAAAGAGAGAAAAGGTGACCAGGTGTAGAAAGGGAAAGGCAATTTATTATTTACTAAAGGCAAATAGGCTGTTCACTTTGCCAGGGAAGTTATACTTTGCAAGGAATATTTTCCCTGAGCTCAGTAAATGTGGTGAAACTTAATGTTGCAAAGAACACCTAATCATTTGCAAGGAAAATAAAAATTAAAAAAAACATCCTTTTTTTTGGTACATGATTGGACAATGGAAGTTTACAGAGCATCACTTCATTCACCAAGCCCCGGGGTACAATTCCATAGCTCCCAACTGTCCTTGATTTCGAGAGACTGTCCCTGATTTGGAGCAATGTCCCTCTGTCCCTCTTCCCCCCCCTCATTTGTCTCTCATTTTAGTCTGATCTATATTGTTGTATATAAAATGCACTTTTATCCTTCAAAAAGTGTCTCCCAGTGCTAAACTTTTCATCTAATTTCTAAATTGCTGCATTTGTAAATTTTAAAAGCCAATATAAAGGAATAGTAGTGTTAAAAAAAGCCCTTGTGGATTTAACTAACTTTTTTTTTGGTTAATTCTGGTTTAAGGGAGTGTGGCAGGGGGGGCTTGTCCTATGCCTATATACCTTTGCTAGTAGGTGCCCCTCATTCCCATCTCAAAATGTTGGGAGGTATGGAATTCCCTTCAAAAGTGAATAGTCTAATTACCTTTAGTAAATCAACCCCATTGCAACACAGAAAAGAAATATGCAGATGACAGCAGAACACCACAAACAAAGCAGACTTTTGGTCTTTTTTTAACCTAGGTAGAGTTATGCACAGCTTTGTGTGTGGCAACAGGAAATTATGACATTCACTGTGTAATTATTGCAAGCAAAGCTCATTTTTGCCAATTATTGCAACCATAAATCTTGGATTAAAGCTGACTGAAACCAAAAGGTAAAATGACAAAGCTTTAATGCGATTGTAAAATATTATGTATTATTTTGTTTCACAAACCTACTCCATGTTTAGTAATTACATGATTAGACTTGAGGGAAAATATAGGGGTATTTTGAAGAAAGTTTTAATTGAAACACCACGCTGTTTTAGTTAAAATGTATTTTGCATAGAAGTCTATTTTGCCCTGCATGCATTACCGGCTCTCCCCAATTGATCTGTTTTGTGTGTGATAATGTTCTAATTAAACTTGCAACAAGCTGTTCACTAGAGATTGGTTCCCTGGCAAACAAGTTCATTAAAAGATGCTTTGCAGAAACTTACAGAACAAATAGTATGATGCAAAGTGGCCAAAAACACATACTAGGACAGAAGGGTGCTATTTATTAAATAGATTTTCCTGTTGCCATTAAAATCAACAGTTGCTCAATATTTCCCTCATGTAGCATCTGTGAGGTATAGAAATTATGGTATTTATTATCTTATTAGGTTCTATTTAAAATTAAATGCTGCTTCAGTGAAGAACGATAGAGTGACATGCAAGCATGTCACACGCAATAAATGTATAAAATTGACAACATGGTCAAAAAATATTCACCACTAAAGTGCCCATAAGTACCTTTAAAATCCTCAAACCCACTTTCAGTACACCTAGGATGGCCCGCTGTGTCCACATAGACCTCAACTTATGCCCCAGCTTGAAGGTAAAGTGAACTTTTGCCTTACACATGGAATGGAGGAATACATGTTTGCATCATACCCTATCCCCTAGCAGCACATACTAATTTTCCTTTGCATTCCTGCCATTGCATTTAGCCTTTGAAAGCTAGATTCAAGTAATTCATCTCAGGGATCTGAGTCATTGAAAAGTCCTATTTAGAGTGGTTATAAAACCTTACATATAACCAGTGAAGGGCCTATCCTCAGGTGATACACAGAGATGAAACAAATCCCCCTACCTAAGTTGTACCTGTTTATCTGCAGTCTTCTCTTCTCTACAGTCATTCAAAGTGCTGAATTTATAAGCTTGTCAGAGTTCAGAAAAAAGGGGCAGAGAGCTGAAGGTACACTCTGCAGAGATCAGTGAGGAGAGCTCTGAGAGCTGATTGGAGGGAAGGGGCACACCCCATTCACACAGTTCACAGGAACAGAGCCAAGGCTGCCAATCTGCTGGAGTTCCTTCCCCTGTCACTTTTTTCTCTTGCTGTCAGGAAAACTTGTCAGAAGTGATTCATGCTGATAGCAGAGGAATGAAGGAGCAGACAGAAATGAAACTTAGTGCTCTTAATTGAGACAAGTACACACTATAGAGGGATATGCTTTGTACATATTTCATGTCTGAGGTTTACAACCACTTTAATAAGTATGATGTAGTATTTTCCACAACATTAAGGAAATGAATGTGGGGATTCATAAAATGACATGACAGCCTGAGATGGGCTTGGCTATAACATTGCTGTCTTGGATAAGGACAAAAAATCTATGATAGCAAATGTATTCAGGCTTAATAACATATTAACATATTGTTCTGTTTAGGTTTTAATTTGCAGTTGGTCTACAAAGAGGTTTTCTGTATGTGATCATTTGGAGTTCACCAGTGTATGACATCATGTTTGTATCAACCTAGGCTTTCAAGGTATAAATACATTAGTCAGACCCTTGTAGATAATACAGTCTGAGATTTAAACAGCATATTTATCATTATTTTGGTCCTCATCAGATCCCATGCACCTCCAGACAGTACAAACCCAGAGCTGTTCATTTTATGTCACAGTCCTATTTTCCTCCTAGGTGCCCCTACACTCACCTCAGGAAAACATATTTTAGTGTTTACGCTCCAATGCATACTTCACATACAATGTACTGTATGTAAAATAATAAAACTTTGTAAATATTGACTATTATACTGAACCCACTATATGCATGTATTCTCATTTTTGTTTTATGTTTATTGTAGAGATTAATCTCACTACTGCTCCTGAGGAAGAGGTATTCTTTTCCAAGAAACGTGTTAAGAAGATGCTTCACCTTATCACTTGTCTAGCAGATTAGAAATTACAGTGATGGTATTTTAAGTCCTTATACAACCAGTGCTTATAAGTAATATACATATATTGAATGCAGATAGGTGAGGGTTGAGGGCAGAGACAAATATTGAGATGCTTTAACATAAAAAATAATGCTGCAAGCAGCTTGTTTTGAGCATACTTTATGTAAAATATGATCTCAATAAAAAGTCTATAACTGGGGGCGCATGTGCGAAGCTCGACATAACGGACACTTCTCACTAGAACTTCGCACTCCCCGCTGCATTACTGGGACCCGCATAGCCGGCTGAACCGTCTTTCCACCTAATCCTTTTAAGGATCACCTCCTAGAACCCCCTAGCATCACCCGGAATGGTGCTAACGGGTCACCGCGGCAAAAACAAGCCGAAACCCATCAAAGAAGCACTTGCCCGTGCCTCTTCCAAAATGGCGGTGAAGGCCCAGGCTCTGGCTAAACAGCACGCAGTTTCGCCGGCCAGGTCGGACCCTACAGACAGTGGAGATGAGGAGGACACAGACTTCAACCTCGGTGTCTCCCCGATCCTGCCTCAGTCAGGTATGTCACAAACTGACTTTCTTAAATGAATGGAGACAATGCTCCAAAAAGCCCTTAAAACAACCTCTGACCAGATCACCAATAGGCTGACACGTGAAATACGCGAACTTGGTCAGCGCACAGCAGATTTAGGGACGAGGGTTGATGACATGGAGCTCACCCTGCACAAACAGGCCCAATAGCAATCAGCCCTCCGTGAGGGAAACGCTATGCTGCTTTCCTGCTCAGAGGATGCTGAAAATCGCTCCCACAGGTCCAATCTGCGACTCTGCGGTATCCCAGAAACGATTGACGATCTGCAATCGTTCACCATCGCATTGTTCCAGGAACTGTCCCCATCTATACCCATAGAACGCCTGGAGTTTGACAGGATCCACAGGGCGCTCACTCGCCGTCAAGAAGATGGGCCACCACAGGGCATTATTGTCAAATTGCATTTGTTTCATACGAAAGAACAGCTACTTTCAGCAGCCCGCAATAAAGATGCCCTCCAATTCCAGAGCCACACATACCAATTGTTTTCTGATCTGGCACCCCTCACTATTGCAAAACGCCGCGCCATGAAACCACAACTGCAAATTTTGTTGCAACACCAGCTTCCCTTTGCCCTGCAGTTCTCATACCAGGGTCATCAGCATTCCTGCACATAGCCAGAATCTCTACAGCGACTCTTGGAAACTCTCTATCTAACCCCCCTGACTCATCAATCTGAGACTATGTTACCACGCATGCCAACTGGCTCAGCCGTCCACCCATACACCGTGACCCCAAAGCGCAATCAACCGGGCCCATCCTCTATCCGGAAGGGAACCCCTACTCGCATACCAGGAGACAGCTACCTTAGCCCACAACCACATGCACCCTGTTGATGTTGCAGTTGTTGTTTCTCCCTTTCTTTTTTGTTGAAACCAGGTTCTCCGTTGCCTGTGAAGAAATCGGCCTCTACCTACAGATAGAAGGCTTTTCCTCAACCGAGACCTGCGGGACCCTCACTGGGTATGTACTTTCTACACCCTGGAAGTAAATTTACACAGGTTCTTTGACCCTCTAGGGTCTTTACAGGTTCAGTGGTCCTACAAACTCACTCACAGTTTTGCCTTTTTTATTTTTATTTTCTCTTTGAAACTGTACGATTACTTTCCATTCTGCACAGGAACCAAACTGAAAGACTGAATCGTCCCACTTTTTTACCGATCTCCCCCTCAGCTCCTAGCAGCAATGTTATCTCATGTTAGATCTAATAGCCGGATGTTATTGTTACAATTGATCGTCATTAATGTCTTGATTGGATCACACTCACCTCTCCCAATCTCCCTCTTCCCCCTTCCCCGCCCTTCCTCCCCCCCTCCCCTCCTTCCCCCCCTCCTTCCCCCCTACTTCCCTCCTTCCCCTCTCCCCCCCTCCCCCTCCTCCTTCCCCTCTCCCGCCTCCCCCCGCCCCTTCACCGCAATCATTCACTCCCCTCCCATGTTCCTCTGACCCCTCCCCTTTCCCAACCCCCTCATTAGCGCTGCACTGTGTGGACACCTGTGATCAATGTTTAGGTTTTACTATACTAGCGTACCTTTCTTATGAGCTAAAGTTCTTTGGTTAAACTTGAGCTGAATATTATGCTACTTTTTTACTTTACCCATTTGCAGCGGGGAGCTGCCATTTCTCCCCCCCATGTTACACCCACTCTTTGGCCAGCTCGCTGGTTGCGGAGTCGGTGCGCTAACTGGTCAGGCATTACTGACCTATCCTCTCTATATTAATGATCCAATACTTTGCCCTACACTATTTACACCCCCTCCTCCTCCCCTCCCCTCCTTCCCTCTCTCATGTTCTGCTATCTCTCCTTCTCTTTCTTCTGGTCGGTTGGTCTGCACAGGCCTCGTGTCCCTTAGCAATAATCCTCCCCACTCCCACAAATGGCTCCACTAAACATACTATCCTTAAATGTTAAGGGGCTTAACTCCCCAAATAAGAGGGTTAAGGCTTTTCAAACTTTTTTATCCCTGAAAGCTAGTATAGTTGCCCTACAGAAAACCCATTTCTCCACGCGTAGTACCCCAGATGACGGCTCCTTAGCTGAAACATGTCGGGTGGATCCCTCACAATTACCGCTACTTGATATTCAAACTTTTTATGATTTTCTAATATGTGAGTTTATTTACACTATTTTAATAAACCAGTGTTTAACGTTATCACGCTATGTGAGGTTTTTTTACTTCTCGCATGGCATATGAACATTCGTATGGCTTTGATGTGTATGGATATTGTTGAAGTCGTATTGTTACGTATCGAAGACATCTGAAGAGACGTATTATCCAGACCGGTTGGTCACTAAGCCTTTCTGACTTGTATGACGTATGTCTTTTCAAGTCATTAAGTTCTGGTAAGCCTCTTGATACCTTCGGTGATGGCTCCTGCACCATTAATAGATTCTCTGTTCACATGCGGTTTTTCTACAGTCTACCTACCTGCCGGATCCAGTTGATCCTTTCTATTGCAAATTTGGGAAGTTTTTTGATCTTCTGCTTCCAGTAGAAACCTTCATAGACTCTTGGTGGTGTTTTTTTTTTGTTTTTTTGGGGTTTTTTTCCTTCACCTTTTTCTACAATCAAAATTTGTGGATCTTTTCACCTAACAACTGTTTATGGAGTTAATCCCATTGGACTTTCTGTAATCTTTTTTATTTTTATTTATGGGTTAATAACAACATTTTTATTATTTTTCACTAGTTTTCGGTTTAGTGAATATTTGTTTTAATTTATAGCACTTTATTTCACTTTACCTGTATCCTTTTGGATACATCTTAAAGTGGTGACACCTTTTTCACATATTGTTTTCACGTATATAACATATTATTTTGATTCATTTCAATTTGTTTTGGGTTATAGCGCTACACTTTTTTGTTTATTGTCTATTCTCCACGCATAGTACCCCTACATATTTTAGCTCTAGATATCCTCAGGTATTCACGGCTTTAGCAGAAACGAAGCATAGAGGAGCTTTACTGGCCTTCCATCATACCATACCATTCACCCCATTAACCTAAATCAAAGACCCGGAGGACCGATACCTTGTTTTAGTGGGCCTATTACAGGACATTGAAACCACTTTCGTTTCCTACTACGCTCCCAATACCTAGCCAAACCCTTTTTTCTCACATCTCTTGCAGGTAATAAAAACACACTGTAAGGGAACCCTATTTCTGTGTGGCGACTCCAACTTGGTACTCCATGCACAATTGGATAAGGCTCCTTATTCCCCAGAACAATATTCCCCTTCTACACAACTTTGTAAACAATTACAACAGGCCTCTCTCCTTGATACATGGAGAGAATGCAATCCCTCAAAGAAAAATTACACGTTTTAATCCTATCCCCACAATTCTTTCTCAAGGATCGACCATATCTTTGTCCCCGTAGCATCTTTACCGATACTACTTCACTCAAATATACACCCTATCACTTGGTCAGACCACTGTGCAGTGATTACCACGATCTCTTCATTAATACCTCAAGTCAAAGATAGAACTTGGTGTATGAATGAATCACACCTAACTAATCAGTCATATTGTTTCGACATCCAACTTGCCCTTAAAGACTACCTCTTACATAATGCCACACCAGATATTTCCCTGATTCTCCTCTGGGAAGCACATAAGCCGGTGATTAAAGGGAAATGTATCTCAGTCACCACACACCTTAAGAGAGACAAGAAACTAAAACTTCAGCAACTGGAAGCTGACTTCCACCGCCACTTTCTCCAATTCCAGTTCTCCCTAGAGAAAACTAAAGTAGAGCTGGATTTACTTCTGGCTGAATCAGCAGATAAAGTAATACATAGATCCAACCACACAATATACACAAAAGCCAACAGACCAGACACTTTCTTAGCGTTGCGTCTTCACTGCCCGGACCAGATCCATAATCCCATTAGACTCAGATTGGCTAAAGACACACACACAAGTATTTTGATCAAGGTGCTCTTCCGTAAATGATTGGCAAAATTATACAAAGCAAAAGATTAATTCCCTTTGAATCAGGCAGAAAATCTGTTCCACAATCTGCCAATCCCCATGTTGTCTGATGCCAATCGCGAGTCAATGGAAAGCCTGATTACGGTCGAGGAAGTCCTCCTAGCCATCAAGACACTTAAGCCCCGCAAACGTCCTGGCCTGGATGGCCTTCCCAGTATATATTATAAAAAATTTGCTGCCATGCTTGCCCCTCTTCTTACAGGTTCTTTTAATGCCCTCCTTAAACAGCACTCTTTCAGCCGAGACACATTGACGGCTATCATTTCCATGATACCCAAACCTAATACAGATGACACACTGTGGTCCAATTATAGGCCCATATCCCTATTAAATGTCGATATCAAACTCCTAGCCAAAATTTTAGCCTTGTGACTTAATCCAATCATTGTGGGACTGATCCACAAGGATCAAGTAAGCTTTATACCTAGACGGCAAGCCAGCGACAACATTTGACGTGTTATCCTCCTGCAACACCTAGCCAGATCTCGTAAAATACCTATGCACCTCCTCTCTCTCTCGATATAATAAAGACGTTCGACGCGGTTTCTTAGCCTTATCTGCATTACATTCTGCAATGTTGGGGCTTTGGCCCACACTTTCTTCAATGGATAAGCGCCCTTTACACCCAACCACAGGCGTATGTAAAATACTCTGGGTTCCGCTCAGAATGCTTCCCCATCCAACGAGGAACAAGACAGGGTTGTCTCCTATCACCTTTAGTTTTCACCCTTACGATTGAACCCCTGATGGCCCTGATCAGAGCGAACCCCAATATCTGAGGCATGGAAATAGCTTCAACGTCTCACAAGTTATGTCTATTTGCTGACGACACACTATTATTTGTTACCTTGCCCCATACTACACTTCCAAATCTCCTCCAAATCTTGGATAAGTTTGCTCTGGTCTCAGGCTTCGAGGTTAATCAAACCAAATCCAAGGCCCTCAATGTGTCTCTCCCGCAGGCTGAGCTCAACCTCCTTCAAGAGAACTTCCCATTCATATGGTCCACGTCTTCGATACCCTATCTTGGGATTAAACTGACTAATACCTCAACTAACCTCTTCCATGAAAATTATCTTCCAATGTTAACCCATTTGACTTCTCTACTTAACTCCTGGCAACCCCTGTGTGTCTCCTGGCTTGGGTGGGTTGTGGCCGTAAAGATGTCATTATTGCCTAAGCTCTTATATCTTTATAGAGTCCTCCCAGGCATGGTCCCTCCCTACTTCCATCGGGTCATACAGAATCAAGTCTTTAAATACATCTGGAATTCCATGAGACCCAGGGTCTAAAGACCTATTCTGCTTCATAGCAAACTCAGCGGAGGCCTTGGTATACCCAATTTCCTTCATTATTATCATGCAGCCCAACTGGCACAAGTCACACTCTATCATGCAAAAGCCGAAACGCCGATATGGGTCAGTTTAGAAGCCCTCAGCGCGTGGCTCTATAACCAACCCCATAACACAATATTCCCTCAAACTCTGGGAAAAACTACAAAACCCTTTAAATTGATATCATACAGGGGGGCTGCACATGCAGGGGTTCTTCCAAGGAAGTGGGGTTCTTTAAATAAGTGGCACTTCTGTTCTTGCACCATCCATCTGAACGATTTCTTCTCTCTTCACAGGTAATCTGCGTTTATATTCCCATGTCCTGCAAACTGAAAATTGACTGACCACTTATATACATTTTTGGTAATCTGCGTTTATATTCCCATGTCCTGCAAACTGAAAATTGACTGACCGCTTATATACATTTTTGGTAATCTGCGTTTATATTCCCATGTCCTGCAAACTGAAAATTGACTAACCACTTATATACATTTTTGGTAATCTGCGTTTATATTCCCATGTCCTGCAAACTGAAAATTGACTGACCGCTTATATACATTTTTGGTAATCTGCGTTTATATTCCCATGTCATTTGGTAATCTGTTTGTCACCACTGTCTCAACTACATCTGTAGCCATGCTCACATTATTTCAATGTTTGTTTAGCCATTAAGTCTTACCTAAATTATGGGTTCCCTTATCTTTACAATTTAGGCCTTTTAGTCCCCTTGCAGTTTGATTGTGGTGTGAAAGTTATGCCCTGCTTGCTGTGTTCCTAATATGCCCTCCTAATTGATTAATTGCCAGATTCCATCCACACTCAACACAGTATATAACAAGGCTTTCTTTACGGGGGAACATACAGGGGGCTGCACATACAGGGGTTCTTCCAAAGAAGTGGAGTTCTTTAAATAAGTGGCACTTCTGCTCTTGCACTTCAGCGATTTGCACAAAGCTAACTAACAGACTGCAGGTGGTGACCTCATTTCCATATTATCTCATCTTCTCTGAAACATGCTCTCTTTACCTCTCCTCTTCACATTTGCAGCCTCTCTCTTAAAGCTCTCTTTTCTACATCCCTCTGCTCCACCACACAATCTGTGCATATCACTTTCACTTCTCCCCTCCCCCTATTACTGCACTCATCACCTCTTTCTATCTCTAAGCCCACTTGCTAACATACCCCCCAGGATACTGAAGCATGTCCCCTCATACAAATCATATTCTCATATTACCTCCCTCACTCTTCTGCTTCTCCTAATCGCTGGAGATATTTCCCCAAACCCTGGGCCTCCCTTATTTAACTGTGCCCAACACATCCATCACCATCACCCTACACCTTCTGGCAGTAGTCGCAATCTACACAATTTAGTCTCCATTCCTCTTCTTCCCAACACCAGCCTCCCTCTCTCCTGCGCCCTCTGGAACGCCCCCTCTATCTGCAACAAACTCACTGCTGTTCATGACCTCTTTGTCACTAATTCCTTTAATCTACTTGCTCTCACCGAAACCTGGCTCCACGAATATGTCACCCCTTCTCCTGCTTCCCTCTCCAAGGGTGGCCTTCACTGGACTCACTCCCCTAGGCCTAATGGACACAAGGGAGGTGGAGTGGGATTCCTCCTATCCCCCCAGAGCACCTTCCAGGTTATTCAGCCTCCTCCCTCTTTTTCCCTCTCATCATTCGAAGCCCACTGTATACGTCTACTCTCTCCTACTTCCCTAAGAATTGCTGTGATCTACTGGCCCCCTGGACCATTATCAACTTTCCTTGATGAGTTTTCTGCCTGGCAACCCTACTTTCTCTCTACGGATATTCCCACAATCCTTCTCGGTGATTTCAATATCCCTGCTAATAAAAACACTCCTGCTACTTCTAAACTTCTTAGTCTAACCTCTTTATTTGACCTGAGGCAATGGGTATAGGCTTCTACTCACTCTGATGGCAACACCCTTGACCTTGTATTCTCCTACCTATGCACTCCATGCAACTTTTCAAACAATCCTTTTCCTCTCTCCGACCACCACCTTATTAGTTTCTCTCTCCCCCTGTCTTCCACCACCTTTCCCTCCAATCGCCTAACCATCACCCGTAGAAACTTTCGCAACTTAAACTCCTCTCTCCTCTATTCTGCTATTGACCACCTCTATGACAAAATATCTCCCCTGTCCTGCCCCAACCAAGCCACGTCCATCTACAATAAATCTCTGTCCCCCACCCTGGACAAGCTCGCTCCCCTCACTTAACGCAGAATCAGGCCTCGACCCCTACAACCCTGGCAAACAGATGACACTAAAATTCTCAAAAAACGTAGTTGCGCTCTTGAGCGTCTGTGGCACAAGACTAAGTCTCTCAAAGACTTCAACCAATAAAATCTGCCCTCCAAAAATACTAATCTTTCCTCCACATTGCAAAGCAAACCGGTTTTACAACTCTTAACACCTTCTCATCCAATCCCCGTAAACTCTTCTCTACCTTCAACTCTCTACTTTGTCCTCCACCGCCTCCACCCACTGACTTACTCACTGCCCAGGAAATCGCTAATCACTTCAAAAACAAGATTGATACAATCCGTGATGAAATCTCCATTCTACAGGTATCTCCCCCAGCTAAGACCCCATGTCAACAGGTACAACTGACACTCCCCCTATTCAAATCTGCTACTACAGATGAAGTTGCTAAACTCCTTTCTATCGCCCACCTAACCACCTGTCCCCTGGACCCCATTCCCTCTCAAATGCTACGGTCACCCTCTGATCCCATCCTACACTCTCTAACACACATCTTCAATCTCTCCCCTCACCTCTGGCATCTTCCCTGATGCTCTAAAACATGCACTGGTCACCCCCATACTCAAAAAGCCATCCTTGGACCCCACCAATCTTAACAACCTACGCCCTATCTCCTTGCTCCCCTTTTCCTCTAAACTCCTTGAACGCCTGGTTTACAACCAACTGAGTGACAACCTCATTAAAAACAACCTTCTTGATCCCCTTCAATCTGGATTTTGCCCTCAACACTCCACAGAAACTGCTCTTTTAAAACTCACAAATGACCTACTAACTGCAAAAGCCAACGGACACTATTCTGTACTCCTACTTCTGGATCTTTCAGCTGCTTTTGACACGGTTGACCACCCCCTCCTCCTCAAAAAACTTTACTCCCTCGGTCTCCATGACTGTGCTCTTCAGTGGCTCTCATCCTACCTATCCCAACGCACCTTCGGTGTCACTTACAATTCTACTTCCTCCACTCCTCTTCCCTTCTCTGTCGGGGTCCCCCAAGATTCTGTTCTTGGACCTCTTTTATTTTCAATCTACACCTCTTCTCTGGGTCAGCCTCTCACGGCTTTCAATAACATTTCTATGCTGATGACACACAAATCTATCTCTCCACCCCTCAACTCACTCCATCAGTCTCCTCACGCATCACTAACTTACTAACCAACATATCTGTATGGATGTCATACCACTTTCTCAAACTCAACTTGTCCAAAACCGAGCTTATAATATTTCCTCCCCCACGTGCCTCTTCCCCTGACTTCTCTGCCAAGAGCAATGGCAAATCCATCCACCCGTCCCCACATGTCAGGGTGCTAGGTGTTATCCTGGATTCTGAACTCTCCTTTCAGCCCCACATCCAATCACTTTCCAAAGCTTGCCGCCTCAACCTCCGCAACATCCCTAAACTACGTCCCTTTCTAACCAATGAAACCACAAAGCTTCTGATTCACTCCCTGGTTATCTCTCGCCTTGACTACTGCAACTCACTCCTCATTGGCTTACCTTTAAACAGACTATCCCCCCTTCAGTCCATCATGAATGCTGCTGCCAGACTCATCCACCTTACAAACCGCTCAGTGTCTGCTACCCCTCTCTGCCAATCCCTCCATTGGCTACCACTCGCCCAACAAATTAAATTCAAAATACTAATAATAAGTTACAAAGCCATCCACAACTCTGCCCCCAGCTACATCACTAACCTAGTCTCAAAATACCAACCTAATCGCCATCTCCGTTCCTCCCAAGACCTCCTGCTCTCTAGCTCCCTCATCACCTCCTCCCATATCCGCCTCCAGGACTTCTCCCGAGCCTCGCCCATCCTCTGGAATTCCCTACCCCAATCTGTCAGACTGTCTCCAAATTTATCCACTTTTAGGCGATCCCTGAAAACTTTCCTTTTCAGAGAAGCCTATCCTGCCTCCATCTAACAACTGCACTATTTTCTCCATTAGCTCATCCCCCACAGCTATTACCCTTTTGTATAACTTGACCCTCCCTCTTAGATTGTAAGCTCTAACGAGCAGGGCCCTCTGATTCCTCCTGTATTGAATTGTATTGTACTTGTACTGTCTGCCCTAATGTTGTAAAGCGCTGCGTAAACTGTCGGCGCTATATAAATCCTGTATAATAATAATATCACCGCACTCACCGCTGCTTTCCTTCCTAGGTCACCCTCACTTCTACCCGGCCTACTCCGAACCAACCTCATTTCAGGCCTGGTCTCAGGCTGGTCTGAGTCGCATGTATGATCTGTCTATTGGCAACACCATTAAAGCATTTCCAGTCCTACAAGAGCAAGCTCAACTTCCTCATAAGGAATGTTTTTGATATCTTCAAATTGCTCACTTTGCTCAAACAATTATAGGATCTTGCACAGGGCTGGACAATTTAACTATGTTCGAGGGTATATGTGACTCAGAACCACACGCTCCAGGTATCATCTCTCGCCTCTATACTCACGTCACGTCTCCCCCAGTATCTCTCCCTTCATATGCTCTACAGTGGTCCAAAGATCTAGCAATTGATCTTGATGCGGAGGACTGGACGAACATATGGACCAACACAAAAAACTTTTCCCAAAATGTTGTCGCATCAGAAGCAAATTATAAAGTCCTAATGCGAAGGTACCTGGTCCCGGACAGATTCGCTAAGTACCAGCCGAGTTACCCTCCGAATTGCTTCTGCGTTTGCAGTGAAATGGACACACGCTCATATTTGGTGGACTTGTCCGATTGTACAACGCTTCTGGGCGACAATATTTCAAATGGCCACTACATTGCTCTTAGATAATCTAGACCCAGACCCATCGATAGCCTTACTAAATTACATCCCACAGGATTTTACCAGAGCACAACTATGCCTTCTCCTTCAACTCACCACGGCGGCCAAGCAGGCAATTGCTAAGACTTGGAAAACACCGACCCTAAACATAGCTGAAGTGAAAAATAGGGTCACCCAGGCCATGATACATAGCAAGATTGAAGCCACAATCTTGGATAGGATTCCCCAGCATCTCAAAATTTGGCACCCATGGATAGACTATTTCCTACCCCCTGACTTTGACAAGCCCCTCTTAGAACCTTAATTACGCCCTGACCCTCGGTTATAATGTTGCTGCGTGACCTGGGCCCGTGTGGACCACCGGACCAACATATCTCCAACTAACCTCTTCTTCTTTCTCCCCTGTTCTCTTTCTTCTTGATTCCCCACCCTTCTCGCTAACCCTACCCCCTTAAATAATGTTTACCTCCGGTAATGTATCCCATTAGTACAATATGTTCGATTGACACTGTGATCGCCTCCATACAGAGTAATACCTTTAACCACTCCTCTTATGTCGAAAGACACTTCCCCTTCCTTAGGATAGCAACTACGACTCCTATTGGATTAAGTGGTCTAGCTTAGCTCAATCCAACTTGTACCCTCCTCCCCTATACGTTTTCACTATATTGCTTTATTGAAATGTACTCTGTCAATTGTATTTACACTAAACTAAACTGCATTGTCTGTAACTATTACTTGATTGTTACCAATAAAACTTTTTGAAAAGAAAGTCTATAACTTTAAAATATTTAAATTGGGATCTGGAACACCTTATCGCAATGGTATACTTTAAATTTTCACTATATGAATGCTGTATCTTTAATATGACAGCCCATTTTGTTTTAGTAGAATGTATACCGTCCTTTAAAAAATAGGTAAAAACAGCTTTGAGTTCCCCCTAATATTTTAACCAGAGCCTTTTCCAGGCATGCAGCCTGGGTGGCCAGGAAAGGGAAGGCAGCAAGTGTGCAACCCTCCCACCATTCTGTACCATTACAGGTCACATGCATTTCAACACTGGGGGCAAAAGCTCCCTTTGTAGGCCACCTTGTCCCGATGTTGAGAGACAAAAGGTTTTTCCTCACATCCTGTTTCCAGAAAATGTGTGGATTTCTGCAGGGAAGATATAAAGAAAAATTTGAAGCCTCCTTTATAATAGGAGGTCCCCCAGATATCCACCCTGTTCCAGAGGGTTGAATACAAGGGTATATTTGTACCCATTTACAAATAAAAGTTACATTTAAACAAATAAACGCATATTGTGAAAAAATCCTTTATTTATATTAGAAAATATTTAAAAAATTATGTACTGATATAATATTGTAAAAAAATAATAAGGTACTAAGTGCATTTTTTTTATTTGTTCAGGAACTGTGCACAAAATCAATGTAAGGGTCCTCCTAATATTCCATCCAGACTCTTATACAAGCAAGCACCCTGGGTGGCCAGGAAAAGGAGGGCAGTGAGCATGCACCCCCCTCTTCCTGTACCATATAAGGCCACATGCTTTTCCACATTAGGGTGGGTTTTTTGCAAGGGAGGAAACAAAGCTACCTTCCCCCTTGCCAGACACCTTGTCACAATGCTAGGGTACAAGGGCCGCTTCCCCACATCCAGTTCCCCAAAAAGAATATGGGAGTTTCTGTATTCATTCCTCTGGGAATTATTATTATTAAATGGGTCTTCCAGTTTCAACGATAAGTTTTCCCCACCAATCCCTACAATCTATATGAGAGACAGTATGTATGTAGGGAAGTGGTCCTTGTACCTCAACATGTGAAAAGGGTGTCTTGCAAGGAGGGGGCTTTACCACCCATACGTCCTCCCTGATCTGTGTCTCATGCATGCAATTCTGTGATCCGATCCAAGTACAGAGTGGCGGTGCTCTGCCCTGGTACCTTGGAGTGTTTGCCTTCTAAAATTGGGTCATTGTGTAGATGCTTGTACTGTCCTGGTGCTCCAGGGCCTTCAAAAATGTGTTTTCAAAAAAGGTAGTCAGGATATTAGATGCTCAGTTTATGCTCCTTGAAAGCCCAAACGTTCTTCTTGGATTTTGGCCCCCTCTATGCACCTAGGCTGTGAAAGTCTCACACATGTGGTATCTCCATACTCAGGAGACATAGCAGAACAAAACTTGTTAAAATGCCAAATTTGTGAAAAAAAAAAACAAAAAACAAATTTCCTAGTTTCCCCCCCCAAAATACATCTTTAAAAAACTCACCATGCCTCTTACTAAATACAGCGGGCTTTCTACTTTCCAAAAAGGGATCATTATGGGGTTATGTGTACTGTCATGACATTTTAGAGCTCCAAAAAATTAGACAGTCAGTACAACAAGACCGAACAATTTTTAAATATACCATATATACATAATAGTTTGTACAATCTATAACTTTCACACAGACTAAATAATATATACTGATTTGGGTTCATTTTACCAAAGAAATTTAACAGAAAACATTTTAGCCCAATGTATAAGGAACGATTAGTTATTATTTTCCACTTACAGTATCTCACAAAAGTGAGTACACCCCTCACATTTTTGTAAATATTTTATTAATTTTTTTCATGTGACAACACTGAAGAAATCACACTTTGCTACAATGTAAAGTAGTGAGTGGACAGCTTGTATAACAGTGTAAATTTGCTGTCCCCTCAAAATAACTCAACACGCAAATCGCTCCTCCACCCCGGGCCCCATGTTTCGGCATACATGCTCTTTTTTTCAACTGTGGTGGTAAAATCACCTCCTACAGTGCTGGAGTCATGACTTTATGTATCGTGGGAGCAAACGCTGTTGCTGTCATGGTAATAAACCCGTGCTGCAGCTGAATGGCGTACCTGCTAAGCAAATGATGGTTAACAATAAAACAAAGTAACATTACAGTAAAACAGTAAGACATACCATACCTGCAAAGCAAATACAATAAAACATAGTAAAAATAAAACAGTTCTAAAATACAGTAACAATAGAGAGAGAACACTAGATATAGAACAATAGAGAGTGAACAATAAGAGAGAGCAACAGAACGAAAAGAAAGATAAAACTATTTTTGGCTTTTTTGTTTTTTTATTTTTCTTGTGTTTTTTTTTCTTTTGCACTTTTATATAAACTGTAAAAGTTCCAGATTAGGGTCTCTCAAAATGTGATGGTCATCTCATCGAGACCCTGTGTACTGTAAGTGTGCCCTAAGACTGTGTAGTGCTGTACCCTACGCTAATACTCCACTAGTGTGTGGTAGCGTTTAAAACAGTCACCGATGCAGAGACCAGGTTGGTCAGGACAGGAGGGACAATAAAAGTGGGTGTCATGCTTAAATACGCATTTTCTGCAAACACAGCATCTTCTTTGGGGGTGTTGTGTGGGCAGAGGTACCAGTGAGGACATACGGAAAATGCCTCTCATGCAGCTGGCTCACTGCATTTGCATTGGGAAGGTGGGCCATAGTACCGTCTGGAAACAGAAGGGCTGTGACGATCTCTTCCTGGAATTTTAGGAAGGATCCAGTTCGTCCTGAAGCTTTGTATAACACAAAAGCATTCAGCAGAGCCAATTGGTATGAATATACAGAAACTTTTTTATACCAGCGTCTGGCTTGACAAGAAATTAGGTATGGCACCAACAACTGGTCATTGAGGGCAACCCTCCCATTTTAAGGTTGTATTCGTGGACACAGAGGGGTTTCTCCACAACACCGGTTGCCGTAGGAATTTTGACTGTCGTATCTGCGTGAAGGGAGGACAGAACGAAAAAATTCTGCAAATCCCTTCACTTCACTGATAACAAATTATTACATTTCAAGCAGGCTTTCTCCCCCATCTAAGTTGGGGCTCTACAAGCCGTTGGGGGAAGCCCCGGCGATTAGATTGCACGGTGCCACATGTTCCAATTCAACAATCAAAAATGTGACTAAAAAGTGGCATGCTTGTGTAATAATTGTCCACGTACAAGTGGTACCCCTTTCCGAATAAGGGTGACACCATATCCCACACAATCTTACCAGTGCTCCCTATGTAGTCTGGGCAGTTCTCCAGCTCCATGTGACTATCTCTACCCTCGTAAACCATAAAACTATATGTATAGCCTGTTGTCCTGTCACAGAGCGTATACATCTTGACCCCATATCTGGCACGCTTGCCGGGAAGATACTGTTTGATAGACAAGCGGCCAGAAACGGTAATCAGGGACTCATCAATGCAGACAACTTGATCGGGAGTAAACAAGGCTGCAAACTGCTGGTTAAAATGGTTAACGAGGAGCCAGATTTTGTGGAGCAGATCGTATCCAGGGTCAGGTGAAGGAAAGAGGTGGAAGGCGCGTGATTTGATGCTTTGATCAAAGTGCCTTCCACCTCCTTCCTTCACCTGGCTCTCTTCGGACCACCACTGGTCAGGTTAGGCAGCGGGAAAGGCATGATCATCTTTTAATTCCCTCCCTTTGAAAGTACTACCACTCTATACTAGCAACGCCTTCACAAGCACAGGAGAAATTCTTTCTTTGTTTATATTTTCGTATCCAGGGTCACCCCAAGGACGACAGTGTTCATTGTCATTGAAATGCATGAACCGCAAGATCTGCTTGTATCGTGTCCTGGTCATGGAGGCAGAGAACACGGGCATATGGTGAATTGGGTCAGTGGACCAATATGACCGCAACTCACTTTTTTTAACTATGCCCATGAGGAGGGATAGGCCCAGGAAGGTCTTAAATTCGGAAACCATAATAGGTTTCCAATCTCTGGCAAGGGTCAACTGGGGATTAGCGGCGATGAATTGACCAGCATACAAATTGCTTGGGCCAAAATAAATCTATAGAGATCTTCCGTGAAAAACAGTGAATAAAAATCAAGTGACATAAAATCAACTGTTTCCACCTGAATTCCGGGTTGGCCAGTGAATGTGAGAAGTATGGGTGCTGCAGAAGTGGTGGGCTCCCAATTCAGATGCAGCAGGAAGGGCTCTATGGGCTCGATGGGCCTGTGTTTGTCTTCTTCTAGGTGGCTGCGGGACACTAGTTGTGATAGCCACCTCATCAGCTTGAATTGCACTTATGGGACTCGCCACGTCACCAAGTGTTACTGCATTACTGCAGTGCTGGATGTAGGACCGGGATGTACTAGGCCGCTGGTGCTTGCCAGTTCACCCGAAGGATGAGCGGCACTAGTTCTGGCTCCCTGCTCCATACGAGAGCCCTGCGGTTCTCGAACCTCAACGACAGCAGAAGAACGGAGTCAGGCACACCTAACCTTGGCAGGGACCACTACTCCGTCATCAGAGCTATCTGTCAGGGTGCCACTGCTGTCTATTGGTTCATATTCTGAGCCAGAATCGGACAGATGGGTGGCTTCCTCTTCACTCTCATTTGTCAGGCTCAGAAACATGTAGGCTTCTTCACTAGTGTACCTCCAATTGGACATTTTGGCCTCTAAATTTACTGGTACACTAGTGAGACTCAAAGGAAAAAAGAGCACCTGACTGTCAGCGACTGCTTCAAATGCTACCAAAAAAACTGTTAGCATTCACAGAGACCAGGCCTGACTCTGTGAATGCTGCAGTTATGTGTTTTGTGTTTTGTAAGTGACAGTGATCGATTGGTACTGCACTTGGGTGGGCTGGGCTGGGCTGGGCAAAGGGGCTAAATGCAGGTGCTAGCAAGTATCTAGGCTAATCCCACTAATGCTGCATTTTTGAGAACCCTAAACTACTGGGGACGCTAGTATAGATCTGATCAAATCAGATATTTATCCGTTTAGACACTATACTACTAAGGGAGGTGTATGGTGCGTACGTGGGTGTTAGCGCTACTGGCACTAATCTGACGCTGCCTAGGGTGACACAGACCCTGACTTACGCTAAAACCTAACTGATATCACCCGCTGGGTTAAAGGTTAAACCTTTATGTAATATACGGCGGGTGCCCTGGCACTATAAAAAATTACTAGCTAACCAGCGTCGCCTGTGACACTAATGCGGTGATCACTGGTGACGGGGTGATCAAGGGGTTAAACCTTTATTAGGGGGGTTTGGGGGGGTCCCTAGACCTATCTGTGCCTACCACTAATTACCCTAACACTGATTATTGTCACAAATGACACCAGTACAGTGATAAAAAAAATACGAACACTGCACTGGGTGACAGGGAGTGAAGGGGTTAACTGGGGGGGGGCGATCGGGGCATGATCGGGGGGTGATAAGTGTGCCTATGCATACGGTGTCAGTGTAGTGTTGGTGCAACTTACTGAGATGTCTTCTCTCCTCTTTCTGGAATGGAAAAGAGTTCCACGAGGGGAGATGACATCACTTTCATTCGGCAGAACCGATCACCAGGTCCAGGCCAGAAATCATTGGCCTGGGCCTGGAGACTGATCAGCTCTGAAGCAAATCCGATCATCGCGGCTGCCATACAGCTACGACGTTTCAGCCAGCTCAGCCAACCTGCCGCAGTATACTGCGGTGGCTGCTCCAGAACTGGTTAAATACCAACAAAAGAAAGCTCTATCTGTTTTAAAAATAATGATAAAAAATTAATTTGGGCACAGTGTTGCATGAATGAGTAATTGTCATTCAAAAAGTGGGAGCACTAAAAGCTGAGAATTGGCCTGGGCAGGAAGGCAGTGAAAGTGTTTGGTATTTAAGTGGTTAAAGACATGTGGCCTAGTTTGGTACACGAAGGAGGGCTGCACATTCTCTGTTCTACTCTAAACTGGTTTTCCGGGCTGTATACCTGGAAAAGGGTCTGGTTAGCATACTTAGGAACCCCCACAACATTTGTTTCCCATTAGTACCACCCTGTACTGTTTTATAACAGCACATGCAGCTTACTTTAAGCCCCCAAGCATTTTTATTTAGAAGATTTGTGTATTTTCATTGTTGCCCTTTAAGAAGCATGAAAAGACTCTCCTCGGTGAATAGTATTTATTTTTTTACATTGATACATGTCCCCCATGACAGTTCCCTTCCCCCCATACCCCTTCTTAACAATAGCCTGACTATTAGAATTGAAAATGTCTAGAAAAATAGCAAATTTTGCCTCCTGTAGACTTTAATGGGGTTCGCAATAGGTTTGTGGTATGCCAAATCCACCTGAAACCGAACCCAGGCATCCGGGTATTAGATTAAAATTACATTTTGGGTGGGGGGAGGAGCTGACGCCCAAGATGGCTGCCTAGGGAGATCAAGAGGCAGGCATGCTGCAGACGCTATAGAGAAGGAGGTCCATGCCGGCTGATACACATGCCTAACTTTTAGACTGCATGCCAGAGACTACCTCTAATAAGAGACTGAGCCACTTGCTGCCACAACCGGAGCGGTGTTGTGAAGTGGCTTGAATAGTTCCGGGAGATCAAGGAAAGAACGGTACCTGTCGGGTGCTGGGAGTGAGATCGAGGATGGAGCCAGGAGTCTGCCCAGAACCGTGCGGGAGTCTCTGCCTGTATGCATACACAGGCGGCGGGGGCAGCTCGCTGGGAGGATGCGCACTCCGGCGGAGGATCTCAGGACACAGACAGCAGAGCTCAGGAAAACCAAATGGACTACATAGTCTACATTTCCTACATAGAGGAAGCTTCAGATTCAGGGGCACTACGGTGTACCAAACAAAGAAAGAAAAACAAAGACGTCTATACCAGGTATGAATATGAAGATATATAAAAGGAACAATGGAATGTATAAGGACTATATAAGGACTGTATAAGGCTGCGTAGGACTTCATAAAGAGCTATAGTCTTTTAAACCTTCCTTAAAGAGTGGTACGGAGAAGACTTAAGGGTTTTGTGCAGGCATTGTTGGGGCAATATAGCCTAATAAAACCTAATCACACAATACAGGTGTAGAGACAATACACACTATACCAATAGTTTCTATGGGCTTTCCCAGCATCAATCAAGGATCTTAATATAAAATATAAATTAAATGGTTCGTGGCAATACCCTGATAATTATTGTGCTCATTTAAAAAGAAGGGAGGGAAGGGAAAGAAAGGAATATATTAAGCAAGAGCCAAGACGGATAGGTAATTATAAATAACGCATAAAATATCCGCTCTATATAGTGAGGATTAAGAGACAGAAGCTTTAATTAAAATATGGCACCCAAGAAAGGTAATAAAACACCTCAGCCTCAAAAAAACAAGAAAGATAAAATGGAGAGCAAAAATAAAAACCCTACAGGGGGCCAATCTACACAAAAACGGATATAAAGGAGATCTTTCAACAACTACAGTTGCAATCGCCCCGAACAATTCAAATTTTGCATACAACACAGGAAATATCAAATATTGCGGAAATCTCAGCAACATCTAGATCGTCAAGGGAGGAGCAAATCGCTCATCCTAGAAATAGCTCACCAATAGATACATCAGGCTCTTTAAGCGAACAAAAAGAAGAGGATAAAGGAAATTGGGACATGAGAACATACATTCAATCTCTCCCAACCAGAGCAGATATGGATCAGTATGTGCATAGACTGGAAAAAACCTATAAAACAGAGATCCAAGAACTCAAGATAGCTACAAAAGATGCACAAGAAAAAACAACTAAATTAGATAACAGAGTTTCAAAAACAGAACAAGAACTATTGGAGATAAAAGAAAAAATACAAAAACAAGGGAATCAAATAAATCAACTAATAAATAGCCTAGATGAACAAGAAAATAGAAGTCGAAGATCCAATATAAGAATCAGAGGATTAAAAGAAGAGGTGAATGCTAAAGATCTTATAACAACGCTACAGAAAATCTTTCAGGAAATAAGTCAGGATATGGATATAAAAGACCTGATAATAGACCGTGCACATAGAGTATCAGGAAGAAGGAGAGTAGATCCTAGCAAACCAAGGGATGTCATCTGTAAGATGCACTATGCTCACATAAAGGACAGAATCGTGCTAGCAGCAAGACAAAATCAAATTATCCAGCATGAGGGAGATCCATTACTATTTTTCCAAGATTTATCAAAATATACATTGGATCAGAGAAGAGCACTAAAACCCCTGGTGGAACAACTCAAAGGGAACAATCTGCAGTATAGGTGGAAATTTCCATTTCAATTACAGGCCCAAAAAGAGGAAGCAATTGCAACATTTAATGATTTAGAAGATCTACCACAGTTTTTGGCAACTCTTAAATTATCAGAAGTTGAACTGCCGGACTGGCCCATTTCTTATATGAAATCGCCGAGAAGATTTTGAGGAGCAATGTATGGGGGATGGGGGATGGAGGAGAAAGGGTGATACGTAATCACTAACTTATTAGTCATATAAGTAGAAGCTACAAAAAAAGTAAATAATTTAGGGGGGAGAGGAAAGAGGCGAGTATGTAGTTTGGGGGGTTTCCCCCCATTTTTTTTTCTCAAACATGAAGGATATTTTTGTAGAGTTGAACACTATTTTTGGTGAGATGCTAGCACAACACAACCTATTATGTATCAAAATAGCATAGTTTGTTGGATTTGACACTTAAGGGGTAATTATGGAAGTGGGAGTGATGATATGGGGGGAGGGAGGGGGGTGGCTGGGGCCCCCTTTTTTTTGCACAAATATAAAGGATATTTTTGTAGATTTGAACACTATTTTTGGTGAGATGCTAGCACAATACAACTTATTATTATGAAACAAAATAGTATAGATTGATGAATATGACACTAAGAGGGTCAGGGGTAATTATGGAAGTGGGAGTGACAGTATGGGGGGAGGGGTGGTTGGGTTTTTTTTTTCCTCTTCTCCATAATATAGATGTTAACAAGGTATTACATTGGAATATTTTATGTTTTGGTTGACACACAACACATATTACCCAGTGGGTATCTATTAGACTGGTTTGGCATGGGATATGTATGAGTGATTAAAGATGTTTGGGTAGGAATTTAGGCACAAACATAGAAATTGGGGATTATAGATGTTTGGGTAGGAATTTAGGCACAAACATAGAAATTGGGGATTATAATGAAGATATAGGGGAGGGGAAGAGAAGGGAAAGGGAAAGATTTTTTTTTTTTCCTTTTTCTTCCCCTCTTCATCTCCCTTCTTGCTGCATCTCTGTATCCCCTCCCCGCAGTGACGGATAGGAACTTCCTTCATAGTGGGACGGGATGATGAGGGGAATATAGACATACATGAGATGTAGGTTTTAAGATGAGAGACCCCCCCCCCCGTGCCCCCCCCACCTGTGCTCTCCTGTTTTCCCTCTCTGCTGGCTTAGGGCGAGGATAAGATAAATGAATAAAGGGGAGGGAGGTGGGAGTAGGTGAAATAAAATAATAGTAAATCAAAGCTTAAATACAGCATGCGCCACCGATAGAGCGGCCGATCTTGAACATCGGTGTCCAGTGACCCCCCTATAGGGAACTTACCTTAGTTAGTAAGACAGACTTTATATAAGTCAATAGTTTTAGGGTAGTTCGGGTGTTGGGTGTGAGTGTGTGTCCCCCCCCCTAATTTTTTTTCCTTTTTTTTTTTTTTTTTCTTCTTTCTTGGGTATCCTCTCGGACTTTGAAATATGAAAATATGCTCTTATAATATTAGAGGCCTTAACTCAGCAACAAAAAGGTCTCAGGTTCTATACTCCATAAACAAAAAGTCGGTGTGATATTCTTCCAGGAGATGCATTTCAGTACGGACCATATCCCTAAATTGCAAAATAGATTTTATACTGCATGGTATCATGATTCCTTTGGGTATTCAAAATCAAAAGGCGTCTCTATTGCAATACATAAGACAATACCACACCAAGTGTTGGAAGAATGGCGTAATAGAGATGGAAGAGCGATATTACTCAAAGTTTTGATACTTGGTAAGAAATACACCTTCATCAACATATATTTACCTAATCAGGGTCAGCACAAAGTAGGAACACAAATGTTAAAAATGCTTATGGAAAAGGCGGAGGGGATAATAATAATTGGGGGGACTTCAACTTTGTCTTAGATAAGGAGAAGGATACTACAGCACCCCCACTAATACAGGTGGGTAGGGAGAAAAAAAGTTTTTTAGATATGATGGTAAAATATCAGTTGTTTGATATTTGGAGGGTATTACACCCAACCGAAAAAGATTTCACGTTTCACTCAAAAGTTCATGGGACATACCATAGATTAGATTTTTTTCTTGATAAATCAGATGGGGATAGAAGTAACCTTATCCACTGAGATAGGTAGCTCTTTATGGTCAGATCACGTGCCAGTATTCTTGGTACTGGACATATTTAAGAGTAAAAATAGTAGGGGAAACTGGAAACTTAATGATAATTTGTTGTATGATGAAAAATGTGTGACAGAGATTAGAAAGGTGATAACAGACTTCATATATGATCATATAAAAGACACTACATCTTTGCCGAACCAGTGGGAAGCATTAAAATGTGTAATTCGAGGGTTTTTTATAAAACATGGGGCCAGACTGAAGAAAATAAAAGGTAATAGAATGACTCAACTATTAAAAGAAATACCCAAAATAGAAACTCAACATAAACAAAATCCAACGCGTGAAAAATTAATTGAATTAACGGATATGAAAACAGAATTAAAAACATTGATAAACGAGCAAACTTTACGAATAAGAGATAGTAATCGCTCTTTATATTACCAGCAGGGTAATAAACCAGATAAACTTCTTGCTAGGGCTCTGCGCCATCAGGGCAATGTAGTGCCCATTGTTAAAATCAAGTCAGAAAAAGGAAATATGAGATATGATCCAAAAGAAATATTAAAAGACTTTCAGATTTTTTATACGAAACTATATAATATACCTAACGATAACATAAACAGCGACCCGGAGGGATTCCAACAAAGTGTGTATCAATACGTTAGAGAAACTGCACTCCCTGTACTAGCACCAATAGAAACGTCACAACTAGATCAGGATTTTTCGGAGACAGAGATACAAAAAGCAATCGATGCATTAGTACCTGGAAAAAGCCCAGGCCCGGACGGTTTTACCCCAAGATTCTATAAAACATTTAAAGAAGAACTTATCCCTATTAAGAAGCGGACTTTTAATGCAGTATCTACATCAGTGCCTTTTGTCCCACAAAGTATGCAGGCATATATATCACTCATACCTAAACCAGAGAAGGATCATACATTATGCGGAAATTATAGACCAATCTCACTAACAAATATTGATCTAAGATTGTACTCTAAAATAATCGCCAATAGACTTGCCCCTATAATGCCTGCATACATACATCTAGATCAGGTAGGTTTTGTAAGGGGTAGAGAGGCAAGAGATAACACCCTAAAAACACTCACATTAGTAGAACATGCACAGGGTTCTTTTGGAGGTAGTCCCTATAATGAACGGAACCCGACAGGGCTGTCCGCTATCCCCATTGTTATACATACTAGTGATGGAGCATTTATTAATAGCAGTTCGAGAAAATAAAGACATAAAAGGAATCAAAGTGGGAGACATAGAGTACAAGATGTCAGTATATGCAGATGACATTCTGTTATATATCTCAAATCCCTTGATATCATTACCAAATATAATATCTGAATTTAAACGATTTGGGGTACTAAGCAATTTCAAGGTAAACTATAATAAATCTGAAGCTCTAAATATTAATCTGCCAAACATTATGGTGGAACTCCTTAAAAATGATTTCTCTTTTAAATGGCAGGTGAAAGCAATTAAATATTTAGGTACCTATATCCCTACTGACCTTGGTAAACTGCAGGAATATAATTATGTCCCTATGGTGCAGAAAACTATGAGAACGTTACAACAATATGAAAAAGTAATGTTTTCCTGGATGGGTAGAATAAGTATAGTAAAAATGGACATATTACCCAAAATACTTTAATATTAACTAATATTTTAACTAATATTTTACAAGCGATACCCATTTTTCCCTCAACAATTATCGTAAAAAAATTGCATAGTTTAATAGGAAAATTTATCTGGGGAGGCAAGACCCCCAAAATTAATAGAACAGTGCTAAATAAAAATAAAAGAGATGGGGGCCTTGCCCTTCCAGATATTTCCACTGGCACTTGAAGCCAAAACATTTCTTAAATGGAAGAGATGTGAAGATACTAGGATAGTGGAGACAATGGCAGGGAATAGACTTCTTCCATTGGATAGGTTGGGTGTAGAACACAAAACAAAATGGATGCAGTATGGATTGCTCCAACGGTATATTACATCTTTAATAGAGGAGTCAGTAATAGCCTCTAACAGATCTAGAAAAAAATTTCCTGCAAGAACATAGATCCACCCATGTCCTATCTAAGATATATAAATATTTGAATTCAGAGAATAAAGAACTGGAACTACCCTACATTAAGAAATGGGAATTAGAGATAGGGATGGAAATCCCCAGGGAAAGGTGGAAAAAGGCAATCATAGTAACCCATAAACTCTCAATATCCGCTAAACATCAAGAAAGGAATTATAAAATCTTAGCCAGATGGTATAGGTGTCCCGTGGACCTACATAAAATGAACCCTAATAATGAGGATACCTGTTGGAGGTGTCATGCAGCTCAGGGTACAATGTCACATATTTGGTACTATTGCTCAGAAATTCAACCATTCTGGCAGAGAATATTTGAGATATACAGAGATATGACCGGGACTGATTTATACCCTGGAATACAGATAGCAGTATTATCTATGATCCCAGGATCGGTGAAAAAAATAAAAAAGGGAATTTTGAAATATTTTTTGTCAGCGGCTCAAACCATTATAGCAAGAAAATGGAAGAGCACATATGTGCCTTCAGTAGTGGAGTGGGAATGTGAAATGGCGGAGATGCGTGCACTGGAGGAAAGAATGGTGATAGAAGAAGGGTGTAGGGAACAATTATTAAATATATGGACTAAATGGGAAGAGTTCAGAGTCTCTTCAAAGCTTCTGAGGAAGGCATAGAATTTCTAATTTATCATAGTGGAAGGCGAGGTCCCCAAGAATTTTTTTTTTCTTCTCTCCTTTTGTTTTTATTGTTGTCGTATGGTTTGTTGGTATGAATGGGTATGATTGAGTTGTAAGAGAGGGTGCGGGGTGGGTTTAAATTATGGAATGTACATCCTTGAATAAATTATGTAGTTCAAAGGAAATGGAGAATTGAATAATGGTCTTGATAAAGAATTATAGAATTGCTTCATGTTATGGATGTGTATATGTATTATAAAGTATTGTTAAAAACGTTTTGATAAATAAAGATTGTATAAAAAAAATTAAATTTTGGGATATGTTCAGATAAAGATAAGAGTAATGCCGCGTACACAATGTCAGATTTTCCAACGGGAAATGTTGGATGTGAGCTTGTTGGCTGAAAGTCCGACCATGTGTATGCTCCAATGAACATTTGTTGGTGGACTTTCCGCCAACAAATGTTGGCTAGCAGGTTCTCAAATTTTCCACCAACAAAACTTTGTTGTCTGACTTTCCGATCCTGTGTACACAAGTCCATCGCACAAAAGTTCATGCATGCTCGGAATCAAGTACAAGCAGGAAGCGCTCGGTCTTGTAAAACTAGCGCTCGTAATGAAGATATCACATTCGTCACGTGGCAAATTATGAAATCTATCAATGCAGCACATTCTCCTCTTCTTTATAATGCAATAATAATGAAGTTGCTTTGCTGCTGATAGTCACAGAGTTCTGACAAACTTATTTTGTATTATTTATAGTGATCTCTTGAATAATATTTGTTTTTGTTGTTTTTTTTTTCTTTTTTTTTTTTTTTTTTTCCTTGTCAAAAGAAGTTTATTGAGTATACAATATTATAAAGATACATAAAGTAAGTTTACAAGGATCTATAAAGTAAGCTCATTGTTTTACAGTAGGGTTTATATAGGTAAATATCATGAAATTTCAAATATTAAACATTGGGTTCACGTAAACCTAAATTAAAAAGATATATATAATTTCCTTAGTTACTTTTGTAGGTATTTAAATGATTTATACCTACTATACATATTGTTTACAGGTAGAGTGTATATAGGTCAAATAAATTCTGATAATGAGCTTTAATCGTAAGGTGGAGAAAAGGAAAGAGAAAGAAGAAAAAGGGTAGAAAGGCAGAGGTATGTATGGTCCACAAGATTGTCCCGCTCGTCAGTTTATTATTCTTTTTAGTTCTCTTTGAAGCCTTAGAATGGGTGTCTCTGTAAGTCATTTAATCTGTTACCATGGCAACAGGACAGAGTCATTGAAATTTGACAGGAACTGTTGTTTTATCCAAGGATGCCAAAGTTTTTCAAATTTTGGAATTTGATTTTGATCGATGGCTACCATCTTAGCATGGGACATTGTATTATTCATTCTGTGAATTGTTTCTGCTAGTACCAATGTAGGAGATTTCCATGCCTTGGCCACTGTTTGTTTTGCAGCCGTTATTAGTTGGATCATAAGTTTGAATTGAGAGAGTGTTAACCATTCCGGTTTTAGATTAAGTAAAGTTATATATGGATCTGGTTGTATTATTTTTTTAAATATTTTAGATGCAATCACGAAGACTTCCTTCCAGAAGGTTTGGATTACTGGGCACGTCCACCATATGTGTAAATTTGTGCCTATTTCTGGGCATCCTCGAAAACAAAGAGCTGAGGTATTAGGTGAATATTTTGCCACTCTAGCGGGTACAAGGTACCAGCGAGTTAGGACTTTATAATTTGTCTCCAGTGCCAAGATGTTGGGTGAAGATGACTTAGATGTGAGCCATATGTTAGACCAGTCCGTGTCTTCTAAAGTTCGTCCCAGGTCCTCCTCCCACCGCTGAACGTAAGAGGGTCTATTAAGATTTACTACTCCATATAATTGATTATAAAGTGATGAAATTGTACCTTTAGCAAATGGTTCTTTTGTACAGATTGATTCAAAAATGGATAATTGGGATAATGGTGTATCCCCTTTAGAAATGGTGTATAGAAATTTTTGATTTGGAGATATCTAAATATCTCAGAGTTTGGTAGATCATATTTTTCTCTAAGCGATGGGAATGAAAGGAATGATTTAGATGCTATGAAGTCATTTAGTGTCTGAATGCCTGATTTTGTCCAAGCTTTAAAAGAATTTGGGTAGATCCATGCCGGATAAAAGGCCGTATTTCTGATAAAAGAAAGGAGAGGATTGTGTGGAGATTGTAACTGATATTTGGTTTTTAGTTTATCCCAGTGAGATAAGAAGTGTTTAGTTATGGGATTATGAATTTTAAAGCGGTCTTTAGGATCAAGCCATAACAAGTTTGATATTAATAGAGGGTCATTTTCTGAAGCCTCTATAAATACCCATAATGGGATTTCCTGTTTTGCATGGTATTTGGACAGACTGGCCAAATGTGCTGCTCTGTAGTAGTTAGTAAAATTAGGGTATCCCAGGCCTCCTTTATTTTTGGGAAGATGTAGTGTGTGTATAGGTATACGTGGTTTAGAAGAGCCCCATATAAACGAAGTTGCTCTTTTTTGTACTATTCTCAAAAAATAGGAAGGAATTGGAATAGGGAGGACTCTGAATAGATAAAGCAATTTGGGTAGAATAGTCATTTTGATTGCATTAATCTTCCCTATCCAGGATAAAGGAAGTTGCGACCATTGTTTTATTAGATTTGTGATCTGTCTTAATACAGAAGGATAATTGGTTGAGAATAAATCAGAATGAGATGCTGTTAAATGAATTCCAAGATATGGGATTGATTTTTCTGCCCATGTGAATGGGAGTGCAGCCCTAGCCAGGATCAATTCCATGTTTGTGAGCGAAATATTAAGCACTAGGCATTTCTTAGGATTAATCATAAGGCCGGATAGGGCTGCAAATCCATCAAGAGCTGGTACTCAGTTAGGACCAGAGACCTGTGGTGATGATAAAAAAAGTAATATATCGTCTGAAAATATACATAATTTGTGTGTAATACCTCCTACTTCAATGCCAGTTATAGTTTTGGTTTGTTCTGATTAGGGATGAGCCGAACACCCCCCGGTTCGGATCGCACCAGAACCTGCGAACGGACCGAAAGTTCGCACGAACGTTAGAACCCCATTGACGTCTACGGGACTCGAACGTTCAAAATCAAAAGTGCTCATTTTTGCATGGGCCTTAGACACTGGTGCTGGTGCCACAACACTGCAACCCCTCACAGACACTCTAGTTAGAATGCAGGAACGAGCCCTGCTGCAAAGTATTACATCAAAATTTGTAATTACACGCCCCTGTTAAACAGGGGCTGAAAAATTGTGCCTTAAACCAAAAATGTTCTTACAAGCTATCAGCGTGATGATTGAGGAGGAAGAGGATAATTACTCAGGGATAGTCACTCAGCATCAGCATAGGCAGTCTTTGAAGGGATCTGAGATTTCAAAAAAAATTATTCGGTTACATCAGCATCAGGTGCTTGGTAGCTGGTGGTGATCCAAGACTGATTCATTTTTATGAAGGTCAGTCGATCGACCGAGTCAGTGGACAGACGCACCCTGTGATCGGTTACCACGCCTCCAGCAGCACTGAATGTGCGTTCCGAAAGAACGCTGGATGCAGGACAGGCCAGTAGCTCAATTGCATACTGTGCAAGCTCTGGCCAGTGATCCATCCTCGAGACCCAGTAACCCAGAGGATTTTCGGTGGGAAAGGTGTCCAAGTCTGATCTTGCCCCTAGGTATTCCTGCACCATGTAAAACAGACGCTGGCGATGGTTGCTGGAACCGATCATACCTTGGGGCTGCGGACCAAAAAATTGTCTGAACGCATCGGTCAGACGGCCACCTTCTCCACCGCTCCTTCTTTGACTGACCGAAGCCTCAGCAACACATTGTCCAGAAACAGGAGTTTGTAACCTCCCAGTTTCTGGGAACGCGTTGCACAGACCTTTCTGCAAGGCCTCCCGAAGATGTTTCATCCTCTGCTCCCTCTGCGATGGCAAGATAAGGTCCGCAACCTTACCCTTGTAACGTGGATCAAGGAGGGTTGCCAGCCAGTATTGGTCCTTCTCCTTGATACCACGAATATGAGGATCCTTACGCAGGCTTTGCAGGATCAGGGAGGCCATGCAGCGTAGGTTTGCTGAGGCATTCGGTCCGGAGTCCTCTGGGTCACTAAGGACGACATGGTCCACAGCCACCTCCTCCCAGCCACGTACAAGTCCATGTGTTTCTTGGGACTGATCCCTTAAAGACTGCTGCTGATGCTGAGTGCCAGGCTCCCCCTAAATACTATCACAATCTTCCTCCTCCTCCTCCTCCTCCTCCTCTTCCTGTGTGATCGGCGGGCACGCAGGAACACTGTCTGGATAAAGGGGGCCTTGAGAGCTAAGGAAGTCCTCCTCTTCCTGCCTCTGTTCTGCCTCAAGTGCCCTGTCCATTATTCCATGCAGCGTGTGCTCCAACAGGTGGACAAGGGGGACAGTGTCACTGATGCATGCACTGTCACTGCTCACCATCCTCGTGGCCACCTCAAATGGTGACAGGACAGTGCATGCATCCCTGATCATGGCCCACTGGCGTGGGGAAAAAAAACCAAGCTCCCCTGACCCTGTCCTGGTGCCATAGTCGCACAGGTACTCATTGATGGCCCTCTGCTGCGTGTGCAGCCGCAGCAGCATGGCCAACGTTGAGATCCACCTGGTGGGCATGTCACAGATTAGGCGGTTCTTGGGCAGGTTAAACTCCTTTTGGAGGTCCGTCAGCCGAGCACTGGCATTATATGACCGGCGGAAATGCACACAGACTTTCCTGGCCTGCCTCAGGACATCCTGTAAGCCCGGGTACCTGCCCAAGAACCGCTGCACCACCAAGTTAAGGACGTGAGCCAAACAGGGCACATGGGTCATTTGTCCCTGTCGGAGGACAGAGAGGAGGTTGGTGCCATTGTCGCAAACCACCATTCCTGCCTTAAGTTGGCGTGGCGTCAACCACCTCTGAACCTGCCCCTGCAGAGCTGACAGAACCTCTGCCCCAGTGTGGCTCCTGTCCCCCAAGCACACCAGCTCAAGCACCGCATGGCATCTTTTGGCCTGCGTACTTGCGTAGCCCCTTGAACGACTACGGAGCACCGCTGGTTCCGAGGAAGAGGCCATGGAGGAAGAAGAAGAGGAGGGGGTGGAGGAGAGAGGTGTGTCACAATCATTAGCATTTTGGAGGCGTGGTGGTGGAACAACCTCCAACACTACTGCACCTTGTCCTGCATCCTTCCCAGCTGCCAGCAGAGTCACCCAATGCGCCGTGAAACTTAGGTAACGTCCCTGTCCATGCCTGCTGGACCATGAGTCAGCGGTAATATGCACATTACCGCTGACCGCCCTGTCCAGCAAGGCATGGACATTGCCTTCCACATGCTGGTAGAAAGCCGGAATCGCCTTCCATGAGAAAAAGTGGCGTTTGGGTACCTGCCACTGAGGAACCGCACATTCCACAAACTCACGGAAGGGGGCAGAGTCTACCAACTGAAAAGGCAGCAGTTGAAGTGCTAGCAATTTTGCCAAGCTAGCATTCAACCGCTGGGCATGTGGATGGCTGGGAGCAAACTTCTTTCGGCGGTGCAGCAGCTGGGGCAGGGAAATTTGCCTGGTACAATCTGACGTCGGTGTACCAAAAGCAGATTGCCCACAAGTACTTGGCTGTGACACACCTAATTCTACACCTTCATTCCTCTCAGTGCAGGTCTCAGAGAGGACTGAAGGTCTAGTAGGGTTGGAAATCTCAGCTGATGAGGAGCAAGGAGAGGTCCTCTTTGTTCTTTGGTGTGGGTCTTTTAGATACGCTTGCCAACGAACTGCATGGCAGGTCAACATATGTCTGGTCAAGCATGTGGTACCCAAGCGGGAGATGTTTTGGCCACGTGAGATACGCTTGAGACATATGTTGCAAATAGCAGCGGTGCGATCTGATGCACTCGTCTCAAAAAAGGCCCACACCAAAGAACTTTTTGAATAACGCGCAGAGACTGCAGCGCCCTGCACATGTGGAGCTTTGGGGTGTGATGCAGTTAATGTGCTGCCCTTAGGCTGGCCCCTGGAGGGCATCCTACCTCGTTGGTGATGTGCCTCCTCCTCCTCCTCCTCCTCCTCTCTCCTATCAGGCACCCACATTGAGTCAGTGACCTCATCATCCCCTCCCTCCTCATCACTGGAGCAAACCTGGCAGTATGCTGCAGCAGGGGGAGCATGACTGCCAGATTGAGGTCCTTCTTGGGCACCCCCTCTGTCCGTGCTCATGTTACTGCCTTCATCAAGCTCAGTATCATCATCAGAGCCTTCCAAACGCTGGGCATCCTCCTGGAGCATGTACCCAACACTGTGGTCAAACAGTTTGAGGGACTCCTCAGGAGGACATGGTGGGGCTAGGGAAGGAGTCACTGATGACATTGAGCCGAGGGAAGAGGCCGCTGCTTTGCCAGACAAGTACCTTGGGCATGGGTGAGAGAGGATGAGGAGGATGAGGACGGCTTGGTCATCCACTCGACCAAGTCTTCCGCATGTTGCGGCTCAACATGGCCAGCTGCCGAAAAAAAGGCCAAGCGTGTCCCATGGCCACGTGCTGATGAGGATGCACCGTCTCCACGAACGGCACTAGACACAGAGCCTGCTTGCCCTCTCTTATTGGCTTGTGACTGTCTGCCTCTCGTTCTTGGCCTTCCAGACATACTAATGGCCTGTAGCTGCACTAAGCTGGGATATATATATATATATATATATATATATATATATATATATATATATATATATATATATATATATATATATATATATATATATATATATATATATATATATATATATATATCTATGTACTGATACTGCAGCTAGCAAAATCAACTGCCTGCCTGTAGTATGAGAACACCACCAACCTTCTACAGGTAGCTTTAGCTGAACACTGTGAACAGGACGCACCCCACTAACTTGTAGGTTTAGCAGAACACTGTGAGCAGGACGCACTGCACTAACTGTAAATAGTCTAGCTGCCTGACTGTGGTACTAATAGGATCAAAAGAACACCAGCAATTTTCTTCAGGTAGCTGTATTTACTGTAACAAGACAAGCCTGCCTGTCAGTAAGAAGATAACAGAAACGGATCTAGCTGAACACTGTGAGCAGGACGCACCCCACTAGCTTGTAGGTTTAGCTAAACACTGTGAGGTGGACGCACCCCACTAACTTGTAGGTTTAGCTGAACACTGTGAGCAGGACGCACCCCACTAACTTGTAGGTTTAGCAGAACACTGTGAGCAGGACGCACTGCACTAACTGTAAATAGTCTAGCTGCCTGACTGTGGTACTAATAGGATCTAAAGAACACCAGCAATTTTCTTCAGGTAGCTGTATTTACTGTAACAAGACAAGCCTGCCTGTCAGTAAGAAGATAACAGAAACGGATCTAGCTGAACACTGTGAGCAGGACGCTCCCACTAGCTTGTAGGTTTAGCTGAACACTGTGAGGTGGACGCACCCCACTAACTTGTAGGTTTAGCTGAACACTGTGAGCAGGACGCACCCCACTAACTTGTAGGTTTAGCTAACACTGTGAGCAGGACGCACTGCACTAAATGTAAATAGTCTAGCTGCCTGACTGTGGTACTAATAGGATCAAAAGAACACCAGTAATTTTCTTCAAAATACTGTAACAAGACAAGCCTGCCTGTCAGTAAGAAGATAACAGGAACGGATCTAGCTGAACACTGTGAGCAGGACACACTGCACTAAATGTAAATAGTCTAGCTGCCTGACTGTGGTACTAATAGGATCAAAAGAACACCAGCAATTTTCTTCAGGTAGCTGTATTTACTGTAACAAGACAAGCCTGCCTGTCAGTAAGAAGATAACAGAAACGGATCTAGCTGAACACTGTGAGCAGGACGCACCCCACTAGCTTGTAGGTTTAGCTGAACACTGTGAGGTGGACGCACCCCACTAACTTGTAGGTTTAGCTGAACACTGTGAGCAGGACGCACCCCACTAACTTGTAGGTTTAGCAGAACACTGTGAGCAGGACGCACTGCACTAACTGTAAATAGTCTAGCTGCCTGACTGTGGTACTAATAGGATCAAAAGAACACCAGCAATTTTCTTCAGGTAGCTGTATTTACTGTAACAAGACAAGCCTGTCTGTCAGTAAGAAGATAACAGAAACGGATCTAGCTGAACACTGTGAGCAGGACGCACCCCACTAGCTTGTAGGTTTAGCTGAACACTGTGAGGTGGACGCACCCCACTAACTTGTAGGTTTAGCTGAACACTGTGAGCAGGACGCACCCCACTAACTTGTAGGTTTAGCTGAACACTGTGAGCAGGATGCACTGCACTAAATGTAAATAGTCTAGCTGCCTGACTGTGGTACTAATAGCATCAAAAGAACACCAGTAATTTTCTTCAAAATACTGTAACAAGACAAGCTTGCCTGTCAGTAAGAAGATAACAGGAACGGATCTAGCTGAACACTGTGAGCAGGACGCACTGCACTAAATGTAAATAGTCTAGCTGCCTGACTGTGGTACTAATAGGATCAAAAGAACACCAGCAATTTTCTTCAGGTATCTGTATTTACTGTAACAAGACAAGCCTGCCTGTCAGTAGGAAGATAACAGGAATGGATCTAGCTGAACACTGTGAGCAGGACGCACTGCACTAAATGTAAACAGTCTAGCTGCCTGACTGTGGTACTAATAGGATCAAAAGAACACCAGTAATTTTTTTCAGGTAGCTTTATATACTGTAACAAGACAAGCCTGCCTGTCAGTAAGAAGATAACAGGAACGGATCTAGCTGAACACTGTGAGCAGGACGCACTGCACTAAATGTAAATAGTCTAGAAGATAACAGGAACGGATCTAGCTAAACTGAATACAGTGTATATATATATATATATGCAACACCTGGGATGCATATATATATACACAATACACTTTAAGTGCAGCTAACTGACTGACTGTCCTGCCTAATCTAGCTAACTCAAATGAAATGACACTGTCTCTCTCTCTCTCTCTCTCTAAGCACACCGGAACACACTGCACAGGGCCGCGGTGCAGGCGGCCTTATATAGTGTGGGGCGTTTACTAAATCCCCTGAGCCATAATTGGCCAAAGCCTCCTTGGCTTTGGCCAATTACGGCTCTCTGTTAAGGCGGCGCTGTGATTGGCCAAGCATGCGGGTCATAGTGCATGCTTGGCCAATCATCAGCAAGCAATGCACTGCGATGCCGCAGTGAATTATGGGCCGTGACGCGCCACACGAATTTGGCGCGAACGGCCCATATCGTTCGCAATTCGGCGAACGACCGAACAGCCGATGTTCGAGTCGAACATGGGTTCGACTTGAACACGAAGCTCATCCCTAGTTCTGATGTATTGGGCCATGGGTTTGAGTATAAGGGCAAATAATAAGGGAGATAATGGGCAACCCTGTCGGGTACCTCTTTCGATATTAAAGGCATCAGATTTGTATCCAGCATATTTTATATAGGCTTTGGGTTTATTATATAATGCTTTGATCCATGTTAAAAGTGGGGTCCAAAACCCCATTTTTGTAATGAATATTGCATATATTGCCAGGATACTGTGTCAAATGCCCTCTTAATATCTAGAGATAGAAAACATAAAGGGATTTTCCATTTTTTAGCAATATGTGCCAATAACACTGCCCTGTGTATATTATCGCCTGCCTGTCTATTTGGCATGAAGCCTACTTAATCTCTATGTATTAATTTTCCTATAATGCTATTGAGGCGTTTTGCTATTATTTTTGCTAATAATTTAATATCAAGGTTTAACAGAGAGATAGGCCGATAATTCACACAGGAAGTATCATCAGAAAGGGGTTTTGGGATCATACAAACAATTGCCATTAGTGTTTCTTGCCGAAAAGAATGCCCTTCTAGAAGTTTGTTAAAAGTTTCAGTGAGAATGGGAGAGAGTATTTCTGAGAATGTTTTATAGTATAAAGCTGAGTAGCCATCTGGGCCTGGTCTTTTGTTAAGTTTTAGGTCTTTTATGGCGTTAGCAACTTCATCTATAGTTATAGGCTCATCCAAACTGCTTTTTTGATTCTGAGACAACTCAGGTAAGGTTATTTTTGAGAAGAAGGATTCAGCCTCTGTAGGATTAAATTCATTGTTTGTCTTGTATAAAGTTGCGAGATGTGAGTGAAATTTATGGACTATTTTAACTGGATTACAAGTATAAACATTTTTTGATAATTTCAAACGTATTGGTTTGAAAGATTTGTTAGTTACATAGTTACATAGTTACATAGTTACATAGTAGGTGAGGTTGAAAAAAGACACAAGTCCATCAAGTCCAACCTATGTGTGTGATTATGTGTCAGTATTACATTACATATCCCTGTATATTGCGGTCATTCAGGTGATTATCTAATAGTTTCTTGAAGCTATCAATGCTCCCCGCTGAGACCACCGCCTGTGGAAGGGAATTCCACATCCTTGCCGCTCTTACAGTAAAGAACCCTCTACGTAGTTTAAGGTTAAACCTCTTTTCTTCTAATTGTAATGAGTGGCCACGAGTCTTATTAAACTCTCTTCTGCGAAAAAGTTTTATCCCTATTGTGGGGTCACCAGTACAGTATTTGTAAATTGAAATCATATCCCCTCTCAAGCGTCTCTTCTCCAGAGAGAATAAGTTCAGTGCTCGCAACCTTTCCTCATAACTAAGATCCTCCAGACCCTTTATTAGCTTTGTTGCCCTTCTTTGTACTCGCTCCATTTCCAGTACGTCCCTCCTGAGGACTGGTGCCCAGAACTGGACAGCATACTCCAGGTGACTGGACAGCATACTCCAGTTGAATTTAATGCCCGAGCCAAATATGTACCTGGTTTGTTTGTATTCATGTAGAAATTGTGTTTGGAGCGTTTGAGGGATTTATCAACTGACTCAGTGAGAAATAGATCGTATTCCAATCTAGATTTTTCCAGATGAGATTTTGTGCTCTGAGATGGGTTATCTTGGAATGATATGTAGGCTGCATTAAAATTGAGTTCTAGTTTTTTTGCTAGATTTTTGCGTTCCCGTTTAAATAGTGCCATTTGTCTTTGTATTGTACCACGCAAGACAGGCTTATGAGCTTCCTACAGTGTTATTGGGGAAATGTCTGTTGTATTATTAATTGATATGTATTTCTTTAAAGCTTGTTCAATGGCCATCTGATGTAGTGGGTGTTTGAGCATTATGTCCGGTAAGTACCACGTTGGGTCATGCGCTTTTGGTATGGCTGAGGCTATAGTAGTGTATACTGCATTATGGTCAGACCACGGAATCGGAATTATATCTGATGCAATAATTTCTGGTATCATTCCTATTGTTAGAAAAATATGATCTATTCTGGTGAAGGTTTGATGAGGGTGCGAGAAATAAGTGAATTTCTTTTTCATTGGGTTACTTTCTCTCCACGAATCTACCAGATTGTATTTGGAAAGAAGTTGAGAAAAAGGTAATCTAGAGGTTATTTTAGATGGTGTAAAAGGTGATTTATCTAGAAATGGGAGGAGGACCTGGTTCGAATCCCCGCACATTATCACTGTTCCTATTTTGTGTGTATTAATCACTTGTAATATATGTGAGAGGAATGGTGTAGGTTGTTTGTTAGGAGCGTAGTAGGAAATCACCGTGATTGCTGTATCCATTATACAACCCATGAGTATCTACCTTCTGGGTCTTTAATTTCTGATGATAAGGTGAATGGTGTGGATCGGTAAAATGCAATTAGAGTTCCCCTTTGTTTGGTACAGGCAGAAGCCGTGTAAATTTGTTGATAAAAAGGAGAAATATATTTTGGAGTAGAATCTTTGGTGAAGTGTGTTTCTTGGAGGCATACTATGTGAGCCTTCTTGTTATGGAAAGTATGGAAGGCTTTGGTCCTTTTTTGAGGGACATTTATTCCCTGAACATTCAGGGAAAGTATATTCAGTGGTGCCATGGCAACAGATCAAATAGTTTTGACTTACTTTTTGTTATGCAGAGCTAACTGCACAGATCAACCTGTGTGGACTGAAGAGATGAAAAGATAGAAAAGAAACCAGTGAATTCTGGAGTAAAGAGTAAACAAAAAACATATGAGATTAGATGATACATTGTATAAATTATTTTTTGCAAGTAATCACAATTTACCCGTGAAAGAGAATAAATATCTCTCTCAGGGGAATAAGTGCCTTCGTCACACTCCCACATAATATGGTTGGGAGAATGAGGAGGGCTAATGGGGGTACACGGATCTTCCGCTTACAGGAGAGAAGTGCTATGTCAAAAGACATCAAAATGATGATTCATTAATTGGAGTGCAGAATATAGTTTTTGTTGAAATTATTTATTCCAGGGTGGTTGTATATGGTTAGTCTTGCCCTAGGCTAAATAATTCAGTTAGAAAGGTACTGTTAATAACTTTGATATTGATGAAGATAGTTTGAATTATTTTGGGATTTTAACCCTTTTAGAGTAAACAATTACATATTTTATTCATATGTAACTGTTTAGAAATGTTAACTCATAAAATTGAGGCTGTATTGCTTCAGATTAGAATAAACAAAAACATAGTTCTAGGAACTAGTTAGGTAATAATATATTTGTTTTAAGAAAAAGAAAGAAAAAGCTTCCATTACTTCTGGATTATTGAACATATTTGTCCTAAAAAGTAATAAATCTATTGTTATTACCTGAAAATATATAACTGAACAAGAATTTCCTTATTTCACTTATATATTCTAAGGCTATATGAATCAGAATAGGGATGAGCTTCGAGTTTGAGTCGAACTCATGTTCTACTCGAACATTGGCTGTTCGCAAGTTCGCCGAACAGCGAACAATTTGGGGTGTTCGCGGCAAATTCGAATGCCATGGAACACCCTTTAAAAGTCTATGGGAGAAATCAAAAGTGCTCATTTTAAAGGCTTATATGCAAGTTATTGTCATAAAAAGTGTTTGGGGACCTGGGTCCTGCCCCAGGGGACATGGATCAATGCAAAAAAAAGTTTTAAAAACGGACGTTTTTTCAGGAGCAGTGATTTTATTAATGCTTAAAGTCAAACAATAAAAGTGTAATATCCCTTTAAATTTCGTACCTGGGGGGTGTCTATAGTATGCCTGTAAAGGGGCGCATGTTTCCTGTGTTTAGAACAGTCTGACAGCAAAATGACATTTTGAAGAAAAAAACACATTTAAAACTACCCGCGGCTATTGCATTGCCGACAATACACATAGAAGTTCATTGATAAAAACGGCATGGGAATTCCCACAGGGCAACCCCGAACCAAAAAAAAAAAATGATGTGGGGGTCCCCCTAAATTCCATACAAGGCCCTTCAGGTCTGGTATGGATATTAAGGGGAACCCCAGCCAAAATTAAAAAAAAAATTGACGTGGGGTTCCCCCTAAATTCCATACAAGGCCCTTCAGGTCTGGTATGGATATTAAGGGGAACCCCAGCCAAAATTAAAAAAAAAAATTGACGTGGGGTTCCCCCTAAATTCCATACCAGACCTGAAGGGTCTGGTATGGATTTTAAGGGGAACCCCGCGCCAAAAAAAAAAAAAAACGGCGTGGGGTCCCCCCAAAAATCCATACCAGACCCTTATCCGAGCACGCAACCTGGCAGGCCGCAGGAAAAGAGGGGGGGACGAGAGTGCGCCCCCCCCCCTCCTGAACCGTACCAGGCCACATGCCCTCAACATTGGGAGGGTGCTTTGGGGTAGCCCCCCAAAACACCTTGTCCCCAATGATGATGAAGACAAGGGCCTCATCCCCACAACCCTGGCCGGTGGTTGTGGGGGTCTGCGGGCGGGGGGCTTATCGGAATCTGGAAGCCCCCTTTAACAAGGGGACCCCCAGATCCCGGCCCCCCCCTGTGTGAAATGGTAAGGGGGTACTTACCCCTACCATTTCACTAAAAAACTGTCAAAAATGTTAAAAATGACAAGAGACAGTTTTTGACAATTCCTTTATTTAAATACTTCTTCTTTCTTCTATCTTCCTTCATCTTCTGGTTCTTCTGGCCCTTCTGGCTCTTCCTCCGGCGTTCTCGTCCAGCATCTCCTCCGCGGCGTCTTCTATCTTCTTCTCCTCGGGCCACTCCGCACCCATGGCATGAGGGGGGAGGCTCCCGCTCTTCTCTTCATCTTCTTCATCTTCTTCTTCTTCTTCATCTCTTCTTCCTCCTTCTCTTCTTCATTTCTTCTCCGGGCCGCTCCGCAGCCATGCTGGCATGGTGGGAGGCTCCCGCTGTGTGACGGCGTCTCTTCGTCTGACGGTTCTTAAATAACGGGGGGCGGGGCCATCCGGTGACCCTGCCCCCCTCTGACGCACGGTGACTTGACGGGACTTCCCTGTGACGTCACGGGGAATGCCACAGGGAAGTCCCGTCATGTCCCGTGCGTCAGAGGGGGGCGGGGTCACCGGGTGGCCCCGCCCCCCGTTATTTAAGAACCGTCAGACGAAGAGACGCCGTCACACAGCGGGAGCCTCCCTCCATGGCAGCATGGACGCGGAGCGGCCCGGAGAAGAAGGAAGAGAAGAAGAAGAAGAAGAAGATGAAGAAGAAGATGAAGAAGAGAAGAAGATGAAGAGAAGAGCGGGAGCCTCCCCCCCATGCCATGGGTGCGGAGCGGCCCGAGGAGAAGAAGATAGAAGACGCCGCGGAGGAGATGCTGGACGAGAACGCCGGAGGAAGAACCAAAAGAGCCAGAAGAACCAGAAGAAGATGAAGGAAGAAAGAAGAAGCATTTAAAGAAAGGAATTGTCAAAAACTGTCTCTTGTCATTTTTAACATTTTTGACAGTTTTTTAGTGAAATGGTAGGGGTAAGTACCCCCTTACCATTTCACACGGGGGGGCCGGGATCTGGGGGTCCCCTTGTTAAAGGGGGCTTCCAGATTCCGATAAGCCCCCCGCCCGCAGACCCCCACAACCACCGGCCAGGGTTGTGGGGATGAGGCCCTTGTCTTCATCAACATGGGGACAAGGTGTTTTGGGGGGCTACCCCAAAGCACCCTCCCAATGTTGAGGGCATGTGGCCTGGTACGGTTCAGGAGGGGGGGGCCACACTCTCGTCCCCCCCTCTTTTCCTGCGGCCTGCCAGGTTGCGTGCTCGGATAAGGGTCTGGTATGGATTTTTGGGGGGACCCCACGCCGTTTTTTTTTTTTTTTTTGGCGCGGGGTTCCCCTTAAAATCCATACCAGACCCTTCAGGTCTGGTATGGAATTTAGGGGGAACCCCACGTCAATTTTTTTTTTAAATTTTGGCTGGGGTTCCCCTAATATCCATACCAGACCTGAAGGGCCTTGTATGGAATTTAGGGGGACTCCCACATCATTTTTTTTTTTAATTTTGTTTCGGGGTTGCCCTGTGGGGAATTCCCATGCCGTTTTTATCAATGAACTTCTATGTGTATTGTCGGCAATGCAATAGCCGCGGTAGTTTTAAATGTGTTTTTTCCTTCAAAATGTCATTTTGCTGTCAGACTGTTCTAAACACGGGAAACATGCGCCCCTTTACAGGCATACTATAGACACCCCCCAGGTATGAAATTTAAAGGGATATTACACTTTTATTGTTTGACTTTAAGCATTATTAAAATCACTGCTCCTGAAAAAACGGCCGTTTTTAAAACTTTTTTTTGCATTGATTCATGTCCCCTGGGGCAGGACCCAGGTCCCCAAACACTTTTAATGACAATAACTTGCATATTAGCCTTTAAAATTAGCACTTTTGATTATTCATGTTCGTGTCCCATAGACTTTAACGGTGTTCGCGTGTTCGAACGAATTTTTTTCCTGTTCGCATGTTCTGGTGCGAACCGAACAGGGGGGTGTTCGGCTCATCCCTGAATCAGAAGTAATAAGAAATATAACTGGAATGTAACATGATCCCACACAGTGTGTGACTATCAGAATGCAATTACATTCAGTTATAAATACAGGTTTTTTATAGAGAACCATTTCTTAGTATAATAAATGAAGAGATATCAGGAATTAGGATGTCAGTCCATTGAATCTTCTTGGTCCATGGATGATGTGGCATAACGGCCTCTTTTGTGAGAATGATGATTCCCATTTTGTTCTGAAATTTTCTGGGTGCTGCCTGAAGGTGAAGATGATGCCATTCTTCTGCGTGTGGGAGAGTTGCTGCTTGTGGGTTCTGTCAGATTTAATTTTAAAAGGGTTTGTTGTAGTTCATCTGCTGATCTGCTTCTGTAAATTGTACCTTGGTAGTTAAATCTGACTGAAAAGGGGAAGCCCCATTGATACATAATGTTGTGGCGTTGCAGTTCCATTAGTTGGGGTTTCATGGATCATCTTTTAGTAATAGTAAGTTGGGATAGGTCAGCAAAAATTTGATAATTGTGTCCTTGAAAATTAAGTTCCTTTTTTTTCTCTTGCAGCAATTAGTATTTGTTCTTTCGTTCTGTAATAATGAAATTTTGTGATTATATCACGTGGGGGTCCATCTTTCTTTTTGGCTGTGAGGGCTCTGTGTACTCTGTCCAGTTCTAAACGTTCAATAGGGATATCTGGCTTTAGTTCTTGTAATAGAGCAGTAATAGTAGATTGCAGGTCTGTCACAGTTTCAGGTATTCCCCTTATGCGCAAGTTTGAACGTCTGGCTCTATTTTCGGAATCTTCAAGCTTAGTTTGAAGTATTAAATTCTCTTCTTTTAATTGTTCCAATTCTGTTATATTTTCTTGGGTTGTAATTTCAATTTCATCCATTTTTATTTCTAAGGCTGCGGTGCGGTTTCCCAGCTCTCTTATTTCTTTGGTTAGGCTTTTTGTTATTTGGTCTGAGGTTTGTTTTAAAGCCTTATGAAGCATCTTTTCAAATTGTAATAATATTACTGGGGATGCTGAGGTGGCTTGTGGAGAAGTTTGTGAGAGGATTTGTTCTGTATGTGACTCAAATGGAGAGTCTTGCTGTGACATTTTCTGTCTGTGAGAGCGCCCTGATGCTGTATATTGTGAGGTGACTGGAGCTGCTTTAGTTGCAGTGAGTGCCTGTGAGCTCTTTGTGAGGTGATTTTTATTTCTGCCACGGCTTCCTCCCAGTACCATATTTCCTGCCCAAACTTTCACAGTTTGTTCCCTGAGGCAAAAAGGTTCAAATGGATACCTTTTGAGCCTGCAGGCTCCGCTTTGTCCTTCTCTTCTCTTCTCAGCGGTGCGGAGCTCTAACAATGCATGTCTGCTCCGCTAGACTCCGCCTGTTGTTTTTTTTTCTCGTGATCTCCAGAATAATCTTTTTTCTTTTTTTTTATAGTGATCTCCATAATTTTTTTTCTCGTGATCTCCAGAATACCCTTTTTTTTCTCGTGATCTTCAGAATAATCTTTTTTTTTTTCTTTTTTTTCTAGTGATCCACAACACCATTATTATCTTGTATTTTTATAACCTCAAAGATACAACTATGTTGGTGTCCCTTGTTAATTTGATATTGTATTTTTGAAATGTACCTGCCTACTCACAAACAAACTGTCCTTTTTGAAGTAAAACATATAGCCAAGTATTTGTCCAAACAAAAATTTGAAATTTAATAGGGAGCACAAGGTCATAACAAAATAAAGAGGAAGGCAACACTGGAGAAACAGTTGGAATTAGGTGAAGCCTTTGTACCCCAGGGCAGACATCAATTATTTGACTGTCAAAACTGAGAAGTCCATTTTATAGGAAGCACAATACAGTCCAGGACTCTGAGAGATCGGGAGCAGCAGATGACATATATGTCTCGAGGCTGTGGTCTTTCAACAGCCTGCATTTTTTGTCAGACCACACCAAACCCAGACCATCACTCTAAACACTTGCTTCCAAGCTTCCATTCATGCGGCTGTGGTGGGTTGGGTGGCTGTGGTGTTGGTGGTGTTGCTAGAGGTGGTGGAGGAGTATGGTCCAACTCACAGAGGTGGGTTTGAGTTGTGAGTTCGCCCCTCATCCCCTAGGTAAGGGCCTTCATAATAATTTCTTCACAGATCGTGCATTGGCCCTCCTCCATGTGTTCTAGTTTGCTTTCAGTGACACATCCAAATGCCTCGTGGCCACCAGGGGTCATGTTAAGTGCCGCATTAGCCTGTTTTAGGATAGCAGCCACGGACTCCTCCTCCTTCCTGGTCCTTTTGGTTGGAGGGTGGAGGGGAGGAACCTGGGATTCTGTCAGGCTGCTTGCCATGGCCTCCTCCTAGCTGAGACTTTCCTGTGTATGAAAATGGTACAGAGTTTTAGGTTTTTGGTCATCAATCACACACAATTTTGAGCTCATGACTGTTGCAAATTGAATGTTAACAAATAGAAAATACTACCATTCTGACCCCAGCATTTTTCATTCTTGTCCCAAACATATTTGGTTACTACTGTCTATTGATATGTAAACCACTTTGTTAAATCTGAAATTAGTGATCAATAACATCTATTTAACATCATTCAATTTTTGACAAGAAATATCTTCAACAATGCTATACCTGGGTCAAGCTGGGCTCCTCAACGTCTTCTTCCTCAGCTGATGTGGAATGAAGTGTTGAAGGAAGTGTTGTTAGCAATGGCCTGGGTTCCATCCGGATGGACAAAAAAATGCAGGCTATGTAGTACCACAGCCTGGGGACATATACGTCATCTGCTGCTGCTCCAGATCTCATGGAATCCTGGACCTTCTTGTGCTCACTATTATATGTGCTCCTCATGCTACCAATTTTGGCCTTCAATTAGTTGATGTTTGCCATGGGATACACAGGCTTCACCAATTCCAACAGTTTATCCAGCACTGCCTTCCTCTTTTGCTTGTTCAAATAGTCCCTGCATTGGACTTGCCAGAGACATGGCAGCTCCCTGTACTTGTCTATGAAGTTGTGCAGGAAGTCAGGGGCTGTGAATTTATCCACCATTTTATCTGCAGGACACAACACAAGACAAACCCTAATGTCAGCCTAAACGCTCCTAATCTTGTCCCAATATAGGCGTCAAACTATAAGCAGTATAGGCCACTAACTACTGATGCCCCAAGTTACAATTGTACCTTCGTTTGAACGATCGCGCTAACGATCCTCCATCCTCCACTCACAGATCGTACATACATCGCCCGCGTGTTATGCTTTATATACACTGCGCATGCATGAAACTCTGCCCCTGTCCTTCGTTCTAGTGTATTCCCCGCCTCTTCTCTTTCGGGGCAGTGGGAGAGCACATAGCGGAGACACAGCAGGTGTGTGCTGTTATCAGCTATGACAAGGAAAGCCCGGAGCAAGGCTGTTCCAGATCCAGGAGGAGATATAAGGCCTCAAATATGTCCTTTGAAGAGATGGTGGAGATGGTGGACATCTTGAAGAGGACAGACTATGATGGGAAGCATGGACCGTACAGAAACCCTAATGTGAGAAAGGCCAAGATCATGACTAAAGTTGTGAGAAGTCTGCACAGGACTTTTGGGGTACGACGATCCAAGGAGCAATTGAGGAAACGCTGGTCAGACCTGAAATTGAGGGACAAGGATCAGTATCGTGTGGTTCTATTATTATTAGTACTTTCGTGCTGGTCCATGTGCTTTTCTTTAATGTTGTACAGTTTAAAATGCCAAGTTTGAGGTTTGTGGGCACAGTTATCGTTCGTATTAAACATTGTTCGTTTGACCACTAATACAACGTTTTTGGCAGGTTAATTACATTTGTTCATGCCTATTTGTATTAAAATAAGTTTATTACATTATTGTCTACATGTGTTTGAAACTAGAATGAAATGCCAACTTGATTCAGACACTCACCAGCTGTTTACACATCTGGACGCAGGAGCACTAGTGTGAGACACCATAACAACCTTTTTATGGTGTCTCACACAGGTGCCCCAGTGGATAATAGGGGTCTCTCCATGTGTGAAACTTGCACAAAACAGGTAAGTATTCCAGCTTTTGAAAGGGAAAAAAATCATGTCTTCAGCTTGGAACTCTGCCAAAATGGACAATTGAATGACACTTCCAAGCAATGTTCCATATTACTACTTCTAGCCTCAAATATCTGTCTGCTAAGTATACCTTTTTTGTATTCACATAGGGGAGAAAAGAATCGGGACATCTGAGGACACCGGTAACCCCACACACTCCTGAAGAAGGGGAACGCAGCACACAACCTGAGAATGTGGATACAGAACCTAAGGATGTGGATGCAGAACCTGAGGATGTGGATGCAGAGGTTTAGGAAGTGGTCGAAATGGTGTTGACAACAGGTCAGTGTCTGAGACCACAGCTTCAGGTAATAGATGGATGCCTGCATATTTATAATACATGGTGTGTTTTTTTATTTTTAGGTGATGTTGATGTTGTGGAAGAAGAAACTCACTTCCGCTGTGCAAGTGTACAACTACTCACCAGTGAGATCATGGTGTGCAATTGGGATTTAGAAAAGCTGAAGCAAAATATCAATGATGTTCCAAAGAGACTGACCAACATCATTGATGTTTTAGGCAACATCTAACCCCCAAAAAAGTAAATGTTGACGTTATTGATGTATGTTTTTTAAAAGTTTTAAAGTAATTGCAAAGCCAAAGTTTGAAGATGCACACATCGTGTCAACATGTGCTATCTGACATCATGGGATATCAATGTACGCGTTTTGTGGGTGCTCCAAACTAAAGTAGGTGAGAGGAAGGGGTTGCAACCGGGAAACACATCCATTGATCCCCATGATGGGAGCTAGCACACGTTGACACACTGTGGCTTATTTAAAAAAAGAAAAACCATTTTGCACTACAAGTGCAATTCAAGTGCACTTGAAAGTGCACTTGTAGGGCAAAGTGGATTGTCCTTTCTGAAATAAGGCCCAGTGTGTCAACATGTGCTAGCTCCCATTATGGGGAATCAATGGACGTGTTTTGGGGGTGCTGCCCCTTCTTCTCACCTACTTTAGTTTGAAGGAAGGGGTTGCACCCACAAAACGCATACATTGATATCCCATGATGGCAAATAGCACATGTTGACACACTGTGTGTTTTGTGACTTTAGCAAAATAGATGTAGGGAAAATACACACATTTTAGGCATGGGATAATGAGGGAAATGTAAATTTTGAGTCACAATTTGTGTGCATCTGCAAAATTTGGCTTTTACAGGGGTGAGATCACTCCGTCTGATGAAGGCAAAATCAACACAGTTTTGGCATACTAATGTCTCATACGGCCTTCACTTTGGCAAAGTTGAACTTTGTAAGTTCCTGAGTTGGGGATGTGCATGTTCTGGTTTGAATACTGCACAATGGGGATGCTCCTTTCTATTGCATGCATCCACCCAACTTGCCGAACTTGAGGCCTTCCATTGGAGATTTGCCAGACCTGAGACTGATCGATTGATGGTGTTTTATCCACTTCCTGATTGCAGGCTCGACTGGACCCTAGGGGTCTTTGCTATAGAGGTGAGAAACAGAAGAGAGAGGCGCCTCTGGGTGTAGACTAAAAACAAGGTTTATTCATAAAAAGATAATGATGATCAAACTCACATGTTGAAGATCATCAGTAGGCATAAAATGGTAATCAAATGCTGGAAAGGACATCATCCATCAAAGGTTCAAATCAGTCGAAGACAACTCCTAGCGGGGGGCTCTGCCTGTGTGTGAGGAGAGGTACCGCTGAGATGTGAGGCCGGCCGCAGCGGTGACAAGTCACAATACTCGGTGGAAAACAGGGAAGAGCGTAAACATCCGGCCTGATGAAGGGGCGCGGCTGTCACATCAACACAGCCCGTACGCCCTGCAACGCGTCGCTCGATTCATGACGTCATCACTCCTCGCCGGATGTTTTTATGAATAAACCTTGTTTTTAGTCTACACCCAGAGGCGCCTCTCTCTTCTGTTTTTCCTTAGGATTGGAATGTGGTTTCGCTTCTTGATGAAGGCAGCCCTGCTTGTGGACCTACCATTATTTGGATCCTTGAACCCCTCATTTGTACATGACCCCTCATTTGTACATGACTGTGAGACCATTCCCCATATGTGCTAATGTGATACACAGTTTCTTCTTTTTCGGACATATACATGTGGACATTATTTATCCATTGAATGTATTATAAGATTGGAAAATTTCAGTCTGTTCCCCATCCCTTTGCTTTTATTGTTGTCATTATTGTTATCTCCAGTTCTTTGCGCCTTTACTTGCATACTATAGAGGTGAGAGGCTGGGGGAAATGTGTGGCGCACCACGGAGTAAGGTTATTAAGAGGAATCTGTCACCTATCATCATTTGCACTTGCACTTTTTTCAACTATTTTTTGCACAAACTGTTTTATGAAGACTCTCTTTGTTCACGTTGGAACTGTATTACATTCATTGGATCGACTTGTGGCTATTTTTATAGTGTTTCTGCACTTTTTTGCACTTTATGCGATTTATGTTATTGCATGCGACTTTTTTATCCCATGCTATTTTTTTCAATTTTTTTCTAAATGTGTGATTTTTTTCATCTTGATGCACTTTTAGACTATTTTTGGATTTATTCACCTTCATTTGGATTTGTTTATTTATTTGATGTCATATTTCATGAATTTTCACTGTTATTTATCCGCTGTCACTTCTTATGAATTTAATGGATGTTTAATCACTTTATTTATGTGAGGTTGCTGATTACGCATATGTACTTTACTTGAAGAATTGGATTATATTTATTTCATCACATTTATGCACTTTGAGTTAGTGACACATATCTCTATTTACCTTATTCAGAGCATATTACAACCATGATAATTATGGAATGATGAAATAAGTACAATACATTATAGAATGTTGTGTTAAAGGATAAAACTTACCTTAATACAGTCCTTCTGCAGGACCTGAATGATGGCAGAACAGGTCTCTGGAATAATGATTCCCAGAGCCTGGGGGGAGATCCCAGTCATGAACTTGATGTTCTGGAGACTTCTCCCCGTTGCCAAGTACCGCAAGATGGCGATGAGCCTTTGTTTGGGAGTGATGGCTTGCCGCATGCAGGTGTCCTGCTTCATAATATAAGGGGACAGCAAAGCCAACAGACAGTGAAAAACGGGGTCCGTCATCCGGAGATAATTCCTGAAGTCATCAGGATTATTCTCCTCGAGCTCCCGCAACAAATGCATATGAGAGAATTGGTCACGATTAAACAACCAATTCTTGGTCCAAGAACTCCTCCTCCCCCTGTTCATGGACTGGACTTGGGTCAAAGCAATAACTCCAACACCATGCCCAACAACAGCACGAACTCTACGATGAGTATGTAACCGCAACATGGTGGACAGAACGCTCTGAAAATCAGAAAGGACCTGAAAAGAACAAGCTGAAAATCAGAAACAAGCGGACAAGAACACACTGAAAATCAGAAGCGAAAGAAAGCACTGAAAGACAGGAACAAACTGACAACACGCACTGAAGAACAGATATGAACCGACAAGCACAAACTGAAAAGCAGAAACAAACTGAAAAGGCTAAAGAGTGCGAATTGTCTCTCACCAAACTTCTACTAACATGAGATAAACACGAGATTAGCAGGAGCCCAAAGGGTTGGAACACTGGCTATTGAACTTCCTTTTTATCGGCTCGTCGTACGCCTTGTACATCACCACGTTCCCATGTTCGTAATTGTTGGCCAACATTTGTGTGACTCTGTGTATGTAAGACGAGTTGGAGCCAACAACCTTCGAACAAAAATCCACGGTTTTGTTGTCGGAAAGTCGGATCGTGTGTTTGAGGCATTAGGTTTAGGGTGAATGTTGTAAGCTTTAGTCCTCATGCACATGGACGTTTTAAAAAACGAGCTGTAAAGCTAGGTTCAACGCCTGGAAAAACCGACGTTAAAAACGCGGTTTTTACCGCATTTTGCATTAGCATTTTTGCGTGTTTTTTAGCGTTAGCGCTAAGTAGCGTTTTTTAATGAAAAACACATCTCTCAGCTATATACACATGAAATTTCCCACAATGCCACAGAAACCAAAGAGAATATGTTAATGAGCATGTGTCAGTGCCATTTTGGTAGGAGAGAGAGAGAGGAGAGAGTGTTTCAGAGTCTGTTTGAGTTTTGTGTATTTTTCTGAGAAATATGGATCCTGTCATCCAGAAGATCGATGAGGCAATCCTTCTGATTGTTTTGTGGAGGCTGCGGAGAAGGAGACAGGAGGAGGAGAGAAGCAGCAGACGTCATTTTTGGGTGCATCCAATGGTATCCAATTGATTTTCTATGGGGTACTTTGGCAATATTTATTCCCAACTGAGATCATATCCAACAAAATTCCTTAACTTTACAAGGATGTCAGTGCCGCTCTTTGATGACCTGTTGGAGAGGCTCAGGCCAAGGCTCACAAGGATGGACACTGTGATGCGTAGCTCTGTGTCACCGGAGGAACGGATGCTAGTGACACTCAGGTAAGTGAATACACATATGGGTTATGGTTAGTGAATAGGGTCAGGGTTAGGAGATAGAGTTAGGAGATAGGGTTAGGGTTAGGAGATAGGGTTAGGAGATAGGGTTAAGAGATAGATTTAGGAGATAGGGTTAGGAGATAGGGTTAGGAGATAGGGTTAGGGTTAGGAGATAGGGTTAGGAGATAGGGTTAGGGTTAGGAGATAGGGTTAGGGTTAGGAGATAGGATTAGGAGATAGGGTTAGGGTTAGGAGATAGGGTTAGTAGATAGGGTTAGGAGATAGGGTTAGGAGATAGGGTTAGGGTTAGGAGATAGGGTTAGGGTTAGGAGATAGGGTTAGGGTTAGGGTTAGGAGATAGGGTTAGGGTTAGGAGATAGGGTTAGGAGATAGGGTTAGGAGATAGGGTTAGGGTTAGGAGATAGGATTAGGAGGTAGGGTTAGGGTTAGGAGATAGGGTTAGGAGATAGGGTTAGGGTTAGGAGATAGGGTTAGGGTTAGGAGATAGGGTTAGGAGATAGGGTTAGGAGATAGGGTTAGGTTTAAGGGTAGGGTTAGGACTTATGTTTATGCTTTTCTCTTTCAATAACTAAATTTATTATGTTATCTTAGGTTCCTTGCCACGGGACAAAGTTATGCTTCCTTGCATCATTACTTCCTCCTTGGCCTCTCAACGGTGTCAAAAATAATAAAGGAAACATGTGTGGCAATATGGGAGGAATTGCATAACATTGTAATGCCAGAGCCAACAGAAGACATCTGGGAATCAGTTGTGGACACTTTTTGGGAAAATACTCAGTTCCCAAATTGTATAGGAGCCCTTGATGGGAAACACATCAGGGTCAAGAAGCCTCCCCACTCTGGATCATCATATTTTAATTATAAAAAATATTTTTCGATGGTCCTCCTGGCATTGTCCGATGCACACCTAAAATTTCTTTTTGTTGATGTGGGAGCATATGGAAGCCAAGGTGACGCCCGCATATTCCGCGAGTCGGCCTTCGGACGTCGTCTACATGAGGGACGACTCAATATTCCTGAAAGCAGGCCTCTACCCTGCACCGAAGAACCCAGCTTGCCATTAGTCATGGTGGCAGATGAGGCCTTTGGACTGGCTGAAAATCTTATGAGGCCATACAGTGGCAATGGTCTCAGCCGACGACAAAAAATCTACAATTATCTGCTCAGCCGTGCACGACGTGTTGTTGAATGTGCATTCGGGGTGTGCACGGCTAAATGGCGAGTTTTGCTGACAAGTATGCAATTGGATGTTGACAACGCCATTAAAGTCCTCCTGGCATGCTGCGTTCTGTACAATTTTCTGCGGGACAGTGACAGAAATAATGTTGAACAGGAGCCCATTAACCAACTTCAGAGGGTTTAATTTATGGACTTGCATTCAACTGCATGTGTCATGAGCATTCGAAACCAATTTGCAGAATTTTTTTAATCCCCTGATGGAGAGGTATCATGGTAGAATGATTATGTCTAAAAAATATTTGGAATACATCTACCTTTGCTTTCTTGTGTTTTTTGAAATAGAGCATTTCAAAATTGAAGTTTGTTATTTTTATGTCCATTTATCAACGATTGTTCAACAAGTCAATTTGACTCTGCCTTCGGGGTAAGCCTAGGCTAAGCCCAAAAAAGAGCTAGCTTACGCTTGTCCAAAGACAGAGTACGATAGAGTCCTTTGCACTCTGCCTTCAGGGCAAGCAGAGTGCAAAGGAGTGCTGTTGTGCATCATATAAAAGACAAATTGAACACATTTATTTTCAAGCAAAAAACATATTTATTAAAGGATTGGGATCACAACTGGTGATAGGTGGTGGTGGATGCTTCATCGCTTTGGGGATGTAGGGACTGGGGACAGGGTAATGCTTGGGCCTGGCGATCACTCCCAAAATCCTGCTGGTAGTGGGGTACAGGGTATGAGGGCTAAAAATGGGAGGTGGAAGGTGGAAATTCAGCATAGGAGCGCAGGGTATAGAACGAGGTCTGGGACGGGATAGGTGGTGGTTGGCGTTGAGGAGGGGGCTGATAGTGAGAGGGGGGTGCTAGCACTGCTGAGGTCCCAGGGGCCATTGGGGGATCATGAGAAACATTATATGGATCGCATGGAGGTGGCCCGCCACTTAATTTTGCATGTCGGTATTGCATTGCAATACCGTACATGTGATCCATACAAAGCTTCTCTTGGTCTCCCCCAATGTCCTCCAGGATGTGGTATAGGCTGCAGCAGAAGAAGGCGCGTGGGTTGTTTGTGTCTAAAAAGGCATCCATACTGCGCCTCTCCTGCCGCACTTCCTGCAGCAGTGCTAACACTCTGTCATCAGCCACCGGATTGAACCCGCCCCTCGTCTGACATCCACGGCCACGAACACCGCCACGACCACGCTGCTCTCCACCTTGCTGACTGGCAGGAGACACTGATTCCAAAGCCCTCGATTCCTGCAAAAGAACAAAAATTTTTACATTGACATGTACATGGACAGACAGACAATGAGATAAACAGGCAGACCTAAGCAGTTACCTCATCTGTGCACTCAACACCTCCCTCGCTGATTGGACGTGGAGATCCAGTGCTCGTCATGGGACTGCTTGGTCTCTGAACCTCTGCCTCTTCTGCATCCACCTCTCTCTGTCTAATGTTAGAAGTTGTCCTGCAGACAATACAAAATGTATAAACGTAACTACTTTAGCTCGGACCATTTAGCTGGCCAAACACCCGAGCACTTTTTGCGATTTGTCACAGCATCACTTTAACAATGGTGGTCGTGCAACGTGGCTCCCCAAAAAATTTACGTCTTTTTTTCCCCTCAAACAGACCTTTTTTTAGGTGTTATTTGATCACCTCTGCGTTTTTTTGTTTTTTTTTGAAGCTATAGAAAAAAGAGTGTACATTTTTTTTTAAATTTTTTAATTTTAATTTTTTTAAGTAATAAATATCCCCCAAAAAATAAATAAATCTAAATTTTTTTTTTGGTTTAGGCCAATATGTATTCTTCTACAGATTTCAGTTAAAGTTTTTTTTGGCAAAAGTTATAGCATTTATGAAATAGGGGAGAGTTTTATGGCATTTTTCTTACTAATTTTTATTTTATTAGTAATGGGGGCGATCAGCGATTTTTAGCCTGACTGCAACAATATGGCGGACACATTGGACAATTTTGACACATTTTTGGGAAAATTGTCATTTTTACAGAGAGCAGTGCGATTAAAATTGCAATGATTACTGTAAAAATTACACAGGCATTGAATGGGTTAACCTCTTCCTCTCCCTGAGATGATCACCGGTGTGCCCGCGGACATTGAGTTCGCAGGACCCACGGTCGGACTCATGGACCTCGCAATGAGAAAGCAAGGGCGGCAACTTAAATGGGACGTACAGGTACGCCCATTTGTGCAGCCGCGCCATTCTGCCAACGTATATGTACATGTGGCGTTCGGAAAGTGGTTACAATAGCCGTGGAACATACTGCCTGAAAAGCAATGTACATAGGCAAATATATGAAAAAAAAAAAAAAACTTACGGTCTGGTATGGCTCAGCATATTTTGCCGTAAGAAGAGAAGACTTGTGTGGTAGACATGTGGTCTCTTAGCTGGCGCTGGTGCTCCACTACGTGCCGCCTTGTCCTCGTCCGTGAGGTCCCTCCTGACACGGTCACGTAGGGACTTCCAGCGGCGCTGTATAATTTTGCCTAAAATAACATGGAAAACAAAGGGTTAAATATGCAATCTTCGTTTACATTACACACAAACAGATCATGCATTCAAGGAAAATAGACTTACTTATTTCCTTTCTTTCTGCATTTCGTAATTCTTCCCAGCCAGGGGTAATGGCAGCACTGATATCCTCCCAGGCTTTTACTTTGCGGATGTGGTCTCCATGAAGTGGATGTGCCACATCCCACAGTTCAGGATGGGCCTGTACAGCACTTATCAGCTCCATTTGTGACACAGAACTTGTCATCTTGAACTCACCAAGCACAGTCACACGGCTGTGCAAAGGACTCTTGGGTAATCTAATGTCCAGACAGGAATTTCCTGTTTTTACAGAGATTACAGTGTCCAATCATCTTTTTTGAGCAAAAAAACGCCGGAGCTAAAAAACGCGAAAAACGCTGCGGTCCCGTTTTTTGAGCGTTTTTTGTGCGTTTTTCTGCGTTTTTACAGCTCTAGCGCCGCGCCACGGAACGCACTGGTCCTGGTTTTTTTTTGCAGCTTTAAAACGCCTATGCCATTTGCAGCTCAAAAACGTCTAGGTGGGCATGAATCCATAGACTAACATAAACAGGCGTTTTTAAGCTGTAAAAAACGCTCAGAAACGCGGCTGTAAAAACGTCCGTGTGCATGAGGCCTTATAATTATGCCAATCTGTCTTCAATAGGGTAACAAATGCACTGGTATTTTAATAACAAATCCCATTGTCAATGTGGAATTTAGGTGCAAAGTTTTTGGTATTATTTATTTGCGTATTTAGTCTCATTAATTGGGCAATAGGAAGTTTTTTTGTTTGTTTTTTTTTGTCGCCATCACATTAAAGAGATATACCTTTGCTCCCTGTCTTTAACACAGTGTGAGGACACAAATCCCCTGCCCTACACAGTTTGATGTGATCGGAACCCCCTATTGGAAGATTTCCCATTACTTAGAGAGATTCAACTTTTCAAGCCTGGTCATTTATTTTCTCAGAGCATTTTGTGTCTATGAGATTGAGCCTAACATGTTAACACAAATAAATACTGTACATTATCCTAAAATTGCTTTCAGGGTTTTCTCTGGCATTTATTAACACTACTTTACATTTGTGTTATAATATTATGATCAGGCATTACAAATGTCAGCCATTTTAAAGTGAATCTGCCACAAACAAAAGAGTTTTTTGATGAGCAGCATTTTACAAATTAGATAAAGCAACATGCTTTTGCCAAGTCTTTCAGTGTCAAGCCTAATGTTACAATGACTGAATAATTGAATAATTATCTGCAGTACCCAGGCACAGAATAGTGTCAAGAGCTCCATATCTATACAGCTTCATGCAAAGCTGTCAAAGATTTAACTTAAAGGCGCCAAAGTGCTCATTACTGTGAAAACAGCAGTGTAAATTAATATAAGTAAATGCAAATTTTACATTGTCTCATCATACAATATACTATTTTTGCCTTGCATGTGACATTTACTTTTCAGTTTTCTTTTATTATTACTACAGCAATGTATACACCAAATTAAATCAGAATCTCAATTATCAATAACTGGCTCATGGTTAGTACTAAAAGATTATCTCATCCAGGGGTATTTTCAGACACCGGGATCTCATGTACTGGGTCTTCTACAGGGTGCACTATATATCCTTGGCAGTAATGGTCCCATAAATGATCCTGTAGAGAAATATACTTAATTTTTTTTCTGGTACAGATAAACAAAAATAAGCAAATTATATAAAAGAATTTATTACAAAAAGGAAATACATAGTATACTTATTTAAAATGCAAAACAAAAATTCAGGATTCCCCAAAGAATATCTGTTGATTACAAGGTATAGAATGGTCTGGTTCTTGACTAGTTTTGCGATATTATTGCTTCCTCAGGAGGACCAATCTATAAAACAAATAATACAATGCAATACAAGCAAAAAAAATATATACATTGCACTACAAGTAGTGATCATAAAAACAGCATGTAAAAAAAGAAATAATCAGAAACAAATGCTGGTTTGGCTTACCCTATGCTTGGGTGATTGTGCGCGGCACCGGGCCGCCTAATTAACTCTCCCCCGCGGCAGACAAGGGGGATAATGTAGAGCTCTCTGAATGAAAAGCATAACACAAGTAAGGGGCCACATAAGTGGCTGGTTAAGAGGTACGATGGATTTGATCATACACATAGTAAGGGGGGGTTTGGGAGGACACAAGGAAAAAACAAGGGGGAGGAAAGAGAAAATTGAGATGAGGGGGGGAAGGAAAAAGGAAGGGGAAGGGGGGGTGGAAGGGAAGGAGGAGAGGAAAGGAGGGAAGGAGGGAGAGGAAAGGAGGGTCAGACCCCAAAGCATCCTCCCCATGTTGAGAGCATGTGGCTGGGTATTATTCAGGAGAGGGGGCGCTCTCTCATCCCCTTCTTTTCCGGTGGCCTGCCAGGTTGCGTGCTCGGATAAGGGTCTGGCATAGATTTTGGGGGGACCCCTACACCATTTTTTTTTAAATTTGGAGCAGGGTTCCCCTTAATATTCATACCAGACTCAAAGGGCTTGGTAATGGACTGGAGGGGAACCAATGCCCTTTTTTTCAATGCGTTTTATCTAAATTGCTGAGACGCGACAATTCATTACAGCCGCGATCAGTTTTAATTGTCAATTTTTCCTTTAGAAATGTAGTTTTGCTGCGGTACCATTCTAAACATGGGAAAAATGCGCCCCTTTACAGGCATACTATAGACACCCCCAGGCACGATATTTAAAGGAATATTTCATTTTTATTGTTTCACTTTAAGCATTAAAAAAAATCACTGCTCCCGAAAAAACGTCCATTTACAAAAAAAAAAATTTGCATTGATACATGTTTCTTGGGGCAGGACCTGGGTCCCCAAACACTTTTTATGAGAATAAATGGCATATAACGCTTTAAAATTAGCACTTTTGATTTTTCATGTTAGTGTCCCATAGACTATAACGGTGTTCCGGCGACTTTTGAATTTGCCCTGAACACCGCATAGTGTTCAGTGTTCGCAGAACATCCGAGCCAAAGTTCCGCCCGAACTTATGCTCGAGCCGAACCATTCGCCCATCCCTAATCATGAATATTAATATCATAAAATCAAACACTGATTCCTAAATATAATCTAATACAGTGATTAAAATGTGAAATACAACGCATACTATGAAAAAAAAAATCGCAAGAAATAAGCGTAATCGCAAAATCACAACATCGCAATATAGTTGCATAAACTGAAAAAGTCCCTAAAAGTGCAACTTGTATATTGTCACGTACCTGGTAGGTGGATCCCGGAATGCAGAGAACGACCTCTCGTATGCCTCCGACTTAAGAACCCCTGAAGGTGTGAACAGGGACTCGAAAGTACAGAGGGGCACAAGTGCCTGACTTGAACACTGAAGTAGAAGGCAGGATCCTGTAGCCAGCAGGGAGGTGCACCGTAGTCCTGTAGCAGGTTGCAGACAGCAAGGAAGTGCACTGTAGTACTGTAGCAGGGTGCAGGTAACAGGGAGGTGCGCTGTAGTCCCGTAGCTGGATGAAGACAGCAGGGAGGTGCACTGTAGTCCTGTAGCAGGTTGCAGACAGCAGGGAGATGCACTGTAGTACTGTAGCAGGATGCAGATAGCAGGGAGGTGCACTGTAGTCCTGTAGCAGGTTGCAGACAGCAGGGAGGTGCACTGTAGTACTGTAGCAGGATGCAGATAACAGGGAGGTGCACTGTAGTCCCATAGCAGGTTGCAGACAGCAGGGAGGTGCACTGAAGTACTGTAACAGGATGCAGATAGCAGGGAGGTGCACTGTAGTCCTGTAGCAGGTTGCAGACAGCAGGGAGGTGCAGACAAGCTGGGTCAAGGTACTGGCGGGTAGATCAGGTACAGAAGGGCAAACCAAGAGAATAGTCAGAGTCCAGATAAACTTTCTTTAGTGGGGTGTGTGGCCCTTTAAAACTGCATTTTTTCTCATATAAAGATTCATGCAAAAAAGGATGGTCCTCAGGGTGTAGTAAATCCAAAATAGGTATTTATTTAAAAGTAGTAACTTACATTTAAGTTTGAAACAAACTGCTCCTGTGATGGACAGCAGGATACAAAGGTTCCCACCTCACTTTCTGTGTACAGCAGTGTCATCTGACTATCCTATGCATGTCATCACGGTCACATGACTTTCTTGGGGGTATTTATTTGCTGGATTGGGATTGGGATGTATTTTTAAATATATAGGGATGTCACTTAGCTGAATATATGGGGATGTTTCTTTTCTGGATTGGGCTGTCTCTTTGCTGAATAAATGGGGCTGTCTTTCTGCTGAATTGGGCTGTCTCTTTGCTAAATATATGGGGCTGTCTCTTTTCTGGATTGGGTTGTCTCTTTTTTAAATATATGGGGAAGCTGTCTCTTTGCTGAATTTGGGCTGTCTGCTGAATATATGGAACAGTCACTTTGCTGGATTGGGCTGTCTCTTTGCTGAACATATGGGGATGTTTCTTTGCTGGTTTGGACTGTCTCTTTGCTGGTTTGGACTGTCTCTTTACTGTATTGGTCTGTCTCTTTTCTGAATATATAGGGATGTTTCCTTGCTGGATTGGGTTGTATCTTTGCTGAATATATGGGTATGTCTCTTTGCTGGTTTAGGCTGCCTCTTTACTGGATTTATGGGGATGTCTCTTTGCTGGATTGGGCCATCTCTTTACTGAATATATAGGGAAGTCTCTTTACTGGATTGGGCCATCTCTTTGCTGAATATATAGGGGCTTTCTCTTTGCTTTTATTTCACTGCATTGCTTTTTATTAACAAATTCCATAAAAATTACTTGTATAGCAAATTTAGTTCCCTGTTCTCTAAAAGGGCAGGTAGGGGTCAGAGACAAGTGTGACCTTGAGGAGGGGGGTGAGTTCCTATACCTTTTCTCTTAAAAAAAACCCTGGTAACAGCTCGTTGATACCTTCCCACCCATTTTCAATAATTTGTAAAAGTGTTAAAATAAAAGTGGGTGCTCTGAAGGACCAAAGGGGATTGCAAGTGGGTGGATTTGGTGGGACGGCCAGTGGTCAGGCCCTGGGGAATGTTGGTGGTCAGACCTGGAGGAGCCCAGGCCTAAAGCTGTGTAAGGGGTCCCAAAATGTATGCCCTGTCAAGAAAACAAGTTTTGAGGTAAATAGGCATTGTATGCAAGTTCTCAGTGTATCGTTTGTTAGTTTCATCCTTCTCTATTGAACAGCTATAGTTGCTTGGAAAATCTCAAGCATCTGATGCTTCAGGGTGAGTTAGACACCTACATCCCCCCAAAGAGAGCTTTGGTTCCACCTACTGGACAGGATTCATTGGTATTTGACAATCACAGATTTGTTAGCTAAATAAATGAGCTGCTAATGCTATTTAGGAGTTTTTCCTACTCGGTTTGCATTATAAACATTTTTCTGCAGATCCAGGCATCCTAAGCCTTTCTGAGCAGCCTCTTATTATGTATATGGCAATGAATGGAGAGGTTTGATTATGACTTCAACATGCCTGACATTAGCTGGAATTCTCAAACAGCTATTAGAAGCAGGAGCAGGGATGTAATGGAAGAAGTGAATGGGGTTACTCTAAAGCCTGACACGAGTTGATCAGATTTTAGACCTAGTACTGTGTCAAATGGGGATTGACTATCTGATGTTGAGGTGGGAGAAAATGTGGGTTCTAGTGATCACCAATGTCTTTGGTTTGATATTAAAACTGAAAAATCATATACAAAAACAAAAAATTTAGATTTCAAAAGGACAAGTTTTGCTGAAATTAGAACATTTTTAAAAATGAATTGAACGGTTGGAGTAAGTAATCAGTGGGCACTGGTAAAGTCTACCATCCTGAACTTGATTATATGTCAGGCAACTTAGTAAAAATAATAAACAAAAAAACACTGTGCTTAAAGTAAATAGAAAAAGAAGAGTAGCTAGCACTCAAAGTCAAGACACAAACTCCCAGATAATCAAATATAGAAGTGCAGCGCTAAAAAAATGAATATCAAAATCAAAGACTGAATGCAAATATCCACACAACACACAAGTATAACACACAATGTCCTTATAAATAACTTATATCGGAAGAGTTTGTAAAGCCAAAGTGTTAAACTCCTTTGTGTTCCATGCAACAGATACAACATGTGAAGGGAAGCAATTGGTGAAAGGAAGATCCGGTTCCACACCCAATGTGAGTCACACACACTGCTTAACGGATGTATATGACCACTGAATTACAGGTGGTCCGATAAGGCACGAGGAAGTAAGGTCTTCCTTAAACCATATAGGCTGCATCCACTCTCACCATTCCAGCAGGACTCTAAGATGAAAGCAAAAAAGTGCTTCCATAGTGTTATATGATAACTACAATTTATTGGTAAAAGAAAGTATTGCACCTACAACAATCCAGATATAAAATGGCATTATGTGCTCATAATCCTCATGCAATATGTGGTGTCCCTACGGGCTTCTCTCCAGGCTCACTCGTGTAACAACCAATCGGGAATAAATCAGGATGGGGCTTACGATGGTGATGCCATCACGTTTATTTATTTCTGATTACATGTTGTTACATGAGTTATTTATAAGGACATTGTGTGTTATACTTGTGGATTTTGTGTTCAGTCTTTGATTTGATATTAATTTTTTTAGCGTTGCACTGCTATATATGAAGTTAGTAAAAATAAAAGGAAGAAAAAAAAAGCAATATGGTTCACAAAGAGATAAGTAGAATAGTAAAGGAAAAAAAATAAGCATATAGCAGATTTAAGAAAACAGGATAAAAGAATACAATAAAAGAATATGGCTTGATGCACCCTATAATGCACCTCCATCCCCATATAACATAACAGTTACAACAGTCCCATGGGCCAAATGTTGTAACTTTTTAAGGAAACAGGAGGTGTAGCTGACAAAAAAAAAAAAGAGTATAAAAACAGACAAAAGGAGGCCAAAAACATTATCAGCGCTGCCAAAGAAAGAGGAGAAAATAGCTAAATCTATTAAGAAAGGAGATAAAACCTCTTTTAGGTACATCAGAGATACAAGGAAAAAATACAATGGGTTCACTAAAATGAAAACTGGGCACAACACTTATGTTGAGGGAGACCTGGATGTAGCAAACTATTTAAACAATTACTTCTGTTCAGTCTTCTCAAAAATAAATTGCACTAACAATAACAAGTTGAGGAATCATATTGGTTCTAGTATTGATGGTTCATTTTAAGAATTTCTGGAGACAGAGGTAGCACCGGAACTAGAGAACTTTGAGCCATAGTTGTTGAACCATTAACTGATCTTTTTAATCAATCTCTTCTAACAGCAAAAGTTGCCCATGACTAGCAGACAGCTAATAATGCCCTATCCACAAGAAGGGCAGCAAGGTAGAAGCTGGCAATTACAGGCCAGTGAGTTTAGTATCAGCTGTAGTCAAGTTAATAGAATCACTCCTGAAAAGAAGTATTACCAATGTTTTGGACCAGGGTGGTGCTGTGGACATATCTTGATTTCAGCAAGGCATTTGATACAGTTCCACATAATGATCTAATAAAAAAGTTGTACAAGCTAGGACTTAACCCTTGGGTGGTTCAGAGGATATGCAGTTGGCTAAAGGAAAGATACTAGAGTGTGGTTGTAAATGGGGTCCACTTGGAACAGAGACCATTCACTAGTGGTGTACAATCAGCTTCTGTACTAGGTCATGTTCTACTTAATCTATATGTAAGTGCAGGGCTTTTTTTCTCAGAAAATAGGTGCAGGAACTCACCCTCCCAGCCCAAATCCCCGCCCACAACCACGCCCAAACCCCACCCAAAACCCCACCCAAACTCCACCCCCAAACACACCTTCCTTAGCGGAGAAGTACAGTGGCATCAAATAACTGTAATAAGTGAGGCCTTAGAACTGCGTATCACACATGGTTCAGGAATGTGTAACACACAAAGTACAGGACTCAGGACTTTATAACACACAGGGCTCAGGAGTGTGTATTGTGCAATTGTGAGCGGTGAATATCACACAGGGTGCAGAAAAAAACCCAGCAAACAGGATAGTACTTACATTCAATGCGTCCCTTGTTCTGAGAAATATGGAGCATATAGCCCTGTGTACAGAGTGCAGGGGTCAGGAATATGTGAAATAGAGCCCAGCACACAGAGAACAGTGGTAAAGCTATGTAATATGCAGTCCATCATACAGAGTGCAGGGCTCAGGGGTACCATCCAGAGGCCTTTACCCACTTGCTTACTGGGCACTTAAACCCCCCTCCTGCCCAGACCAATTTTCAGCTTTTAGCGCTGATGCAATTTGAATGACAATTGCGCGGTCATACAACACTGTACCCAAATGAAATTTTTATAATTATTTTCCCACAAATAGAGCTTTCTTTTGGTGGTATTTGATCACAGCTGGGATTTCTATTTTTTGCTAAACAAACAAAAAAAGATGGAAAATTTTGAAAAAAAAAATCATGTTTCATAGTTTGTTATAAAATTTTGCAAACAGGTAACTTTTCTCCTTCATTGACATGTGCTGATGAGGCGGCATTGGTGGGCACTGATAGGCTGCACCGATGGACTGCACTGATGGGCATGGATAGGCACAGTTAAGGCGGCACTGATAAGGTGGCACTGATAAGGCGGCACTGATGGGGACACATAAGGCGGTACTGATGGGCACAGATAAGGCAGCACTGATGGCCACTGATAAGATGGCACTGATGGGCCTTGATGGGTGGCAATGATGGTTACTGATAGGTACCACTGATAGATGGCACTGATAGGTGGGCACTGGTAGGTGACACTGATGGGCACTGATAGGTGGCACTGATGGGCAGCACTGTTGTTGAGGCACTGATTGTGGGCACTGATAGGTGGCACTGTGAGCACTTATAGGTGGCATTGATGGCTGGCATTGTGGGCACTGATGGGTGTCACTGTGGGCACTGGTAGGCGGCACTGTTGCCTACTGCTAGGTGGCACTGGTAGGGGGCACAGGTGGGCACTGAGGGTCTGCAGCAGCTCGCTGTGATCGGGACTGATGTCCCTCTCAGCTTTTTTTTTCCTCCTCACGCTGTCTGCTGACCCGGCGGATGACAAGTCTGCCTCTGCACTCTGTACAGGGATGGACCTGTCAGAGAGTCTGCTCTCCCCTATGGGGGGGATCGGATGATTACAGACCTCCTGTCCGTGTTCATCCGATCTGCCAGATGGATGGAAAATAGGGTTTCCATCCGTCTGGATTTTGCGGATCGGATGTCAGCGGACATGTCACCGCTGACATCCGTCGCTCCATAGAGATGTATGGAGCGACCGTTCAGATCCGCCTAAAAAACTGACAGGCAGATCTGAACAGTCCGCACATGTGAATTGGGCCTAAAGCTTTCCCTAATCCACAGCTCTCACCTTTGCACCTCCAGCTTTCCCTACAACTCTCACCTCTACACAACCTCCCCCAACCTCCACAGCTCTCATTTTACACAACCTGCCTTCTGCCCTCTGCAGCTCTTACTGCTGTACAAAGCTCCCTTCCCAGTTCTCCTCTCTGGACAAATTCCCCCCCCCTCCTTAATGCACAATCCTCCCCTTCCCTTTTTTCACAGTTATCCTCTCACTGTGAACTCAGTTTCTGGAGGGCTCTCTCCCCCCCCCTCATTTTTCATTCAGAACTCCCTCACCTTTTCCACGGACGATCCAGTGCTCCAGTCCATGTGTTATGCCTCAGACGATTGAGAACTGTAGCTGGGGCGGAGTTTCAGGGCTTCTCTGCTCTCTGCTCTGTGCTACAGTGTGAGAAGAGGCGGGGACAGAAGCTGCTGCTTGAATCAACATAGGCAGCTGTATGTTACCATGCTGGGATCCGAAAATCTCAAAAGGCAGCAGCCCTGTGTGCTCAGCGCTAGTGTGAGATAGGTCAGAGCAGAGGGGGCTGCCTGTCAGAGGTGCCGGAACTGCGTTCCGCCGAGTTCTGGCTGAAAAAAAGCCCTGTGTAAGTGATATAACTAAAGGTTTGTTGGACAAGGTATGTCTTTTTGCTGATGAAACAAACGTGTGTAATAGGGTGGATATCCCTGGAGGTGTCTGTAACATTGAACATGATTTGGCATTGCTGAAAGCGGTGGAGACTGCAGTTCAATGTTGCCAAATGTAAAATAATGCATCTAGGGAAAAAGAATCCCCTGAGAGAGTACAACATTGGGGGGTACAGTGTTAGCCAGCACTACAGAAGAAAAAGATTTGGGGATACTTATTTCAGATGATTGCAAAATTAGCAAACAGTATGACAAGGCAGTGGAAAAAGTAAATAGAATTCTAGGATGCATCACTAGAGGGATCCCCAGCAGGAGGAAGGAGATTCCGATTCCCCTATATAGATCTTTAGTGATACCTCATTTAGAATCATAAGTCCAGTTCTGGAGATCTCACTTACAAAAATATATTGATAAGATAGAATGAGTCCAGAGATGGGTAACAAAAATGGTGAAAGGTCTGGGGGAAAAATACATATCACAAGAGACTTCAGGAACTTAATGTGTACAGTCTGGAGGAAAGAAGGGAAAGAGGAGTCATTATTGAAACCTTTAACCACTAGAGGACCAGCCGCCGCAGTTATACTGGGGCAGGTTGGCTCGCCTGGGCAAATCACCGTAGCTATACGTCAGCCACTTTAAGATCACTAGGGGGCATGCGTGCACACCCGCGGCATGACAACGGAGCCAATGCAGGGGTGAGGAGACTGATCTCTTATTCATACTAAGTATGAGCAACGATCAGTCTCCTCCCCAGGCAGTCCCATCCCCTCACAGTTAGAATCACTTCCTTGGACACACATTTAACCCCTTGATCGCCCCCTAGTGTTAACCCCTTCCCTGCCAATGACATTTATACAGTAATTAGTGGCTATTTTTAGTTCTGATCACTGTATAAATGTCAATGATCCCAAAAAAGTGTCAAAAGTGTCTGATCTGTCCGCTGCAATGTTGCAGTCCTCAAAAAAAAAAAAGCCAATCACAGCCATTACTAGTAAAAAATAAAATTATAATAAACATGCCATAAGTATATACCCTATTTTGTAGATGCTATAACTTTTGCGCACACCAATCAATATACACTCATTGTGATTTGTTTTACCAAAAATATGTAGAAGAATAAATATCGGCCTAAACTGAGGAAGAAATTAGTTTTTTGATATTTTTTGGAGGATATTTATTATTACAAAAAGTAAAAAATATTTCTGTTTTTTCAAAATTGTCACTCTTTTTTTGTTTATATCGCAAAAAATTAAAACCACAGAGGTGATCAAATACCACCAAAAGAAAGTTCTATTTGTGTGGGAAAAAGAAGACTTAAATTTTGTACATCGTACAACTGCACAATTGTCACTTAAAGTGTCGCAGTGCCGTATCGCAAAAAATGGCCTGGTCAATAAGGGGGCAAATCCTTCCGGCTGAAGTGGTTAAATACATCTAGGGGATGAATTCGTTTTGGGAAGGCAGTTTTTTCAATATGAAACCAAAATCAAGAACACAGGGACGTGACCTCAAACTAACTGCAGAAAAGTTCAAAACAAATTTTAGAAAATGTAATTTTACTGAAAGGGTAGTTGAATAAACCTCCAGCAGAGGTAGTGAGACAGTCAAACAGGCTTTGGACAACCATAGATCTATGCTAAAAATTAAACAAAACAAAAAAAAACATGCAGACTGGATTGACTACCCGGTCTTTTGTCTGCTGTCACTTTGCTTAGGTTCTATGTATATGATTCAATGCTGTGACATCTACCTCATATCCTCATATGCATCAATGTGTGTGAACAAAGCTATAGGCGGAGAAAGGGTTGTGTTTTGAATCAGGGAGCATTTGCACACTGCATAGTCTCAATCTGAGATTTATAGCCATTTAAAATATATATATATCTCTGATTGCAGTGTAGATTCGGAGAATCCAATTATAACACATAATTTGGTACTGCATTACAGCAAATACATACACAAATATACAGTACATGTGTGCACTCTACACAGGAAAGCTTGTGAAGAGATACCTAGGTTCATCTCAAAGCAGGTTGGCAGATCAACAACTAATATGGCATTAAAATTGGGTGCTGAATCTGAACCCCACTGAAGTCAATGGAAGCTGAATGTTGAAACACAGTAATCAAGAGTGATAACAAGCTAGAAAATGTCAAACAATTGGCATCATGGGCTGGAAACTACCCTGGGGAATCAGAATCACGTACCCATACGTGATTGCCTTCCCGCAATCACGTATGGGATTGCGGGAAGGCAATCGGACCCGCCCCGGTGCCAGCGGCGGTCAGCATTTGTCTGGGAGCGTTGAGAGGCGAGGGGGAGGCCATCCGATCGTGGCCCCCCCTCGCGATCGCTCCCAGCCAATGAGAAACATCCCCTGCCTGTGTATAGTACACACAGGCAGAGGATGTGATGTCATCTCTCGGCAGTTTCCGTTCCGGCGCCGAGGAGAGAAGACTTCACAGTGAGTGAACACACACACACAGTAGAACATGCCAGGCACACATAACACCCCCGATCCTCCCCGATCACCCCCCAATCACCCCTCCCCCCCCTATGTCACACTGACACCAAGCAGTATTTTTTTTTTTTTTCTGATTGCTGCATGGTGTCAGTTTGTGACAGTTAGAAGTAGTAGGGCAGTGAGCGTTAGCCCCCTGTAGGTCTAGGGTACCCCCTTAACCCCCCCTAATAATGTTTTAACCCCTTGATCACCCCCCCTCACCAGTGTCGCTAAGCGATCATTTTTCTGATCGCTGTATTAGTGTCACTGGTGACACTAGTTAGGGACGTAAATATTTAGGTTCGCCGTCAGTGTTTTATAGCGACAGGGACCCCCATATACTATCTAATAAATGTTTTAACCCCTTGATTGCCCCCTAGTTAACCCTTTCACCACTGATCACCGTATAACTGTTACGGGTGACGCTGGTTAGTTCGTTTATTTTTATAGTGTCAGGGCACCCGCTGTTTATTACCGAATAAAGGTTTAGCCCCCTGATTGCCCAGCGGTGATATGCGTCACCCCAGGCAGCGTCAGATTAGCGCCAGTATCGCTAACACCCACGCACGCAGCATACGCCTCCCTTAGTGGTATAGTATCTGTACGAATCAATATCTGAGCCGATCAGATCTATACTAGCGTCCCCAGCAGTTTAGGGTTCCCAAAAACACAGTGTTAGCGGGATCAGCCCAGATACCTGCTAGCACCTGCGTTTTGCCCCTCCTCCCGACCCAGCCCAGCCCACCCCACCCAAGTGCAGTATCGATCGATCACTGTCACTTACAAAACACTAAACGCATAACTGCAGCGTTCGCAGAGTCAGGCCTGATCCCTGCGATCGCTAACAGTTTTCTTGGTAGCGTTTTGGTGAACTGGCAAGCACCAGCCCCAGGCAGCGTCAGGTTAGTGCCAGTACCGCTAACACCCACGCACGCACCGTACACCTCCCTTAGTGGTATAGTATCTGAACAGATACTGAACAGTATCTGAACATCTGATCCGATCAGGTCTATACTGGCGTCCCCAGCAGTTTAGGGTTCCCAAAAACGCAGTGTTAGCGGGATCAGCCCAGATACCTGCTAGCACCTGCATTTTGCCCCTCCGCCTGGCCCGGCCCAGCCCACCCAAGTGCAGTATCGATCGATCACTGTCACTTACAAAACACTAAATGCATAACTGCAGCGTTCGCAGAGTCAGGCCTGATCCCTGTGATCGCTAACAGTTTTTTTGGTAGCGTTTTGGTGAACTGGCAAGCACCAGCAGCCTAGTACACCCAGGTCATAGTCAAACCAGCACTGCAGTAACGCTTGGTGACGTGGCGAGTCCCATAAGTGCAGTTCAAGCTGGTGAGGTGGCAAGCACAATTAGTGTCCCGCTGCCACCAAAAAGACAAACACAGGCCCATCGTGCCCATAATGCCCTTCCTGCTGCATTCGCCAATCCTAATTGGGAACCCACCACTTCTGCAGCACCCGTACTTCCCCCATTCACATCCCCAACCAAATGCAGTCGGCTGCATGAGAAGCATTTTCTTTATGTCCTCCCGAATACCCCTACCCAACAAACCCCCTCAAAAAAGATGTTGTGTCTGCAGCAAGCGCGGATATAGGCGTGACACCCGCTATTATTGTCCCTCCTGTCCTGACAATCCTGGTCTTAGCATTGGTGAATGTTTTGAACGCTACCATTCACTAGTTGAGTATTAGTGTAGGGTACAGCATTGCACAGACTAGGACACACTTTCACAGAGTCTCCCAAGATGCCATCGCATTTTGAGAGACCCGAACCTGGAACCGGTTACAGTTATAAAAGTTACAGTTACAAAAAAAAGTGTAAAAAAAAAAACAAAAACAACACAAACAAAAATATATTAAAAAAAAAAAAGTTGTTGTTTTATTGTTCTCTCTCTCTCTATTCTCTCTATTGTTCTGCTCTTTTTTACTGTATTCTATTCTGCAATGTTTTATTGTTATTATGTTTTATCATGTTTGCTTTTCAGGTATGCAATTTTTTATACTTTACCTTTTCCTGTGCTTTATTGTTAACCATTTTTTTGTTTTCAGGTACGCCATTCACGACTTTGAGTGGTTATACCAGAATGATGCCTGCAGGTTTAGGTATCATCTTGGTATCATTCTTTTCAGCCAGCGGTTGGCTTTCATGTAAAAGCAATCCTAGTGGCTAATTAGCCTCTAGACTGCTTTTACAAGCAGTGGGAGGGAATCCCCCCCCACCGTCTTCCTTGTTTTTCTCTGGCTCTCCTGTCTCAACAGGGAACCTGAGAATGCAGCCGGTGATTCAGCCAGCTGACCATAGAGCTGATCAGAGACCAGAGTGGCTCCAAACATCTCTATGGCCTAAGAAACCAGAAGCTACGAGCATTTTATGACTTAGATTTCGCCGGATGTAAACAGCGCCATTGGGAAATTGGGAAAGAATTTTATCACACTGATCTTGGTGTGGTCGGATGCTTTGAGGGCAGAGGAGAAATCTAGGGTCTAATAGACCCCAATTTTTTCAAAAAAGAGTACCTGTCACTACCTATTGCTATCTTAGGGGATATTTACATTCCTTGAGATAACAATAAAAATGATAAAAAAAAATGAAAGGAACAGTTTAAAAATAAGATAATAGCAAAAAAATAATAAAGAGAAAAAAAAAAAAAGCACCCCTGTCCCCCCTGCTCTCGCGCTAAGGCGAACGCAAGCGGCGGTCTGGCGTCAAATGTAAAAAGCAATTGCACCATGCATGTGAGGTATCACCGCGAAAGTCAGATCGAGGGCAGCAATTTTAGCAGTAGACCTCCTCTGTAAATCTAAAGTGGTAACCTGTAAAGGCTTTTAAAGGCTTTTAAAAATGTATTTAGTTTCTCGCCACTGCACGTTTGTGCGCAATTTCAAAGCATGTCATGTTTGGTATCCATGTACTCGGCCTAAGATCATCTTTTTTATTTCATCAAACATTTGAGCAATATAGTGTGTTTTAGTGCATTAAAACGTAAAAAAGTGTGTTTTTTCCCCAAAAAATGCGTTTGAAAAATCACTGCGCAAATACTGTGTGAAAAAAAAATGAAACACCCACCATTTTAATCTGTAGGACATTTGCTTTAAAAAAATATATAATGTGTGGGAGTTCAAAGTAATTTTCTTGCAAAAAAAAAATAATTTTTTCATGTAATCAAAAAGTGTCAGAAAGAGCTTTGTCTTCAAGTGGTTAGAAGAGTGGGTGATGTGTGACATAAGCTTCTAAATGTTGTGCATAAAATGCCAGGACAGTTCAAAACCCCCCCAAATGACCCCAGTTTGGAAAGTAGACACCCCAAGCTATTTGCTGAGAGGCATGTCGAGTCCATGGAATATTTTATATTGTGACACAAGTTGCGGGAAAGAGACAATTTTTTTTTTTTGCACAAAGTTGTCACTAAATGATATATTGCTCAAACATGCTATGGGAATATGTGAAATTACACCCCAAAATACATTCTGTTGCTTCTCCTGAGTATGGGGATACCACATGTGTGGGACTTTTTGGGAGCCTAGCCGCGCACGGGACCCCGAAAACCAAGCACCGCCTTCAGGCTTTCTAAGGGAGTACATTTTTGATTTCACTCTTCACTGCCAATCACAGTTTCGGAGGCCATGGAATGCCCAGGTGGCAACCCCCCCCCCAAATGACCCCATTTTGGAAAGTAGACACGCCAAGCTGTTTGCTGAGCGGTATAGTGAGTATTTTGCAGACCTCACTTTTTGTCACAAAGTTTTGAAAATTGAAAAAAGAAAAAAAAAATGTTTTTTCTCGTCTTTCTTCATTTTCAAAAACAAATGAGAGCTGCAAAATACTCACCATGCCTCTCAGCAAATAGCTTGGGGTGTCTACTTTCCAAAATGGTGTCATTTGGGGGGGGGTTGTGCCACCTGGGCATTCCATGGCCTCCGAAACTGATAGGCAGTGAAGAGTGAAATCAAAAATTTACACCCTTAGAAATCCTGAAGGCGGTGATTGGTTTTCAGGGCCCCGTACGCGGCTAGGCTCCTAAAAAGTCCCACACATGTGGTATCCCCATACTCAGGAGAAGCAGCTAAATGTATTTTGGGGTGCAATTCCATATATGCCCATGGCCTGTGTGAGCAATATATCATTTAGTGACAACTTTGTGCAAAAAAAAAAATTGTCACTTTCCCGCAACTTGTGTCAAAATATAAAATATTCCATGGACTCAACATGCCTCAAAGCAAATAGCTTGGGGTGCCTACTTTCCAAAATGGGGTAATTTGGGGGGGGGGGGGGGTTATGCCATCTGGGCATTTTATGGCCTTCAAAACTGTGATAGGTAGTGAGGAGTAAAATCAAAAATTTACGCTCTTAGAAATCCTGAAGGCGGCGATTGGTTTTCGGGGCCCTGTACGCGGCTAGGCTCCCAAAAAGTCCCACACATGTGGTATCCCTATACTCAGGAGAAGCAGCTAAATGCATTTTGGGGTGCAATTCCACATATGCCCATGGCCTGTGTGAGCAATATATCATTTAGTGACAACTTTTTGTAATTTTTTTTTTGTCATTATTCAATCACTTGGGACAAAAAAAATGAATATTCAATGGGCTCAACATGCCTCTCAGCAATTTCCTTGTGGTGTCTACTTTCCAAAATGGGGTCATTTGTAGGGGTTTTGTACTGCCCTGCCATTTTAGCACCTCAAGAAACGACATAGGCAGTCATAAATTAAAGGCTGTGTAAATTCCAGAAAATGTACCCTAGTTTGTAGGCGCTATAACTTTTGCGCAAACCAATAAATATACGCTTATTGACATTTTTTTTATCAAAGACATATGGCCGAATACATTTTGGCCTAAATGTATGACTAAAATTGAGTTTATTGGATTTTTTTTAGAACAAAAAGTAGAAAATATCTTTTTTTTTCAAAATTTTCAGTCTTTTTCCATGTATAGCGCAAAAAATAAAAACGGCAGAGGTGATCAAATACCATCAAAAGAAAGCCCTATTTGTGGGAAGAAAAGTACGCAAATTTAGTTTGGGTACAGCATTGCATGACCGCGCAATTAGCAGTTAAAGTGAAGCAGTGCCAAATTGTAAAAAGTGCTCTGGTCAGGAAGGGGGTAAATCCTTCCGGGGCTGAAGTGGTTAAAAATACAAAATTCCTTTAACCCCACCAATATCAGGCACTTTCACCCCCTTCCTGTCCAGGCCAGTTTTCAAATCTCAGCGCTGTCACACTTTGAATGACAATTGCACAGTCAATTACAAAAAAATGTTATCTTTTTTTGAGACAGATAGAGCTTTCATTTGGTGGTATTTAATCACAACTGTGTTTTTTATTTTTTGCTAAACATATTAAAAAAGTCCGGAAATTTTTGGGGAAAAAAAAGATTTTCTTAGTTTCTGTTATAAAATTTAGAAAATAAGTTTAGTTCTTCACTGATGTGTGCTGATGAGGCTGCACTGATGGGCACTGATGAGGTTGCACTGATGGGCACTGATGAGGCTTCACTGATGAGGCAGCACTGAGGGGCAGCTTTGGCTACTTTATTTCACCTTGGGATTTTTTTTATCTATACCAGACCTTTATCCTAGATAATGACAGAAAGACAAGAGCACAGGATCCAAGTTAGAACAAAAGCAACTGATTTATTAACAAAAATTTACAGCACACTTACAGTTAAAATCTGGTAGATCAGCGTGGGAAGCAGAGGGCATACAGGGATCTTGCTCTGATAGCTTTCAAAAGAATCGCCAATGGACATCATCCTCACCCCCTAGCTTTTGCCTCATGGTAACCTCTACGTGGAGGGCATAGGGGGCGATAATGTTGTGAAGGACAACTCTTTTTTTCTCTTGAACTTTTTGGTGCCATTGATTCTGGATACTGAACCCGGGGCTTGTGGTGCACTGTGATGGTTTGTTTATATATAGTATAAACAGTGAATGGTTTACACTATAAGATCTTTCCCTTGGCATTTTCTTTTGTGAGCAGAGGTGTTTAATAAGAAGTCCATACTTCCAAGCATTGTGTGCAGTGTGGATGGTGGCACAAGTGTACGAGGGTACTCCAAAGTTGCAGAGTGATCTACCTAGTAATAGGGGGTCAATATATTGTGGTGTCAGTCTATGTGGGGGCACTTGCAGCATTTTTGCGTGGAGCACATGTCATCTTGACCTAAGGAGCACAAGCACGTTTAAATTGTCAGCACATTTATAGTGGGACAATATTGGACTATTTGGTCACAGTTGTTGTTCATGGCATGCAAATGCATTGTTATGGATGTTTGTATATGTGTTGACATAAGAATAGTATAATATGTTTTTATGAATAGCACGGTTCAGTCCTTTCTAAAATTATTTATGTAGCAATGCAGTTTTCACTTTTACAAATACTTTTAGGTCTCTTCTGCAGTATCACAGTGAACAACAATGGGATCTTAGTTTTCATCCCTCTTTCCCACCAGCCACTAATTTCTACTGTACCTGTAGTCGTGTGATGGTACTGCCCTAAGCCTTTTCCTCTTCTGTAGGGATGAGCCGAACACCCCCCGGTTCAGTTCGCACCAGAACCTTTGAACGGACCGAAAATTCGCACGAACGTTAGAACCCCATTGACGTCTATGGGACTCGAACGTTCGAAATCAAAAGTGCTCATTTTAAAGGCTAATTTGCATGGTATTGTCCTAAAAAGGGTTTGGGGACACGGGTCCTACCCCAGGGGACATGTATCAATGCAAAAAAAAAACTTTTAAAAACGTCCGTTTTTTCGGGAGCAGTGATTTTAATGATGCTTAAAGTAAAAAAAAAAAAGTGAAATATCCCTTTAAATATCATGCCTGGGGGGTGTCTATAGTATGTTTTATTAGATTTGTGATCTGTCTTAATACAGGAGGATAATTGGTTGAGAATAAGTCAGAATGAGATGCTGTTAAATGAATTCCAAGATATGGGATTGATTTTTCTGCCCATGTGAATGGGAGTGCAGCCCTAGCCGGGATCAATTCCATGTTTGTGAGCGAAATATTAAGCACTAGGCATTTCTTAGGATTAATCATAAGGCCGGATAGGGCTGCAAATCCATCAAGAGCTGGTACTCAGTTAGGACCAGAGACCTGTGGTGATGATAAAAAAAGTAATATATCGTCTGCAAATATACATAATTTGTGTGTAATACCTCCTACTTCAATGCCAGTTATAGTTTGGTTTGTTCTGATTAGGGATGAGCCGAACACCCCCCGGTTCGGATCGCACCAGAACCTGCGAACGGACCGAAAGTTCGCACGAACGTTAGAACCCCATTGACGTCTATGGGACTCGAACGTTCGAAATCAAAAGTGCTCATTTTTGCATGGTATTGTCCTAAAAAGGGTTTGGGGACCCGGGTCCTACCCCAGGGGACATGTATCAATGCAAAAAAAACTTTTAAAATCGGCCGTTTTTTCGGGAGCAGTGATTTTAATAATGCTTGAAGTGAAAAGAAAAAGTGAAATATTCCTTTAAATATCGTACCTAAGGGGTGTCTATAGTATGCCTGTAAAGTGACGCGTGTTTCCCGTGTTTAGAACAGTCCCTGCACCAAATGTCATTTTTAAAGGAAAAAATCTCATTTAAAACTGCTTGCGGGTTTAATGTAATGTCGGGTCCTGGCAATATGGATGAAAATCAGTGAGACAAACGGCATGGGTACCCCCCAGTCCATTACTAGGCCCTTTGGGTCTTGTATGGATATTAAGGGGAACCCTGCACCCAAATTAAAATAGGGAAAGGTGTGGGGCCACCAGGCCCTATATACTCTAAACAGCAGTATACAGGCGGTGCAAACAAGACAGGGACTGTAGGTTTGTTGTTAAGTAGAATCTGTTTGTAATTTTGAACGGGTACATTTTTAACGTGTTTAGCTCCAGCCAAAAAATCTTTAAGCTTTTTGGAAAACATAGGGAAGGGTTATCACCCCTGTGACATTTGTTTTGCTGTCTTTCCTCCTCTTCAGAAGATTTCACCTCACTTTTGTCCCAATGACAAATGTTTTTTGAAAATGTGGGGTTTTTTGTGGAACAAGGATTGGAAAGCCTTAAGTGGAAATGAGAAATGTTTTTCCCATATTAACTCTTACAGGAGAGAATTTCCCTTCCTAGGGGTAGATTTAATCTCACTTCCTGTTGTCTCCTTCCGTTTGCAAGTAGGAGTCATTTGTAAGTTAGATGTTTGAAAGTAGGGGCCTGCCCTATATACTCAGCACAAATTTGGGCCTTAGGTGTTGTTGTGGTCACAACACTGTAAGCCCTCACAGGGCCCTGCTGTGAAATATTAGATAAAGAATTGTAATTACATGCCCCTGTTGAACAGGGGCAGAAAAATTGGGCCTTTGGTGGTGGTGGTGGTGGTGCTGGTGCCACAACACTGTAAGTCCTCACTCGCTCTTGGTGGGTGCAGAAATGGGCCCTGCTGTGAAATATTAGATCAAGAATTGTAATTACATGCCCCTGTTGAACAGGGGCTGAAAAATTAGGCCTTAGGCACTGGTGCTGGTGCCACAACACTGCAACCCCTCACAGACACTCTAGATGGAACGCAAGGACGAGCCCTGCTGCAAAGTATTGCATCAAAAATTGTAATTACACGCCCCTGTTAAACAGGGGCAGAAAAATTGGGCCTTAGGCACTGGTGCTGGTGCCACAACACTGCAACCCCTCACAGATACTCTAGTTGGAATGCTGAAATGAGCCCTGCTGCAAAGTATTGCATCAAAAATTGTAATTACACGCTCCTGTTAAACAGGGGCAGAAAAATTGTGCATTGGTTATCCCCCAGAGGAAGGCACGAAACCCCTGTGCCGAATACGCGTCGGGGAGGGGTAGAACGGAGCTGTCAGCAGAGGAGGAGGATTGCACATGCCATACCGCACGCCATACGATCAGCTGCTTATTATTTTACCTGTACAGTCTGGTGCACTTTAGCACCCATCCAATGTGAGTACCCTCTTGGAGGGCTTATTCTTTAATAAATGTCCTGGCTATATTGCACTATGGAGTCCCTCTGTTTGTTTTTTCTATGATTTTGGATCTTGGTTTTACCTGAGAGGAGTGTTTTTGCACCATTGTAACCTGAGTGAGCCTAGCAGTTTCACCTGGGAGGAGTGTCTTTGCATCATTGTATCCTGAGTGAGCCTAGGAGTGGCCCAAATGCTTATTTTGACACTGTTTAATTACTGTGTCACAGGACTGAAGGTGAGCGCAAGCACATGTGGGGTGTCACGGGAGAGCACAGTTTTCACGTGTTGTGATTCATACACCCATCAGAAGAAGCATGATGTTTATTCATTTTATGGACACTATTTATTCACGTTTTTTGTGATTTGTATTTATTAATTGGGATAAACACTCATTTGTCACTGGAAAGTGTTTTGGTATTTATATTTTAGCACGTTGCACTTTTATTAGTTACTACCACGATTGCACCTTTATATGCACTTGGTGGTTTATCATTTATAGTTATTTGTATTATATTTTACCTGTATGGTTTTATTTATCACATTACATGTGTTTTATATGTGAAAATATTTTTTATATATTTTATATGTGACACTATACTAGCGCAGGCACATTTACTATTTTTAATTTTTTATAATTTCTCAGGGATAGTCACTCAGAATCAGTATAGGCAGTCTTTGAAGGGATCTGAGATTTCAAAAAAAATTATTCGGTTACATCAGCATCAGGTGCTTGGTAGCTGGTGGTGATCCAAGACTGATTCATTTTTATGAAGGTCAGTCGATCGACCGAGTCGGTGGACAGACGCACCCTGTGATCGGTTACAAAGCCTCCAGCAGCACTGAATGTGCGTTCCGAAAGAACGCTGGATGCAGGACAGGCCAGTAGCTCAATTGCATACTGTGCAAGCTCTGGCCAGTGATCCATCCTCAAGACCCAGTAACCCAGAGGAGTTTCGGTGGGAAAGGTGTCCAAGTCAGATCTTGCCCCTAGGTAATCCTGCAAGTAAAACAGATGCTGGCGATGTTTGCTGGAACCGATCATACCTTGGCGCTGCGGACCAAAAAATTGTCTGAACGCATCGGTCAGACGGCCACCTTCTCCACCGCTCCTTCTTTGACTGACCGAAGCCTCAGCAACACGTTGTCCAGAAACAGGAGTTTGTAACCTCCCAGTCTCTGGGAACGCGTTGCACAGACCTTTCTGCAAGGCCTCCCGAAGATGTTTCATCCTCTGCTCCCTCTGCGATGGCAAGATAAGGTCCGCAACCTTACCCTTGTAACGTGGATCAAGGAGGGTTGCCAGCCAGTATTGGTCCTTCTCCTTGATACCACGAATACGAGGATCCTTAGGCAGGCTTTGCAGGATCAGGGAGGCCATGCAGCGTAGTTTTGCTGAGGCATTCGGTCCAGGGTCCTCTGGGTCACTAAGGACGACATGGTACGCAGCCACCTCCTCCCAGCCATGTGCAAGTCCATGTGTTTCTTGGGACTGATCCCTTAAAGACTGCTGCTGATGCTGAGTGCCAGGCTCCACCTCCATGCTGACACAATCTTCCTCCTTCTCCTCCTCCTCCTCGTCCTCTTCCTGTGTGATTGGCGGGCACGCAGGAACACTGTCTGGATAAAAGGGGCTTTGAGAGCTAAGGAAGTCCTCCTCTTCCTGCCTCTGTTCTGCCTCAAGTGCCCTGTCCATTATTCCACGCAGCGTGTGCTCCAACAGGTGGACAAGGGGGACAGTGACACTGATGCATGCACTGTCACTGCTCACCATCCTCGTGGCCTCCTCAAATGGTGACAGGACAGTGCATGTATCCCTGATCATGGCCCACTGGCGTGGGAAAAAAAAAAACAAGCTCCCCTGACCCTGTCTTGGTGCCATAGTCGCACAGGTACTCATTGATGGCCCTCTGCTGTGTGTGCAGCCGCTGCAGCATGGCCAATGTTGAGTTCCACCTGGTGGGCATGTCACAGATTATGCGGTTCTTGGGCAGGTTAAACTCCTTTTGGAGATCCGTCAGCCGAGCACTGGCATTATATAACCGGTGGAAATGCACACAGACTTTCCTGGCCTGCCTCAGGACATCCTGTAAGCCCAGGTACCTGCCCAAGAACCGCTGCACCACCAAGTTAAGGACGTGAGCCAAACAGGGCATATGGGTCATTTGTCCGTGTCGGAGGGCAGAGAGGAGGTTGGTGCCATTGTCGCAAACCACCATTCCTGCCTTAAGTTGGCGTGGCGTCAACCACCTCTGAACCTGCCCCTGCAGAGCTGACAGAACCTCTGCCCCAGTGTGGCTCCTGTCCCCCAAGCACACCAGCTCAAGCACCGCATGGCATCTTTTGGCCTGCGTACTTGCGTAGCCCCTTGAACGACTACGGAGCACCGCTGGTTCCGAGGAAGAGGCCATGGAGGAAGAAGAAGAGGAGGGGGTGGAGGAGAGAGGTGTGTCACAATCATTAGCATTTTGGAGGCGTGGAGGCAGAACAACCTCCAACACTACTGCACCATGTCCTGCATCCTTCCCAGCTGCATGGCAGGTCAACATATGTCTGGTCAAGCATGTGGTACCCAAGCGGGAGATGTTTTGGCCACGTGAGATATGCTTGAGACATATGTTGCAAATAGCAGCGGTGCGATCTGATGCACTCGTCTCAAAAAAGGCCCACACTAAAGAACTTTTTGAATAACGCGCAGAGACTGCAACGCCCTGCACATGTGGAGCTTTGGGGTGTGATGCAGTCAATGTGCTGCCCTTAGGCTGGCCCTTGGAGGGCATCCTGCCTCGTTGGTGATGTGCCGCCTCCTCCTCTCTCCTATCAGGCACCCACGTTGAGTCAGTGACCTCATCATCCCCTCCCTCATCACTGGAGCAAACCTGGCAGTATGCTGCAGCAGGGGGAGCATGACTGCCAGATTGCTGTCCTTCTTGGGCACCCCCTCTGTCCGTGCTCATGTTACTGCCTTCATCGAGCTCAGTATCATCATCAGAGCCTTCCAAATGCTGGGCATCCTCCTGGAGCATGTACCCAACACTGTGGTCAAACAGTTCGAGGGACTCCTCAGGAGGACATGGTGGGGCTAGGGAAGGAGTCACTTATGACATTGAGCCGAGGGAAGAGGCCGCTGCTTTGCCAGACAAAGTACCCTGGGCATGGGTGAGAGAGGATGAGGAGGATGAGGACGGCTTGGCCATCCACTCAACACAGCCAGCTGCCAAAAAAAGGCCAAGCGTGTCCCGCGGCCACATGCTGATGAGGATGCACCGTCTCCATGACCAGCACTAGACACAGAGCCTGCTTTCCCTCTCTTATTGGCCTATGACTGTCTGCCTCTCCTTCTTGGCCTTCCAGACATACTAATGGCCTGTAGCTGCACTAAGCTGGGATATATATATATATATATATATATATATATATATATATATATATATATATATATATATATATATATATATATATACTGATACTGCAGCTAGCAAAATCAACTGCCTGCCTGTAGTATGAGAACACCACCAACCTTCTACAGGTAGCTTTAGCGGAACACTGTGCAGAGCTCGCAAAAAAATAACTTGTAGCTTTTTTGGCTGCCTGTGGTAGTGATAGGATCAGGAAAACACCACCAACCTTCTACAGGTAGCTTTAAGTGAACACTGTGCAGAGCTCGCAAAAAAATAACTTGTAGGTTTAGCTGAATACTGTGAGGTGGACGCACCACATTAACTTGTAGTTTTAGCTGAACATTGTGAGCAGGACGCACTGCACTAACTTGTAGCTTTAGATGAACACTGTGCAGAGGTCTCACTACACTAACTTGTAGGTTTAGCTGAACACTGTGAGCAGGACGCACAGCACTAACTTGTAGTTTTAGCTGAACACTGTGAGCAGGACGCACCGCACAAACTTGTAGGTTTAGCTGAACACTGTGAGGTGGACACACCACACTAACTTGTAGTTTTAGCTGAACACTGTGAGCAGAACGCACCCAATTAACTTGTATATTTAGCTGAACACTGTGAGCAGGATGCACTGCACTAACTGTAAATAGTCTAGCTGCCTGACTGTGGTACTAATAGGATCAAAAGAACACCAGCAACTTTCTTCAGGTAGCTGTAAATACCGAAACAAGACAAGCCTGCCTGTCAGTAAGAAGATAACAGGAATGGATCTAGCTGAACACTGTGAGCAGGACACACCCCACTAACTTGTAGGTTTAGCTGAACACTGTGAGCAGGACGCACCCCACTAACTTGTAGTTTTAGCTGCACACTGTGAGCAGGATGCACTGCACTAACTGTAAATAGTCTAGCTGCCTGACTGTGGTACTAATAGGATCAAAAGAACAAAAGCAATTTTCTTAAGGTAGCTGTAAATACTGTAACAAGACAAGCCTGCCTGTCAGTAAGAAGATAACAGGAACGGATCCAGCTGAACACTGTGAGCAGGACGCACTGCACTAACTTGTAGCTTTAGATGAACACTATGCAGAGGTCTCACTACACTAACTTGTAGTTTTAGCTGAACACTGTGAGCAGGATACACCGCACTAACTTGTAGGTTTAGCTGAACACTGTGAGGTGGACGCACCGCACTAACTTGTAGTTTTAGCTGAACACTGTGAGCAGGACACACCGCACTAACTTGTAGGTTTAGCTGAACACTGTGAGCAGGACGCACCCCACTAACTTGTAGGTTTAGCTGAACACTGTGAGCAGGATGCACTGCACTAACTGTAAATAGTCTAGCTGCCTGACTGTGGTACTAATAGGATCAAAAGAACACCAGTAATTTTCTTCAGGTGGCTGTATATACTGTAACAAGACAAGCCTGCCTGTCAGTAAGAAGATAACAGGAATGGATCTAGCTGAACACTGTGAGCAGGACGCACCCCACTAACTTGTAGGTTTAGCTGAACACTGCGAGCAGGATGCACCCCACTAACTTGTAGGTTTAGCTGAACACTGTGAGGTGGACGCACCACACTAAGTTGTAGTTTTAGCTGAACACTGTGAGCAGGACGCACCCCACTAACTTGTAGGTTTAGCTGAATACTGCGAGCAGGATGCACCCCACTAACTTGTAGTTTTAGCTGAACACTGTGAGCAGGACGCACTGCACTAACTGTAAATAGTCTAGCTGCCTGTCTGTGGTACTAATAGGATCAAAAGAACAAAAGCAATTTTCTTCGGGCAGCTGTAAATACTGTAACAAGACAAGCCTACCTGTCAGTAAGAAGATAACAGGGACGGATCTAGCTGAACACTGTGAGCAGGACGCACTGCACTAACTTGTAGCTTTAGATGAACACTGTGCAGAGGTCTCACTACACTAACTTGTAGTTTTAGCTGAACACTGTGAGCAGGACGCACCGCACTAACTTGTAGCTTTAGATGAATACTGTGAGCAGGACGCACCCCACTAACTTGTAGTTTTAGCTGAACACTGTGAGCAGGATGCACTGCACTAACTGTAAATAGTCTAGCTGCCTGACTGTGGTACTAATAGGATCAAAAGAACACCAGTAATTTTCTTCAGGTAGCTGTATATACTGTAACAAGAAAAGCCTGCCTGTCAGTAAGAAGATAACAGGAGCGGATCTAGCTGAACACTGTGAGCAGGACGCACCCCACTAACTTGTAGTTTTAGCTCAACACTGTGAGCAGGACGCACTGCACTAACTGTAAATAGTCTAGCTGCCTGACTGTGGTACTAACAGGATCAAAAGAACACCAGCAATTTTTTCAGGTAACTGTAAATACTGTAACAAGACAAGCCTGCCTGTCAGTAAGAAGATAACAGGAACGGATCTATCTGAACACTGTGAGCAGGACACATTGCACTAACTTGTAGGTTTAGCTGAACACTGTGAGCAGGACGCACCCCACTAACTTGTAGTTTTAACTGAACACTGTGAGCTGGACACACTGCACTAACTGTAAATAGTCTAGCTGCCTGACTGTGGTACTAATAGGATCAAAAGAACACCAGCAATTTTCTTCAGGTAGCTGTAAATACTGTAACAAGACAAGCCTGCTGTCTTTAAGAAGATAACAGGAACGGATCTAGCTGAACACTGTGAGCAGGACGCACCCCACTAACTTGTAGTTTTAGCTGAACACTGTGAGCAGGACGCACTGCACTAACTGTAAATAGTCTAGCTGCCTGACTGTGGTACTAACAGTATCAAAAGAACACCAGCAATTTTCTTCAGGTAGCTGTAAATACTGTAACAAGACAAGCCTGCCTGTCAGTAAGAAGATAACAGGAACGGATCTAGCTGAACACTGTGAGCAGGACGCACCCCACTAACTTGTAGGTTTAGCTGAACACTGTGAGCAGGACATACCCCACTAACTTGTAGTTTTAGCTGAACACTGTGAGCTGGACGCACTGCACTAACTGTAAATAGTCTAGCTGCCTGACTGTGGTACTAATAGGATCAAAATAACACCAGCAATTTTCTTCAGGTAGCTGTAAATACTGTAACAAGACAAGCCTGCCTGTCACTAAGAAGATAACAGGAACGGATCCAGCTGAACACTGTGAGCAGGACGCACTGCAATAACTTGTAGCTTTAGATGAACACTATGCAGAGGTCTCACTACACTAACTTGTAGGTTTAGCTGAACACTGTGAGCAGGATGCACCGCACTAACTTGTAGGTTTAGCTGAACACTGTGAGGTGGACGCACCGCACTAACTTGTGGTTTTAGCTGAACACTGTGAGCAGGACGCACTGCACTAACTGTAAATAGTCTAGCTGCATGACTGTGGTACTAATAGGATCAAAAGAACACCAGTAATTTTTTTCAGGTAGCTGTATACACTGTAACAAGACAAGCCTGCCTGTCAGTAAGAAGATAACAGGAACGGATCTAGCTGAACACTGTGAGCAGGACGCACCAAACTAACTTGTAGGTTTAGCTGAACACTGTGAGCAAGACGCACCCCACTAAATTGTACGTTTAGCTGAACACTGTGAGGTTGACACACCACACTAAATTGTAGTTTTAGCTGAACACTGTGAGCAGGACGCACCCCACTAACTTGTAGGTTTAGCTGAACACTGTGAGCAGGACGCACAGCACTAACTTGTAGTTTTAGCTGAACACTGTGAGCAGGACGCACCGCACTAACTTGTAGGTTTAGCTGAACACTGTGAGGTGGACGCACCGCACTAACTTGTAGATTTAGCTGAACACTGTGAGCAGGACACACCGCACTAACTTGTAGGTTTAGCTGAACACTGTGAAAAGGACGCACCCCACTAACTTGTAGGTTTAGCTGAACACTATGAGCAGGACGCACCCCACAAACTTGTAGTTTTAGCTGAACACTGTGAGCAGGACGCACTGCACTAACTGTAAATTGTCTAGCTGCCTGACTGTGGTACTAATAGGATCAAAAGAACACCAGTAATTTTTTTCAGCTAGCTGTATATACTGTAACAAGACAAGCCTGCCTGTCAGTAAGAAGATAACAGGAACGGATCTAGCTGAACACTGTGAGCAGGACGCAGCAAACTAACTTGTAGGTTTAGCTGAACACTGTGAGCAGGACGCACCCCACTAACTTGTACGTTTAGCTGAACACTGTGAGGTGGACACACCACACTAAATTGTAGTTTTAGCTGAACACTGTGAGCAGGACGCACCCCACTAACTTGTAGGTTTAGCTGAACACTGTGAGCAGGACGCACAGCACTAACTTGTAGTTTTAGCTGAACACTGTGAGCAGGACGCACCGCACTAACTTGTAGGTTTAGCTGAACACTGTGAGGTGGATGCACCGCACTAACTTGTAGATTTAGCTGAACACTGTGAGCAGGACACACCGCACTAACTTGTAGGTTTAGCTGAACACTGTGAAAAGGATGCACCCCACTAACTTGTAGGTTTAGCTGAACACTATGAGCAGGACGCACCCCACAAACTTGTAGTTTTAGCTGAACACTGTGAGCAGGACGCACTGCACTAACTGTAAATCGTCTAGCTGCCTGACTGTGGTACTAATAGGATCAAAAGAACACCAGTAATTTTCTTCAGGTAGCTGTATATACTGTAACAAGACAAGCCTGCCTTTCAGTAAGAAGATAACTGGAACGGATCTAGCTTAACACTGTGAGCAGGACGCACTGCACTAACTGTAAATAGTCTAGCTGCCTGACTGTGGTACTAATAGGATCAAAAGAACACCAGTAATTTTTTTCAGGTAGCTGTATGTACTGTAACAAGAAAAGCCTGCCTGTCAGTAAGAAGATAACAGGAGCGGATCTAGCTGAACACTGTGAGCAGGACGCACCCCACTAACTTGTAGGTTTAGCTGAACACTGTGAGCAGGACGCACCCCACTAACTTGTAGCTTTAGCTGAACACTGTGAGCTGGACACACTGCACTAACTGTAAATAGTCTAGCTGCCTGACTGTGGTACTAATAGGATCAAAAGAACACCAGCAATTTTCTTCAGGTAGCTGTATATACTGTAACAAGACAAGCCTGCCTGTCAGTAAGAAGATAACAGGAACGGATCTAGCTGAACACTGTGAGCAGGACGCACCCCACTAACTTGTAGTTTTAGCTGAACACTGTGAGCAGGACGCACTGCACTAACTGTAAATAGTCTAGCTGCCTGACTGTGGTACTAACAGGATCAAAAGAACACCAGCAATTTTCTTCAGGTAGCTGTAAATACTGTAATAAGACAAGCCTGCCTGTCAGTAAGAAGATAACAGGAACGGATCTAGCTGAACACTGTGAGCAGGACGCACTGCACTAACTTGTAGATTTAGCTGAACACTGTGAGCAGGACGTACCCCACTAACTTGTAGTTTTAGCTGAACACTGTGAGCTGGACGCACTGCACTAACTGTAAATAGTCTAGCTGCCTGACTGTGGTACTAATAGGATCAAAAGAACACCAGCAATTTTCTTCAGGTAGCTGTAAATACTGTAACAAGACAAGCCTGCCTGTCACTAAGAAGATAACAGGAATGGATCTAGCTGAACACTGTGAGCAGGACGCACTGCACTAACTTGTAGCTTTAGATGAACACTATGCAGAGGTCTCACTACACTATCTTGTAGGTTTAGCTGAACACTGTGAGCAGGATGCACCGCACTAACTTGTAGGTTTAGCTGAACACTGTGAGCAGGATGCACCCCACTAACTTGTAGGTTTAGCTGAACACTGTGAGCAGGACGCACTGCACTAACTGTAAATAGTCTAGCTGCCTACTGTGGTACTAATAGGATCAAAAGTATACCAGCAATTTTCTTCAGGTAGCTGTATATACTGTAACAAGACAAGCCTGCCTGTCAGTAAGAAGATAACAGGAACGGATCTAGCTGAACACTGTGAGCAGGACGCACCCCACTAACTTGTAGGTTTAGCTGAACACTGTGAGCAGGACGCACCCCACTAACTTGTAGGTTTAGCTGAACACTGTGAGTTGGATGCACCACACTAAGTTGTAGTTTTAGCTGAACACTGTGAGCAGGACGCACACCACTAACTTGTAGGTTTAGCTGAACACTGTGAGCAGGACGCACTGCACTAACTGTGAATAGTCTAGCTGCGTACTGTGGTACTAATAGGATCAAAAGAGCACCAGCTATTTTCTTCAGGTAGCTGTAAATACTGTAACAAGACAAGCCTACCTGTCAGTAAGAAGATAACAGGAACGGATCTAGCTGATCACTGTGAGCAGGATGCACTGCACTAACTTGTAGCTATAGATGAACACTGTGCAGAGGTCTCACTACACTAACTTGTAGGTTTAAGTGAACACTGTGAGGTCGACGCACCGCACTAACTTGTAGTTTTAGCTGAACACTGTGAGCAGGATGCACCGCATTAACTTGTAGGCTTAGCTGAACACTGTGAGGTGGACGCACCACACTAACTTGTAGGTTTAGCTGAGCACTGCGAGCAGGATGCACCCCACTAACTTGTAGTTTTATCTGAACACTGTGAGCAGGACGCACTGCACTAACTGTAAATAGTCTAGCTGCCTGACTGTGGTACTAATAGGATAAAAAGAACACCTGCAATTTTCTTCAGGTAGCTGTAAATACTGTAACAAGACTAGCCAGTAAGAAGATAACAGAAACGGATCTAGCTGAACACTGTGAGCAGGACGCACTGCACTAAATGTTAATAGTCTAGCTGCCTGACCGTGGTACTAATAGGATCAAAAGAACACCAGTAATTTTCTTTAGGTAGCTGGTAATACTGTAACAAGACAAGCCTGCCTGTCAGTAGGAAGATAACAGGAACGGATCTAGCTGAACACTGTGAACAGGACGCACTGCACTAAATGTAAATAGTCTAGAAGATAACAGGAACGGATCTAGCTGAACACTGTGAGCAGGACGCACTGCACTAAATGTAAATAGTCTAGCTGCCTGACTGTGGTACTAATAGGATCAAAAGAACACCAGTAATTTTCTTCAGGTAGCTGTATATACTGTAACAAGAAAAGCCTGCCTGTCAGTAAGAAGATAACAGGAGCGGATCTAGCTGAACACTGTGAGCAGGACGCACCCCACTAACTTGTAGTTTTAGCTGAACACTGTGAGCAGGACGCACTGCACTAACTGTAAATAGTCTAGCTGCCTGACTGTGGTTCTAACAGGATCAAAAGAACACCAGCAATTTTCTTCAGGTAACTGTAAATACTGTAACAAGACAAGCCTGCCTGTCAGTAAGAAGATAACAGGAACGGATCTAGCTGAACACTGTGAGCAGGACACACTGCACTAACTTGTAGGTTTAGCTGAACACTGTGAGCAGGACGCACCCCACTAACTTGTAGTTTTATCTGAACACTGTGAGCTGGACACACTGCACTAACTGTAAATAGTCTAGCTGCCTGACTGTGGTACTAATAGGATCAAAAGAACACCAGCAATTTTCTTCAGGTAGCTGTAAATACTGTAACAAGACAAGCCTGCTGTCAGTAAGAAGATAACAGGAACGGATCTAGCTGAACACTGTGAGCAGGACGCACCCCACTAACTTGTAGTTTTAGCTGAACACTGTGAGCAGGACGCACTGCACTAACTGTAAATAGTCTAGCTGCCTGACTGTGGTACTAACAGTATCAAAAGAACACCAGCAATTTTCTTCAGGTAGCTGTAAATACTGTAACAAGACAAGCCTGCCTGTCAGTAAGAAGATAACAGGAAAGGATCTAGCTGAACACTGTGAGCAGGACGCACCCCACTAACTTGTAGGTTTAGCTGAACACTGTGAGCAGGACGTACCCCACTAACTTGTAGTTTTAGCTGAACACTGTGAGCTGGACGCACTGCACTAACTGTAAATAGTCTAGCTGCCTGACTGTGGTACTAATAGGATCAAAAGAACACCAGCAATTTTCTTCAGGTAGCTGTAAATACTGTAACAAGACAAGCCTGCCTGTCACTAAGAAGATAACAGGAACGGATCTAGCTGAACACTGTGAGCAGGACGCACTGCACTAACTTGTAGCTTTAGATGAACACTATGCAGAGGTCTCACTACACTAACTTGTAGGTTTAGCTGAACACTGTGAGCAGGATGCACCGCACTAACTTGTAGGTTTAGCTGAACACTGTAAGGTGGACGCACCGCACTAACTTGTGGTTTTAGCTGAACACTGTGAGCAGGACGCACTGCACTAACTGTAAATAGTCTAGCTGCCTGACTGTGGTACTAATAGGATCAAAAGAACACCAGTAATTTTTTTCAGGTAGCTGTATATACTGTAACAAGACAAGCCTGCCTGTCAGTAAGAAGATAAGAGGAACGGATCTAGCTGAACACTGTGAGCAGGACGCACCAAACTAACTTGTAGGTTTAGCTGAACACTGTGAGCAGGACGCACCCCACTAACTTGTACGTTTAGCTGAACACTGTGAGGTGGACACACCACACTAAATTGTAGTTTTAGCTGAACACTGTGAGCAGGACGCACCCCACTAACTTGTAGGTTTAGCTGAACACTGTGAGCAGGACGCACAGCACTAACTTGTAGTTTTAGCTGAACACTGTGAGCAGGACGCACCGCACTAACTTGTAGGTTTAGCTGAACACTGTGAGGTGGACGCACCGCACTAACTTGTAGATTTAGCTGAACACTGTGAGCAGGACACACCGCACGAACTTGTAGGTTTAGCTGAACACTGTGAAAAGGACGCACCCCACTAACTTGTAGGTTTAGCTGAACAATATGAGCAGGACGCACCCCACTAACTTGTAGTTTTAGCTGAACACTGTGAGCAGGATGCACTGCACTAACTGTAAATCGTCTAGCTGCCTGACTGTGGTACTAATAGGATCAAAAGAACACCAGAAATTTTCTTCAGGTAGCTGTATATACTGTAACAAGACAAGCCTGCCTGTCAGTAAGAAGATAACTGGAACGGATCTAGCTTAACACTGTGAGCAGGACGCACTGCACTAACTGTAAATAGTCTAGCTGCCTGACTGTGGTACTAATAGGATCAAAAGAACACCAGTAATTTTTTTCAGGTAGCTGTATGTACTGTAACAAGAAAAGCCTGCCTGTCAGTAAGAAGATAACAGGAGCGGATCTAGCTGAACACTGTGAGCAGGACGCACCCCACTAACTTGTAGGTTTAGCTGAACACTGTGAGCAGGACGCACCCCACTAACTTGTAGCTTTAGCTAAACACTGTGAGCTGGACACACTGCACTAACTGTAAATAGTCTAGCTGCCTGACTGTGGTACTAATAGGATCAAAAGAACACCAGCAATTTTCTTTAGGTAGCTGTAAATACTGTAACAAGACAAGCCTGCCTGTCAGTAGGAAGATAACAGGAACTGATCTAGCTGAACACTGTGAGCAGGACGCACCCCACTAACTTGTAGTTTTAGCTGAACACTGTGAGCAGGACGCACTGCACTAACTGTAAATAGTCTAGCTGCCTGACTGTGGTACTAACAGGATCAAAAGAACACCAGCAATTTTCTTCAGGTAGCTGTAAATACTGTAACAAGACAAGCCTGCCTGTCAGTAAGAAGATAACAGGAACGGATCTAGCTGAACACTGTGAGCAGGACGCACTGCACTAACTTGTAGGTTTAGCTGAACACTGTGAGCAGGACGCACTGCACTAACTGTAAATAGTCTAGCTGCCTGACTGTGGTACTAACAGGATCAAAAGAACACCAGCAACTTTCTTCAGGTAGCTGTAAATACTGTAACAAGACAAGCCTGCCTGTCAGTAAGAAGATAACAGGAACGGATCTAGCTGAACACTGTGAGCAGGACGCACCCCACTAACTTGTAGGTTTAGCTGAACACTGTGAGCAGGACGCACCCCACTAACTTGTAGTTTTAGCTGAACACTGTGAGCTGGACACACTGCACTAACTGTAAATAGTCTAGCTGCCTGACTGTGGTACTAATAGGATCAAAAGAACACCAGCAATTTTCTTCAGGTAGCTGTAAATACTGTAACAAGACAAGCCTGCCTGTCAGTAAGAAGATAACAGGAACGGACCTAGCTGAACACTGTGAGCAGGACGCACCCCACTAACTTGTAGTTTTAGCTGAACACTGTGAGCAGGACGCACTACACTAACTGTAAATAGTCTAGCTGCCTGACTGTGGTACTAACAGGATCAAAAGAACACCAGCAACTTTCTTCAGGTAGCTGTAAATACTGTAACAAGACAAGCCTGCCTGTCAGTAAGAAGATAACAGGAACGGATCTAGCTGAACACTGTGAGCAGGACGCACCCCACTAACTTGTAGGTTTAGCTGAACACTGTGAGCAGGACGCACCCCACTAACTTGTAGTTTTAGCTGAACACTGTGAGCTGGACACACTGCACTAACTGTAAATAGTCTAGCTGCCTGACTGTGGTACTAATAGGATCAAAAGAACACCAGCAATTTTCTTCAGGTAGCTGTAAATACTGTAACAAGACAAGCCTGCCTGTCGGTAAGAAGATAACAGGAACGGACCTAGCTGAACACTGTGAGCAGGACGCACCCCACTAACTTGTAGTTTTAGCTGAACACTGTGAGCAGGACGCACTACACTAACTGTAAATAGTCTAGCTGCCTGACTGTGGTACTAACAGGATCAAAAGAACACCAGCAATTTTCTTCAGGTAGCTGTAAATACTGTAATAAGACAAGCCTGCCTGTCAGTAAGAAGATAACAGGAACGGATCTAGCTGAACACTGTGAGCAGGACGCACTGCACTAACTTGTAGGTTTAGCTGAACACTGTGAGCAGGACGTACCCCACTAACTTGTAGTTTTAGCTGAACACTGTGAGCTGGATGCACTGCACTAACTGTAAATAGTCTAGCTGCCTGACTGTGGTACTAATAGGATCAAAAGAACACCAGCAATTTTCTTCAGGTAGCTGTAAATACTGTAACAAGACAAGCCTGCCTGTCACTAAGAAGATAACAGGAACGGATCTAGCTGAACACTGTGAGCAGGACGCACTGCACTAACTTGTAGCTTTAGATGAACACTATGCAGAGGTCTCACTACACTATCTTGTAGGTTTAGCAGAACACTGTGAGCAGGATGCACCGCACTAACTTGTAGGTTTAGCTGAACACTGTGAGCAGGATGCACCCCACTAACTTGTAGGTTTAGCTGAACACTGTGAGCAGGACGCACTGCACTAACTGTAAATAGTCTAGCTGCCTACTGTGGTACTAATAGGATCAAAAGAATACCAGCAATTTTCTTCAGGTAGCTGTATATACTGTAACAAGACAAGCCTGCCTGTCAGTAAGAAGATAACAGGAACGGATCTAGCTGAACACTGTGAGCAGGACGCACCCCACTAACTTGTAAGTTTAGCTGAACACTGTGAGCAGGACGCACCCCACTAACTTGTAGGTTTAGCTGAACACTGTGAGGTGGATGCACCACACTAAGTTGTAGTTTTAGCTGAACACTGTGAGCAGGACGCACCCCACTAACTTGTAGGTTTAGCTGAACACTGTGAGGTGGATGCACCACACTAAGTTGTAGTTTTAGCTGAACACTGTGAGCAGGACGCACACCACTAACTTGTAGGTTTAGCTGAACACTGTGAGCAGGACGCACTGCACTAACTGTGAATAGTCTAGCTGCGTACTGTGGTACTAATAGGATCAAAAGAGCACCAGCTATTTTCTTCAGGTAGCTGTAAATACTGTAACAAGACAAGCCTACCTGTCAGTAAGAAGATAACAGGAACGGATCTAGCTGATCACTGTGAGCAGGACGCACTGCACTAACTTGTAGCTATAGATGAACACTGTGCAGAGGTCTCACTACACTAACTTGTAGGTTTAAGTGAACACTGTGAGGTCGACGCACCGCACTAACTTGTAGTTTTAGCTGAACACTGTGAGCAGGATGCACCGCATTAACTTGTAGGCTTAGCTGAACACTGTGAGGTGGACGCACCACACTAACTTGTAGGTTTAGCTGAGCACTGCGAGCAGGATGCACCCCACTAACTTGTAGTTTTATCTGAACACTGTGAGCAGGACGCACTGCACTAACTGTAAATAGTCTAGCTGCCTGACTGTGGTACTAATAGGATAAAAAGAACACCTGCAATTTTCTTCAGGTAGCTGTAAATACTGTAACAAGACTAGCCAGTAAGAAGATAACAGAAACGGATCTAGCTGAACACTGTGAGCAGGACGCACTGCACTAAATGTTAATAGTCTAGCTGCCTGACCGTGGTACTAATAGGATCAAAAGAACACCAGTAATTTTCTTTAGGTAGCTGGTAATACTGTAACAGACAAGCCTGCCTGTCAGTAGGAAGATAACAGGAACGGATCTAGCTGAACACTGTGAGCAGGACGCACTGCACTAAATGTAAATAGTCTAGAAGATAACAGGAACGGATCTAGCTGAACACTGTGAGCAGGACGCACTGCACTAAATGTAAATAGTCTAGCTGCCTGACTTTGGTACTAATAGGATCAAAAGAACACCAGTAATTTTCTTCAGGTAGCTGTATATACTGTAACAAGAAAAGCCTGCCTGTCAGTAAGAAGATAACAGGAGCGGATCTAGCTGAACACTGTGAGCAGGACGCACCCCACTAACTTGTAGTTTTAGCTGAACACTGTGAGCAGGACGCACTGCACTAACTGTAAATAGTCTAGCTGCCTGACTGTGGTTCTAACAGGATCAAAAGAACACCAGCAATTTTCTTCAGGTAACTGTAAATACTGTAACAAGACAAGCCTGCCTGTCAGTAAGAAGATAACAGGAACGGATCTAGCTGAACACTGTGAGCAGGACACACTGCACTAACTTATAGGTTTAGCTGAACACTGTGAGCAGGACGCACCCCACTAACTTGTAGTTTTATCTGAACACTGTGAGCTGGACACACTGCACTAACTGTAAATAGTCTAGCTGCCTGACTGTGGTACTAATAGGATCAAAAGAACACCAGCAATTTTCTTCAGGTAGCTGTAAATACTGTAACAAGACAAGCCTGCAGTCAGTAAGAAGATAACAGGAACGGATCTAGCTGAACACTGTGAGCAGGACGCACCCCACTAACTTGTAGTTTTAGCTGAACACTGTGAGCAGGACGCACTGCACTAACTGTAAATAGTCTAGCTGCCTGACTGTGGTACTAACAGTATCAAAAGAACACCAGCAATTTTCTTCAGGTAGCTGTAAATACTGTAACAAGACAAGCCTGCCTGTCAGTAAGAAGATAACAGGAAAGGATCTAGCTGAACACTGTGAGCAGGACGCACCCCACTAACTTGTAGGTTTAGATGAACACTGTGAGCAGGACGTACCCCACTAACTTGTAGTTTTAGCTGAACATTGTGAGCTGGACGCACTGCACTAACTGTAAATAGTCTAGCTGCCTGACTGTGGTACTAATAGGATCAAAAGAACACCAGCAATTTTCTTCAGGTAGCTGTAAATAGTGTAACAAGACAAGCCTGCCTGTCACTAAGAAGATAACAGGAACGGATCTAGCTGAACACTGTGAGCAGGACGCACTGCACTAACTTGTAGCTTTAGATGAACACTATGCAGAGGTCTCACTACACTAACTTGTAGGTTTAGCTGAACACTGTGAGCAGGATGCACCGCACTAACTTGTAGGTTTAGCTGAACACTGTAAGGTGGACGCACCGCACTAACTTGTGGTTTTAGCTGAACACTGTGAGCAGGACGCACTGCACTAACTGTAAATAGTCTAGCTGCCTGACTGTGGTACTAATAGGATCAAAAGAACACCAGTAATTTTTTTCAGGTAGCTGTATATACTGTAACAAGACAAGCCTGCCTGTCAGTAAGAAGATAAGAGGAACGGATCTAGCTGAACACTGTGAGCAGGACGCACAAAACTAACTTGTAGGTTTAGCTGAACACTGTGAGCAGGACGCACCCCACTAACTTGTACGTTTAGCTGAACACTGTGAGGTGGACACACCACACTAAATTGTAGTTTTAGCTGAACACTGTGAGCAGGACGCACCCCACTAACTTGTAGGTTTAGCTGAACACTGTGAGCAGGACGCACAGCACTAACTTGTAGTTTTAGCTGAACACTGTGAGCAGGACGCACCGCACTAACTTGTAGGTTTAGCTGAACACTGTGAGGTGGACGCACCGCACTAACTTGTAGATTTAGCTGAACACTGTGAGCAGGACACACCGCACTAACTTGTAGGTTTAGCTGAACACTGTGAAAAGGACGCACCCCACTAACTTGTAGGTTTAGCTGAACACTATGAGCAGGACGCACCCCACTAACTTGTAGTTTTAGCTGAACACTGTGAGCAGGACGCACTGCACTAACTGTAAATCGTCTAGCTGCCTGACTGTGGTACTAATAGGATCAAAAGAACACCAGAAATTTTCTTCAGGTAGCTGTATATACTGTAACAAGACAAGCCTGCCTGTCAGTAAGAAGATAACTGGAACGGATCTAGCTTAACACTGTGAGCAGGACGCACTGCACTAACTGTAAATAGTCTAGCTGCCTGACTGTGGTACTAATAGGATCAAAAGAACACCAGTAATTTTTTTCAGGTAGCTGTATGTACTGTAACAAGAAAAGCCTGCCTGTCAGTAAGAAGATAACAGGAGCGGATCTAGCTGAACACTGTGAGCAGGACGCACCCCACTAACTTGTAGGTTTAGCTGAACACTGTGAGCAGGACGCACCCCACTAACTTGTAGCTTTAGCTAAACACTGTGAGCTGGACACACTGCACTAACTGTAAATAGTCTAGCTGCCTGACTGTGGTACTAATAGGATCAAAAGAACACCAGCAATTTTCTTTAGGTAGCTGTAAATACTGTAACAAGACAAGCCTGCCTGTCAGTAGGAAGATAACAGGAACGGATCTAGCTGAACACTGTGAGCAGGACGCACCCCACTAACTTGTAGTTTTAGCTGAACACTGTGAGCAGGACGCACTGCACTAACTGTAAATAGTCTAGCTGCCTGACTGTGGTACTAACAGGATCAAAAGAACACCAGCAATTTTCTTCAGGTAGCTGTAAATACTGTAACAAGACAAGCCTGCCTGTCAGTAAGAAGATAACAGGAACGGATCTAGCTGAACACTGTGAGCAGGACGCACTGCACTAACTTGTAGGTTTAGCTGAACACTGTGAGCAGGACGCACTGCACTAACTGTAAATAGTCTAGCTGCCTGACTGTGGTACTAACAGGATCAAAAGAACACCAGCAACTTTCTTCAGGTAGCTGTAAATACTGTAACAAGACAAGCCTGCCTGTCAGTAAGAAGATAACAGGAACGGATCTAGCTGAACACTGTGAGCAGGACGCACCCCACTAACTTGTAGGTTTAGCTGAACACTGTGAGCAGGACGCACCCCACTAACTTGTAGTTTTAGCTGAACACTGTGAGCTGGACACACTGCACTAACTGTAAATAGTCTAGCTGCCTGACTGTGGTACTAATAGGATCAAAAGAACACCAGCAATTTTCTTCAGGTAGCTGTAAATACTGTAATAAGACAAGCCTGCCTGTCAGTAAGAAGATAACAGGAACGGATCTAGCTGAACACTGTGAGCAGGACGCACTGCACTAACTTGTAGGTTTAGCTGAACACTGCGAGCAGGACGTACCCCACTAACTTGTAGTTTTAGCTGAACACTGTGAGCTGGATGCACTGCACTAACTGTAAATAGTCTAGCTGCCTGACTGTGGTACTAATAGGATCAAAAGAACACCAGCAATTTTCTTCAGGTAGCTGTAAATATTGTAACAAGACAAGCCTGCCTGTCAGTAAGAAGATAACAGGAACGGATCTAGCTGAACACTGTGAGCAGGACGCACTGCACTAACTTGTAGGTTTAGCTGAACACTGTGAGCAGGACGCACTGCACTAACTGTAAATAGTCTAGCTGCCTGACTGTGGTACTAACAGGATCAAAAGAACACCAGCAACTTTCTTCAGGTAGCTGTAAATACTGTAACAAGACAAGCCTGCCTGTCAGTAAGAAGATAACAGGAACGGATCTAGCTGAACACTGTGAGCAGGACGCACCCCATTAACTTGTAGGTTTAGCTGAACACTGTGAGCAGGACGCACCCCACTAACTTGTAGTTTTAGCTGAACACTGTGAGCTGGACACACTGCACTAACTGTAAATAGTCTAGCTGCCTGACTGTGGTACTAATAGGATCAAAAGAACACCAGCAATTTTCTTCAGGTAGCTGTAAATACTGTAATAAGACAAGCCTGCCTGTCAGTAAGAAGATAACAGGAACGGATCTAGCTGAACACTGTGAGCAGGACGCACTGCACTAACTTGTAGGTTTAGCTGAACACTGCGAGCAGGACATACCCCACTAACTTGTAGTTTTAGCTGAACACTGTGAGCTGGATGCACTGCACTAACTGTAAATAGTCTAGCTGCCTGACTGTGGTACTAATAGGATCAAAAGAACACCAGCAATTTTCTTCAGGTAGCTGTAAATACTGTAACAAGACAAGCCTGCCTGTCACTAAGAAGATAACAGGAACGGATCTAGCTGAACACTGTGAGCAGGACGCACTGCACTAACTTGTAGCTTTAGATGAACACTATGCAGAGGTCTCACTACACTATCTTGTAGGTTTAGCAGAACACTGTGAGCAGGATGCACCGCACTAACTTGTAGGTTTTGCTGAACACTGTGAGCAGGATGCACCCCACTAACTTGTAGGTTTAGCTGAACACTGTGAGCAGGACGCACTGCACTAACTGTAAATAGTCTAGCTGCCTACTGTGGTACTAATAGGATCAAAAGAATACCAGCAATTTTCTTCAGGTAGCTGTATATACTGTAACAAGACAAGCCTGCCTGTCAGTAAGAAGATAACAGGAACGGATCTAGCTGAACACTGTGAGCAGGACGCACCCCACTAACTTGTAAGTTTAGCTGAACACTGTGAGCAGGACGCACCCCACTAACTTGTAGGTTTAGCTGAACACTGTGAGGTGGATGCACCACACTAAGTTGTAGTTTTAGCGGAACACTGTGAGCAGGACGCACCCCACTAACTTGTAGGTTTAGCTGAACACTGTGAGGTGGATGCACCACACTAAGTTGTAGTTTTAGCTGAACACTGTGAGCAGGACGCACACCACTAACTTGTAGGTTTAGCTGAACACTGTGAGCAGGACGCACTGCACTAACTGTGAATAGTCTAGCTGCGTACTGTGGTACTAATAGGATCAAAAGAGCACCAGCTATTTTCTTCAGGTAGCTGTAAATACTGTAACAAGACAAGCCTACCTGTCAGTAAGAAGATAACAGGAACGGATCTAGCTGATCACTGTGAGCAGGACGCACTGCACTAACTTGTAGCTATAGATGAACACTGTGCAGAGGTCTCACTACACTAACTTGTAGGTTTAAGTGAACACTGTGAGGTCGACGCACCGCACTAACTTGTAGTTTTAGCTGAACACTGTGAGCAGGATGCACCGCATTAACTTGTAGGCTTAGCTGAACACTGTGAGGTGGACGCACCACACTAACTTGTAGGCTTAGCTGAGCACTGCGAGCAGGATGCACCCCACTAACTTGTAGTTTTATCTGAACACTGTGAGCAGGACGCACTGCACTAACTGTAAATAGTCTAGCTGCCTGACTGTGGTACTAATAGGATAAAAAGAACACCTGCAATTTTCTTCAGGTAGCTGTAAATACTGTAACAAGACTAGCCAGTAAGAAGATAACAGGAACGGATCTAGCTGAACACTGTGAGCAGGACGCACTGCACTAAATGTTAATAGTCTAGCTGCCTGACCGTGGTACTAATAGGATCAAAAGAACACCAGTAATTTTCTTTAGGTAGCTGGTAATACTGTAACAAGACAAGCCTGCCTGTCAGTAGGAAGATAACAGGAACGGATCTAGCTGAACACTGTGAGCAGGACGCACTGCACTAAATGTAAATAGTCTAGAAGATAACAGGAACGGATCTAGCTGAACACTGTGAGCAGGACGCACTGCACTAAATGTAAATAGTCTAGCTGCCTGACTGTGGTACTAATAGGATCAAAAGAACACCAGTAATTTTCTTCAGGTAGCTGTATATACTGTAACAAGAAAAGGCTGCCTGTCAGTAAGAAGATAACAGGAGCGGATCTAGCTGAACACTGTGAGCAGGACGCACCCCACTAACTTGTAGTTTTAGCTGAACACTGTGAGCAGGACGCACTGCACTAACTGTAAATAGTCTAGCTGCCTGACTGTGGTTCTAACAGGATCAAAAGAACACCAGCAATTTTCTTCAGGTAACTGTAAATACTGTAACAAGACAAGCCTGCCTGTCAGTAAGAAGATAACAGGAACGGATCTAGCTGAACACTGTGAGCAGGACACACTGCACTAACTTGTAGGTTTAGCTGAACACTGTGAGCAGGACGCACCCCACTAACTTGTAGTTTTATCTGAACACTGTGAGCTGGACACACTGCACTAACTGTAAATAGTCTAGCTGCCTGACTGTGGTACTAATAGGATCAAAAGAACACCAGCAATTTTCTTCAGGTAGCTGTAAATACTGTAACAAGACAAGCCTGCTGTCAGTAAGAAGATAACAGGAACGGATCTAGCTGAACACTGTGAGCAGGACGCACCCCACTAACTTGTAGTTTTAGCTGAACACTGTGAGCAGGACGCACTGCACTAACTGTAAATAGTCTAGCTGCCTGACTGTGGTACTAACAGTATCAAAAGAACACCAGCAATTTTCTTCAGGTAGCTGTAAATACTGTAACAAGACAAGCCTGCCTGTCAGTAAGAAGATAACAGGAAAGGATCTAGCTGAACACTGTGAGCAGGACGCACCCCACTAACTTGTAGGTTTAGCTGAACACTGTGAGCAGGACGTACCCCACTAACTTGTAGTTTTAGCTGAACACTATGAGCTGGACGCACTGCACTAACTGTAAATAGTCTAGCTGCCTGACTGTGGTACTAATAGGATCAAAAGAACACCAGCAATTTTCTTCAGGTAGCTGTAAATACTGTAACAAGACAAGCCTGCCTGTCACTAAGAAGATAACAGGAACGGTTCTAGCTGAACACTGTGAGCAGGACGCACTGCACTAACTTGTAGCTTTAGATGAACACTATGCAGAGGTCTCACTACACTAACTTGTAGGTTTAGCTGAACACTGTGAGCAGGATGCACCGCACTAACTTGTAGGTTTAGCTGAACACTGTAAGGTGGACGCACCGCACTAACTTGTGGTTTTAGCTGAACACTGTGAGCAGGACGCACTGCACTAACTGTAAATAGTCTAGCTGCCTGACTGTGGTACTAATAGGATCAAAAGAACACCAGTAATTTTTTTCAGGTAGCTGTATATACTGTAACAAGACAAGCCTGCCTGTCAGTAAGAAGATAAGAGGAACGGATCTAGCTGAACACTGTGAGCAGGACGCACCAAACTAACTTGTAGGTTTAGCTGAACACTGTGAGCAGGACGCACCCCACTAACTTGTACGTTTAGCTGAACACTGTGAGGTGGACACACCACACTAAATTGTAGTTTTAGCTGAACACTGTGAGCAGGACGCACCCCACTAACTTGTAGGTTTAGCTGAACACTGTGAGCAGGACGCACAGCACTAACTTGTAGTTTTAGCTGAACACTGTGAGCAGGACGCACCGCACTAACTTGTAGGTTTAGCTGAACACTGTGAGGTGGACGCACCGCACTAACTTGTAGATTTAGCTGAACACTGTGAGCAGGACACACCGCACTAACTTGTAGGTTTAGCTGAACACTGTGAAAAGGACGCACCCCACTAACTTGTAGGTTTAGCTGAACACTATGAGCAGGACGCACCCCACTAACTTGTAGTTTTAGCTGAACACTGTGAGCAGGACGCACTGCACTAACTGTAAATCGTCTAGCTGCCTGACTGTGGTACTAATAGGATCAAAAGAACACCAGAAATTTTCTTCAGGTAGCTGTATATACTGTAACAAGACAAGCCTGCCTGTCAGTAAGAAGATAACTGGAACGGATCTAGCTTAACACTGTGAGCAGGACGCACTGCACTAACTGTAAATAGTCTAGCTGCCTGACTGTGGTACTAATAGGATCAAAAGAACACCAGTAATTTTTTTCAGGTAGCTGTATGTACTGTAACAAGACAAGCCTGCCTGTCAGTAGGAAGATAACAGGAACGGATCTAGCTGAACACTGTGAGCAGGACGCACCCCACTAACTTGTAGGTTTAGCTGAACACTGTGAGCAGGACGCACCCCACTAACTTGTAGCTTTAGCTAAACACTGTGAGCTGGACACACTGCACTAACTGTAAATAGTCTAGCTGCCTGACTGTGGTACTAATAGGATCAAAAGAACACCAGCAATTTTCTTTAGGTAGCTGTAAATACTGTAACAAGACAAGCCTGCCTGTCAGTAGGAAGATAACAGGAACGGATCTAGCTGAACACTGTGAGCAGGACGCACCCCACTAACTTGTAGTTTTAGCTGAACACTGTGAGCAGGACGCACTGCACTAACTGTAAATAGTCTAGCTGCCTGACTGTGGTACTAACAGGATCAAAAGAACACCAGCAATTTTCTTCAGGTAGCTGTAAATACTGTAACAAGACAAGCCTGCCTGTCAGTAAGAAGATAACAGGAACGGATCTAGCTGAACACTGTGAGCAGGACGCACTGCACTAACTTGTAGGTTTAGCTGAACACTGTGAGCAGGACGCACTGCACTAACTGTAAATAGTCTAGCTGCCTGACTGTGGTACTAACAGGATCAAAAGAACACCAGCAACTTTCTTCAGGTAGCTGTAAATACTGTAACAAGACAAGCCTGCCTGTCAGTAAGAAGATAACAGGAACGGATCTAGCTGAACACTGTGAGCAGGACGCACCCCACTAACTTGTAGGTTTAGCTGAACACTGTGAGCAGGACGCACCCCACTAACTTGTAGGTTTAGCTGAACACTGTGAGCAGGACGCACAGCACTAACTTGTAGTTTTAGCTGAACACTGTGAGCAGGACGCACCGCACTAACTTGTAGGTTTAGCTGAACACTGTGAGGTGGACGCACCGCACTAACTTGTAGATTTAGCTGAACACTGTGAGCAGGACACACCGCACTAACTTGTAGGTTTAGCTGAACACTGTGAAAAGGACGCACCCCACTAACTTGTAGGTTTAGCTGAACACTATGAGCAGGACGCACCCCACTAACTTGTAGTTTTAGCTGAACACTGTGAGCAGGACGCACTGCACTAACTGTAAATCGTCTAGCTGCCTGACTGTGGTACTAATAGGATCAAAAGAACACCAGAAATTTTCTTCAGGTAGCTGTATATACTGTAACAAGACAAGCCTGCCTGTCAGTAAGAAGATAACTGGAACGGATCTAGCTTAACACTGTGAGCAGGACGCACTGCACTAACTGTAAATAGTCTAGCTGCCTGACTGTGGTACTAATAGGATCAAAAGAACACCAGTAATTTTTTTCAGGTAGCTGTATGTACTGTAACAAGACAAGCCTGCCTGTCAGTAGGAAGATAACAGGAACGGATCTAGCTGAACACTGTGAGCAGGACGCACCCCACTAACTTGTAGGTTTAGCTGAACACTGTGAGCAGGACGCACCCCACTAACTTGTAGCTTTAGCTAAACACTGTGAGCTGGACACACTGCACTAACTGTAAATAGTCTAGCTGCCTGACTGTGGTACTAATAGGATCAAAAGAACACCAGCAATTTTCTTTAGGTAGCTGTAAATACTGTAACAAGACAAGCCTGCCTGTCAGTAGGAAGATAACAGGAACGGATCTAGCTGAACACTGTGAGCAGGACGCACCCCACTAACTTGTAGTTTTAGCTGAACACTGTGAGCAGGACGCACTGCACTAACTGTAAATAGTCTAGCTGCCTGACTGTGGTACTAACAGGATCAAAAGAACACCAGCAATTTTCTTCAGGTAGCTGTAAATACTGTAACAAGACAAGCCTGCCTGTCAGTAAGAAGATAACAGGAACGGATCTAGCTGAACACTGTGAGCAGGACGCACTGCACTAACTTGTAGGTTTAGCTGAACACTGTGAGCAGGACGCACTGCACTAACTGTAAATAGTCTAGCTGCCTGACTGTGGTACTAACAGGATCAAAAGAACACCAGCAACTTTCTTCAGGTAGCTGTAAATACTGTAACAAGACAAGCCTGCCTGTCAGTAAGAAGATAACAGGAACGGATCTAGCTGAACACTGTGAGCAGGACGCACCCCACTAACTTGTAGGTTTAGCTGAACACTGTGAGCAGGACGCACCCCACTAACTTGTAGGTTTAGCTGAACACTGTGAGCAGGACGCACAGCACTAACTTGTAGTTTTAGCTGAACACTGTGAGCAGGACGCACCGCACTAACTTGTAGGTTTAGCTGAACACTGTGAGGTGGACGCACCGCACTAACTTGTAGATTTAGCTGAACACTGTGAGCAGGACACACCGCACTAACTTGTAGGTTTAGCTGAACACTGTGAAAAGGACGCACCCCACTAACTTGTAGGTTTAGCTGAACACTATGAGCAGGACGCACCCCACTAACTTGTAGTTTTAGCTGAACACTGTGAGCAGGACGCACTGCACTAACTGTAAATCGTCTAGCTGCCTGACTGTGGTACTAATAGGATCAAAAGAACACCAGAAATTTTCTTCAGGTAGCTGTATATACTGTAACAAGACAAGCCTGCCTGTCAGTAAGAAGATAACTGGAACGGATCTAGCTTAACACTGTGAGCAGGACGCACTGCACTAACTGTAAATAGTCTAGCTGCCTGACTGTGGTACTAATAGGATCAAAAGAACACCAGTAATTTTTTTCAGGTAGCTGTATGTACTGTAACAAGAAAAGCCTGCCTGTCAGTAAGAAGATAACAGGAGCGGATCTAGCTGAACACTGTGAGCAGGACGCACCCCACTAACTTGTAGGTTTAGCTGAACACTGTGAGCAGGACGCACCCCACTAACTTGTAGCTTTAGCTAAACACTGTGAGCTGGACACACTGCACTAACTGTAAATAGTCTAGCTGCCTGACTGTGGTACTAATAGGATCAAAAGAACACCAGCAATTTTCTTTAGGTAGCTGTAAATACTGTAACAAGACAAGCCTGCCTGTCAGTAGGAAGATAACAGGAACGGATCTAGCTGAACACTGTGAGCAGGACGCACCCCACTAACTTGTAGTTTTAGCTGAACACTGTGAGCAGGACGCACTGCACTAACTGTAAATAGTCTAGCTGCCTGACTGTGGTACTAACAGGATCAAAAGAACACCAGCAATTTTCTTCAGGTAGCTGTAAATACTGTAACAAGACAAGCCTGCCTGTCAGTAAGAAGATAACAGGAACGGATCTAGCTGAACACTGTGAGCAGGACGCACTGCACTAACTTGTAGGTTTAGCTGAACACTGTGAGCAGGACGCACTGCACTAACTGTAAATAGTCTAGCTGCCTGACTGTGGTACTAATAGGATCAAAAGAACACCAGCAATTTTCTTTAGGTAGCTGTAAATACTGTAACAAGACAAGCCTGCCTGTCAGTAGGAAGATAACAGGAACGGATCTAGCTGAACACTGTGAGCAGGACGCACCCCACTAACTTGTAGTTTTAGCTGAACACTGTGAGCAGGACGCACTGCACTAACTGTAAATAGTCTAGCTGCCTGACTGTGGTACTAACAGTATCAAAAGAACACCAGCAATTTTCTTCAGGTAGCTGTAAATACTGTAACAAGACAAGCCTGCCTGTCAGTAAGAAGATAACAGGAAACGATCTAGCTGAACACTGTGAGCAGCACGCACCCCACTAACTTGTAGGTTTAGCTGAACACTGTGAGCAGGACGTACCCCACTAACTTGTAGTTTTAGCTGAACACTATGAGCTGGACGCACTGCACTAACTGTAAATAGTCTAGCTGCCTGACTGTGGTACTAATAGGATCAAAAGAACACCAGCAATTTTCTTCAGGTAGCTGTAAATACTGTAACAAGACAAGCCTGCCTGTCACTAAGAAGATAACAGGAACGGTTCTAGCTGAACACTGTGAGCAGGACGCACTGCACTAACTTGTAGCTTTAGATGAACACTATGCAGAGGTCTCACTACACTAACTTGTAGGTTTAGCTGAACACTGTGAGCAGGATGCACCGCACTAACTTGTAGGTTTAGCTGAACACTGTAAGGTGGACGCACCGCACTAACTTGTGGTTTTAGCTGAACACTGTGAGCAGGACGCACTGCACTAACTGTAAATAGTCTAGCTGCCTGACTGTGGTACTAATAGGATCAAAAGAACACCAGTAATTTTTTTCAGGTAGCTGTATATACTGTAACAAGACAAGCCTGCCTGTCAGTAAGAAGATAAGAGGAACGGATCTAGCTGAACACTGTGAGCAGGACGCACCAAACTAACTTGTAGGTTTAGCTGAACACTGTGAGCAGGACGCACCCCACTAACTTGTACGTTTAGCTGAACACTGTGAGGTGGACACACCACACTAAATTGTAGTTTTAGCTGAACACTGTGAGCAGGACGCACCCCACTAACTTGTAGGTTTAGCTGAACACTGTGAGCAGGACGCACAGCACTAACTTGTAGTTTTAGCTGAACACTGTGAGCAGGACGCACCGCACTAACTTGTAGGTTTAGCTGAACACTGTGAGGTGGACGCACCGCACTAACTTGTAGATTTAGCTGAACACTGTGAGCAGGACACACCGCACTAACTTGTAGGTTTAGCTGAACACTGTGAAAAGGACACACCCCACTAACTTGTAGGTTTAGCTGAACACTATGAGCAGGACGCACCCCACTAACTTGTAGTTTTAGCTGAACACTGTGAGCAGGACGCACTGCACTAACTGTAAATCGTCTAGCTGCCTGACTGTGGTACTAATAGGATCAAAAGAACACCAGAAATTTTCTTCAGGTAGCTGTATATACTGTAACAAGACAAGCCTGCCTGTCAGTAAGAAGATAACTGGAACGGATCTAGCTTAACACTGTGAGCAGGACGCACTGCACTAACTGTAAATAGTCTAGCTGCCTGACTGTGGTACTAATAGGATCAAAAGAACACCAGTAATTTTTTTCAGGTAGCTGTATGTACTGTAACAAGAAAAGCCTGCCTGTCAGTAAGAAGATAACAGGAGCGGATCTAGCTGAACACTGTGAGCAGGACGCACCCCACTAACTTGTAGGTTTAGCTGAACACTGTGAGCAGGACGCACCCCACTAACTTGTAGCTTTAGCTAAACACTGTGAGCTGGACACACTGCACTAACTGTAAATAGTCTAGCTGCCTGACTGTGGTACTAATAGGATCAAAAGAACACCAGCAATTTTCTTTAGGTAGCTGTAAATACTGTAACAAGACAAGCCTGCCTGTCAGTAGGAAGATAACAGGAACGGATCTAGCTGAACACTGTGAGCAGGACGCACCCCACTAACTTGTAGTTTTAGCTGAACACTGTGAGCAGGACGCACTGCACTAACTGTAAATAGTCTAGCTGCCTGACTGTGGTACTAACAGGATCAAAAGAACACCAGCAATTTTCTTCAGGTAGCTGTAAATACTGTAACAAGACAAGCCTGCCTGTCAGTAAGAAGATAACAGGAACGGATCTAGCTGAACACTGTGAGCAGGACGCACTGCACTAACTTGTAGGTTTAGCTGAACACTGTTAGCAGGACGCACTGCACTAACTGTAAATAGTCTTGCTGCCTGACTGTGGTACTAACAGGATCAAAAGAACACCAGCAACTTTCTTCAGGTAGCTGTAAATACTGTAACAAGACAAGCCTGTCTGTCAGTAAGAAGATAACAGGAACGGATCTAGCTGAACACTGTGAGCAGGACGCACCCCACTAACTTGTAGGTTTAGCTGAACACTGTGAGCAGGACGCACCCCACTAACTTGTAGTTTTAGCTGAACACTGTGAGCTGGACACACTGCACTAACTGTAAATAGTCTAGCTGCCTGACTGTGGTACTAATAGGATCAAAAGAACACCAGCAATTTTCTTCAGGTAGCTGTAAATACTGTAACAAGACAAGCCTGCCTGTCAGTAAGAAGATAACAGGAACGGACCTAGCTGAACACTGTGAGCAGGACGCACCCCACTAACTTGTAGTTTTAGCTGAACACTGTGAGCAGGACGCACTGCACTAACTGTAAATAGTCTAGCTGCCTGACTGTGGTACTAACAGGATCAAAAGAACACCAGCAATTTTCTTCAGGTAGCTGTAAATACTGTAATAAGACAAGCCTGCCTGTCAGTAAGAAGATAACAGGAACGGATCTAGCTGAACACTGTGAGCAGGACGCACTGCACTAACTTGTAGGTTTAGCTGAACACTGTGAGCAGGACGTACCCCACTAACTTGTAGTTTTAGCTGAACACTGTGAGCTGGATGCACTGCACTAACTGTAAATAGTCTAGCTGCCTGACTGTGGTACTAATAGGATCAAAAGAACACCAGCAATTTTCTTCAGGTAGCTGTAAATACTGTAACAAGACAAGCCTGCCTGTCACTAAGAAGATAACAGGAACGGATCTAGCTGAACACTGTGAGCAGGACGCACTGCACTAACTTGTAGCTTTAGATGAACACTATGCAGAGGTCTCACTACACTATCTTGTAGGTTTAGCAGAACACTGTGAGCAGGATGCACCGCACTAACTTGTAGGTTTAGCTGAACACTGTGAGCAGGATGCACCCCACTAACTTGTAGGTTTAGCTGAACACTGTGAGCAGGACGCACTGCACTAACTGTAAATAGTCTAGCTGCCTACTGTGGTACTAATAGGATCAAAAGAATACCAGCAATTTTCTTCAGGTAGCTGTATATACTGTAACAAGACAAGCCTGCCTGTCAGTAAGAAGATAAGAGGAACGGATCTAGCTGAACACTGTGAGCAGGACGCACCCCACTAACTTGTAAGTTTAGCTGAACACTGTGAGCAGGACGCACCCCACTAACTTGTAGGTTTAGCTGAACACTGTGAGGTGGATGCACCACACTAAGTTGTAGTTTTAGCTGAACACTGTGAGCAGGACGCACCCCACTAACTTGTAGGTTTAGCTGAACACTGTGAGGTGGATGCACCACACTAAGTTGTAGTTTTAGCTGAACACTGTGAGCAGGACGCACACCACTAACTTGTAGGTTTAGCTGAACACTGTGAGCAGGACGCACTGCACTAACTGTGAATAGTCTAGCTGCGTACTGTGGTACTAATAGGATCAAAAGAGCACCAGCTATTTTCTTCAGGTAGCTGTAAATACTGTAACAAGACAAGCCTACCTGTCAGTAAGAAGATAACAGGAACGGATCTAGCTGATCACTGTGAGCAGGACGCACTGTACTAACTTGTAGCTATAGATGAACACTGTGCAGAGGTCTCACTACACTAACTTGTAGGTTTAAGTGAACACTGTGAGGTCGACGCACCGCACTAACTTGTAGTTTTAGCTGAACACTGTGAGCAGGATGCACCGCATTAACTTGTAGGCTTAGCTGAACACTGTGAGGTGGACGCACCACACTAACTTGTAGGTTTAGCTGAGCACTGCGAGCAGGATTCACCCCACTAACTTGTAGTTTTATCTGAACACTGTGAGCAGGACGCACTGCACTAACTGTAAATAGTCTAGCTGCCTGACTGTGGTACTAATAGGATAAAAAGAACACCTGCAATTTTCTTCAGGTAGCTGTAAATACTGTAACAAGACTAGCCAGTAAGAAGATAACAGAAACGGATCTAGCTGAACACTGTGAGCAGGACGCACTGCACTAAATGTTAATAGTCTAGCTGCCTGATCGTGGCACTAATAGGATCAAAAGAACACCAGTAATTTTCTTTAGGTAGCTGGTAATACTGTAACAAGACAAGCCTGCCTGTCAGTAGGAAGATAACAGGAACGGATCTAGCTGAACACTGTGAGCAGGACGCACTGCACTAAATGTAAATAGTCTAGAAGATAACAGGAACGGATCTAGCTGAACACTGTGAGCAGGACGCACTGCACTAAATGTAAATAGTCTAGCTGCCTGACTTTGGTACTAATAGGATCAAAAGAACACCAGTAATTTTCTTCAGGTAGCTGTATATACTGTAACAAGAAAAGCCTGCATGTCAGTAAGAAGATAACAGGAGCGGATCTAGCTGAACACTGTGAGCAGGACGCACCCCACTAACTTGTAGTTTTAGCTGAACACTGTGAGCAGGACGCACTGCACTAACTGTAAATAGTCTAGCTGCCTGACTGTGGTTCTAATAGGATCAAAAGAACACCAGCAATTTTCTTCAGGTAACTGTAAATACTGTAACAAGACAAGCCTGCCTGTCAGTAAGAAGATAACAGGAACGGATCTAGCTGAACACTGTGAGCAGGACACACTGCACTAACTTGTAGGTTTAGCTGAACACTGTGAGCAGGACGCACCCCACTAACTTGTAGTTTTATCTGAACACTGTGAGCTGGACACACTGCACTAACTGTAAATAGTCTAGCTGCCTGACTGTGGTACTAATAGGATCAAAAGAACACCAGCAATTTTCTTCAGGTAGCTGTAAATACTGTAACAAGACAAGCCTGCTGTCAGTAAGAAGATAACAGGAACGGATCTAGCTGAACACTGTGAGCAGGACGCACCCCACTAACTTGTAGTTTTAGCTGAACACTGTGAGCAGGACGCACTGCACTAACTGTAAATAGTCTAGCTGCCTGACTGTGGTACTAACAGTATCAAAAGAACACCAGCAATTTTCTTCAGGTAGCTGTAAATACTGTAACAAGACAAGCCTGCCTGTCAGTAAGAAGATAACAGGAAAGGATCTAGCTGAACACTGTGAGCAGGACGCACCCCACTAACTTGTAGGTTTAGCTGAACACTGTGAGCAGGACGTACCCCACTAACTTGTAGTTTTAGCTGAACACTGTGAGCTGGACGCACTGCACTAACTGTAAATAGTCTAGCTGCCTGACTGTGGTACTAATAGGATCAAAAGAACACCAGCAATTTTCTTCAGGTAGCTGTAAATACTGTAACAAGACAAGCCTGCCTGTCACTAAGAAGATAACAGGAACGGATCTAGCTGAACACTGTGAGCAGGACGCACTGCACTAACTTGTAGCTTTAGATGAACACTATGCAGAGGTCTCACTACACTAACTTGTAGGTTTAGCTGAACACTGTGAGCAGGATGCACCGCACTAACTTGTAGGTTTAGCTGAACACTGTAAGGTGGACGCACCGCACTAACTTGTGGTTTTAGCTGAACACTGTGAGCAGGACGCACTGCACTAAATGTAAATAGTCTAGCTGCCTGACTGTGGTACTAATAGGATCAAAAGAACACCAGTAATTTTTTTCAGGTAGCTGTATATACTGTAACAAGACAAGCCTGCCTGTCAGTAAGAAGATAAGAGGAACGGATCTAGCTGAACACTGTGAGCAGGACGCACCAAACTAACTTGTAGGTTTAGCTGAACACTGTGAGCAGGACGCACCCCACTAACTTGTACGTTTAGCTGAACACTGTGAGGTGGACACACCACACTAAATTGTAGTTTTAGCTGAACACTGTGAGCAGGACGCACCCCACTAACTTGTAGGTTTAGCTGAACACTGTGAGCAGGACGCACAGCACTAACTTGTAGTTTTAGCTGAACACTGTGAGCAGGACGCACCGCACTAACTTGTAGGTTTAGCTGAACACTGTGAGGTGGACGCACCGCACTAACTTGTAGATTTAGCTGAACACTGTGAGCAGGACACACCGCACTAACTTGTAGGTTTAGCTGAACACTGTGAAAAGGACGCACCCCACTAACTTGTAGGTTTAGCTGAACACTATGAGCAGGACGCACCCCACTAACTTGTAGTTTTAGCTGAACACTGTGAGCAGGACGCACTGCACTAACTGTAAATCGTCTAGCTGCCTGACTGTGGTACTAATAGGATCAAAAGAACACCAGAAATTTTCTTCAGGTAGCTGTATATACTGTAACAAGACAAGCCTGCCTGTCAGTAAGAAGATAACTGGAACGGATCTAGCTTAACACTGTGAGCAGGACGCACTGCACTAACTGTAAATAGTCTAGCTGCCTGACTGTGGTACTAATAGGATCAAAAGAACACCAGTAATTTTTTTCAGGTAGCTGTATGTACTGTAACAAGAAAAGCCTGCCTGTCAGTAAGAAGATAACAGGAGCGGATCTAGCTGAACACTGTGAGCAGGACGCACCCCACTAACTTGTAGGTTTAGCTGAACACTGTGAGCAGGACGCACCCCACTAACTTGTAGCTTTAGCTAAACACTGTGAGCTGGACACACTGCACTAACTGTAAATAGTCTAGCTGCCTGACTGTGGTACTAATAGGATCAAAAGAACACCAGCAATTTTCTTTAGGTAGCTGTAAATACTGTAACAAGACAAGCCTGCCTGTCAGTAGGAAGATAACAGGAACGGATCTAGCTGAACACTGTGAGCAGGACGCACCCCACTAACTTGTAGTTTTAGCTGAACACTGTGAGCAGGACGCACTGCACTAACTGTAAATAGTCTAGCTGCCTGACTGTGGTACTAACAGGATCAAAAGAACACCAGCAATTTTCTTCAGGTAGCTGTAAATACTGTAACAAGACAAGCCTGCCTGTCAGTAAGAAGATAACAGGAACGGATCTAGCTGAACACTGTGAGCAGGACGCACTGCACTAACTTGTAGGTTTAGCTGAACACTGTGAGCAGGACGCACTGCACTAACTGTAAATAGTCTAGCTGCCTGACTGTGGTACTAACAGGATCAAAAGAACACCAGCAACTTTCTTCAGGTAGCTGTAAATACTGTAACAAGACAAGCCTGCCTGTCAGTAAGAAGATAACAGGAACGGATCTAGCTGAACACTGTGAGCAGGACGCACCCCACTAACTTGTAGGTTTAGCTGAACACTGTGAGCAGGACGCACCCCACTAACTTGTAGTTTTAGCTGAACACTGTGAGCTGGACACACTGCACTAACTGTAAATAGTCTAGCTGCCTGACTGTGGTACTAATAGGATCAAAAGAACACCAGCAATTTTCTTCAGGTAGCTGTAAATACTGTAACAAGACAAGCCTGCCTGTCAGTAAGAAGATAACAGGAACGGACCTAGCTGAACACTGTGAGCAGGACGCACCCCACTAACTTGTAGTTTTAGCTGAACACTGTGAGCAGGACGCACTGCACTAACTGTAAATAGTCTAGCTGCCTGACTGTGGTACTAACAGGATCAAAAGAACACCAGCAATTTTCTTCAGGTAGCTGTAAATACTGTAATAAGACAAGCCTGCCTGTCAGTAAGAAGACAACAGGAACGGATCTAGCTGAACACTGTGAGCAGGACGCACTGCACTAACTTGTAGGTTTAGCTGAACACTGTGAGCTGGATGCACTGCACTAACTGTAAATAGTCTAGCTGCCTGACTGTGGTACTAATAGGATCAAAAGAACACCAGCAATTTTCTTCAGGTAGCTGTAAATACTGTAACAAGACAAGCCTGCCTGTCACTAAGAAGATAACAGGAACGGATCTAGCTGAACACTGTGAGCAGGACGCACTGCACTAACTTGTAGCTTTAGATGAACACTATGCAGAGGTCTCACTACACTATCTTGTAGGTTTAGCAGAACACTGTGAGCAGGATGCACCGCACTAACTTGTAGGTTTAGCTGAACACTGTGAGCAGGATGCACCCCACTAACTTGTAGGTTTAGCTGAACACTGTGAGCAGGACGCACTGCACTAACTGTAAATAGTCTAGCTGCCTACTGTGGTACTAATAGGATCAAAAGAATACCAGCAATTTTCTTCAGGTAGCTGTATATACTGTAACAAGACAAGCCTGCCTGTCAGTAAGAAGATAACAGGAACGGATCTAGCTGAACACTGTGAGCAGGACGCACCCCACTAACTTGTAAGTTTAGCTGAACACTGTGAGCAGGACGCACCCCACTAACTTGTAGGTTTAGCTGAACACTGTGAGGTGGATGCACCACACTAAGTTGTAGTTTTAGCTGAACACTGTGAGCAGGACGCACCCCACTAACTTGTAGGTTTAGCTGAACACTGTGAGCAGGACGCACTGCACTAACTGTGAATAGTCTAGCTGCGTACTGTGGTACTAATAGGATCAAAAGAGCACCAGCTATTTTCTTCAGGTAGCTGTAAATACTGTAACAAGACAAGCCTACCTGTCAGTAAGAAGATAACAGGAACGGATCTAGCTGATCACTGTGAGCAGGATGCACTGCACTAACTTGTAGCTTTAGATGAACACTGTGCAGAGGTCTCACTACACTAACTTGTAGGTTTAAGTGAACACTGTGAGGTCGACGCACCGCACTAACTTGTAGTTTTAGCTGAACACTGTGAGCAGGATGCACCGCATTAACTTGTAGGCTTAGCTGAACACTGTGAGGTGGACGCACCACACTAACTTGTAGGTTTAGCTGAGCACTGCGAGCAGGACGCACCCCACTAACTTGTAGTTTTATCTGAACACTGTGAGCAGGACGCACTGCACTAACTGTAAATAGTCTAGCTGCCTGAATGTGGTACTAATAGGATAAAAAGAACACCTGCAATTTTCTTCAGGTAGCTGTAAATACTGTAACAAGACTAGCCAGTAAGAAGATAACAGGAACGGATCTAGCTGAACACTGTGAGCAGGACGCACTGCACTAAATGTTAATAGTCTAGCTGCCTGACCGTGGTACTAATAGGATCAAAAGAACACCAGTAATTTTCTTTAGGTAGCTGTTAATACTGTAACAAGACAAGCCTGCCTGTCAGTAGGAAGATAACAGGAACGGATCTAGCTGAACACTGTGAGCAGGACGCACTGCACTAAATGTAAATAGTCTAGAAGATAACAGGAACCGATCTAGCTGAACACTGTGAGCAGGACGCACTGCACTAAATGTAAATAGTCTAGCTGCCTGACCGTGGTACTAATAGGATCAAAAGAACACCAGTAATTTTCTTTAGGTAGCTGTTAATACTGTAACAAGACAAGCCTGCCTGTCAGTAGGAAGATAACAGGAACGGATCTAGCTGAACACTGTGAGCAGGACGCACTGCACTAAATGTAAATAGTCTAGAAGATAACAGGAACGGATCTAGCTGAACACTGTGAGCAGGACGCAGTGCACTAAATGTAAATAGTCTAGAAGATAACAGGAACGGATCTAGCTGAACACTGTGAGCAGGACGCACTGCACTAAATGTAAATAGTCTAGAAGATAACAGGAACGGATCTAGCTGAACACTGTGAGCAGGACGCACTGCACTAAATGTAAATAGTCTAGAAGATAACAGGAACGGATCTAGCTAAACTGAGTACAGTGTATATATATATATGCAACACCTGGGATGCATATATATACACAATACACTGTAAGTGCAGCTAACTGACTGACTGTTCTGCCTAATCTATCTAACTTAAATCAAACACTGTCTCTCTGTCTATCTCTTTCAACACCGGAACACACACTACACAGGGCCACGGTGCAGGCGGCCTTATATAGTGTGGGGCGTGTACTAAATCCCCTGAGCCATAATTGGCCAAAGCCTCCTTGGCTTTGGCCAATTACGGCTCTCTGTTCAGGCGGCGCTGTGATTGGCCAAGCATGCGGGTCATGGTGCATGCTTGGCCAATCATCAGCAAGCAATGCACTGCGATGCCGCAGTAAATTATGGGCCGTGACGCGCCACACAAATTTGGCGCGAACGGCCCATATCGTTTGCAATTCGGCGAACGACCAAACAGCCGATGTTCGAGTCGAACATGGGTTCGACTCGAACACGAAGCTCATCCCTAGTGCACACTTTACATTGAAGGTTAATTTGGTCAGGGGGACAGAAACAAAAATACTGGATGGTTCTGGTTCGGTCCAAATCAGTTTGGGGCCCAACGTGGGGTTGGGGACTCGGGCCAAAGGATAGCCGAACCGGAGGAAACCGAAAGAGGACCAATATGGGCGGAACAGAGCCTGATCAACTCTGGAGAAAACGGTAAGACAGTTTCCTTAATAATTTGTCTGCTATTTGCTCCGCATCCGTATTTGGTTAATTTCTGTCTCCATATTGTCTTCCCGCGGTCCGCAAAGACAGGTATTTATCTTGTCCCAAGCCTGTTTATATAGTACGAACCTGCAATTGTTTCTGACCCGCCTGTATTTGGCGTGTTCTGTTTTGTTGAATTGTGTTTTGTGATGGCTGTTGGGAAAAAGGGATTGATTATATAATCATGGACGGAGATTAGTGACGTGGTCAAACTCCCCCTGGGGGAATAAATAAATAATGGTACTGAGAAGTACGGGAGGACCAGGAAGGGGCATCAAACATACGCCCGAGGGCGTGGGGATCCCGTGAGGATCTGAACAATCCCACATTTCACTCCGGCCGTCACATTCATTGTTGTTGGTAATGTCATGTCCTAGGTGTGTCTGTGGACTGTTATTTGGCATTCATGAGGAAGGCTGGGGTCTGGTAAGAGTATTAGAGCCAGGTTAGAAGAGATCCACTCTTGGTCACAAACCCCTATTGCCGGAGGCCCCGCAAGTAATGATATTCAGATTGAACGCACATTACCTAGTAAAATTTGCTGTTGGCAAGCCATTGGAAGTTGCTGAGGCTAGAGCAAACGGACAGGGAACCAAAAGGTGCCCCTTACAACCTCAGCAATTAGGACAGTACGAAGAGAGATAGAGAAAGCCAGAGTGAGAAATTTGGGCTTAGTGTTGGAACATGTAAATTACATTAAAAGTGGTTCATTAAATACCAACTGCTGTTTTCCATATCTGCTTGTTGAGTGTCTCGCTGGAAATCTCCTCATCTGCTCACCTCCTCATCACACTCTCTCTCTGCCCTGTGTGAACCTCATCTCTCTCCCTGTGTTCTCTCTCTCTCTCTCTCTCGCTCTCTCATCTTCGTTAACTAAGAATGTGATATGGGACACAAGTTGGTGAAGTCAAAAGAGGGCAGTTTGGCCTGTGATTTGGTGTTAGAGCGGGAAAGAGAGGAGGCTGTGAAAAAGGGAAAGAAATTGGCAAAAGTGTGTGGGATTCATATGCATTTGGGCGGGAGATTACAAGTAGATGAATGGCGCACTCTTTTAAAAAGAAAAAGGGGTTTGCTGTTGGACCACGGGCTACTGGGCGCAGCAGACTCCTGGTTTAAAGTTGCAAAAACCATTCACGAAGAAGGGTCGATTGAACGTGAAACTAACCAAAATGGTTGTATTGTGTATGTGTATAAGAAACCAGAAAAGAGGAAGCCAAGTAGCCAGCCACCGCCCTATGATGACGTCTGGTCTTCAGGAAACAGGTACCGCCCTTTGTCAAGTCATTGGGGGTCATCGATGCTCAAGCTAGAATAACAGGACACGCAGCTGAAAGGTGCCCCTTGCAACCTGAACAACTGGAAGGGTTAGAAGAAAGGGAAAAAGACAGAGTGAGAAGTTTGGGCTGTGAGTTGGAACATGTAAATAACATTTGAAGTGGTGCATTATTGAATATTAACTGCTGTACTCCTTATCTGTTTGATAAGTGTCTTGCTGAGAGGTTTCTCTATCTCTCTCTCTCTTCTCTTTCTCTCTATCTCTCTCTCACTCTGTAATGAGGGCAGTTTGGCTTGTGACTTGACTTGTGACTTTGAGGATTGGTCTATCACCGGGTATACGTGTGCGCCACCGCCCTTACCCGACACCCACACACGTATACCTGGTGATAGATCAATCCTCCGGAACATATTACAAGGCCCAACTCATTCCCATTTCCGCCCAACCCACTCCATTGATGATGGTAAATTCCCTAGATGGTTCAATCAGTGATTTCCCTGTCAACTCTGTTCACTCTACCGACCACTCTGCCACCTCTCACCCGGACCCTTCACGAGACCAGACAAACCCCACTCACAAGACAAATCATGCTCCGACAGATCATGCCGATGCCCACTCTTCAGCAGGGCAAGAGATTCAGGCGGTGGGCCCCTCCCCTCGTAGCCCTGACCAGAGTCATATCAACCCTTTCACATGAACCATTGTAGTGTCCAGGGTTTGCCCAACATAGATACCAAAACAACCACAATCCCACTCAAAACTACGGTCCCATGAGACAAAATGTCACATTCCAACAATATGACTCGCATACTGGGGGTACAACAAATTCTTCCCTTTTCCTCCTCCCGACTCACCAAGGTACCAACCTGTTCAACGACCCAGTTGAACTACCACAATATGCCCGACGGCCACCACCCAGAAATCCACCCAGCCAAGAGGTTACCAGCTGTGAGCCTCAGAGAGAGAATTGGCTCCAAACATATGGCCCTTACATTGATTCACCCACGAGAATTTCCCACCAGGATTTTGGGCTCGCACCACCAGGAGGGAGGGGGCCAACACAAGCACCCGGGGGAATAACTGCAGCACAAGGGGCCCCCCTGATGTATATAACATTCACCCTTAGCCAAGCTGCATCTCTCGTTGCAAGCCTACCAGTTCCGGAGAAGCAGCCCATGCCGTTTTACAGAAGGATCACCCAAATCCAGAAAACATATGCAGCCGCGTGGTGGGATTTGGTGAGCCTGTGTGAAATAAAGGCAGGAGATGCCTACTGGCCAGTGATGGAGAAATGTTTTGATGAGTATATAGGTTATAAGGGTGATAGTTATAACTCTGGGTGTGAGTTTGTGGCCCAACTGAAGATCTGGGCTCAAGATCACTTGGCAGACCAGGCGACCAGTATACAAGACATTGCACAAGATAAGGGCGAAACTGTTGAGAAATTTCATACTAAAATCATACAAGTATTTACTGATTTAGGTTTCAGCATACGGACCAAGGCACATGCGCAAATGCTTACTGCCGCATTTGTCTCAGATCTTAGAGAACCAACTTGAAAGGGTCTCCTCCTAGCACGACCAGAGTACAGAACAATGGAGTTTGACAAACTGCTATTAGTGGCAAAGGGTCTAGAATCCGCACAGGGCAGTAAGAAGGAAGCTCCTCTCATGATGACCTCTGATACACCATATTTGGGCCGCCCACCAATACCAACTCCACGTGTCTGCTACAACTGCAGAAGACCTGGTCACTTCAAAAGGGAATGCCAAAGCCCCCAGAATTTCACCCACAATCAACCAGGCCCTAGCCGTGGCCCGCATGAGAGCGCTCGGTATCAAAAACCTGATACCCCACCTCATTCATCACCCCACCCCACTCCGGATCATATGAACCTTCTCCGCTAGGATTCTGGCAAACCTGTCCCTACCATGATGTCTTCTGGAGACCCGGGGGGCCCTTTGGCAAAAATAACCCTCCCCATCGAAGGCCATCCCACCACTTTTTTATGTGACAGAGGCGCAGCCAGGTCCGTAATCAGGGCAGAAGAATTACCCGATACATCATTCCTATCAGACATTGACGTAACATGTGTAGGGTTTGATGGAACGCCCAGGAAGAACCCTTTAACTCGCCCCCTACAAGTTGGCAACTTTCCTGACCTACTAGCAAGATTTTTGGTCTCACCCACATGTCCCCTAAACCTACTAGGGACTGATGTCTTGTCCAGACTCCAAGCTTCCATTTCCTTCCAACCTGATGGTAGTGTTCTGATCACTTCACCACTAGCCATCGATGATGCCTCAGCACTATGCTCCATCCCCCTTCTATTAACCTTGAATGCATAAAGTGAGGCCGAGATCCCCCAGGAAGTTTTGGATCGAGTCCCCACATGCCTGTGGTCTACAGGGCCTGAGGATATAGGACATCTAAAGGTGCCACCAATCATGGTGCAACTGAAACCTGGGGCCCCCCTGCCCAGAAAACCACAATACCCCTTGAAGCCAGCTCAATCAGCATCCATTTCGAAGCAAGTCAAGGCCCTCTTGTCAAATGGAGCTCTGGTACCCTGCACATCTCCCTGTAACACACCGCTGTTCCCAGTGAAGAAACGAACCGCAAAGGGAGAACCAGAGAAATACAGGATGGTGCAGGACCTCAGGACTGTGAACGAAGCCACCATATTGGAGACGCTTATCGTATCCAATCCCCATACACTGTTGGCAGGGATACCACCCACAGCAAAGTACTTCACAGTGGTAGACCTGGCAAATGCTTTCTTCAGCGTGCCCCTCGACCCCTGTTGCCAGTACCTATTTGCCTTTACCCATGAGGGGCGGAGCTATACCTGGACTGTTATGCTCCAGGGGCCCCAGAACTCCCCTACCCAATTTGCCAAAGCAATGGCTCTCATCCTGGACACTTGGATGAAACTAAACCCAGACATTGTACTTCTTCAGTATGTAGATGACCTCCTGCTGTGTGCAGATACATTTGGTGATGCCTCAATCTTTTCAGAAAGCCTCCTCCACTACCTGGCTGAGCAAGGATGCAAGGTCTCGAAGCAAAAAGTCCAGTGGTGCAGAGAGAAAGTGATTTTCTTAGGCCATTGTATCTCCCAAGGTACCCGACATCTCACTGAAGAAAGAGTTGCTGCAATCAGAGCCATCCTTTTGCCTCAAGGTCAAAAGCCCCTCCACGCTTTTCTAGGACTGATCTCTTACTGCTGTTCTTGGATCCCAGAAGCCTCTCTCCTGATGCAACCTCTCTATGATGCCCTGAAATCTGACCCTTTCCTACTTTACCCAGAAGCTGTGGACAACTTTGAAACTCTGAAGGAGATCCTCTCAACAGCCCCTGCTTTGGGCCTACCAGACTATGAAAAGACTTTCAAACTGTTTGTCTCAGAGAGGCAAGGACATGCCATACTGGAGTTCTGGCCCAGGCCCATGGCAACAGACTCAGACCCATTGGATATTACTCCAGCCAACTGGACTCTGTGGCCAGGGGGGGACCCTCCTGCCTCAGGGCCTTCTTTGCAGCCCAAGTTCTCTTGGACAAGGCCACGGACCTCGTTTTGGGTCATCCTTTAATCCTCCTCTCTCCTCATGACATAATCGCCATACTAAACCAAATCCAGCCCAAACACCTGACCTCACAGAGGCACCTCACACTCCAGTGTGCCTTTCTTCTCCCTGATAACATCATTATCCTCCGATGTGATACCTTTAACCCATCCACTCTGCTTCCTCTTCTCGAGGGGGGAACCTCTTTGGAGAATGATCCTCACCTTACCGCTCATGACTGTTTTGAAGTGATGAAGATGAAGACATCACACCTACCGACAGTCAGTGATATGGCCCTTGGGATTCCTGACTTTACAATTTTTGTGGATGGCTCCAGGTATGCATATAGCACTGGATGGTACCACACAGGATATGCCGTCACCACCGAAGATACAGTTCTCCAGGCTTCAGCACTACCCCCTTCCATGTCTGCCCAAGAAGCAGAACTCCAGGTTCTAACTATGGCATGCTCAAGATATGCCCTTGGCGTGGCCTGTGATTTGGATCTGGAAGACCAGAGAATTCCTGACAGTAGCAGGAACACCTGTTAAACACAGCACAGCTATCAATGACTTGATGGATGCCTTACTCCTCCCAGCACAGGTGGCCATACTTAAGGTGAAGGCACATGGCAAGCTGGTTTCTCAAGAAGCACGAGGCAATCACCTGGCAGATACCGCTGCGAAACAAGCTGCAGATTGAAAGTGAGAAGTGGTCAGCAGAGTGAATGCACCTATTCTGGATGATCCAATAGACAGCCCCGAAGAGACTGTGCAAACTACCATGATTCTGTAAAACCCTCCTGTGAGCAGAGCTCACCTCAAGGAGCAACAGGAGGCAGCTGACAAAGAAGAAAAAGAAGTGTGGATCAAAAAAGGAGCCACGGAAGTTGAAGGAATCATGGGGTTGAACAAGAGACCGTGTCTACCACGATCAATGTTTCCTGCAGTGGTACAGTGGGCCCACTGTGCCTCTCACCTGTCTAAAATCTTGATGAATGCCCTAATCAACAAATACTACCTGGCCCCAGGTATCACTCCACTTACCAACAACTTCTGTAAATCATGCGCTATCTGTGCTAAATGCAATCCTGGAAGAACAGAAAAGGTACCTCTGAAACATCTAGGAAAAGCCCAATACCCCTTCCAGAGGATACAGATCGACCACATCCAGATGCTAAAGAGTGGCCGATATGAACATGCATTGGTCATTGTCTGCATGTTCTCCGGATGGCCGGAAGCTTATCCCTTCACCAATATGACAGCAAAAACCACCGCAAAAAGACTTTTGACAGAAATAGTGTGCAGATATGGTGTCCCAGAGGTTATAGAGAGCGACCAGGGGCCGGCTGTCATGGCCTCAGTAACCAAAGAGATATGGACAGCCTTGGGGGTCACACTAGCTTTCCACACCCCATACCATCCCCAAGGTAGTGGGAAGGTGGAAAGACTGAATGGCACAATAAAGTCTAGAATGCTCAAAATGTCTCAGGAAACAGGAATGAGTTGGCCAGATAGCCTACCCATTGCTTTGTTCAGTGTTAGGTACACTCCAAGGGGAAATCATGGTTTGTCACCTTATGAGATATTGTTTGGTACAGCCCCCAGATTGGGTTATTTTCCACAACAGCTGCAGCTTCAATCTGATGTACTAACTGATTATGTGACTGCTTTATCTCGAGAATTAACCCGCATCCATTCGCAAGTGTTTTCTTCCATTCCAGATCCTTAGCTAGATACAGGGTCGCACAAGCTGGTCCCTGGCGATTGGGTCCTGGTAAAGAAGTTTGTGAGGAAACACACCCTTGAACCCAGATATGATGGTCCTTTCCAAGTCCTTCTGACAACTACCACATCAGTAAAAGTGGCCATAAAGAACTCGTGGATTCACAACTCTCACTGAAAGAGAGTCCCTATGCCTGAGGAGGAGGCCGAGGAGACCAAGCCATGATCCTGTTTATCCTTTTTATTGTGGTTATTGTTCAGGCCCAGGAGGTGGCCATCAAACAGAAAGATGGTATAACTCAATTCTGGTATAACTCAACCAATACACATGCTGCCACTTTCATATCCCCTTATAGTAAGATACTTCCAGGTACTGATTATTCGGTTGGAATCAGTGATAGGGCACTAGGCCCAGGGACCTTATACGTGTGTATCATTGACACATATTGGGCTGACAATTGTGATTACTGGGGATCAGTGGGTTGGAATACCAGAACAGACTGGGGTTAAAGACCTGAGAATTCCTTAAATAGAAAGGACAAAAATGGGAAGTCACTCTTAGAAAGAATGACAATCAATAAACACACAGGTTGGTATTCCACCAAAGAGTTCAGGCTGAATCCCAGCCCAGGAGACAGTGGGACCTACGTTTTTGGCATATGGTGGAGAAATGGGTATTATAGTGATAGAAAACCTTTCCAACAGAAAGACATGTTCAACAACCCAGAGTGGGTAGTTCCCCAATCTACAACCAACTCTAACCCCCTAAGGCCCCATATGGAAACATTAGGGAACATGATAGCCATAGCAGACCCTACCTTTGAGGACACCATGGCTGCAGAAACCGGTTTCTCAGATGTCAACTTGTGTCTTGAATGGGTAAGGTACAGTGCAGGGAAGCACAATAAGACCAATTGCTATGTGTGTGGGGGGGCAAAACCACACTTAGGAACAGTTTCCCTTAATATACCCCCAGAACATGAGACCTGTGTCCTTAGCCTGTTTACCAACACAACCACCAACCACTCCCTGTGTGCGCATTGGAAAAAGAAGTACCCCATAATCACTAAGGCTCCCAAGCCAGGGGAAGGTATCACCATATATCCTGGCAATTATACATGTTATGGAAAGTACCGTGGAGTGGGAAAACCCCTTGGAAATTTCACTGAAGGTTACTGTGAATCTTACAGTGAGGTGTCTGCAGATCTAGTGCAAAATCAAGTTCAGTCTCTAGGAGACGTGTACTGGATCTGTGAAGTCATGAAAATTAGGAGTAGAATGACAGGACAGCGGTAGAATAGGTGGATTACGTGGGTCCGGAGGGTTTATAGCTAAAATTTACCCATATATATGCAGAGGTAGTATTGAGGGCCCGGAAAGGTTTAAGGGTAGGAGTAAATGGGAGGAGGATCTGGGTACAGTGTCGGATGAACAGTGGAAAAAGATTTTGGAGAGAGGACACCTGGTATCGGTCTCACCCGCACAGAAGGTTTCATATTTTATGTTGTTGCATAGGACATATTATACACCCAAAAGACTGTTCGAGTTTGGGTGGAGAGTGGATGCCAGGTGCCCTAGATGCCAGGATACCGGGGGACCTGATACACATAATCTGGAAATGCCCAAAATTATTCCGATATTGGTCCGAGATACTAAACACCATAAATAAGACTTTCAGCATAGGACTAAAAATGGACCCGAAACTATGTATTTTAGGTTTAGGGGAGGGTATAGGCAGAGTAAATGTTAAAACTAAAGTAGTACTGAGATGTCTCTTCCAAGCAAGAAAATTAATAGCGCAGAGATGCAGGCAAAGAAACCCCCCTCGGAGGGAGATTGGGTTAGAACCGTAATAAACGGTGTGGAAGGAAAAAGTAATATATGCAAGGAGAGGAAATATTAGAGAGTTTGAAAAAATGTGGAAGCCTTGGCTAGAGAAGTTGGGATATCCTATGTAAGGCGTGCAAGGAAGAGATAAAAGAAGTGGCTCTACAGTATTAAAGTAATTGCGTTAATAAGCAAGTGTGTAGCAAATAACTAAACGTGAAAATGGGAGTGGGGAGGGATAAAGCAGAAAATTAATTGTGGTAAAAAAAAAAGAAGAAAAAAAAAATTTTTGTTTTCTTTTTAAATATTGGTCGATATATACATGACATATAATGTATTTTAAAATGGTGTTTTGTACTTTGTATAACATGAAGAAATAAATAAAGAATACATAAATTAAAAAAAAAAAAAGAATGACAGGTCAGCGGACAGGAGAATGCGCAAAGGCCAAAGCCGTAATGCCTCTGCATATTATCTCAAACAACCCAGAGCCAGAAGCAGACAACGCACCTGGACCAAACAGGAAGCACAGGAGTGCCCCAGCAGGAAGTTTTGACCCTCATGTATACATAGATGCCATAGAAGTCCCAAGGGGAGTCCCAGAGAAGTTCAAAGCAAGAGACCAAGTGGCAGCAGGTTTCGAGTCCCTGATTTCCATTATCACTGTAAATAAGGATGTAGACTGGATAAATTACATCTATTATAACCAACAAAGATTTGTCAATTACACCAGAGATGCACTCCAAGGGTTGGCCGAGCAATTAGAGGCCAATTCACAGATGACCTTCCAAAACTGTATGGCCTTAGACATGATCCTAGCTGAAAAGGGGGGTGTGTGCAAGATGATACCTGAGACTTAGGGATGAGCTTCATGTTCGAGTCGAACCCATGCTCGACTCGAACATCGTCTGTTCGCCCGTTCGCCGAATTGCGAACGATATGGGCCGTTTACGCCAAATTCGTGTGTCGCGTTCCATAATTCACTGCGGCATCGCAGTGCATTGCTGGCTGATGATTGGCTAAGCATGCACTATGATTATGACATGCTTGGCCAATCACAGCACCGTCAGTAGAGAGAGCTGTAATTGGTTAAAGCCAGGGTGGCTTTGGCCAATTATGGCTCAGGGGGTTTAGAACACGCCCCACACTATATAAGGCCGCCTGCACGGCGGCCCTGTGTAGTGTGTTCCGGCGTGCTTAGAGAGAGAGAGACGGTGTCATTTCATTTGAGTTAGCTAGATTAGGCAGGACAGTCAGTGAGTTAGCTGCACTTACAGTGTATTGTGTATATATATGCATCCCAGGTGTTGTGTATATATAAATATATATATATATATATATATATATATATATATATATATATATATATATACACACACTGTATTCAGTTTAGCTAGATTCATTCCTGTTATCTTCCTACTGACAGGCAGGCTTGTCTTACAGTATTTACAGCTACCTGAAGAAAATTGCTGGTGTTCTTTTGATCCTATTAGTACCACAGTCAGGCAGCTAGACTATTTACAGTTAGTGTAGTGCATCCTCCTCACAGTGTTCAGCTAAAGCTACAAGTTAGTTTAGTATGACCTCTGCACAACGTTCAGCTAAAGCTACAAGTTAGGGTAGTGCGTCCTCCTCACAGTGTTCAGCTAAAGCTACAAGTTAGTTTAGTGTGACCTCTGCACAGTGTTCAGCTAAAGCTACAAGTTAGGGTAGTGTGTCCTCCTCACAGTGTTCAGCTAAAGCTACAAGTTAGTGTAGTGCGTCCTCCTCACAGTGTTCAGCTAAAACTACAAGTTAGTGTAGTGCGACCTCTGCACAGTGTTCAGCTAAAGCTACAAGTTAGTGTAGTGCGTCCTCTGAACAGTGTTCAGCTAAAACTACAAGTTAGTGTAATGCGTCCTCCTCACAGTGTTCAGCTAAAACTACAAGTTAGTTTTTTGCGAGCTCTGCACAGTGTTCAGTTAAAGCTACCTGTAGAAGGTTGGTGGTGTTTTCCTGATCCTATCACTACTGCAGGCAGCTAAATAAGCTACAAGTTAGTTTTTTGCAAGCTCTGCACAGTGTTCACCTAAAGCTATCTGTAGAAGGTTGGTGGTGTTTTCCTGATCCTATCACTACCGCAGGCAGCTAAATAAGCTACAAGTTATTTTTTTGCGAACTCTGCACAGTATTCACCTAAAGCTACCTGTAGAAGGTTGGTGGGGTTTTCCTGATCCTATCACTACCGCAGGCAGCTAAATAAGCTACAAGTTAGTTTTTTGTGAGCTCTGCACAGTGTTCAGCTAAAACTACAAGTTAGTGTAGTGCGAGCTCTGCACAGTGTTCAGCTAAAGCTACCTGTAGAAGGTTGGTGGTGTTTTCCTGATCCTATCACTACCGCAGGCAGCTAAATAAGCTACAAGTTAGTTTTTTGCAAGCTCTGCACAGTGTTCACCTAAAGCTATCTGTAGAAGGTTGCTGGTGTTTTCCTGATCCTATCACTACCGCAGGCAGCTAAATAAGCTACAAGTTATTTTTTTTGCGAGCTCTGCACAGTGTTCACCTAAAGCTACCTGTAGAAGGTTGGTGGTGTTTTCCTGATCCTATCACTACCGCAGGCAGCTAAATAAGCTACAAGTTATTTTTTTGCAAGCTCTGCACAGTGTTCACCTAAAGCTATCTGTAGAAGGTTGGTGGTGTTTTCCTGATCCTATCACTACCGCAGGCAGCTAAATAAGCTACAAGTTATTTTTTTTGCGAGCTCTGCACAGTGTTCACCTAAAGCTACCTGTAGAAGGTTGGTGCTGTTTTCCTGATCCTATCACTACTGCAGGCAGCTAAATAAGCTACAAGTTATTTTTTGCGAGCTCTGCACGGTGTTCACCTAAAGCTATCTGTAGAAGGTTGGTGGTGTTTTCCTTAATCTATCACTACCACAGGCAGCTAAATAAGCTTCAAGTTATTTTTTTTGCGAGCTCTGCACAGTGTTCACCTAAAGCTACCTGTAGAAGGTTGGTGGTGTTTTCCTGATCCTATCACTACCGCAGGCAGCTAAATAAGCTACAAGTTATTTTTTTTGTGAGCTCTGCACAGTGTTCACCTAAAGCTACCTGTAGAAGGTTGGTGGTGTTTTCCTGATCCTATCACTACCGCAGGCAGCTAAATAAGCTACAAGTTATTTTTTGCGAGCTCTGCACAGTGTTCACCTAAAGCTATCTGTAGAAGGTTGGTGGTGTTTTCCTGATTCTATCACTACCACAGGCAGCTAAATAAGCTTCAAGTTATTTTTTTTGCGAGCTCTGCACAGTGTTCACCTAAAGCTACCTGTAGAAGGTTGGTGGTGTTTTCCTGATCCTATCACTACCGCAGGCAGCTAAATAAGTTACAAGTTAGTTTTTTGGGAGCTCTGCACAGTGTTCAGCTAAAGCTACCTGTAGAAGGTTGGTGGTGTTCTCATACTACAGGCAGGCAGTTGATTTTGCTTGCTGCAGTATCAGTACATATATATATATACATATATATGTATACATATATATATATCCCAGCTTAGTGCATTTACAGGCCATTAGTATGTCTGGAAGGCCAACAAGGAGAGGCAGACAGTCACAAGCCAATAAAAGAGAGCAAGCAGGCTCTGTGTCTAGAGGCAACAGTGCTGGTCGTGGAGACGGTGCATCCTCATCAGCACGTGGCCGTGGGACACTCTTGGCCTTTTTTCGGCAGCTGGCCGTGTTGAGCCGCAACATGCGGAAGACATGATCGAGTGGATGACCAAGCCGTCCTCATCCTCCTCATCCTCTCTCACCCATGCTCAGGGTACTTTGTCTGGCATAGCAGCTGCCAACACGGCCTCTTCCCTTGGCTCAATGGCATCAGTGACTCCTTCCCTAGCCCCACCATGTCCTCCTGAGGAGTCCCTTGAACTGTTTGACCACAGTGTTGGGTACATGCTCCAGGAGGATGCCCAGCGTTTGGAAGGCTCTGATGATGATACTGAGCTAGATGAAGGCAGTAACGTGAGCACAGACAGAGGGGGTGCCCAAGAAGGACAGCAATCTGGCAGTCATGTTCCCCCTCCTGCAGCATACTGCCAGGTTTGTTCCAGAGATGAGGAGGGAGGGGATGATGAGGTCACTGACTCAACATAGGTGCCTGATAGGAGAGAGGAGGAGGAGGCACATCACCAATGAGGCAGGATGCCCTCCAGGGGCCAGCCTAAGGGCAGCACACTGACTGCATCACACTCCAAAGCTCCGCATGTGCGGGGCGCTGCAGTCTCTGCACGTTATTCAAAAAGTTCTTTGGTGTGGGCCTTTTTTGAGACGAGTGCATGAGATCGCACCGCTGCTATTTGCAACATATGTCTCAAGCGTATCTCGCATGACCAAAACATCTCCCGCTTGGGCACCACATGCTTGACCAGACATATGTTGACCTGCCATGCAGTTCGTTGGCAAGTGTATCTAAAAGACCCACACCAAAGAACAAAGAGGACCTCTTATTGCTCCTCATCACCTGAGATCTCCAACCCCACTATACCTTCAGTCCTCTCTGAGACCTGCACTGACACTGATGTCAGATTGTACCAGGCAAATTTCCCTGCCCCAGCTGCTGCACCGCCGAAAGAAGTTCGCTCCCAGCCATCCACATGCCCAGTGGTTGAATGCTAGCTTGGCAAAATTGCTAGCACTTCAACTGCTGCCTTTTCAGTTGGTAGATTCTGCCCCCTTCCGTGAGTTTGTGGAATGTGCCGTTCCTCGGTGGCAGGTACCCAAACGCCACTTTTTCTCACGGAAGGCGATTCTGGCTCTCTACCGGCATGTGGAAGGCAATGTCCATGCCTCGCTGGACAGGGCGGTCAGCGGTAAGGTGCATATTACTGCTGACTCATGGTCCAGCAGGCATGGACAGGGATGTTACCTAAGTTTCACCGCGCATTGGGTGACTCTGCTGGCAGCTGGGAAGGATGCAGGACAAGGTGCAGTAGTGTTGGAGGTTGTTCCACAACCACGCCTCCAAAATGCCACTACTAATGATTGTGACACACCTCTCTGCTCCACCTCCTCCTCTTCTTCCTCCATGGCCTCTTCCTGTGCTTTGTCCTCGGAACCAGCTGTGTTCCGTAGGCGTTCAAGGGGCTATGCAAGTACGCAGGCCAAAAGATGACATGCATTGCTTGAGCTGATGTGCTTGAGGGACAGGGGTCACACTGGGGCAGAGGTTCTGTCAGCTCTGCAGGGGCAGGTTCAGAGGTGGTTGACGCCACGCCAACTTAAGGCAGGAATGGTGGTTTGCGACAATGGCACCAACCTCCTCTCTGCCCTCCGACAGGGACAAATGACCCATGTGCCCTGTTTGGCTCACGTCCTTAACTTGGTGGTGCAGCGGTACTTGGGCAGGTACCCGGGCTTACAGGATGTCCTGAGGCAGGCCAGGAAAGTCTGTGTGCATTTCCGCCGGTCATATAATGCCAGTGCTCGGCTGGCGGACCTCCAAAAGGAGTTTAACCTGCCCAAGAACTGCCTAATCTGTGACATGCCCACCAGGTGGAACTCAATGGTGGCCATGCTGCAGCAGCTGCACATGCAGCAGAGGGCCATCAATGAGTACCTGTGCGACTATGGCACCAGGACAGGGTCAGGGGAGCTTGGTTTTTTTCCCCATGCCAGTTGGCCATGATCAGGGATGCATGCACTGTCCTGTCACCATTTGAGGAGGCCACAAGGATGGTGAGCAGTGACAGTGCATGCATTAGTGACACTGTCCCCCTTGTCCATCTGTTGGAGCACACGCTGCATGGAATAATGGACAGGGCACTCGAGGCAGAACAGAGGCAGGAAGAGGAGGACTTCCTTAGCTCTCAAGGCCCCCTTTATCCAGACTGTGTTCCTGCATGTCCGCCGATCACACAGGAAGAGGATGAGGAGGAGGAGCATTGATTCAGTATGGAGGTGGAGCCTGGCACTTAGCATCAGCAGCAGTCTTTAAGGAATCAGTCCCAAGAAACACATGGACTTGTACTTGGCTGGGAGGAGGTGGCTGCGGACCATGTCGTCCTTAGTGACCCAGAGGACTCCGGACCGAACTCCTCAGCAAACCTACGCTGCATGGCCTCCCTGATCCTGCAAAGCCTGCGTAACGATCCTCGTCTTCGTGGTATCAAGGAGAAGGACCCATACTGGCTGGCAACCCTCCTTGATCCACGTTACAAGGGTAAGGTTGCGGACCTTATCTTGCCGTCGCAGAGGGAGCAGAGGATGAAACATCTTCGGGAGGTCTTGCAGAAAGGTCTGTGCAACGCGTTCCCAGAGCCTGGGAGGTTACAAACTCCTGTTTCTGGACAACGTGTTGCTGAGGCTTCGGTCAGTCAAAGAAGGAGCGATGGAGAAGGTGGCCATCTGACCGATGCGTTCAGACAATTTTTTAGCCCCAAGGTATGATCGATTCCAGCAACCATCGCCAGCATCTGTTTTACATGGTGCAGGAATACCTAGGGGCAAGATCTAACTTGGACACCTTTCCCACCGAAAATCCTCTGGGTTACTGGGTCTTGAGGATGGATCACTGGCCAGAGCTTGCACAGTATGCAATTGAGCTACTGGCCTGTCCTGCATCCAGCGTTCTTTCGGAATGCACATTCAGTGCTGCTGGAGGCTATGTAACCGATAACAGGGTGCATCTGTCCACCGACTCGGTCGATCGACTGACCTTCATAAAAATGAATCAGTCTTGGATCACCACCAGCTACCAAGCACCTGATGCTGATGTAACCGAATAATTTTTTTTTGAAATCTCAGATCCCTTCAAAGACTGCCTATGCTGATGCTGAGTGACTATCCTGAGTAATTATCCTCTTCCTCCTCAATGATCACGCTGATAGCTTGTAAGAACATTTTTGGTTCTGGGCGCCGCCACCAGTGCCTAAGGCCCAATTTTTCAGCCCCTGTTTAACAGGGGCGTGTAATTACAATTTTTGATGCAATACTTTGCAGCAGGGCTCGTTCCTGCGTTTCAACTAGAGTTTCTGTGAGGATTTACAGTGTTGTGGCACCAGCACCACCACCACCACCAAAGGCCCAATTTGCAGTGTTGTGGCACCTGTGCCTAAGGCCCAATTTTTTAGCCCCTGTTTAACAGGGGCGTGTAATTAAAATTTTTGATGAAATACTTTGCAGCAGGGCTCATTCCTGCATTCCAACTAGAGTATCTGTGAGGGGTTGCAGTGTTGTGGCACCAGCACCAGTGCCTAAGGCCTAATTTTTCAGCCCCTGTTTAACAGGGGCGTGTAATTACAATTTTTGATGCAATACTTTGCAGCAGGGCTCGTTCCTGCATTCCAACTAGAGTATCTGTGAGGGGTTGCAGTGTTGTGGCACCAGTGCCTAAGGCCCAATTTTTTAGCCCCTGTTTAACAGGGGCGTGTAATTAAAATTTTTGATGCAATACTTTGCAGCAGGGCTCATTCCTGCATTCCAACTAGAGTATCTGTGAGGGGTTGCAGTGTTGTGGCACCAGTGCCCAATTTTTCAGCCCCTGATCAACAGGGGCATGTAATTACAGTTCTAGATCTAATATTTCACAGCAGGGACAGTTTCTGCGCCCACCAAGAGCGAGTGAGGACTTACAGTGTTGTGGCACCAGCACCACCACCACCACCACCAAAGGCCCAATTTTTCTGCCCCTGTTCAACAGGGGCATGTAATTACAATTCTTGATCTAATATTTCACAGTAGGGCCCTGTGAGGGCTTACAGTGTTGTGGCCACAACAACACCTAAGGCCCAAATTTCTGCTGAGTATATAGGGCAGGCCCCTACTTTCAAACATCCAACTTACAAACGACTCCTACTTGCAAACGGAAGGAGACAACAGGAAGTGAGATTAAATCTACCCCTAGGAAGGGAAATTCTCTCCTGTAAGAGTTAATATGGGAAAAACATTTCTCCTTTCCACTGATGCTTTATCACCAATCCTTGTTTCACAAAAAAACCCACATTTTCAAAAAACATTTGTCATTGGGACAAAAAGTGAGGTGAAATCTTCTGAAGAGGAGCACAGACAGCAAAACAAATGTCACAGGGGTGATAACCCTTCCCTATGTTTTCCAAAAAGCTTAAAAATGATTTTTTGGCTGGAGCTAAACATGTAAAAAATGTACTAGTTCAAAATTACAAACAGATTCTAGTTAACAACAAACCTACAGTCCCTGTCTTGTTTGGCACTGCCTGTATACTGCTGTTCAGAGTACAGATCCTGTATACTGCTGTTTCCTTTTTTAATTTGGGTGTGGGGTTCCCCTTAATATCCATACAAGACCCAAAGGGCATGGTAATGGACTGGGGGGTACCCATGCCATTTGTCTCACTGATTTTCATCCATATTGCCAGGACCCGACATTACATTAAAGCCGCAAGCAGTTTTAACCACTTGCCGACCGCCTCACGCCTATATACGTGAGCAGAGCGGCACGGGCAGGCAAAATCACGTACCTGAAACGTGATTGCCTTCCCGCGGGTGGGGGGTCCGATCGGACCCCCCCCGGTGCCAGCTGCGGTCGGCATTTGGCTGGGAGCGATGAGAGACGAGGGGGAGGCCATCCGATCGTGGCCCCCCCCTCGCGATCGCTCCCAGCCAATGAGAAACATCCCCTGCCTCTGTATAGTACACAGAGGCAGAGGATGTGATGTCATCTCTCCTCGGCTGGCCAGTTTCCGTTCCAGCGCTGAGGAGAGATGACATGTAAGTGCACCAAACACACACACACAGTAGAACATGCCAGGCATACATTACACCCCCGATCCCCCCCGATCGCCCCCCGATCCCCCCCGATCACCCCCCCCTGTCACAAACTGACACCAAGCAGGTTTTTTTTTTTTTTTTCCTGATTACTGCATAGTGTCAGTTTGTGACAGTTAGCAGTGGTAGGACAGTGAGTATTACCCCCCTGTAGGTCTAGGGTACCCCCCTTACCCCCCCTAATAAAGTTTTAACCCCTTGATCACCCCCCCTCACCAGTGTCGCTAAGCGATCATTTTTCTGATCGCTGTATTAGTGTCGCTGGTGACGCTAGTTAGGGACGTAAATATTTAGGTTCGCCGTCAGTGTTTTATAGCGACAGGGACCCCCATATACTACCTAATAAATGTTTTAACCCCTTGATTGCCCCCTAGTTAACCCTTTCACCACTGATCACCATATAACCGTTACGGGTGACGCTGGTTAGTTCGTTTATTTTTTATAGTGTCAGGGCACCCGCCGTTTATTACCGAATAAAGGTTTAGCCCCCTGTAGGTCTAGGGTACCCCCCTTACCCCCCCTAATAAAGTTTTAACCCCTTGATCACCCCCTGTCGCCAGTGTCGCTAAGCGATCATTTTTCTGATCGCTGTATTAGTGTCGCTGGTGATGCTAGTTAGGGACGTAAATATTTAGGTTCGCCGTCAGTGTTTTATAGCGACAGGGACCCCCATATACTATCTAATAAATGTTTTAACCCCTTGATGGCCCCCTAGTTAACCCTTTCACCACTGATCACCGTATAACCGTTACGGGTGACGCTGGTTAGTTCGTTTATTTTTTATAGTGTCAGGGCACCCGCCGTTTATTACCGAAAAAAGGTTTAGCCCCCTGATCGCCCGGCGGTGATATGCGTCGCCCTAGGCAGCGTCAGATTAGCGGCAGTACCGCGAACACCCACGCACGCACCATACACGCACCGTACACCTCCCTTAGTGGTATAGTATCTGAACGCATCAATATCTGATCCGATCAGATCTATACTAGCGTCCCCAGCAGTTTAGGGTTCCCAAAAATGCAGTGTTAGCGGGATCAGCCCAGATACCTGCTAGCACCTGCGTTTTGCCCCTCCGCCCGGCCCAGCCCAGTCCAGCCCACCCAAGTGCAGTATCGATCGATCACTGTCACTTTTTTTTGTAGCGTTTTGGTGAACTGGCAAGCACCAGCACCCTAGTACACCCCGGTCGTAGTCAAACCAGCACTGCAGTAACACTTGGTGACGTGGCGAGTCCCATAAGTGCAGTTCAAGCTGGTGAGGTGGCAAGCACAAGTAGTGTCCCGCTGCCACCAAAAAGACAAACACAGGCCCGTCGTGCCCATAGTGCCCGTCCTGCTGCATTCGCCAATCCTAATTGGGAACCCACCGCTTCTGCAGCGCCCGTACTTCCCCCATTCACATCCCCAACCAAATGCAGTTGGCTGCATGAGAGGCATTTATATATCCTCCCAAGTACCCCTACCCAACGAACCCCCCCAAAAAAGATGTTGTGTCTGCAGCAAGCGCGGATATAGACGTGACACCCGCTATTATTGTCCCTCCTGTCCTGACAATCCTGGTCTTTGCATTGGTGAATGTTTTGAACGCTACCATGCACTAGTTGAGTATTAGCGTAGGGTACAGCATTGCACAGACTAGGCACACTTTCACAGGGTCTCCCAAGATGCCATCGCATTTTGAGAGACCCGAACCTGGAACCGGTTACAGTTATAAAAGTTACAGTTACAAAAAAAAGTGTAAAAAAAAAAAAAAACACAAACAAAAAAAAAAAAAAAATAGTTGTCGTTTTATTGTTCTCTCTCTCTCTATTCTCTCTCTATTGTTCTGCTCTTTTTTACTGTATTCTATTCTGCAATGTTTTATTGTTATTATGTTTTATCATGTTTGCTTTTCAGGTATGCAATTTTTTATACTTTACCGTTTACTGTGCTTTATTGTTAACCATTTTTTTGTCTTCAGGTACGCCATTCACGACTTTGAGTGGTTATACCAGAATGATGCCTGCAGGTTTAGGTATCATCTTGGTATCATTCTTTTTAGCCAGCGGTCGGCTTTCATGTAAAAGCAATCCTAGCGGCTAATTAGCCTCTAGACTGCTTTTACAAGCAGTGGGAGGGAATGCCCCCCCCACCGTCTTCCGTGTTTTTCTCTGGCTCTCCTGTCTCAACAGGGAACCTGAGAATGCAGCCGGTGATTCAGCCAGCTGACCATAGAGCTGATCAGAGACCAGAGTGGCTCCAAACATCTCTATGGCCTAAGAAACCGGAAGCTACGAGCATTTTATGACTTAGATTTCGCCGGATGTAAACAGCGCCATTGGGAAATTGGGGAAGCATTTTATCACACCGATCTTGGTGTGGTCAGATGCTTTGAGGGCAGAGGAGAGATCTAGGGTCTAATAGACCCCAATTTTTTCAAAAAAGAGTACCTGTCACTACCTATTGCTATCATAGGGGATATTTACATTCCCTGAGACAACAATAAAAATGATTTAAAAAAAAATGAAAGGAACAGTTTAAAAATAAGATAAAAAAGCAAAAAAATAATAAAGAAAAAAATAAAAAAAATAAAAAGCACCCCTGTCCCCCCTGCCGCAAGCGGCGGTCTGGCGTCAAATGTAAACAGCAATTGCACCATGCATGTGAGGTATCACCGCGAAGGTCAGATCGAGGGCAGTAATTTTAGCAGTAGACCTCCTCTGTAAATCTAAAGTGGTAACCTGTAAAGGCTTTTAAAAGCTTTTAAAAATGTATTAATTTTGTTGCCACTGCACGTTTGTGCGCAATTTTAAAGCATGTCATGTTTGGTATCCATGTACTCGGCCTAAGATCATCTTTTTTATTTCATCAAACATTTGGGCAATATAGTGTGTTTTAGTGCATTAAAATTTAAAAAAGTGTGTTTTTTCCCCAAAAAATGTGTTTGAAAATCGCTGCGCAAATACTGTGTGAAAAAAAAAAAATGAAACACCCACCATTTTAATCTGTAGGGCATTTGCTTTAAAATAATATATAATGTTTGGGGGTTCAAAGTAATTTTCTTGCAAAAAAAAATAATTTTTTCATGTAATCAAAAAGTGTCAGAAAGGGCTTTGTCTTCAAGTGGTTAGAAGAGTGGGTGATGTGTGACATAAGCTTCTAAATGTTGTGCATAAAATGCCAGGACAGTTCAAACCCCCCCCCAAATGACCCCATTTTGGAAAGTAGACACCCCAAGCTATTTGCTGAGAGGCATGTCGAGTCCATGGAATATTTTATATTGTGACACAAATAGCGGGAAAGAGACAAATTTTTTTTTTTTTTTTTTTGCACAAAGTTGTCCCTAAATGTTATATTGCTCAAACATGCCATGGGAATATGTGAAATTACACCCCAAAATAAATTCTGTTGCTTCTCCTGAGTACGGGGATACCACATGTGTGGGACTTTTTGGGAGCCTAGCCGCGCACGGGACCCCGAAAACCAAGCACCGCCTTCAGGCTTTCTAAGGCCGTAAATTTTTGATTTCACTCTTCACTGCCTATCACAGTTTCGGAGGCCATGGAATGCCCAGGTGGCACAACCCCCCCCAAATGACCCCATTTTGGAAAGTATACACCCCAAGCTATTTGCTGAGAGGTATAGTGAGTATTTTGCAGACCTCACTTTTTGTCACAAAGTTTTGAAAATTTAAAAAAAAAGAAAAAAAAAATTTATTTCTGGTCTTTCTTCTTTTTCAAAAAGAAATGAGAGCTGCAAAATACTCACCATGCCTCTCAGCAAATAGCTTGGGGAGTCTACTTTCCAAAATGGGGTCATTTGGGGGGGGTTTGTGCCATCTTGGCATTTTATGGCCTTCAAAACTGTGATAGGTAGTGAGGAGTAAAATCAAAAATGTATGCCCTTAGAAATCCTGAAGGTGGTGCTGGGTTTTCGGGGCCCCGTACGCGGCTAGGCTCCCAAAAAGTGCCACACATGTGGTATCCCCGTACCCAGGAGAAGCAGCTGAATGTATTTTGGGGTGCAATTCCACATATGCCCATGGCCTGTGTGAGCAATATATCATTTAGTGACAACTTTTTGTAATTTTTTTTTTTTTTTTGTCATTATTCAATCACTTGGGACAAAAAAAATAAATATTCAATGGGCTCAACATGCCTCTCAGCAATTTCCTTGGGGTGTCTACTTTCTAAAATGGGGTCATTTGGGGGGGTTTTGTACTGCCCTGCCATTTTAGCACCTCAAGAAATGACATAGGCAGTCATAAACTAAAAGCTGTGTAAATTCCAGAAAATGTACCCTAGTTTGTAGACGCTATAACTTTTGCGCAAAACAATCAATATACGCTTATTGACATTTTTTTTACCAAAGACATGTGGCCGAATACATTTTGGCCTAAATGTATGACTAAAATTTAGTTTATTGGATTTTTTTTATAACAAAAAGTAGAAAATATCATTTTTTTTCAAAATTTTCAGTCTTTTTCCGTTTATAGCGCAAAAAATAAAAACGGCAGAGGTGATCAAATACCATCAAAAGAAAGCTCTATTTGTGGGAAGAAAAGGACGCAAATTTCGTTTGGGTAGAGCATTGCATGACCGCGCAATTAGCAGTTAAAGCGATGCAGTGCCGAATTGTAAAAAGTGCTCTGGTCAGGAAGGGGGTAAATCCTTTCGGGGCTGAAGTGGTTAAATGACCTTTTTTCCTTTAAAAATGAAATTTTGTGCAGGGACTGTTCTAAACACGGGAAACACGCGCCACTTTACAGGCATACTATAGACACCCCCCAGGTACGATATTTAAACAAATATTTCACTTTTTTTACTTTAAGCATCATTAAAATCACTGCTCCCGAAAAAACGGTCATTTTTAAAAGTTTTTTTTGCATTGATACATGTCCCCTGGGGCAGGACCCGGGTCCCCAAACCCTTTTTAGGACAATACCATGCAAATTAGCCTTTAAAATTAGCACTTTTGATTTTGAACGTTTGAGTCCCATAGACGTCAATGGGGTTCTAACGTTCGTGCAAATTTTCGGTCCGTTTGCAGGTTCTGGTGCAAACCGAACCGGGGGTGTTCGGCTCATCCCTACTCTTTACTACACTAGCCTATGTATCCTCTAGTAAATCTACCAAAGTCTATATGCAAAGAGTTATTCAGAGTGGCTCTTTGCTATTCACTTTCATTATTCTCAAAGACCAGACTACTCCAGTCTTCCCAAAGAGAAGTTATTCAGAGTGACTTTTCATTATCCGCATTGTTCTAAGTCTTTGCATAAGAAGGCAAAGGAAAGATTATGAAGCAGCAAAAGAGCATCTTAGAAAACCCTTTTTCCCTATCCCGGTTCATGTTATACAAATAAAAGCAAGAGAAAAAGTACAATATGGACTATTTCTATGAGCTGCGATGTGCTATGTGGTGAATGTGATTTACGGATAGAACAACAAACTGCAGCTCCTTCGGGGGTCGTGCGGTACATTTGTATAATCTGACACCTGATCCACCTGATCCATTCACACAAAGAGCCATGGATTGACCCCGCCCCTCTTTCTCCTCATTGGCTTTCTGGCTGTGATTGAGCCATTGGTTCCCGCTGCTGTTTAGACAATGAGGAGGCTCTCGTGCACATCGCAGGATCGCGATGAGGCTCAGGTAAATATTAGTGGCTGGGGTGCTGCTGCACAGAGAAGGTTTTTTTTTATGTTCTAAGAAACTTGAATAATATTAAATAATAATATCTATAAATGTAGCAGTTCACTTTTAGATTTTGTTTGTAAACCCCTAAAATAAGTTAGGCTCTGTTCTTTCTAGGAGGGAATTAGTGGTTACGTGCGGGCTAAGGGGTTTTCATAAAGAAACTTTACAGTAATGCACATTTACAATTACCAATATGATAGAAAATATATGAAAATGAAAAAAAGCACTACGTTCATGAAGTCATGGAATAAATTACTGCTTCATTACATTTTTATTCACATAATAAAAAATCTAATTAAAAATGAACAAATGTCTTTAACATCATTATATACAATGTGTTTCATGTATACAATATGTCATTGTTAGCTTGTACTCTACCTGACCATTTTCCAGGTCTCCAAAAATGCATAAACCTTAATTATTGTAATGCTGGTATGAAATTAAATATTCATGTGAATTTTTAAAGAGAGGATTGCTATAAATCTAAGATGAAAGCTGCATGCTTTGGCAAGGCAGGATATTTTTTTTTATTCCAAAGATACTGGAATCTTTCAATGGGTCAAATAGTGTTTGAAAATCTTAAAATACTTCTTATATCAAGCTCATAAAAGGTAACGCTGGATTACAGGATGTGGGTGGACATGAATAATAGCTATTTAAATACACTTGAAGGTTAGTCATCAAGGGGATTTGAAGATCATATTTAATAATAATTCCATCTGCATCCACATTTGGAGTTAAAGCGAAGCAAATCATACATGTCAAAAGTATAAATGGTAACATTTCTCCTTGATGGCTATACTGTAATCAAGCTGAAATAAAATACTTTGACATATTCAGTAAAAAAATATATAATTGACCTGTTCCCCTTGGAGCAGAGAAATGCATGACTGAGCCTCCTAGATGGGGACCCGATGCCCAAAAAAAAACTATTTTATGTAGTATGGTGTACTTTTGGGAATGTAAGATTAAATGTCATTGCAGAAAAACAGTTATGCTCAGATAAACCAGTGGTTCGCAGGCACATCTAAACAGTAATTAATCTCAAGGAGAAATAGAACCATATCAAGAAATTGAACCAGTCATGCTGCAAATTGAAAATCTTCAGTGTGAATCCTTATAAATAATGCCTATTAGAATAATTTAGAATCATACACAAAAATAAAGCTGGAAAAACTGTTTCAATATGATCGTGGAAACAAACATTCGCTGAAAGCATAGCAGACAGCATTGGAGTGCTTTTCAGTATAACATTGCACACAAGAGAAATGTAAAAGTAAACCCACATTCCAGAGATAAGGCATTTGTTTATTTGAACTATGAAATAACATTGCTATGTTTCAGAAACAACAGCCAAACATATGGCACAGTAGCTGGAGAATATGGAAGCAGATTTATTTGGGTCTGGGGCAGTAGTCTAAAAGGGAAAGAATATCAATTTTTGTTCCTGAAAAAAAGTAGTCTGTTACTTCAAAGACAGCAGCCATAAATATTGAATAGACTTGCTGCAAGCATTTGGACTTGGTCAATTTTGGAGATGAGGCATATCTTCTTATGAAAAAAAATATTTCATAGACACACTTCAAACTATGTAAGAAACAAAATTAATACCCCTAGGCGGACTTTATAGGCACTTGTGTATTGAGAAAAATATAGAAAAATATGTTTGTAACAGACAATAGATTAAGAAAAGAAAAGATTAAAAACATTTTCACATAGACAGAAACATGGAATGTATACAAATCTGTGTCCAGAAACACCATGATCAAAGCATAACGCCCAGTATTGTCCTTCACCCGAAAAGGTTTGAGTTTATTTTCTTTCCTCAGGGGTGTTTGTTAGGAAACAGATTGTACATGTGACGGGAAGGCCCGTGGAACTCAGAATACATCTTATGTCTAAGTCACCCTGTGCCATTCTGGCACAGGGTGAGTGAGAAAATATATCTTGGACTACTTAAAATGGGACAGTAATATTTGTCCACAATATCTCCCAGGATGTATGTAGAGACTATTATTGGTTTGGTTGATTCTGAACTCAACCTGTTAATTGAGTGAGCTGATCACATTAGCCTCCAGGACTGGCTAGGAGCCGAACTGTTGATGAATAGGCTGAGGAGGGGGGAGATTGTTGTTTGTATTGTTAATTGTAATTAGCTCCAGCTATTGTGTTTATACTACTGTGTGAAGCTCGGTGCCCACAAGTCTGTTATCTGGTCTGGGTAAATTTTTTAGTTAATTAGCTCATGTTAATTATGTTAATTAGGTTACAGTTGTATTGTTAGAGGAGGTTCCAACGGCATATAAAGTCTTGTAATTTTGATTCTAAATAAAACAGTTCATGTTAGCAACAAGCAAGTGTTGCCTTGTTTTGTGCTCAGAGAGGTTGGAATATCTGATATCTGTATACAGACTGGGAGGAAGTGGTATATGACGGAAGCACTCAAGCGGAGTGAGGGACGTTCCGTGACATTGGTGGCAAGCAGCGGGAAAGCTTCCTGCAGTCTGGGACATCCAAACTTCCATCTGGATCCAAGGTCCAGATAGCAGGAGAGGAGAGGTACAGATACCAGCCGCCATGGATGAGGAATTCAGAAGGAGGTTGCGAGAGATGCAGATACAGCACAGAGGACCAGTATCAGAGCAGGTCCTGCTGGGATGGTGTGATTCTATTCGCTGCAAACTCTGGAAGGAAGCGCTAGCCCGTGAGCAGCGACACCAGGGAAAAGTTCTCTCCTCCATCGAGGAAAGGTCCTGCAGTCTGGGACATCCAAACCTCCAACTGGATCCAAGATCAGCATAGCAGACTTCAGTCACCCCAGAGGAAATATGGACCTGGCATCAGAGTTCCCGGGACTGCTGCGGATCATCCTTTCAACATACACCAGGACTGTGTCTAAGGATGAATACCTGGAGCTCAGGCAGCAGATTCGGGTGGGGCTCTGGATCGGAGCCCTCCAGCTCGCTGGTATAAAACAGGGCAAGTGTTTTCCAACCCAAGAGCAAAGGGCCAGTGACCAACGGGCATTGCGGATGGCATTCCTGGGAGAGCTGCCCCAGGAGCAATGGGTCACTGAGTTGGACAGGCTGGTCCAGCAGGAGATAGAGCTGGACAATCGTTATCGGGCTCTGCAATGGCACGCAGAGGAGGGATATTTAGGGGAGACAACAGAATGCTCTCCAGAGGGATATGACTTTGGCGGCCCTGGATTGCTGTGGGAGAGCCTTGCAGATCATTTTATGTTTGGCGATGAAGGGGAACCTGACCTTGAGGACCTGAGAGAATATAGAGAGTCTATGCTCGGTCTTGCAGGGGTCTCAGAGCTCAAACCTGATCTGGACCATTTGCTAAGGAAGGAACAGCATCTGGAAAGGGCATACAGGAAACTGCTAGAACAAGTTCAGCAGCATGCCAGAGAATCGGCAGTGAAAAATCCGGAGATTGCCGTCCAGAAACCTGAAGTGCTGACAACGGGGCAGAGCTCTGCTAACCTCTGCCCAGCACTGATAGCATTTTCTGGGTTCCATGGACAGGAGATGGTGAACCTCTATCCCCAGACATCAGTTGCAGAGACACGGGATTTGATAGACTTTTCTGCTGAGGAAGAACAACCTGATGAGCCTCCAGCAGAAGAGCTGCTATCAGGGCCAAAGTTCACTGTGTTCTGCCCAGCACCAACAGTGGCTTCGGCCTTCTTGAGAGAAGAGGTAGTCGGCCTTTCTCCCACAACACTGACAGGGACATGTGATTTTCTGCCAGCAGCATCTATGGAGTTAAAACAAACTTCTCCAGCTGAAGATCTGGTAACTGAACAGAGGGTCCAAGACCTCTGTCCCACACTTTTACCACTTCCAGAGACTGGGGATTTAATAGACGTTTCTGTAGAGGAGGAACCACCCAGCAAACCCCCAGCAGAAGTTCTGGCAACCGGACAGAGGGTCCAAGACCTCTGCCCCACACCTGTGGCAGTTTCGGAGGCTCAGGGTGAGAAGGTGGCAATCACTTCCCAGCAGCAGATACAGGGGGGGAAAGGGAGAGGAGGTGTGTGTTGTCCCTCCCCAACAGTTGGCCAGGGTGGAGGAAGCGGCCTTCCTCCCCAGCAAAGATCAGTGCACCTGGGAGACAGTACCATAGACATGTCGTTCAAGCTACACAGTTTGGGAGTGGAGGAAGCCAGCCTCATGCCCCAATGGTTAGCCGGAGCGGAGGATGCGGAGTCCCCAGCAGAAGTGCTGGCATCAGGGCAGAGTGTTACCAATCTCTGCCCAGCTCCGGCAACAACTACAGAGTTCCAGGGAGGCGGGGTAGTCGGCCTCCCTCCCCAACAGTTAGCCAGAACAGATGGTGTGGGGTTTCCTGCAGAAGGGCTGGCAACAGGGCCGAGGACTGCAGGCCTCTGCCCTCGACTAACAGAGGATAGATTTCCTGTGAAGGTGGATAGGACTTCAGTCTCCACCTGTATACCCCAGGGATGCTGGGCAGTGGGCCCAGATCCCCAACAGCATGACAGAGTGAGCCCCGACACCCTGTCTTCTCTCCAGCGGCAGAAAGGACTCCAGGGAGAAGGGCCAGTCCAGGCCTCTCCCCAGCGGCAGATATGTTCTCTGAGAGAGGCAGAGGTTGGCTGGGTGAGTAATGCTTTGTTTGGAACAATTTATTTGGGGTACTGTGTGGGTCCAGGCAGTAGAGGACTGGAACTACTTACTAACTTCGGAGTCAACCCGTCTGGGGTCTCCTCCTGTGTTAGTCTTCTGCCGAAAGGGGAGAGATGTGATGGGAGGGCCCGTGGAACTCAGAATACATCTTATGTCTAAGTCACCCTGTGCCAGCCTGGCACAGGGTGAGTGAGAAAATATATCTTGGACTACTTAAAATGGGACAGTAATATTTGTCCAAAATATCTCCCAGGATGTATGTAGAGACTATTATTGGTTTGGTTGATTCTGAACTCAACCTGTTAATTGAGTGAGCTGATCACATTAGCCTCCAGGACTGGCTAGGAGCCGAACTGTTGATGAATAGGCTGAGGAGGGGGGAGATTGTTGTTTGTATTGTTAATTGTAATTAGCTCCAGCTATTGTGTTTATACTACTGTGTGAAGCTCGGTGCCCACAAGTCTGCCATCTGGTCTGGGTAAATTTTTTAGGTAATTAGCTCATGTTAATTATGTTAATTAGGTTACAGTTATATTGTTAGAGGAGGTTCGAATGGCATATAAAGTCTTGTAATTTTGATTCTAAATAAAACAGTTCATGTTAGCAACAAGCAAGTGTTGCCTTGTTTTGTGCTCAGAGAGGTTGGAATATCTGATATCTGTATACAGACTGGGAGGAAGTGGTATATGACGGAAGCACTCAAGCGGAGTGAGGGACATTCCGTGACAGTACATCTATAACTTTATAGAAAAATATTTGAGTATCAATAACAACGTTTTTTTCAATAGAGTGATTATGGTATATACAGTGGGGACGGAAAGTATTCAGACCCCCTTACATTTTTCACTCTTTGTTATATTGCAGCCATTTGCTAAAATCATTTAAGTTCATTTTTTTCCTCATAAACGTACACACAGCACCACATATTGACAGAAAAACACAGAATTGTTGACATTTTTGCAGATTTATTAAAAAAGAAAAACTGAAATATCACATGGTCCTGAGTATTCAGACCCTTTGCTCAGTATTTAGTAGAAGCACCCTTTTGATCTAATACAGCCATGAGTCTTTTTGGAAAAGATGCAACAAGTTTTTCACACCTGGTTTTGGGGATCCTCTGCCATTCCCCCTTGCAGATCCTCTCCATTTCTGTCAGGTTGGATGGTAAACGTTGGTGGACAGCCATTTTTAGGTCTCTCCAGAGATGCTCAATTGGGTTTAAGTTAGGGCTCTGGCTGGGCCGTTCAAGAACAGTCACGGAGTTGTTGTGAAGCCACTCCTTCATTATTTTAGCTGTGTGCTTAGGGTCATTGTCTTGTTGGAAGGTAAACCTTCAGCCCAGTCTGAGGTCCTGAGCACTCTGGAGAAGGTTTTCGTCCAGGATATCCCTGTACCTGGTCGCATTCATCTTTCCTTTGATTGCAACCAGTCATTCTGTCCCTGCAGCTGAAAAACACCCCCACAGCCTGATGCTGCCACCACCATGCTTCACTGTTGGGACTGTATTGGACAGGTGATGAGCAGTGCCTGATTTTCTCCACACATACAGCTTAGAATTAAGGGCAAAAAGTTCTGTCTTGGTCTCATCAGACCAGAGAATCTTATTTCTCACTAGGGATGAGCTTCGAGTTCGAGTCGAACTCATGTTCTACTCGAACATTGGCTGTTCGCAAGTTCGTCGAACAGCGAACAATTTGGGGTGTTCGCGGCAAATTCGAATGCCGCGGAACACCCTTTAAAAGTCTATGGGAGAAATCAAAAGTGCTCATTTTAAAGGCTTATATGCAAGTTATTGTCATAAAAAGTGTTTGGGGACCTGGGTCCTGCCCCAGGGGACATGGATCAATGCAAAAAAAAGTTTTAAAAACGGACGTTTTTTCAGGAGCAGTGATTTTATTAATGCTTAAAGTCAAACAATAAAAGTGTAATATCCCTTTAAATTTCGTACCTGGGGGGTGTCTATAGTATGCCTGTAAAGGGGCGCATGTTTCCTGTGTTTAGAACAGTCTGACAGCAAAATGACATTTTGAAGAAAAAAACACATTTAAAACTACCCGCGGCTATTGCATTGCTGACAATACACATAGAAGTTCATTGATAAAAACGGCATGGGAATTCCCCACAGGGCAACCCCGAACCAAAAAAAAAAAATGATGTGGGGGTCCCCCTAAATTCCATACAAGGCCCTTCAGATCTGGTATGGATATTAAGGGGAACCCCAGCCAAAATTTTAAAAAAAAATTGACGTGGGGTTCCCCCTAAATTCCATACCAGACCCTTCAGGTCTGGTATGGATTTTAAGGGGAACCCCGCGCCAAAAAAAAAAAAAAAAACGGTGTGGGGTCCCCCCAAAAATCCATACCAGACCCTTATCCGAGCACGCAACCTGGCAGGCCGCAGGAAAAGAGGGGGGGACGAGAGTGCGCCCCCCCCCTCCTGAACCGTACCAGGCCACATGCCCTCAACATTGGGAGGGTGCTTTGGGGTAGCCCCCCAAAACACCTTGTCCCCATGTTGATGAAGACAAGGGCCTCATCCCCACAACCCTGGCCGGTGGTTGTGGGGGTCTGCGGGCGGGGGGCTTATCGGAATCTGGAAGCCCCCTTTAACAAGGGGACCCCCAGATCCCGGCCCCCCCCTGTGTGAAATGGTAAGGGGGTACTTACCCCTACCATTTCACTAAAACTGTCAAAAATGTTAAAAATGACAAGAGACAGTTTTTGACAATTCCTTTATTTAAATACTTCTTCTTTCTTCTATCTTCCTTCATCTTCTGGTTCTTCTGGCCCTTCTGGTTCTTCCTCCGGCGTTCTCGTCCAGCATCTCCTCCGCGGCGTCTTCTATCTTCTTCTCCTCGGGCCGCTCAGCACCCATGGCATGAGGGGGGAGGCTCCCGCTCTTCTCTTCATCTTCTTCATCTTCTTCTTCTTATTCATCTCTTCTTCCTTCTTCTCTTCTTCATTTCTTCTCCGGGCCACTCCGCAGCCATGCTGGCATGGTGGGAGGCTCCCGCTGTGTGACGGCGTCTCTTCGTCTGACGGTTCTTAAATAATGGGGGGCGGGGCCATCCGGTGACCCTGCCCCCCTCTGACGCACGGTGACTTGACGGGACTTCCCTGTGACGTCACGGGGAATGCCACAGGGAAGTCCCGTCATGTCCCGTGCATCAGAGGGGGGCGGGGTCACCGGGTGGCCCCGCCCCCCATTATTTAAGAACCGTCAGACGAAGAGATGCCGTCACACAGCGGGAGCCTCCCACCATGCCAGCATGGCTGCGGAGCGGCCCGGAGAAGAAATGAAGAAGAGAAGAAGGAAGAAGAGAAGAAGAAGAAGATGAAGAAGAAGATGAAGAAGAGAAGAAGATGAAGAGAAGAGCGGGAGCCTCCCCCCCCCATGCCATGGGTGCGGAGCGGCCCGAGGAGAAGAAGATAGAAGATGCCGCGGAGGAGATGCTGGACGAGAACGCCGGAGGAAGAACCAAAAGAGCCAGAAGAACCAGAAGAAGATGAAGGAAGAAAGAAGAAGCATTTAAATAAAGGAATTGTCAAAAACTGTCTCTTGTCATTTTTAACATTTTTGACAGTTTTTTAGTGAAATGGTAGGGGTAAGTACCCCCTTACCATTTCACACAGGGGGGGGCCGGGATCTGGGGGTCCCCTTGTTAAAGGGGGCTTCCAGATTCCGATAAGCCCCCCGCCCGCAGACCCCCACAACCACCGGCCAGGGTTGCGGGGATGAGGCCCTTGTCTTCATCAACATGAGGACAAGGTGTTTTGGGGGGCTACCCCAAAGCACCCTCCCAATGTTGAGGGCATGTGGCCTGGTACGGTTCAGGAGGGGGGGGCCGCACTCTCGTCCCCCCCTCTTTTCCTGCGGCCTGCCAGGTTGCGTGCTCGGATAAGGGTCTGGTATGGATTTTTGGGGGGACCCAACGCCGTTTTTTTTTTTTTTGGCGCGGGGTTCCCCTTAAAATCCATACCAGACCTGAAGGGTCTGGTATGGAATTTAGGGGGAACCCCACGTCAATTTTTTTTTTAAATTTTGGCTGGGGTTCCCCTTAATATCCATACCAGACCTGAAGGGCCTTGTATGGAATTTAGGGGGACTCCCACATCATTTTTTTTTTTAATTTTGGTTCGGGGTTGCCCTGTGGGGAATTCCCATGCCGTTTTTATCAATGAACTTCTATGTGTATTGTCGGCAATGCAATAGCCGCGGTCGTTTTAAATGTGTTTTTTCCTTCAAAATGTCATTTTGCTGTCAGACTGTTCTAAACACGGGAAACATGCGCCCCTTTACAAGCATACTATAGACACCCCCCAGGTATGAAATTTAAAGGGATATTACACTTTTATTGTTTGACTTTAAGCATTATTAAAATCACTGCTCCTGAAAAAACTGCCGTTTTTAAAACTTTTTTTTGCATTGATTCATGTCCCCTGGGGCAGGACCCAGGTCCCCAAACACTTTTAATGACAATAACTTGCATATTAGCCTTTAAAATTAGCACTTTTGATTATTCATATTCGTGTCCCATAGACTTTAACGGTGTTCGCGTGTTCGAACGAATTTTTTTCCTGTTCGCATGTTCTGGTGCGAACCGAACAGGGGGGTGTTCGGCTCATCCCTGTTTCTCACCATCTTGGAGTCCTTCAGGTGTTTTTTAGCAAACTCCATGTGGGCTTTCATGTGTCTTGCACTGAGGAGAGCACTTCCGTCGGGCCACTCTGCCATAAAGCCCCGACTGGTGGAGGGCTGCAGTGAAGGTTGACTTTTTACAACTTTCTCCCATCTCCCGACTGCATCTCTGGAGCTCAGCCACAGTGATCTTTGGGTTCTTCTTTACCTCTCTCACCAAGGCTCTTCCCCGGTAGCTCAGTTTGGCCGGACGGCCAGCTCTAGGAAGGGTTCTGGTCGTCCCAAATGTCTTCCATTTAAGGATTATGGAGGGCACTGTGCTCTTAGGAACCTTAAGTGAAGCAGAAATTTTTTTGTAACCTTGGCCAGATCTGTGCCTTGCCACAATTCTGTCTCTGAGCTCTTCAGGCAGTTCCTTTGACCTCATGATTCTCATTTGCTGACATGCACTGTGAGCTGTAAGGTCTTATATAGACAGGTGGGTGAATGCTGTCAGCTGTGTTGTGATGGAGGCAAATGGCCGTTCACCTTCAATCTGGCCTTCTGAGCTGCACATGCACCACCCCACCCTAACCGCTAATGCGGGAAGCATCAGCACGGTGGAATGGAGCGATGCGCGCACAGCCCACCGACACACATCGCTTCACAACGGACTGCACATGTCCGCTGGAGTAGCAAAATGGAGGACAGGGCGAGAAGATTGCACGCCTGGACCCCAGAAGTCTGCCACAGGTTACCTAGCCAGGCGGCTTAGTGTGCCGGGTGATTAGATGTGCTCCCAGGGGGGAGAGAGAGAGATCAGCTTCACCCACAATTGATCACAGTATGTGTATAATTTATTAGGACTAGGTCAAACAATGCATATATATATATATATATATACCTCCTTATATAGTGTATTCAAAGAATGGCATTTATCTATCGCCCCCTAAAGGACATTGTACAGAATACAATAAGAGATACATCATATGTGATACACATAAGTTGTAACTAATGAGGCACGGAGTAAGAACATATTTATGACAACCTATGATAAGCTTACAGACATTATTAAAGACATAGTAACAAGGAATACATAGGATTTTAGTTTTACTAATGTATTACAGCCAAAAGGTGATTATTGGCTGTAAAACATATTAGTGATAAAGGTCCAAAGTATTGTTTTTGACCCAAAAAAATGCACTTCAGAGACCTAAACGACAGAAGGGGGAAGGTATGTCGTGAAGAGTGAGAATCGAGGATTGGTACCAACCCTTCATTTCTCCATACCTCCAGACGAGAAACCATCCAAAAAAGGTTTAAAGCAAATTGCTTTTAGTCCTGGTGAACATGTAGCTCTTAAATTGTGGATCTACCACAGTTCCATTTGAAGGAGGACTTCATTCCAGTCCCCCCTCCTGGGACTGGGGTGTATGCGATCCAAAATGAGGAATTAGATTTTTGGAAATTTTCCACCATGTACTAACTTAGTATGACGGCCAAGTGGTAGATCCGGGTTTTGATTTTTGCATACTCTTAATATGTCTGTATGCTCACTTCCAGAATTCCAACGTAGTTTTCCCAATATATAAGCAGCTTCTCACACATCCCCCCGGCTTATACAACAAGCCATGACCAGGAAAAAGGGAGAGGAATTACAACAACAGGACAACACTAGCTCCCAAATGACCCGTACTTCAAAAGAAAAGGCGAACCAGGCAGCAATTACAGCAGCGGCCAAACTGGAAAAGTTTGCTCACCCCTCCACTTCACCATCATCTAAAAACACTCAGCAGCAGCAGGACAGGCCGCAAGCAGGGGGCTCAGGGGATAGAAAGAGCCTAGGAAAAGGACCAGCTGTAACGCACACAATGAAAATGGCGACCAGTAAAGGTTCTGCAGGTGACTCCGCGGGATTAGCAACCAGCAATGCTGCTGCGCAAAACGCATCAGCAGACGCTGAACCCACGCTGAAAGATGTTCTACAGGCCGTCAACTCCTGCAAAGCCTCCTTAAACGACCTGAGCGATCAGCTGACGGGATTAAAGGAAGAGATAATTAGGGTAAGCCAAGAACTGCAAAGGACTATAACTAGAACATCTGAACTGGAGGAGAGAGTAAGCCAGGTTGAAGACGATTTAACCCCACTAAAGCAAGATCTCAAGTTACTAAAAACGCAGATGGGACTATATAAAGCGAAAATGGAGGAAATCGAAAATAGGTCCCGCAGGAATAACGTGAGAGTGGTAGGCCTACCGGAGCGGTGTGAGGGCCCCCACCCTGAGGAGTTCTTGGAGAAGTGGCTTAGGGGTATATTCGGGACGGAAACTTTTTCTCATCTTTTTGCCATTGAGAGAGCCCACAGAGTACCAACTAGGACCCCACCATCAGGGGGGTACCCCAGGCCAATAATAATGAAGCTTTTTAATTATAGAGATAAGGTAACATTGATGCATAGGGCCAGAGAACTGGGGGATATTCTGTACAACGGAGTTAAGATCTTATTTTTTCCTGACTATTCCCCAGACCTCCAGAAACGAAGGGCTGAATTTAGGGATATCAAGCGTAACTTACGGACTTACAATATAGAATACGCCCTGTTATACCCTGCACGGCTACGCATTACTGCCTTAGGGTCTACCCATTTTTTCGATACAACAGTAGGGGCAACAAAATGGCTGGAAGATAATAAAACGGGCCTACAGAGTTAAGGGCCAAAAAAGGTTATCTAAACCTGGACAGGAAAGGAGGAAAATGCAATCCTTTTTTTTTCTTTTGATTTTTTCCCATTTTTTGTCTTTTTTTTTTTTTTTTTTTCCTTCGTTTGTTTTCCTCATAGCAAATTAGCAGATGACACGGGGGTGGGGGGTTGGGGGGGGCACAAGAGTGGAAGCACGGATGAAGGAGGTGATTCCACTAGTTGCACATATTCTTTTGTGGGCTTGGAAGTGGGTCGTGGGAGGGGGGGCGGGGGGGATGAGTGTGGTAGCAAATCACAATGTATCCTTTCAGTGTATGTGTGGGAAGTCACTTCTTGTATGGTTGGGAGGGGGGAAAAAGGTCACAAGCGCAGCCCCTAGGGCTAGCCTAACTAGGCAGGGGGGGGTCACGAATAAGGGTGGGAAGAAGGGGGCTGGATAAAGTCGAAGGGGGGTGGGAATGGGGGCTTACAGTGAGTTATAGGGATAGGCAATGGCGCAAAAGCAAGGCACACATAGGTATGAAGGGTCGGTTCACAAAAACAAATGCAATGTATATCAGCACAAGTAATTTGTATTTGCAGTCAGGAATTGTAGGGGGGGGGTCCCCAGACGCGGGGGCCCCTTGCCCTCCCCACTTTATTTTTTCTTATTTTTCTTCGTATTTTTTCTTGGCTAACACAATCACAGAGTTCACGATGAGCTTGGTACCCACAAATGCACAAACGATTTCTCTTTTTTTTTTTTTTTCTCTTGGGTTTTTCTAGTTTCTTTTTTTTTTAAGATGCCTTTTAAAACATTAAGGATAGGCTCCTGGAACATCAGGGGCATGGGTGATCCCGCCAAAAGGGCAGCAGTATTTTTGGCAATGGAAGCTCACGGCGTCGGACTGGCTTGTCTGCAGGAAACCCACCTTACCAATGATACTAAATCACAGGTTCGGAACCACAAATTCCAAGAACAGTACCACTCAGTTTACACCTCATATTCGAGAGGGGTGAGCATATTGGTGGGGAGAGGTTTCTCGTTTTCCTGCAGGGAAGCCAGAATAGACGCGTTGGGTCGTTATGTCTTCCTGAGCTGCGTTGTGGAAAATCAGCCCCTGGTGATAGCAAATATTTACATCCCCCCTCCGTTTAAAACAGAGACAATTTTGGACCTGCTGGAGTTTGTGGAAAGTAAAGTAGACGTACCGATTATACTAGTGGGGGACTTTAACACAGTTCTGGATAATAAATTGGATCGTTTCCCGCCCATGAACCGGGCGGAAAGGCTATCAGAGGGCCGCTTAGGCCAACTTCTGGAGGAGGTGGGGTGGTGTGACCTATGGAGATCCCACAACCCAAATATCCGACAGTATTCCTGCTACTCAGGGACACACTCCACTCAGACATGGCGGTAGGCAATGGGGATGCTATGCAATTAATAGGGAATATAGAGTACAAGCCGAGGGGAATTTCAGATCATTCTCCCTTGATCTTGACTCTGAACCTAACTGTTAATTCTAGCCGCAAGAGGTGGACAATAAAACCATTGTGGTTGGATTTAATAAGTAGTCCAGCAGAAGTAACCTCTAAATTAAAAGAGTTTGTAACCTTTAACTCTGGCTCAGCCCCTGCGGGAGTAGTGTGGGACACCTTAAAAGCGTTCCTTAGGGGACTATTACACCAGCAGGTTGTCATAGCTAAGAAAACGTCAAGGGAATGGGAGGAGAGGGCTAGTAGGGAAGCTACGGTATCAGAAGCACAATATGTGGCGGACCCAACCCCGGAAAAACAGGCGGTATGGCTCAGCAGACAACAAGAGTATAGAGAAGTAATTAACAGAAGAGTAGAAAACAAAAGACTCTTCCAGAAGCAAAATTATTTTGGTGAAGGGGAGAGGGTGGGCCGGATGCTGGCTCTTATAACTAAGTCTAACATATCCCCATCAGTTATTTTCTCAATTAAGACACCGTCTGGAGAAATTACTTCCGACCCCGCCAAGGTCCTGGAGACTTTCTCGGCGTTCTACAGGGACCTGTACAGGTCGCGCAGGGGGCCGGACCGGTGCGATATGAACAGGTTTATGGAAGGGGTAGAGTTGCCTGTGCTCTCGGATAGGGACAGGAGCGAGATGGATTCTCCCCTGACCCTAGAGGAGTTGCAAAAAGCTGTCGCGGAGCTGTCAGGCCAGAAATCTCCAGGCCCAGACGGCTTGCCATTGGAGATCTATAGAAAGTATGGGGAAGTGCTACTTCCAGAGCTCCCAAAAGTACTGGAGCAGTCGATTAAGGACGGAAGGTTACCCCTGTCGATGTTGGAGGCCGATATAGTGGCGATACCAAAGGAGGGGAAAGATTTATCGGAAGTCTCCTCATACAGACCAATATCATTACTGTGTACGGACGCCAAAATTGTCGCAAGGGTACTGGCATCCAGACTAAATAAATGCATTACAAAACTTGTGCATCCAGACCAATCGGGGTTTATCCCCGGTCGGTCCACCAGCACCAATATCAGAAGGGCCTACTTGAATCTTCAGGTACCGGCGGAGAATGAGGGGTCTAGAGCCATATTGTCCTTAGATACCGCCAAGGCTTTCGATAGCCTGGAGTGGGAATAACTTTGGTGGGTCCTGGAGAGGTTTGGATTTGGCCCCGTATTTATCAGCTGGTTAAAAACCCTATACAACCACCCAAAGGCAAGACTCAAGGTAAACAATGACTTCTCGGAAAGCTTCCCCCTCGAAAGAGGAACTAGGCAGGGCTGCCCCTTGTCCCCTTTGCTGTTTGTTTTGGCTATGGAGCCATTGGCGGGAGCAGTGAGATTATCGGCCGAACTGCAGGGTTTCCATAGGAACGGCGAGGAAGAGAGAATAGCGCTTTTTGCGGACGATGTTTTATTCTTCCTTGGGGACACGATCTCCTCATTGGAGAAAGTGGTCCATTTGGTGGAGGACTTTGGTAAATTCTCAGGTCTGACCATCAACTGGGAGAAATCATCGCTTCTGCCGGTCGACCCATCGGCCAACCCTATCCCACTGAGCCTACCTCAATTAAGAGTCACGGGGAAAATGAAGTACCTTGGTGTTGTGCTGTCCAGGGACCCCGACACTTTTATTGAGGACAATCTGGTCCCTCTCCTACTGAAATTTAAAAAAAAGTGCGACATCTGGTGTAGACTCCTTCTCTCTACAGCGGGTCGGGCCAACTTGATTAAAATGATATGGCTGCCTCAGTTGTTATACCTGCTCCACAATTCACCAGTGTGGATTGGGGAGAAGTGGTTCCAAAGAATTCAATCCCTCTTTAGGGAATTAATTTGGAAAAAAGGGCAGGCCAGGATAGGTTTACAAAAACTGCAGTGCCCCGATACGGAGGGGGGATTGGGGATCCCCCACCCGTTTACCTATTTTTTGGCTGCCCAGCTGCAACAACTTGGTGGATGCGCCACTGTTGGAGGGGGAGGTAAGAGTGTCCAAATTATCCTACAGGGAAGCCCTCATAGCTCATTAGTCGAAGCACTGGAGGCAGACTCGCTACAACGAGAGATCCCAACACTTAAAATGATTACTAAGGTTTGGCAGGCAGCTAAGCGAATAATGGGGTACAAGGGTATCTCGGAATACTCACCAATCTGGAACAACAGGTTCCTGCAGGAACTATTATCAGTTGATAGGAACAAGTTGTGGGAAAGGAGTGGGATATGCCGGCTGACACAATTATACGAGGGGGACACCCTGAAACCCTTCGAGGAACTGAGGCATGAGCATGGGCTGCCAAACCGAGTATTTTTTAGTTATTTACAGATTAGGCACGCCTTGAGCAAACAGTTTGGAAGGCAACCCCCCATATGGTGTAAGATCCCATTATTACAAACAATAATAAAATCAGAGACCTCCAAGGGGTTAATCACAGTGATATATACCCAATTAATAAAGAAAATAAACACACAGGCAGGCCTTCCCGGGGGCAGGGACAGGTGGGCGGCTGACGTGGGGGAAATCACGGACACGCAGTGGAAAAGGATTCTGGAACTTGGACCAGAGGTGTCGGTTTCTCCCGCGCAAAATGCCTCTCACCTGATGCTGCTGCACAGATCCTACTATACACCGAAAAAGCTTTTTATATTTGGTCGCAGAGCTAATGATGAGTGTCCTAGATGTGGAAATACAGGCGATTTAATCCATATGTTCTGGAGGTGCCCAAAACTAGTCAGGTACTGGCCTGAGATTTTAAAGAAAATAAATACCACGCTTAAAACTAACTTAGAGCTAGATCCCAAAACCTGTGTGCTGGGATACGTTACCAATGGACTGGGAGACAGAAGTACGGTGGTAGCGGCAGCAAGATGCCTGTTCCAGGCCAGGAAACTAATTGCACAGTCTTGGCAATCAAGAACTCCCCCTACTCCGGAAGATTGGATTAGAACCGTCAACTCCACTGTGTGGAGCGAAAGAACATTCTACACTAGGTCAGGCAACCACAATAAGTTTGCGAAAATGTGGAACCCGTGGATCCAAGCAATGCCTTGTCCGCTAGCAGTGTCACTCTAGTGCTGAATATACCCGTTCTCCCCATTAATGGAGCGAGGCTGAGCGAGTAGTAGCTTAGAGGTTAGAGCCGAGAGAGAATAATGTATTGAATTAATATTGGCCACTGTATGCGCCTTAGAAATATGGGGGCTCAATAAGGGGGGGTTAAAAGGGGGGTGGGGGGGTGGGTGCACTAGTGAGAGAAGTACCAATGCATAAATACGCACAATAGCAATACGAGGCCACGCGGCCAATTGACTCTGAGAGGCAGGATGTAGGTTTTACACTTGTATTGCGGCACTTTTATAACTATCTATACACTAAAATGCATATGGTTATACAATACCTTACAAAAAAAAATTTAAAAAAAAAAATATCTTTGAATGGCCACAATGATGTGACTGGATTAGAGACATATATGAATATTACTCTGAAGGCAGTCTCTGGATAAAGTTAACTGATGTGGCAAAAAAAAAAAAAAAAAAAAAAAAGGATTATGGAGGGCACTGTGCTCTTAGGAACCTTAAGTGAAGCAGAAATTTTTTTGTAACCTTGGCCAGATCTGTGCCTTGCCACAATTCTGTCTCTGAGCTCTTCAGGCAGTTCCTTTGACCTCATGATTCTCATTTGCTGACATGCACTGTGAGCTGTAAGGTCTTATATAGACAGGTGGGTGAATGCTGTCAGCTGTGTTGTGATGGAGGCAAATGGCCGTTCACCTTCAATCTGACCTTCTGAGCTGCACATGCACCACCCCACCCTAACCGCTAATGCGGGAAGCATCAGCACGGTGGAATGGAGCGATGCTCGCACAGCCCACCGACACACATCGCTTCACAACGGACTGCACATGTCCGCTGGAGTAGCAAAATGGAGGACAGGGCGAGAAGATTGCACGTCTGGACCCCAGAAGTCTGCCACGGGTTACCTAGCCCAGGCGGCTTAGTGTGCCGGGTGATTAGATGTGCTCCCAGGGGGGAGAGAGAGAGATCAGCTTCCCCCACAATTGATCACAGTATGTGTATAATTTATTAGGACTAGGTCAAACAATGCATATATATATATATATACCTCCTTATATAGTGTATTCAAAGAATGGCATTTATCTATCGCCCCCTAAAGGACATTGTACAGAATACAATAAGAGATACATCATATGTGATACACATAAGTTGTAACTAATGAGGCACGGAGTAAGAACATATTTATGACAACCTATGATAAGCTTACAGACATTATTAAAGACATAGTAACAAGGAATACATAGGATTTTAGTTTTACTAATGTATTACAGCCAAAAGGTGATTATTGGCTGTAAAACATATTAGTGATAAAGGTCCAAAGTATTGTTTTTGACCCAAAAAAATGCACTTCAGAGACCTAAACGACAGAAGGGGGAAGGTATGTCGTGAAGAGTGAGAATCGAGGATTGGTACCAACCCTTCATTTCTCCATACCTCCAGACGAGAAACCATCCAAAAAAGGTTTAAAGCAAATTGCTTTTAGTCCTGGTGAACATGTAGCTCTTAAATTGTGGATCTACCACAGTTCCATTTGAAGGAGGACTTCATTCCAGTCCCCCCTCCTGGGACTGGGGTGTATGCGATCCAAAATGAGGAATTAGATTTTTGGAAATTTTCCACCATGTACTAACATAGTATGATGGCCAAGTGGTAGATCCGGGTTTTGATTTTTGCATACTCTTAATATGTCTGTATGCTCGCTTCCAGAATTCCAACGTAGTTTTCCCAATATATAAGCAGCCACAATCACAGCATAACATGTATATTACTCCAATCGTTTTGCAGTTAGCAGAATGTTTTGGGCGAAAAATTCTTCCATTAGGGTGAATGGGATCTTTCTGGGTATACATGTATTTGCAGTAATTACAGGCCCCACACATATATGTACCTTTATATATACAGGGATCGCTAAGAAATTCCCCTCTAAATTCACTACTGACAAGTTGTTCTTTAATAGAGTGCACTCTTTTAAAGGTGAAAAGCGGACATTCAGGGACAAATTGTCCCAGTGGATCCAAAGATAGCATGTGCCAATATTTGGTTACAAATGACTTGATTTTTTCTTGTTGGTTTGTGTACTTTGTGATAATTCTTATGGGATTAGTGTCATTGTTCAGTTTCTGGGAATAAAGTAGCTAGTAAGGCTGCCCTTTTGAGGGAGGCATGTGAGTATCCTCTCTGCAGTAGTTTGTTTCATAATTTATTTGCCTCAGTTTTGTTAACCTTATCATAAGAACAATTATGTCTTGTCCTCTAGTATTGACTGTATGGTATGGAGCTTACTAGAGCTTTGGGATGGAAACTTGAGGCGTGCAGAATTGTATTTCCTGCTGTGGGTTTCCTGTATAGGCCGCTACAGAGGGTTCCACCTTCCCCTCTGTATATTTCAACATCCAAAAAAGCAATATGATCTTTGTCATGGGACATAGTAAATTTAAGATTAAATTAATTTTTGTTTAGTCTAGTAAGAAACTGTTTAAGTGTCTCAATGGGTCAATTCCAGACAACAAGTATATCATCGATGTACTGGTACCAAACCAAAATATGGTCTGTGTACATCGACATAAGTTAGTCCATGAAAAGCATTTGCTCCCACTCCCACAGATACAGGTTGGCATAGGATGTGGCAGAATATGTTCCCATCACTACCCCCTGCATCTGGTGGTAGTGGGATCCATTAAATGTAAAAACATTATGTTCAAGATTTAAATCTAAGAGAGACAATAAATTCATTATGAGTTCGCTCATGTGTAGCCCTTTTGTGTAAAATATGTCTGATTGCCGCAAGTACTTTATCATGGGTGATTGAGCTATACAATGCTTCGACATCTATTGAAACTAAAGTTGAATGTTCTGGAATACGGAGGCTGTCTATGATTAGTAGAATATGAATCATATATATGATAGCAGGACAGTCACATGAAGTCTCAATGCCTCATTGACTAATTTACTGGCATTTTCACTAATTGCCCCTCTCCCTGAAATTATGGGCCTACCTGGTGGATTATATGCATCTTTATGAATTTTTGGGAGTGCATAGAATGTTGGGACTTTGGGAAAATTTGTGCTAATGAAGTCCCATGTGACCTTGGTAATAGTTCCATTAAGATATGCTATGTCAACTGGAGTTTAAAATTATTTGTTGTATGCTTCAACAATATCTGTCGTAATGCGTCGATACTAGCCCTGGTTTTTAGGGATCTTATTGAACATGAGAGTGTATGTCATTCTTCAACAGGACAATGTTCCCTCCTTTGTCTGTAGGGTTTATTGTGATGAGGTTATTATCAGATAGTTGTTTTAAAGCTTTAGTTTCTTGTGCATTAATGTTAGAATCCGTTTTAGTTTGTATTTTCAATTTCTCCAAATCTTTATTTACCAGCTTGAGAAAAGCTGCTGCATAGGGGTTAGTACTAGGAGCAGGGCATATATTTGACTTTTTTTAAGAATTGATTTGTTGGAATTGTTTTAGGGCGTACACACGGTCGGACTTTGTTCGGACATTCCGACAACAAAATCCTAGGATTTTTTCCGACGGATATTGGCTCAAACTTGTTTTGTCTACACACGGTCGCACAAAGTTGTCGGAATTTCCGATCGCCAACCACGCGGTCACGTACACCACGTACGACGAGACTAGAAAAGGCCGGTTTAGAACCAAGCGCGGCACCCTTTGGGCTCCTTTTGCTAATCTCGTGTTAGTAAAAGTTTGGTGAGAGACGATTCGCGCTTTTTCAGACTCGTGGTTTTCAGATCGTTTTCTGCCATTCAGTTTGTGCTTGTGGGTTTGTATCTGCTCTTCAGTGCATGCAAGCGAGTTCCGCGTGACTTAGTCATTGTATTCTTGTTCATTCGTTACTGTTTTTCAGGTCGCTCTTCACAGGCCTTGCTGTTCTTCAGTGCGTTCTGTTACTTCGTTCTGAGCAGCCGACCATTTTCTAGCCATGTTGCGTATGCGTACTCCTCGTAGAGTTCGTGCTGTGGGGGGGCTTGGTGTTGGGGTCCTGACCTTGACACAAGTCCAGTCCATGAACAGGGTGGGGAGGAGTTCATGGACCAAGAATTGGTTGCTTCAGTGTGACCAGTTCTCTCATATACCTTTGCTCCGTGAGATCCGTGAGAATAATCCTCATGATTTCAGGAACTTTCTCAGGATGACGGACCCCGTGTTTCACCGTCTGTTGGCTTCGCTAACCCCCTATATTAGCAGGCAGGATACCTGCATGAGGCAAGCCATCACTCCGGAGCAGAGACTGGTCGCTACCATGCGGTATTTGGCGACAGGGAGAAGCCGGCAGGACCTCAAGTTCTCGACAGGCATCTCCCCCCAGGCTCTGGGGATCATTATCCCAGAGACCTGTTCTGCCATCATCCAGGTCCTGCAGAAGGAGTATATGAAGGTAAGATTTTTATCCTTTAATCTCACATTTTATTGTATTTAATGTTTGATAATATATTGTATTTCTTTCCTCATTCCCTAATTACCATGATTGTAATATGCTGTGAATGTCCCCTTTGTTCCCATGCATGCTGGATTTTTATGTAATTATTATTTTAGGTCCTTCATACATATTTGCCCTTCAATAACATCCCCAGCATGGTGTCTCCTGGCCATATATTCACCTCATGTAGTCACTTAACAATGTATTTTTTCTGCTCCATAGTAGTGCTTTACCCCAAACACCCCCTAAAATGTTTAGAAATGTTATTTTTGCTTTAAATTCAGGCAGAGTGCCAGAGGCTTTTTTTTGGTGGTGTCCCCAAATAATTTTTAGTAACCCTCCCTCCCCCCAACTGCTAAGTCAGCTGATCCCAATTCTCTATCTATCCTCAATCATCTATCTGCTGACTTTGCCAAACCCATACACACTATACCCATCTCTTTTGTGCTCAGATTTATGGATGAATTCCCCAAAGCATGTAGTGCAAGGGCCTGCCTGAATACTTTCAAATGGTACTGTTTCAAGTTTTTCTATCCTATTATTATCTTGATAGGTAATAGCAGAATGTCCAAATGTCCTCAAATGTGTACAATGTGTATTTCTATCTTTGTATTATGACTCTTCTTACCTGTCCAGTGGTCTTCCAATAGTGTAACTAAGGAGGGGCTGTTCCAAGTAATACCCTGTATTTAGGCATTCATCTCTCAATGAAGTGAAGAGGGTTACCTGTCCAAGATTTCCACACAGCCCCTATAATGTTAGAAATGGCCCATGAGAGGGGGGAGGGGGAATATGATAGGTGTACCTTATACTTTGGCGTTGTTAAATTCCCCTTAATAAATGCTATCTGGAGGTTGCCCCATGTTTGTGTCTAATCTGCTTGCCATGTTTCTGAGATAAAAATAGTAATGTTTATTGTTTTTTCCTCAACAGTTTCCTTCCACGCCACAGGAATGGCAGACTGTGGCCTCCCACTTTGCCCAGCGGTGGGACTTTCCTAACTGCGGAGGGGCAATTGATGGGAAACACGTCCACATCGTCCCACCACCCGACTCGGGGTCATACTATTATAATTACAAGGGGTTCAATAGTATAGTGATGTTGGCGGTGGTGTCGGCTAATTACGACTTCCTGTATGTGGACGTGGGGAAGAATGGCCGGATGTCCGATGGTGGAGTCATTGCCCAGATGGAGTTCTACAGGCTTCTCCAGAATGGCAGCTTGGACTTGCCAGCTCCAGAGGACAATGTTGAAGGACTCCCATTTGTGTTCGTTGCTGATGAAGCGTTTGCGCTGGGGGACCACCTGATGCAGCCATTCCCAATGAGGACCCTCACCCCGGAACAGAGAGTTTTTAATCACCGGCTGGCCAGAGCCCGAAGAGTGGTGGAGAACACATTTGGAATCCTGGCCAGTCGGTTCCGCCTATTTATGACACCCATCCATATGGCGGAGTATAAACTGAACCATATTATACTTGCGTGCTGTGTTCTCCATAACTTTTTAAGGAAACATTCGGCCAACTATGCTGGCTCAGTTGGGCCTGAGGCCGGAATGATACATCAAACCACACTGACGGCGCTTGAAAGTGGCCGTCCTGGCTTGCCCTCCCTGAGTGCCCGTGATGTCCGGTTACACTACCTGGAGTTCTTTGCGGGTAGGGGGGCTATCAATATGCCAGCAAATCTATGAAGCCTTTTTATAATAAAACAAAAAAAGAAATTTGTTGTGGACATTTACTGCTTGTGTTTGTTTTAGCTGACCCTGACAGAAATGTGTTGAGTCCAGAAAATGTCGTGATTGTGTAACCTTATTATACAAAGCACTGTTGGCTGTTATTTACTAAATGCAAAAACATATTTCACTACAAGTGCACTTGCAACTGCACTGAACCTGCACTTGTAGTGCAAAGTGGATTTGCCCTTAGGAAATAACCCCCATTTTTGTAGAAAACAGCAATTACATTACCCCAAAAGTGTTGTAGTGTTGAGACAATAATCCACACATTCTTGATTAACCAACTTTTTTATACCTGCAAAATCACATGTGCATTTACCAAAGGTTTTTAAAACAAACCAACATGTTTGTTGTGTAACAATTTTTGAAGTAGCATTATCAAAAATCGAAATGTCCAATTAAGATAAAACAGGCCTTTGTAAAACCAACAAGAAAGCCAAAAAACTTGAACTTACAAAGTTCACATTATGTAAAACCTGAAGGCTATATCAGACATCAGTATTTAGGAACTGGGTTTGATATAGCGTTCAGATGGGGGGAAATCACCCCTGGAAAAGCCAAATTTGGAAGATGCACACCAATTTATGAATGTCAACATGTGCTATCTGCCATCACAGGGGATCAAGGGACGTGTTTTGGGGGAGCAAGCCCTTCTTTACCGCTACTTTATAATTGAGGAAGGGGTTGCACCCCCAAAACACGTCCATTGATCTCCCGTGATGGCAGATAGCACATGTGTCAGGGGCATATCAGTGGCCGTCGAGCTAATATGCGTGCACGCAGGTGCACAAAGGGCCTTTCCAGGGCAGTTCTGCTTAACTCTCCACCACGGGGTGCCAGAGCGCTCGCGCATGTGCCCATATGCGCGTTCGCGAGTGCGCGCGCACCCGCGTGCGCGCCCGTACACGCTAGCGCTGTTTTGGCACCAAGGGCCCTTTAAAAGAATGTCAGAGGCTGCTGTCAGGTGCTGTTCGTCTGCAGCTCTGCACCTGAGTTCCTGTATCCTGCTTGTGTTGTATTGCTAGTGACACGGCTCCGTCTGACCATTCTCCAGTCTCCTATCCGACCCGGCCTGCCTGACCTTGCTTATATCTTGTGACCCGTTGCCAAACTCCTGCCTGCCTGACTATTCTTGGATCATCCCTCTTGCTATTTACTTGCCTGATCTCCTGCCAAAACGGACTGTCTGACCTTGCTTTGCCTGTGTCCTGTGATGCTGCTTCCAGCCTGTTCTGCCAAGCCTCAGATCCTGCTGCTGCTTTATCATCCACCTGCCTACCTACCGGCCTGCACCAGCCTACCTGCATCCGCAGCTCAGCCATCCCTGAGGGACATCCTTCCAGTTCCAGTATCTGCTTCTGTTGGAACCTGCATCAGGCCCTCCTACCCACAGTGCTCAAGAGACCACTGTTCCCACTTCCAGTGGCTCCTGAACCAGCGTTTAAGAGAGGTCTCCTTCTACCAGTCGGGCTCAACCACCAGGTACCTAACAGCATGTTGGCACATCGTGTGCATCCTCCAAATTTGGCTTTTCAAAACATTGCAAAAAGATTTAAAAGATTGGACCACAATCCAAAAAGTGATTTGGTGGGGTTTTAAATTCGCCCCAAAACATCAATGATGTTATTATTTTTTTGAATCACATCATTTATTTTTTTCTGTATGTTTTGCAATTCTACATTACACCCCATGATCTCCCCGATCAGGATCTGGGCACCTTCTGATGTGAAAGCATTTGGATCACGATCACCTAAAAAGAGAGAAACAAAACAAAAACAGGTATCAAAAATCTGCCACCATCCATCTCTTACCTGAGTCTGTGGTCGCAGACACTCACCTGTTGTGGTGCCAATTTCCACCACATCTTCTTCTTCCTCCTGCTCTTCTTGGGTTGGTGGTATTTCCCCTTCTTCCATAGGTGGGGGGTCTGCGGTCTCCTCGGATGAGGGGTGTCCTCCGAGTCTTTTCTCCCCTATGTAAACCAAAAATGGTATAATTAGCACACAGATATTTGATGGCAGAACTAGAAATAGGAAACATTGCTTGGAAGTGGGGTACAATTTTCTATTTTAGCCGAGTTCCAAGATGTATTTTTTTTATTGGCCTTTGTCAAGCTGCAATACTTTACCTGTTTGGTACAAGCTTCACAGATGTAGACCCCCCTATAGTATACACTGGAGCACCTGTGTCCCCTAATAAAAATGGTGTTCTGGGGTCCCACACTAGTGCTCCAGTGTCCAGATGTGAAAACAGCTGCTCAGTGTCCTCTCCTTACACAGAATCTAGTTTGCATTTCATTCTAGTAACAAACCCATCTACACAAACAAATATTTGGCATCCAAGTAGGCCCAAAAAAATGTGGGAAAATGCATATGGCCTAAACAATGGTGTTTTAGAGGCCGAAAGAAAAATGTTTGATACGAACGAATAAGCGTATTACGTACGATCTGTAAGCGGAGGAAGGAGCATTGGACGCGCCGATCGTAAGAACGAAGGTAAGAGACAAACTTGTGCCTATACTGCTTCTACATTGAGGCCTATATTGTAAGAAGATTAGGAGAGTTTTGTCTGACATTAGGCTTTGTCTTGTGTTGTGTCTTGCAGTGAACATGGATATGCTACTGAAAGACAATGACTTCATGTCAGTATTCCTAGATATGTTAAGGGAGCTGCCCTGTCTGTGGGAGATTAAACACCCCCATTTCAAGAACCAAGCAAAGAGGAAGGCAGCACTGGCGCAATTGTGTGAAATTGTGAAGCAGGTGATCCCCACGGCAGACATCACCTATTTAAAGATCTTAATTGGTGGCCTGAGAGCACATATCTAAGGGAGCGCAAGAAGGTCCAGGATTCGCAGAGATCCGGAGCAGCAGATGACATCTATGTCCTCAGGATGTTGTACTACGACAGGCTTCATTTTCTGGCAGGCCAGACTGAACCCAGGCCATCCCTCTCCAGTCTTCCTTCCACGCTTTCTTCCCCCCCGGCTGAGCCTTCTGACGCCCAACCTGGGCCTTCCAGGCCACATGTGGAGGAGCCCAGATTGAGCCAGGTATAGCATTCCTCTAAATATTTCTGCTTGTCCAATCAATGATGTTAACTAGATGTTAGTTGGGAGTACTAATTTATGATTGTGATTGATGATGCAAAGCATTACAACCATGTCCCTTTTTCATACACAGGGAAGTCTCAGCCAGGAGGTGGCTGGGCCGAGCCGGCTGGCTGATATGCCGGTCCCTCCACCCCCCCTGAAAAGAGAAAGTGGCAGTAGGAGGAGTGCCCTAGAGGAGGCTGGCAGAGGACTCTTTTGGAGGGCTACAGAGGTCCTGGGAGCACGACAGACCGTGGAGGAGGACATTGCTGCTGTCATTGCATATTAAATGCAGAGGATGGAGGAGGGCCAACAAGTCATGTGTGAGTCCCTCATATTGGAGGCTCTTAACAAAGGTATGAGGGGCCAAATTACAGCTCAGACACACCTTTGCGATGGTCCTCCTCCTCCTCCTGCAGGTCCTCCTCCTCCTCCTCCTTCTCCTCCAGGTCCTCCCAGTCCTCCTCCTCCTGCAGGTCCTACTCCTCTTCCTGCCACATCTCCAACAGCACAGCCACAGCCCGGAAGGAAGCGTGGAAGGAAGACCAGAAAGTGAGGACCCTGGATCCAGTCTGATCGGCCAAAAGATGCAGCCTCTTGTGGTACCACAGCCTGGGGACACAGATGTCATCTGCTGCTATCCGGATCTCTGCGAATTCCGGACCAGACTGCCCTCCCTTACATATGGACTCCTCAGGCCACCAATTTTGATGTTCAAGAATTGATGTCTGCCGTGGGGGTCCCAGGCTTCGCTAATTTCTCCTGTTGATCCAGTGTTGCCTTCCTCTTTGTTTGGTTCTGATCCCTTAATAAAGGATTCTTGTTTTGAATTATACTCTCCTATGTGTTTTACTTCAAAAAGGACAGTTTGTTTGTGAGGACTCAGGTACACTTCAAATATACAGTGTGAAATGAACAAGGGACACCAACAACAAACAATCTCCTTGAGATTAAATAATAAAAGATATCAATGGTGTTGGGGTAACTTGACACACAAAACACACACAAAAATATTCTGGAGTAAAAATAAAAATAGGTCATTCTCCAGGATGCCATGCAGAAGTAGAAGAACAACAATGGCGCCACTCTAAGTGCAGTATTAAAACAAATTTTAATAAATCATAAAAACAGGTACTCACAAAAGTACATGTATTCAGGCATATAAGTACTGGGCAGGAAATGTCAGGTGTCCCAGGGGTATGATCCGGTCACGTCCTCAGATGTCGTTCCGCTTGGAGACGGGCTGTGCTGCTGTGTGGGCGGCAGATCCGGCTGCTGGAACGCACTGTGTGTGACGTGATGATCTGGGGGAACGAAGGCACTTCCGGGTCTAGGCAGGGGTGACGAATAGGCGACGCGTTTGCGGAGCTGCGCTCCTTCCTCAGGCCTAACGTGACCTGTGATTGGCCAAACATGTTATAGTCTAACATGGGCTGGGATTGGAGGAAAGATCTGTCAATCACTATGAGGCATAGACTGTGTACTGGACGCTGTGTGCTAGTGTGTCAGCGTCTACAGCTGTGTCGAATCTTTGTGCAAGACAGCGGCATGTGCTTGTAAATAAAGGAGGAAAGATAATGTTACTTTTGAGATCATGTTATCTATGAGAAAGCAAGGGGAAGAAGAAGGAGGGTTTTTATTAAAACACAAAGAAAAAGGAAAAAGGAAGATGGGCATGTATAGGTAAATTGAATGTGTAGCTGGAGTTACTGCTATTAGATGAACTCCCTGTTATGACAATGTGGTAGAATAAGGATTATGCATACCTAGTGAGATGAGGAATGGGGAGTTGAAAGAACTCAATGGACTATGGTAAACAAGGAAACTTATTGGAACTAAAGTGGCAATGATAATAAGAAAAAATTGTGTTATTACAGAATGATTATAGTAGTAGAATGATGGTGATAAATTAATAATTAAATATTGAAAAATATGTTATAAAAAGATATATGTTATAAAAAATGTGTTATAAAAAAATTAAAAAATATGTTGAAAAAATATATACCGTATATACTCGAGTATAAGTCGTTCCGAGTATAAGTCGAGGCCCTAATTTACCACAAAAAAATGGGAAAAACGTATTGACCCGAGTATAAGACGAGGGTGAGAAATGCACAGCTACTGTAGGTGGAAAAGAGGGTCAACAATGCCCATTTGCAGCCTCACTGTGCCCATTTGCAGCCTCACTGTGCCCATTTGCAGCCATAGGTCCCCTGAACTTCAAACTTGGTAGTTAAGGGTTCCTAGATGCCCCCTAGCTGCAGCCAAAATTTGGGGTCTCTGAACCCAAAGGGTCCCGAAATGACATTGCAGCAGATGGACACAGTTGACCGAATTTGGGGCCCTGTATCTTAGGGCCACTTAGTGCTAAGAACCCCAAAGTTGGTGTGCAAACCAAGTGGAACTAGCACCATAAAATTTCCAAAGCTGGGGTTTCTAGCACCAAGTGGCCCCGAGATACAGGGCCCCAAAAATCAGTTCAGAAAATGTCAAGCACTTTTCTACAGCAGAGAATGACATTTTCCGAACCGGTTTGGGTGCCCTGTATCTCAGGGCCACTTAGTGCTAGGAACTTCAGCTTTGGATATGTTGTGGTACCAGGTCCACTGGGTTTGCACACCAAATTTGGGGTTCCTAGCACTAAGTGGCCCTGAGATATGGGGCCTCAAACTCAGTTCAGAAAATGTCAAGCACTTTTCTGCAGCAGAGAATGACATTTTCCGAACCGATTTTGGGGCCCCGTATCTCAGGGCCACTTGATGCTAGGAACTTCAGCTTTGGATATGTTGTGGTACCAGGTCCACTGGGTTTGCACACCACATTTGGAGTTCCTAGCACCAAGTGGCCCTGAGATACGGGGCCCCAAAGTCGGTTCGGAAAATGAAATTTTTTGCTGCAGAAAAGTGCTTGACTCGAGTATAAGTCGAGGGGGGCACTTTCAGCACTAAATAATGTGCTGAAAAATTCGACTTATACTCGAGTATATACGGTATATAAAAATGGTTACAAATCTAACCATTCTTAGATCTCCTACTTTTTCACGATAAAGGTAAAATATTGGCCAAAAATTACAACAAGCCGACAGCAGGCAACTCCTTCTTGCACCATCAGAGTTGCCACCATCCAAGATGGATTGCCAATATTCCCAAGAGCCAGTTCTGCAGGTTACGCAGAAACTGTACCAGACAATCTGACTACATCACGGAAGGGTCCCACTTAAAACAAAAGTTCTCAGATAAGGCTTTTCCACCAAAACTCATAAACGAAGCCTTTGATTTCTATCTGTCAGAACCCCCCATATCCACTAGCGAAACCATCCAATCTACATCACAGCCGGTTAGATTTGTAACTCAATTTCACTCCAAACACAAAGCCATGGAACGCATACTCACCAAACATTGGTCGATCCTTCTACAGGACCCACATTTAAAATCCACTATCACTTCCAAACCCAAGTTCACCTACCGGAAGAGCAGAAACATCAAAAATCTGGTAGCACCCAGCAAATATAAAAGTCAACAAAATCTCAAGAAAACATCTCTCTGTCTTGTTCCCCTCATTGGGATGTACCAATGCCGTAAAAAACTATGCCTCACATGCAGTCACGTCCATCATGGCCAGAAAGAATTCACCATCAAGGGCCAGACTTATCAGATCAGTAACTTTTATAACTGTTCCACAGAATTCGTCATCTATTGCTTGACATGTCCATGTGGGTTACACTACGTAGGCCGCACTATACGCACATTGAGAAAGAGGTTTGGTGAGCACCGCCGCCTAGTAGAGGCAGGAGATGACCATCACAGTGTTCCCCTCCACTTCCTACGCAAACACAATCATTCTTCATCTGGTCTCAAGGTTTGGATCATTGAGTCAGTTCCCAGTACGTTCCCACTGGCAGAGCGTTTTAAACGTCTCTGCCAGAGGGAAACTTACTGGATATTTACTTTGGATACTTTGACTCCTGGAGGACTCAACGAGGAAATAGAGACGAGCAGCCTCATCTGACCGCTCTCCTGGTCCTCCAAGTCCCACCAGGATGCTCTAACTCCCAACATTCCAGTTTGTCAGTTAACCCAATTTGCATTCTGAAGCAGGAACCCCAGCAATATCAGTACATCTGTTCCTTCTTTCCCCCCCCTCGTTCCCCCCCCCTCCCCTTCCCCCCCCCCTACCCCCCAGGATTTTCTATTTGATGTATTATTGGCCGCCAACACATCATGTTCAATTTCCAAATCCAAGTAGGACATACTCTTCCCCCCCTTCTTTTCACAACAAAAAAACTTACCAGTGCGGTCTTCTACCAAACCATACCCCAACCCCCTTTTACAAATTCAGCAGTTCTGCAAGAACATCAATATCACCCCAACATTATAAATATCAATTCATTTTTATATAAAAAAATTTGTTCTCAAGAATCATACATTTTTATATATATATTTTTTCAACATATTTTTTATTATTTGTAACCATTTTTATATACTGTATATACTCGAGTATAAGTCGAATTTTTCAGCACATTATTTAGTGCTGAAAGTGCCCCCCTCGACTTATACTCGAGTCAAGCACTTTTCTGCAGCAAAAAATTTCATTTTCCGAACCGACTTTGGGGCCCCGTATCTCAGGGCCACTTGGTGCTAGGAACTCCAAATGTGGTGTGCAAACCCAGTGGACCTGGTACCACAACATATCCAAAGCTGAAGTTCCTAGCATCAAGTGGCCCTGAGATACGGGGCCCCAAAATCGGTTCGGAAAATGTCATTCTCTGCTGCAGAAAAGTGCTTGACATTTTCTGAACTGAGTTTGAGGCCCCATATCTCAGGGCCACTTAGAGCTAGGAACCCCAAATTTGGTGTGCAAACCCAGTGGACCTGGTACCACAACATATCCAAAGCTGAAGTTCCTAGCACTAAGTGGCCCTGAGATACAGGGCACCCAAACCGGTTCGGAAAATGTCATTCTCTGCTGTAGAAAAGTGCTTGACATTTTCTGAACTGATTTTTGGGGCCCTGTATCTCGGGGCCACTTGGTGCTAGAAACCCCAGCTTTGGAAATTTTATGGTGCTAGTTCCACTTGGTTTGCACACCAACTTTGGGGTTCTTAGCACTAAGTGGCCCTAAGATACAGGGCCCCAAATTCGGTCAACTGTGTCCATCTGCTGCAATGTCATTTCGGGACCCTTTGGGTTCAGAGACCCCAAATTTTGGCTGCAGCTAGGGGGCATCTAGGAACCCTTAACTACCAAGTTTGAAGTTCAGGGGACCTATGGCTGCAAATGGGCACAGTGAGGCTGCAAATGGGCACAGTGAGGCTGCAAATGGGCATTGTTGACCCTCTTTTCCACCTACAGTAGCTGTGCATTTCTCACCCTCGTCTTATACTCGGGTCAATACGTTTTTCCCATTTTTTTGTGGTAAATTAGGGCCTCGACTTATACTCGGAACGACTTATACTCGAGTATATACGGTATATATTTTTTCAACATATTTTTTAATTTTTTTATAACACATTTTTTATAACATATATCTTTTTATAACATATTTTTCAATATTTAATTATTAATTTATCACCATCATTCTACTACTATAATCATTCTGTAATAACACAATTTTTTCTTATTATCATTGCCACTTTAGTTCCAATAAGTTTCCTTGTTTACCATAGTCCATTGAGTTCTTTCAACTCCCCATTCCTCATCTCACTAGGTATGCATAATCCTTATTCTACCACATTGTCATAACAGGGAGTTCATCTAATAGCAGTAACTCCAGCTACACATTCAATTTACCTATACATGCCCATCTTCCTTTTTCTTTGTGTTTTAATAAAAACCCTCCTTCTTCTTCCCCTTGCTTTCTCATAGATAACATGATCTCAAAAGTAACATTATCTTTCCTCCTTTATTTACAAGCACATGCCGCTGTCTTGCACAAAGATTCGACACAGCTGTAGACGCTGACACACTAGCACACAGCGTCCAGTACACAGTCTATGCCTCATAGTGATTGACAGATCTTTCCTCCAATCCCAGCCCATGTTAGACTATAACATGTTTGACCAATCACAGGTCACGTTAGGCCTGAGGAAGGAGCGCAGCTCCGCAAACGCGTCGCCTATTCGTCACCCCTGCCTAGACCCGGAAGTGCCTTCGTTCCCCCAGATCATCACGTCACACACAGTGCGTTCCAGCAGCCGGATCTGCCGCCCACACAGCAGCACAGCCCGTCTCCAAGCGGAACGACATCTGAGGACGTGACCGGATCATACCCCTGGGACACCTGACATTTCCTGCCCAGTACTTATATGCCTGAATACATGTACTTTTGTGAGTACCTGTTTTTATGATTTATTAAAATTTGTTTTAATACTGCACTTAGAGTGGTGCCATTGTTGTTCTTCTACTTCTACAGTTTCCAGAGGATTGCTTCTTCTTTAACAACAGGGCCGCCTTCTACAACTGCTTTTATTGGACTGTAACTCAGTTTCTTATTGGACAGCTTACAGTTGCTGATGTTTTTATCACCATATAATTTTACCATTTCAGATTGTCATTTTATGATGAAAGTTATACAGCACCTAATCGCCCCATTTACTTTTAAACTGTAGACTGTAAACAAGTAGACTCACCACTGGTGTCTGACCATATTGAACATAGCGCTCACATCCACATGTTCCAGGATGCCATGCAGAGATTGCATGGGCTGCTTTTTGCTGGGGGGGCGTGACCGGATGAGGGTGTGGAAGGAGTGTGGAGTGGAGAAAGTAGTCTGTTGAGAGTCTCTCTACCCCACTGTCTACCTGCCGATATCGGTGTGTTGGAGTGCTTGGCCGGCTGCCACTACTAGGTAGCCTGTGCCTGGGTCTCGGTGTGGGCGTTGCAAGGCAGCAGGCGAGGAAGACGGAGAAGCCGGTGCCGGTCACTAGAGCAAGTCAGCTGCACTGTGGCGCTCTCACTGGAGCCGCGGCAACTACTGCGCCTGTGTGCCCGGGAGTCGGTGGAGCGGCTTTCAGTGTACCGCTACGGAGCGGCAAGAGAGGAGGAGAGGTGGACGGGAGGAACGGGTGGAACTGAAGTCCGGTGGTGAGCCTATGCCTATGCTAAACTGCCTATGATACACCGTGGAGGCCGGTAAGGAGCTGGACGCTGGGTCCTGGGACTTTGGGGACCGGTGAGGTGAGCAGGTGAGCAGGTGAGCGGGACTTGAAAAGAGGGTTTTAACCCTCTCAACGTATTACAGCTCATTGTGCTTGGCTAAAAGACAGAAGGTTGTTACCCTGTGGTCCTATATTACAACAGGGGGAAGGAGAAGTGAACGGGCAGCCGTGACGTATTTGACTAGTATATTAACTTTTTAAAACTGCTGAACATGTACATTGGCCGATTGGAGACTGCAGGGTTGTAGATAGATCCTTGCATTAAAGAGACAGTACCTGCCTGTGTAATCCCGGCCAACTTTTTCTGCTGCTCCCTGGCTTCTCTCTTGCCCTATTCGTTCCCCCCTGGTAGTGGTGGGTACCCGGGTACATAAAGGCAATAATGGCAATGTCAAGGAGGAGAGGGGAGGAGCCAGTCAATATGGAGAATTTTAGGGCCCCAGTCATTACGGTCAGCAAAGGAGAAGGGGAACCAGGCGGCAGCAGCAAAATTGGAGAGGTTTGCACACACCCCTGAACAGACCCCCACTAAGAACGGGCAACTTTCACAACCCAAGACCACCAGGGATAGGAAAAGTCAAGGACAGGCATCTTCAACCCCAGCTGGAGCAGGGCATAAAAACCCGAATGTTAATAAAGGTACAGGGGCAGGGGAAAAAGCTCATTTACCACCACCAACAACCATCTCCGTTACAGAGGTAGAACCTACCCTGAGGGAAGTTTTACAGGCGATTAACTCTTGTAAGGCATCAGTGGAGGGGTTAAGCTGCCAAATTAAAGAGGTTAAAGATGAACTATTACTAATAAAGCAGGAGTTGCAAAAGGCAGTAGATAGAATAACTGGCTTGGAGGGAAGAGTGAGTCAAGTGGAGGACGATGTTTTTCCCCTACAGCAAGATGTTAAATCTATGAAGGAACAACTGGGTAGAATTAATGAAAAAATGGATGAAATGGAAAACCGCCTGAGAAGGGACAATATAAGAATAGTGGGTCTCCCAGAGAGATGTGAAGGGCAGAGTCCCATTGCCTTTTTGGAAGGATGGCTCACAGAAATATTTGGAAGGGATGCATTTTCCCCACAGTTTGCAATTGAGAGAGCCCACCGGGTCCCCTTCAGGGCTCCGCTCCCTGGAGGGCACCCCAGGTCCTTATTAATGAAATTTCTGAACCATTGTGACAAGATAATTCTATTGCGTAAAGCCAGAGAGAAGGGGCTTATTTTTTATAACGGAGCAAAGGTTTCATTCTACGCTGACTTTTCACCGGAACTGCAGAGACGCAGGGAAGGGTTTGTGGAGATCAAACGCACCCTACAAAAATTTGAAGTCAAGTACGCCTTACTGTATCCAGCTAGGCTACGGGTTGAGGCAATTGGAGAGGTTCTCTTTTTTGATTCCCCGGTGGGGGTAACCCGCTGGTATGAAGAAAACAAATAGAGACTGAAACCCAAAGAAAGGAGCCCAGAGTGTTAGGATGCTCGACAAGAAGATAAGAAGATCTGGATTGTGGGAAGCAATATGAACTTGGTATAGAGAGGAAGAATGATGGTGTATGGTAGAGTAGGAATTGGGGAGGAGGAGGATATTATATTTACATTTTTGCACATGTGGATACTAATGGTGGAGGGAGGGGGGGATGTTAGGAAGGGGTATTTTGAAAGGAATATATGAGGTGGTCACGAATAGAGCCCCAGGGGCAAACCTGGTAAGGTGGGGGAGGGGGGGAAGGGGTGGGAGGGATGGGGTGGATTGGTGGGGGGGTGGGGGGGATGGGGGGGATTGGTGGGGGGGTGGGGGAGATGGGGGGGACTGGTGGGGGGTGGGGGGGGGTGGGGGGGGGTGGGGGGGACTGGTGGGGGGGGCAGGTGGTGGAGAGGGAGAGGGGTTGTAAATTTATTTTTAAGAGGAATTAAAACGCACATAGCACCTGGGGGGGTAGCTAGGGGGAAAGGGGGGAGGGGGGATGTAGGATTAAGCACATGTGTGGTAAATGTAAACACTATGAAAAAGGGGACATTTAGAATGTTTACTGGAATGGAATATAATAGTAAGGAAGCCCTATGGGCCATAAAGTACAATGGGTAATTAAGGGAACACTTTTTCTTTTGTTTTCTTTCTCTTCCTCCTTTTTATACGTAGTGCACAACATGGTATTAATAGAGGATTTTCATTTTAGCTATCTTATGGGTTCTCTGGGAGTTATAATGGGTAAGAAGGTGTTATTTTCTGGCACAAGACAATGTACGAAGCTTAAGGCGCCCATTATTTTTGGTTTCTTAGAGGCCAGCTCTTGCCTGTTGCTTGTTTGATGCAGTCTAAGGTCCTTAAAATAGGCTCCTGGAACGTACGGGGGATGGGGAACCCAAATAAGAGGGCTGCCATTTTTTCATTACTGGAGTTAGGGGGGGTGGGTTTGGTCTGCCTACAGGAGACACACCTGACAAAGGACACAATGAAATGTCTCCCAAGTAGGAGGTTTCAGGCCCAATACCACTCGGTTTACTCCTCTTACTCTAGGGGGGTGAGTATATTGGTAACAAGAAGTATGATGTTCGCCTGTAGGCAGACCAGGATAGATAGTTTGGGTCGTTATGTTTTTTTATACTGCTCTATTGAAAATAGAATGTATGTCATTGCCAACATTTATATCCCCCCACCTTTTAAATTGGAAGTGTTATACAACCTAATGGAGTTTATGTTGGATAAAACAGACACCCCGGTGATAGTATTAGGGGACTTTAACGAGGTGCTGAACAGAGAGCTGGACAGATATCCATCGAGAGTCCAAGTAAACAGTGTAGCAGGGGGCCGGTTGGGTCAATTCCTAGAGGAGGCAGGCCTATTGGATAAATGGAGGGCCCGGAACCCTGGAGTAAGGCAGTACTCCTGCTTCTCTGCCTCTCACTCCAACTTTTCCAGGATTGATATGACCCTGGGGAGCGTGGAGGGAGTACCATTAATAAAGGATGTAGTATATTATCCGATGATCACTCCCTGATGGTGGCCTCAGTGGACATAGGGGTCAGGGAGGCTAGAGGCCTATAGAGCAGCAGTCCTGAAGAGGGGTGAAAATAAGCAACTTTTCCAGAAACAACGGACCTTTGGGGAAGGTGAAAGTGTGGGACGTATGTTGGCCTACTTGGTAAAAACCAACTCCTCCTCCTCGATGATCCCGGCAATCAGGACTCCAAAGGGCGAGATATCTTCTCAGAGTCTAGAAATCACAGGCACATTCGAGAAGTATTACGAAAATCTGTACAGATCACAAGGGATCGTCGAGGAGGACATGGAAAACTTTTTTAAGGGTATAAGGGTCCCGATGGTTACTGAAGAGGATAGAGAGGGCATAGATGCGCCAATTACACTAGCTGAAGTGCAACAAGCTGTAAATGGAATGGCAAACCAAAAATCTCCAGGACCAGATGGTCTTCCGGTAGAGACCTATAAGCAGTATGGGAAGATCCTCCTGCCAGAATTACTGAAAACACTGAACTGGGCTCTACAGGGAAGGTGTTTGCCTGTTTCGATGACCGAAACAGATATTATCTTGCTTCATAAAGAAGGGGGTGACCCACTGGACCCGTCGGCATACAGGCCTATAACTCTGTTGTGTACAGACGCCAAGATCCTGGCAAGGGTGTTGGCTGCCAGGCTTAATAAAATTATGCATAAACTTATCCACGTGGACCAAACGGGATTCATTTCTCATAGAACCACAAGCATGAACATCAGGAAGGTCTATATGAACCTTCAGACCCCGACAGAGAATATGGGATCAAGAGCAGTACTAACCCTGGACATAACTAAGGCCTTTGACAGTTTGGAGTGGCCCTATCTCTGGCGAGTGTTGGAGGAGTTTGGCCTGGGCCCTGTCTTTAGAAGGTGGATAAAAATACTGTACAGGGGCCCAAGCGCAAGAGTTAGGATTAATAAAGACCTCTCAGGGAAAATATGCTTAGAGAGGGGAACAAGACAGGGGTGCCCCCTGTCCCCCCTGCTTTTTGCCCTTGCCATGGAGCCACTAGCAATTCATATTAGGTCCAGCTCAAAGATTGAGGGGTTCGTAAGAAGAATAGGAGAGGATTGCCCTGTATGCCGACGACGTCTTACTGTTTCTGGGAGATACGGGAGGCTCTCTTAGGCAGGTAATGGATATAATGGAGAAGTTTGGCAATGTGTCGGGACTCGTGGTGAATTGGAGGAAGTCTGCACTATTGCCATTAGATACAGCCAATGGTCAGGACTTGTCGGGAATTCCACACCTAAAAGTAGTTTCAATGATTCGTTATTTGGGCATAAATATGTCAAAAGATCCCAATCAGTACATTGTAGATAACCTAGTTCCATTACTGGGTAAATTTGAGCGTAAAATCGATATCTGGAGTCGGCTACCCCTGTCTGTAGCAGGAAGGGGCAACTTAATTAAGATGGTCTGGTTGCCTCAATTGTTGTATTTGCTACACAATTCACCGGTGTGGGTGAATAAAAAGTGGTTTAAAAAGATCGATTCACTTTTTAGGGAACTGTTATGGAGGAGGGGGAAGGCCAGGATTAGCCTTCAGAACCTACAGCTACCAGTTAAAGAAGGAGGAATAGCTCTCCCGCATCCGAGGTGCTACTTTTTGGCGGCACAGTTGCAGCATGTAGGGGGTGGATGTGCTGATAGAGGTTTGCTAACTCTGGAGGCACCCCATAAAATCGTAGCGGAGGCACTGGAGGCAGACTCACTATCTGGTAGCGGTCCCACAACCAAGTTAATAACAAAAGTTTGGAAAGCAACAAAGACCTTAATGGGATATGTCGGGTTTACAGAATTTGCTCCCCTCTGGCATAACAGAAACCTACAGGAGATTGTGGCTATGTAGGAATTTACGGAATGGGCGAGGTGGGGTATAAATAGACTATCCCAACTGTACAGAGGGAACGTATTGAAAACTTTTGAGGATCTTCAAAAAGAATACAGTATTCCAAAACAAACATTTTTTAGGTATTTACAAATGAGAGTGGCTCTGGAGGTACAATTTAGAGTAGGTCCCCCAGTTTGGACAGATGCTGTACTGCTACAGAGAGTGATTAGACCCGGGAAGATGAAGGGTTTTATTTCCGGAATATATACGCAACTATGCAAGGAAGCTGTCGTTACATCAGGGCACCTCGGCTGCAGGGAGGGGTGGGAGAAGGATGTGGGAAAGTTAACTGATACACAATGGAGGGAAATTTTGGAGGTGGGGCAGGAGGTTTCAGTTTCACCTGCACAGAGACTCTCTCACCTAATGTTGCTATACAGAGCATACTACACCCCAAAAAAACTATTCCGTTTTGGTGTAAGTCCCAACGCCAAATGCCCCAGGTGTGGGGAGGAGGGTGACCTGATACACATGGTATGGAGGTGCCCTAAACTAGTACGGTACTGGTTGGGGGTTGTGGGCTCTATTGGAGACAAGTGGGGGATTTCTTTAGAGACAGATGTCAGACTCTGCATTCTTGAATATAGGGTATGGAGCCTGGAGGAGGCAGCGGTTAAGATAGTGGTTTTGAGATGCCTATACCAGGCTCGGAAGCTTATTATGCAGAGATGGCAATCAGCCCTCCCCCCGGCAATTGATGAGTGGGTTAAAACAATAAATCACGTAATATGGAAGGAGAGAGCCCTATATATCAGAAGAGGGAACCTTAAAAAAGGAATAAAGGGAGGTTCTGGCTTAGGGTGGGACGAGAGCAAGGGGAAGGCAGGAGGGAATGGGGGAAAATAGCTACCTGTCGCCCTATTGTACCGTATGAAGTTATCTGTTGGATAAGATATGTAGATGTAATGGGAGTGGGGGTGGAACGGTTGAGGGATACACGGCCCCCCTCCTAGCAGAGTATGTCTACATGAACTTGCGGATGTTTTAATATGGTGTATGTAAAATTAAGAAATGTTAATAAAGATTATTTAAGAGAAAAAAAAAAATAACATTGAACAAAGATCAGCCTTTGAAAAAATACAAATATTAAATAAAAAAAAAGGCTTAAAATCCCCCCCCCAAAAAAAAAAAATGATGTCAGATGTGACAACTAATAACAATATATTCAGGGAATACCAATAAAAAAATAAAACTTTGTGAGAAGTGTGTGTGAATATGAGCAGTAAAACTACTTAATTCTTGTCACATTATAAAGAAGAAGAGAGTGTGCTGTATTAAACCATTTTTAACATTGCAGCGTGACGAAAGTGCTGTATCCATTGCGAACGCTAAGTTTACCAGAGCGAGCTGTTCCGTGCCGGAATTTCTTCTGAGCATGCGTGGCACTTTGTGCGTCGGAACAGGCCACACACGTTCGGAATTGATGCGATCGGATTTTGTTGTCGGAAAATTTTATCTCCTGCTCTCCAACTTTGTGTGTCGGAAAATCCGATGGAAAATGTCCGATGGAGCCCACACACGGTCGGAATTTCCGACAACATGCTCCGATCGGACATTTTCCTTCGGAAAATCCGACCGTGTGTACGGGGCATTTGAGTTGGTTGTGATTGTACCTCCACGAGTTTGAGTATTCGTGGTATACGATCAATGAGATCTGCTTTCCTCCAATAGGGAAATTAGCTGATCTAGAGCCTTGTTTTCTTATGGGGTCTTATCAATACTACTGTGTTGCTTTTGATATAAGCTTTTCAGAATAAGTTTCCAAACAAAAAGTTGAAGATTTTGAATACTTCAAATTTGTTAATATTATTGCTCAAACAGAAAGTTAGTCCCTTTTTCAGGACTACAATCTCATCCTCCGACAGTGCATGAGAGGAGAGATTGATTATATTTAAATCACTATCATGTTGAGTCAGTTTTTTTTTTTTTTTTTTTTTTCTTGTCAAATTTGTTTATTGAAGTTTTATAAGTCAGGGAACAGGTTCAGAAGCAATACAGGAATATACAATAGTAAGGTACAGTATAACATAATATGACAAAATATAAAGTTGTCTCTTACTTTAAACAAAAAATTGTCAACTCAGGGATACATTTCCTATAGTATTAAAAAAGCAAAAATGTCTAAACATAGACTATGATAGAATAATGGAATCTCAATAAAATTATAATTTGAGAATATCTAAAGTTTAAAATAAAAGAAGTGTTAAGGAATTGTCGCTTTCATATTTCAAGTAAGAGGAAGTTCCAATGGTTAATAACGTCATAGAAACATGAAATATAATTAAAAGTGACGCTATATGAACCTGATGAAGAGCAAGGAGTATAAGAAAGGAAAAAGAAAGGTAGGATAGCGAAAGGGTTAGAAAAGAAAGGAAAGAGGAGAGAGGAAAGGAAATGAAAGGGAAGGGATCTCCGAGGTAAGGCGTGTTTTCAACTATATATTAAATATGAGAAAATGAAAATGCATGCGAAATTTACCCAGGCATCAATAAGGTTGCATCGAAATTAGAAGGCAGGAAATGTGTCGTCCAAGGAAGCCATATATTCTTGAATTCATGAATTTTGTCATGCGTTATAGCCTCTGTTTTGGCTTGATTAATTCTATAATTAGTTTCAGTTAATATCAGGGTACGAGTTTTCCAGGCTTTAGCGATTGTTTGTTTCACGACTGTAGTAATCTGCAGCATTAGCTTGAACTGATTATTAGAGAGAATTGTTGGTTTTAAATTCAAAAGCGCAATCAAGGGATCAGGAAGGATGGACACTGCAAATAATGTCGAGATCATGCGGAATATGTTTTCCCAAAATCTTTTGACAATTGGACAGGTCCACCAAATATGAAAATGTGATCCAGGTTCAGAACAGCCTCGAAAGCAAGAGGAGGAGTAATTGGGGGCAAATTTTGCAATTCTAGTAGGAACTAAGTACCAATGTGTAAGTACTTTGTAGTTGGTTTCTAAAGAAGCTATATTTTGAGAGGAGGATATTGTAGTAGTCCAAATCTTATCCCATTTTGTTGTTTCCAATGAGAATCCAAGATCAGATTCCCACTTAGCTACATATGTGGGCGGACTAGAATCTAGAATCTGATTTAGAAATGAGCTGGGCATAAATGTTCGAAATAAGTCCTTTTGTATGGGGGTCATGTTTACATATGTTTTCAAAGTATGATAATTTATCGAGTGCAAGTCTTCCTTGGATATTAGGCATATAAAAATTTTTAATCTGAAAATATCGGAAAATTTCGGAGTTTGGAAGTTCGTGACTATTACTTAAGTCTGTGAATGTTTTAAAGGAATTAGAGGAAGTAAGATCATGTAATTGGGTCAATTTAAAGGTGGTCCATGTTTTAAAGGTTTTAGGAAATTTCCAGGCAGGATAAAAAAGAGGATTTTTAAGGAACGATAAGAGTGGATTATGAGGAGATTGTAAACCATATAACAATTTAAATCTGTCCCATATTGCAAGGGATTGTTTAGTTATCGGATTTGTAAGTTTTTTTCCAGCAAGAGGGCTGTATCCACAGGAGATTGGATATTGATAATGGGTCACAATCTATAGACTCCAGAGCTACCCAAAGTGGTATTTCAGTTGCAGCATGGTATTTAGGTATTTGTGCCAAATGAGCCGCATGGTAATAGGTAGATAAATTAGGAAATCCGAGACCACCTTTAAGTTTTGGAAGATATAAAGTATGTTTAGGAAAGCGGGGTTTTGAAGAGCCCCAAACAAAGGTTGTTATTTTACGCTGCATTATTCTTAAAAAATATGTTGGGACCATAATAGGTAAAACCCTGAAAAGATAAAGAAATTTAGGTAATATAGCCATCTTAGTAACATTGACTTTACCAATCCAAGATATAGGGAGAGAAGACCACTGAGTTAATAAGTTGGTAATCTGTCGTAAGATAGGTGGAAAATTTATCCTAAATAGTTCAGAGAGATGAGGCGTAAGATTAATTCCTAAATATGGAAGACTGATAGTAGACCATGTTAAAGGGAGAGATGTTTGTGCCTGTTGTACATCTGAGGGGGATAGGGAGATGTTTAGTGCCATAGATTTTTAAGGATAGGATTAATGACTAGACCAGAAATATGAGCAAATTGATCAAGTTTTCGGAGAAGATTAGGAGCAGAAATATGTGGAGAGGACATAAAGATTAAGATGTCGTCTGCAAAGAGACAGGTTTTGTGATGATGTCCAGCTAACTCAAGGCCTTTAAATGAGGGATCAGAGCGAATTTATTGGGCAAGGGGTTCAATGAGTAAGGCAAATATAAGTGGGGATAGTGAGCAACCCCGTCTCGTACCTCTGCAGATGTCAAATGTGGTTGATTTATACCCTGCATATTCGACATACGCCTTGAGTTTATCATATAAAGAAGAGATCCAACTAAGGAAATGAGGGCCAAATCCCCAGCATTGTAGGACATAGCGTAGGTAGGGCCAGGAAACTGTATCAAATGCTTTTTTGATATCTAGAGATAAAAAACAAAGCCGAATTTTCCATAATTTGGCAATATGCATCAATAGTGTCGCTCTACGTATATTATCCCCCGCTTGACGCTTTGGGATGAAGCCTACTTGATCTCTATGTATTAAAGAGCCAACTATATTATTTAGGCGAGTTGCTAAAACATTTGCTAAAAGTTTGATGTCTAAATTAAGCAGTGAGATGGGTCTGTAATTAGAGCAAGATGTTTCATCAGAGTGGGGTTTAGGTATCATTGAAATAATTGCAGTTAATGTTTCAGTTCTAAAGCTATGTCCGTTTAATAGGGAATTAAGGGCTTCAGTCAATACTGGAGATAGGATAGAAGCAAATTTTTTGTAATACAAGGCTGAAAGGCCATCTGGGCCTGGGCATTTATTCAACTTAAGGGATTTAATGGCCATCAGGAGTTCATTATTATTATTATTCAGGATTAATATAGCGCCAACAGTTTACGCAGTGCTTTACAATATAAAAGGGAGACAATACAGTTATAATACAATAAAATACAAGAGGATTAAGAGGGCCCTGCTCAGAAGAGCTTACAATCTAATAGGGTGGGGCAGGTGGTACAAAAGGTTGTAACTGTGGGGAATGAGCTGGTGGAAGTGGTAGGAGATTAGTTGGAGACGTGATAGGCTTTCCTGAAGAGATGAGTTTTCAGGGATTGCCTGAAGGTAGCAAGAGTAGGGGATAGCCGGATAGATGGAGGTAGCGAGTTCCAGAGGATGGGAGAGGCTCTGGAGAAATCCTGGAGACGAGCATGGGAGGAGGAGATGAGAGAACTTGAAAGCAGGAGGTCTTGAGAGGAGCAGAGAGGTCGATTTGGATGATATTTGGAGACAAGATTAGTGATATAGCTCGGGGCAGAGTTATGAATGGCTTTGTATGTTGTGGTTAGTATTTTGAATTTAATGCCAGTGTAGGGATTGGAGTAGAGGGTTGGCAGACACTGAGCGGTTGGTAAGGTGGATAAGTCTGGCAGCAGCATTCATGATAGACTGAAGAGGGTATAGCCTATGGAGAGGTAAGCCAATGAGAAGGGAGTTGCAATAGTCAAGGCGAGAAATAACAAGGGAGTGAATGAGGAGCTTGGTGGTTTCATTTGTTAAAAAGGGGCGAATTTTAGAGATGTTACGGAGGTGAATTCTACAAACTTTTGACAACGATTGGATTTGAGGCTGAAATGTCAAGTCAGAATCTAGGATTACACCTAGTACCCTGGCGTGAGGGGAGGGACTGATGGTTGCATTGTTGATTTTGATGGAAAAGTCATGGAGGGGGGCACGGGCGGGGGAGAATATTAATAGCTTAGTTTTAGAGAGATTTAGTTTAAGGAAGTGGTGCGACATCCATGCTGATATGTCAGTTAGTAAGTTAGTAATGCGAGAGGAGACTGAAGGAGTGAGGTGAGGAGTAGACAGATAGATTTGGGTGTCATCAGCGTAAAAGTGGTATTGGAAGCCGTGGGCAGTTATTAAGTGACCGAGGGAGGAGGTGTAGATAGAGAAGAGAAGAGAAGGGGTCCAAGAACCGAGCCTTGGGGGACCCCCACAGAGAGGGGCAATGGAGAGGAGGAGACAGAGTTGTAGGTGACACTGAAGGAGTGCTGTGATAAATAGGCAGAGAACCAGGATAGAGCAGAATCTCGGAAGCCAAGGGAATGTAGCTTTTTGAGAAAGAGCGGGTGGTCAACAGTATCAAAGGCCGCAGAGAGGTCAAGTAGTAGGAGTATGGAGTACTGGCTGTTGGTTTTAGCAGTTAGTAAATCGTTAGTGAATTTTAGTAAGGTAGTTTTAGTAGGGCTGCGAGCAAAAGCCAGCCTGTAAGGGGTCAAGAAGGTTATTTTCATTGAGGTAGGAGCTAAGACGGTTGTAGACTAAGCGTTCTAGAAGTTCTAGAAGAGTGTTGAATGTGCTGCTAGGAAAGGTATGTTGGGTGGGGAAGACGTACTCACAGTGGAGATGTCCTCACGAATTGCATCGATCTTGTCTTTGAAGTGATTGGTAATCTCTTGGGCAGTGAGTGAGTTAGTTGGTAGAGGGGGTGGTGGACGAAGCAGAGAGTTAAAGGTTGTATTTTAGAAGGGCAGATTTATATAGGGTGAAGTCTTGCAGGCATTTGGTTTTACGCCACAGTCGTTCAAGAGCACGGCAATGTCTCTTGAGATTTCTAGTGTTGTCAATTTGCCAGGGTTGTAACGGTCGGGGCCTGATTCTGCGTGTGGCTAGAGGAGCAAGTGCATCTAGTGATGATGAGAGTGAACTGTTGTAGACAGAGGTGGCCAGGTCAGGACAGGACAGGGGAGAGATTATGTCATATAGGTGGTCAGTAGCAGAATAGAGAAGAGAAGGGTTAAAGTGGCAAAGGTTTCTACAAGTAATTGTTTGCTGCTTGGAGGGATGGGTGGTTGGAGGCAAGGATACAGTGAAAGTAATGAGGTTGTGATCAGATAGAGGAAAAGGGGGTGTTGGTGAGGTTGCCAGGGTTGCAGAGATAGGAGAATACAAGGTCAAGGGTATTACCATTGGAGTGAGTGGAAGTATGTATCCATTAGGTTAGGTCAAAAGATGAAGTTAAATCGAGAAGTTTAGCTGTAGTTGGGCTGTTAACATTGACAGGAATGTTAAAGTCACCAAGAATAATGGTGGGTATGGATGAGCTTCGAGTTCGAGTTGAACTCATGTTCGACTCGAACATTGGCTATTCGCAAGTTTGCCAAACAGCGAACAATTTGGGGTGTTCGCGGCAAATTCGAATGCCGCGGAACACCCTTTAAAAGTCTATGGGAGAAATCAAAAGTGCTAATTTTAAAGGCTTATATGCAAGTTATTGTCATAAAAAGTGTTTGGGGACCTGGGTCCTGCTTCATCTTCTTTTCTTCTTTTCTTCTCTTCCTCTCTTCTTCATTTTCTTCTCCGGGCCGCTCCGCACCCATGCTGGCATGGAGGGAGGCTCCCGCTGTGTGACAGTTTTTTAGTGAAATGGTAGGGGTACTTTTGTACCTCCTTACCATTTCGCACAGGGGGGGTCCACTTGTTAAAGGGGGCTTCCAGATTCCGATAAGCCCCCCGCCCGCAGACCCCCACAACCACCGGCCAGGGTTGTGGGGATGAGGCCCTTGTCCTCATCAACATGGGGACAAGGTGTTTTGGGGGGCTACCCCAAAGCACCCTCCCAATGTTGAGGACATGTGGCCTGGTATGGTTCAGGAGGGGGGGTGCTCTCTCGCACCCCCCCTCTTTTCCTGCAGCCTGCCAGGTCTGGTATGGATCTGTGGGGGGACCCCACGTCGTTTTTTGTTTTTTTTGGCGCGGGGTTCCCCTTTAAATCCATACCAGACCTGAAGGGTCTGGTATGGAATTTAGGGGGACCCCCACGTCATTTTTTTTTTTAATTTTGGCCGGGGTTCCCCTTAATATCCATACCAGACCTGAAGGGCCTGGTATAAAATTTAGGGGGACCCCCACATCATTTTTTTTTTAAATTTTGGTTCGGGGTTTCCCTGTGGGGAATTCCCATGCCATTTTTATCAATGAACTTCTATGTGTATTGTCGGACCTTCAATGCAATAGCCGCGAGTAGTTTTAAATGGGTTTTTTCCTTCGAAATGTCATTTTGCTGTCAGACTGTTCTAAACACGGGAAACATGCACCCCTTTACAGGCATACTATAGACACCCCCCAGCTACGAAATTTAATGGGATATTACACTTCTATTGTTTGACTTTAAGCATTATTAAAATCACTGCTCCTGAAAAAACGTCCGTTTTTAAAACTTTTTTTTGCATTGATCCATGTCCCCTGGGGTAGGACCCGGGTCCCCAAACACTTTTTATGACAATAACTTGCATATAAGCCTTTAAAAATAGCACTTTTGATTATTCATGTTCGTGTCCCATAGACTTTAACGGTGTTCGCGTGTTCGAACAAACTTTTTTCCTGTTCGCATGTTCTGGTGCGAACCGAACAGGGGGGTGTTCGGCTCATCCCTAATGGTGGGTATTTCAAAGGAGAGAAAGTAGGGTAGCCAGGCAGCAAAGTCATCAAGAAAGCGCAATACCGGTCCTGGAGGCCTATAAATTGCTGCAATCCTCAGAGAAATGGGAGAAAACAGACGAATACAGTGCATCTCGAAAGAAGAGAGGGATAGAGAGGGAGGGACAGGAAGGACTTGGAAGGTGCTTTGTGGGGATAGAAGAAAGCCAACTCCACCTCCTTTGGCGTGACTGTGAACGGCGCCGAGAAGAGCCGAGAACCCTCGGCTATGTGTATCTCGGCTCCACCCAGTCACTGTGTTCTCAGCGGCGCTCGTTCAGCTGAACGAGCGCCGCCGAGTCCACTCCGCGGCGCCATATTTAAAAATACACGCTATGTGAATGTCGGCGGCGATCGTGGCGATCACTCCGATAGATCACAAAATAGCGGGGATCGGCGTATAACACGCACCCACGATTTTCCCCTGATTTTAAGGGGAAAAAAGTGCGTGTTATACGCCGATAAATACGGTATATCATTTGCGTGTACAGACCATAGTGCTGTACTAACAACATTCACTTCTTTAATTCCTAAAGCACATGGCCTCAGCTGAACGAGCACCGCCAAGTCCCTCCGAACTCCGCGGCGCCATATTTAAAACTACATACTAAACTTGTGTATGTCGGCAGCGATCATGTAATGTACACTGGGGACAAGGCTGCACTGACCACTGGGGACAAGGCTGCACTGACCACTGGGGACAAGGCTGCACTGGGGCAAAGCTGCACTGGGGCAAAGCTGCACTGACAATTCTGCACTGGGGCAAAGCTGCACTGACAATTCTGCACTGGGGCAAAGCTGCACTGACAATTCTGCACTGGGGCAAAGCTGCACTGACAAGGCTGCACTGGGGCAAAGCTGCACTGACAAGGCTGCACTGGACACTGGGGCAAGGCTGCACTGACAAGGCTGCAGATGGACACGATAATGCTGCATTGATGGGCATTTAAATGTAAGTTTTTTTTCCTTAAACTTCCCTCCTAAAAGTTTTTTTCCTTAATATTCCCTCCTAAACTTGGGGTACGTGTTATACGCAGGCGCGTGTTATACGCCGATAAATATGGTAAGTGAAGAGGAAAGGAGTTCTGGGGTCATGCCAATTGCGATCAATATGTGATCTATTCGGGAGAATGACTTATGTGGATGGGAATAAAAAGTGAATTGTCGTTTTGTGGGATTATTTTCACGCCAAGAGTCTAATAAAGAGTACTGTTGGAGTAATTGTTGGAAGGTATGCTTTTGCGAATTAGAGGCAATAGGTATTGGGGATTTGTCTAAGAACAGATATAGGACTTGGTTTGAGTCACCACAGATTAACAGTGTGCCCATTTTGTGGGTATCGATCACATGTAGCAAGTGGGAAAGAAATGATGTTGGAGTTTTGTTCGGGGCATAATAAGATACCACTGTAATTGGGGGAATCTGATAAAAACCCCATTAGTATCAGGTATCTCCCTTCAGGGTCTTTAATTTCTTTTTTTGTTTGGTTTCAGCTGAAGCTGTAAAAACTTGTGGGTAAAAAGGGCTAAAATATTTGGGAGTTGCTGCAGTAGTAAAGTGCGTCTCCTGAAGACATACAACATGTTCCTTGGTTGATGCCAATGAGCGAAACACTTTAGTTTGTTTCAGTGGTATATTTAAACCCTGCACATTTAAAGTAAGTACATTTAAAGGAGCCATAAGAAGGGTATAAAAGACATATGGTCAAAATTAGTCTTTACAATTTGTGTTGCTACACTTACCTCGGAGAAGAGTAAAAACAAGTAGAAAAGTAAGAAGAAGTATGTAAGATAAAGAAGGGGGGTAAGGTTTATATAGACAATCAACATTAAGTTTAATTATGCAGATAAGTAAGAAAGTGGCGTACTGGGTGCGCAAAAATATGAACCCAGAGGCCTAATAGCTATCCAGGGAATTACCCAAAATTAACAGGAAGGAAGAATACCCAAAGATAGAGACCACGACAGCCAAAACATATATGAATAAAATAAAGTATACTAACACCCAAAAGCGGCTATAATAAGTGATATGTAAGGGGATAGGGAAAGAGAAAAAAAAAGGGATGGGGAAAAAGGAGGGCGAGAGAAAAAATTAAATAAATAAATAAATAAAAAAGAAGGGATGGGAAAGGAGGGTGAGAGGGAGTAAGAAAACATTGAGTTGAAGCATATTACACATCTATGTAGGGTATAAACTTACATACCAGGTTTGGTAACCACACAATTAATAAGAGCAGGAGGGAAAGGGCAAAAAAAAAAAAGGGGGAAGGAAAGTATAAATTTGGTACACAAAAAGTGAAATATCTAGGAGAATTGAGGTTAGGGGTAAGAATGAGCTCTATGCACTCATAACGTTATCAATTAAGGATGAGTTGAGGGTAAAGATGTTAACATTTGCCAACACATCTAATGGCATAATGAAAAAAAAAGGGGAAAAAGCAGAATATGCTTGCAAAATAGAGTCCAAAAAAATAAATAAATATGAATCTATCAGTCCATAGTATTTGCAAGGTCTTTATCAGGAGAATTATGGCGACTGCGTTTAGATGAATTTTGGCGACTTCTGTCATCTTTGGCAGAATCTCGTGATGGATCAGGTGTAATACGACGGCGAGGACCACTTGAACTAGAGGATCTATCTATGAGATGTAGATTTTGTGAGGTATTTTGCAACTCATCATAAGATCTGCAGGTATATTTGGTACCTTGATAAGTAAAACGTACAGAAAACGGGAATCCCCATTGATAAGCTGTTTGATTTTGCTGAAGGATTTGAAGAAGAGGTTTTAAGGCTCGCCGTTTGGCGACTGTAATTGGGGAAAGATCAGCGAATAGCTGGTAAGGGTGACCCTGAAAAGTGAGGGAGTCTTTTCCTCTTGCTGCAGCCAAAATTTGCTCTTTGGTGCGAAAAAAATTTAACTTTGCAATTATATCGCGAGGTGGACCTTCAGTTTGCGTGGCATTAAAGCCCTATGAATTCGATCAAATTCCAATCGATCATTTGGGATTGATGGCATTTTTTCTTGGAATAAAGCAGTGATGGTCGATTGAAGATCAACAATTACCTCAGGAATTCCACGGATGCGCAGATTAGAATGACGTGCTCTATTCTCAAAATCTTCCAGACGCATTTGCAAAGTGAGGTTTTCCTCTTTAAGATTTTCCAATTCACAAACATGGGACTGTACATTTGTTTCCACATCTTCTACTCTATTTTCAAGTTCTGATGTACGCTGGCCTAAATTCTCTGATTTCTTTAGTCAGGCTTTCTGTGATATGCTTTGATGTCTGCTTTAGTGCCTTTTGTAGCATCTTTTCAAACTGCTTTATAATATTAGGATGTAAGGTGTCCATTACTGCAGTTTGTGAAGAAGCAGTATATTCAATATCTGATTCAGCTGTGTCAGCTGTATCATTCTGTGGCTGCTGTTTCTGCCTCTGCCTAGCAGCACGAGAAGAGCTTGTGTGAGGTGAGGGGGGAGGTGCCATTTTAGACATAGCCCTGGGCAGAGTTTCTCTGGAATTCTTCTTTATCATACTTTTGGGATGAGCCCCGACAAACACCATAATGGTTCCCCTTTACCTCAGTAAAGATATGCAGCTCTTTGTATACTTCATTCAAAGCCATGCGAGTGTTTAATCTGGCCGCAAAGTCTCGGAAGATACAGAGCTTTAGCGGGACATGTCTGCCTCAGCTGGCTCCGCCTACCTCCCTCGAGTCAGTGTTTTCTTTGAAACTATTGTGTCCTCTGTATGTTTGTGTCGGGATTGAGAGGTGCTGCCTTGGTGCTGTCTAAAATTAATTCCAAAAAAGTTGGATCAGTGTAAGCTCCATTGACTTGAATGTGTGAATTATGTGAAAGAGAATTACCCATAACCATTGTTGATCCATTACCTTGCACCATAGAGGTAGATGTGTTACACCCTGGTGTTTGGTTTGTGACATGCAGCCATTTTGTGAGGTGTGTCCGGGCTTTTTTTTTTTCACTTTTTGGCCTTGTGCAGAGTCGCCATAATACTGGTGTTTAGTGCTTTGTCCATTTTTGTGTTGAAAATGTACCTGTGAGGGAGCAGATGACACATTAGTAGAAGGTTTTGATATTGGTCACGGTGCAGACTAGTTCTATTATTTGTCTTTTTATTTTGACTCCATTTGTAGGCTTTTCCTCCTTGGAAGGCATTTTTATCTCTTTGGAATTTCTGTCCCTTTTTAATTAACATTTCTTTGTGTGTTTTTAATGTTTTCTCTTTATTTGGTATAGCTTTGTGTTTTAAATAGTTGCAATTTACCACATAGGTTCGTGATATCAACATCCAAGACACTAGATCTTTTCCATCAAACCGAGTGAGCAGGTGTGAAGTAGGAAAGATCTGGACCCTCAGCCCAAGGGGGGTTCATATCTCCCATGATGTAATCATGGAAGGATCTAATTTGGCAAAACAATAATTATTTTTCTCCAATGCTTTGGATAACTTAGAAAAATAAAGAGGAGATCTCTGAATCTAATTGCTCATTGTCACCAAATTCCTTGAGGTTTCCTTTCATAAGGCTATCCCAGTTTTTGCCTGTAAAACTAGTCATAATGGTTGCTAGTCCAAATTAAATTCACCAAGAAAAAAGTTTTAATTTCAAATTCCTTATTTAAAATTAAATTCAGTATTCAAAAGGAATTAAAAACAAAGAGTATATATACCGTATATATATATATAGAGGATAGAGGAGGATAGAGAGGAAGCAGCAGGCCAGGACAACAAGGGATAGTCAGGAGATAAGCTAAAGGTCGGGGCAACTAGCAGACAAGGATAAACAGAAAACACGCCACAGGTCAGGGTAACAAGCAGGCAGAGATAGTCAAAGAACAAGCCAAGATCGGTAACAGAAACAGACGTAGAGCACACAACAAGCAGGAGACAGGAAACCAAACACAAAATATTGCTCAGGCAAGGCAGGCTTAGACAGCACAGTGTTAAGTAGTGTATCCTGTAGAGGCTACGGTGGAGCTACACTGAGGGAAGATTACTTAACCATGCAGGTGTGAGAGTGCAGCCCCAGGCTGACATATAGACCAGGTACAGTAAGCAGACAGACAGGGCACGAAGGTATTACTGGCGATTCATTACACTTGGCAGGTGTTTTTGTAGCTAAATTAGAGTATTAATTTTCCTGAGCCACAGGCAGGAAAAACAGAACCAATGTGTTGGGTAGTATCTACTCTTTTATAGTGAAGATGGCATGTAAGTGGAAGAGGACATGCAGATTGTATCTTCGTTAAGCAAGCTACAGCCCAGATAGCAAGGATAACTTGTCCCAAAGTTGTGGCAGTGTTGAGTGCAAATTTTGCTTGTCAAGTTGTACACTTGCAGAGCACTTGAATCACAAGTTCTAGTTGACACTTCTCTAATTTGTAGCAAATGTGCATGGCAAGTCTCTAGCGAGAGCAACGTTGCAGTGGCGAGTCTACAGCAAGAGCTCTGCAGGTCTACAGCATGAAAATTCAGCCACAGTGACCCTTGTGGGGGGATAACTATTGCACAACATAACTTGCGGCAGATTTGCAGAATGTTTGCAAAGAATGTTGAGTCATGCAATGTGGACTTGCTGCAATTGTACAACAGACTTGCGAAGTCTGGCAAGTCTAGCAATAGCTTAGCAAATCACTTTCAACTTACAGCACAATTGCTTGCTATCTGGGAGTGTACTTCTGTGGCATATGTTTGAAGCGATTTTGATAGTCTAGTCATTTTAAAGGCAGATTTTATGTAAAAAAAATTTTTTCCAAAGACAGAATCTAAAAAAAAGACAAATTTGCATCACAACTTTTAGGCCTTTCTTGGATAGGCTGCAATTTCTGAGAGAGAAACAGTATTCACAATGCAATTGGGAATTTTTTAAAAAAAACTGTGTTTTTTAGGGCCTAAAGATGGAAACATTTCACCATAGATATTAGGCCTGTATGAACAAAATTAAATTTCTGCATAACCGAGCAGGCATATTGCATATGAAAAAAATAAAATAAATAGTGCCCTTATGCGAGGAATTAAAATACTAACTAAAGACAAAACCTTTTTTATTCTAGTTTTGGATGGAGTGGAGATGGATTAGAACACCTTTCAGTTTTTTTGCAGTCTGTGCCCCCCGTTAGGGAGATTCACCCTTTCTATTTATCCTGTTTACTGTTATCATTTAAAGTGAAAGTAATACATCCCCCACATTTTGGGTGTCCCCAGAAATGTAATAGAGGGGAAATCTTCCAATGGGGGTGCTAGCTTTGAGACATTGGGGTCCCCAAGATATTCCCCTAACCATTTCAGACCCGGTAGATATTACCCCCTTCCTGACCAGAGCACTTTTTACAATTTGGCACTGCGTCACTTCAACTGACAATTGCACGGTCATGCAAAGCTGTATGCAAACAAAATTTGCGTCCTTTTTTTCCCGCAAATAGAGCTTTATTTTGGTGGTATTTGATCACCTCTGCGGTTTTTATTTTTTGAGCTATAAACAAAAAAGAGTGACAATTTTGAAAGAAAAAAACAATCTTTTTTACTTTTTGCTATAATAAATATCCCCAAAAATGTTTTTTAAAAACAGATTTCTTCTACCAGTATAAATTCTTCTACATATTTTTGGTAAAAAAAATGCAATAAGCATATATTGATTGGTTTGCGCGAAAGTTATAGCGTCTACAAACTATGGGAAAGATTTATGGGATTTTTATGGCATTTTTATTATTATTTTTTTTTACTAGTAATGACGGTGATCTGCGATTTTTAGGGGTGCTGCAACATTGCGGCGGACAGATTGGACACTTTTGACACTGTTTTGGGACTATTGACATTTATACAGCAATCAGTGCTATAAAAATGCACTGATTACTGTGTAAATGTCACTGGCAGGGAAGGGGTTAACACTAGGCGGCAATCAAGGGGTTAAATATGTGTTTCCTGGGTGTCTTCTAACTGTATGGGGATAGGACTGACTGTGGGAGGAGGCATATCATTGTTCCTACTTACTAGGAACAAACAATATGTCTCCTCTCCCCTCACAGAACAGGGGTTTGTGTATTTACACACACAAATCCCCATGCTGGCTCTCGTGCCCACGATCGCCCGCCGGCCACGCACATCGGGTCACCCCCGATGTGCAGCGGGCCCGCATGTGTGCCTTCAGCGGCTCTTAAAGGGAACAATATACCAAACGTTGTTTTGACCAGCAGAGCCATTCTGCTGATGTATAGTGGCGTGAGCCTATCGGCAAGCGGTTAGTTTGCAGGAATTTTCTCTCACTTCCTGTTTTGGCTATGGGAAACACAGTGAAGGTAAATCTTCCCATTTGTGGGACACAGATTGCCAGTTTAAAATGCCAACATTTTACAACTATGCACCACAGATATTAAGCCTATATAAATAGCATGACATTTCTGTGTGACTGAGCTGGCATATTAAATAATGATATTTGAAGCGTTTCACAATGTGCATGAAAATGAATATATAAGAATAAATATAAATAGTCAAATAAATCCAGCGGTGAGTAAAAATTCCTATAAAATCCAGCAATCAAAATAGATCCTTGAAAAAGTCACGTGACTATGATGTAACGCGTGGGAGGAGCCAAGGAAGCTCTGTGCAGATCAGCAGTTTCACACAGTGTACTGCACTGAATCTGCTCCTGTCTAAGGCGGCTGACTGCTATAGTAAAACCTGCATATTCCTTATCATTATAAGGCACACGTGAGTGGATTGAAGTTTGCCTGTGTACCTTGGTATCCTAACTATTGCACAATGATTGTTTTTTTTCTCTTATCTGCCTGTTTATGATTCTCACATTGGTTGTGAATAGAAGCAAAAAACACATTGGTACTATCAATGAGCACCTTAATTAAGCAAGTGTTTTTAAACAGCTTTGCTAGTGATCAAAAGCTCTATACCAATCAGGATTCTGCACCTGTATAATTGAACCTTCTGAATACATCCCTATATATTTATTTTTATGTGGATTTTTTATGTGAATTTTTTACACATTTGGTGTCACTAATTTTTTATAATTTTACACTGTTTTGATTGCTGGATTTTATAGGAATTTTTACTCACCACTGGATTTATTTGACTATTTATATTTATTCTTTATATTCATTTTCATGCACATTGTGAAGCGCTTCAAATATCATTATTTATTCTTTTTAAGTGACTCTGAAAACACTCTCTTTTGATAGCAGCCTCACTTGGTTTTATGTGTAATTATCAGCTATTTAGCATCACAGCGCTTTGTGTTTTATATATATTTGAGCTGGCATATTGCCTCTGAAAATAAAAAATGATGTCTTGATTCACAGACTCAAGAGGGAAACATTGTGAAGTTTTGCATCACAGATTTTAGTCCTTTTGAGATAGACCACAATTCTCTGAGCAAGCATATTGTACCTGGATATAAAAACAAATATAATTTTTTTCAGGATACTGAAAATGGAAAACTAATACAGACCTGCCCCACAGATATTAAGCCTTGTATAACTTGTATAATTGCATCAGGAAATATTAAATTGGCATCTTGATTAAGAGATTGAAGAGGGAAATATTTTACAGTTTTACAAGAAATAGAAAATGCAATGGAGAAAAGTCATGGGTCTCAGTTTAGTTTTTTGGATCCAAGGTGAGGTCTCCTTTCAAAATTTTGGGATCTTAAGGCAATACCACCAAAGATGTAAAAATGTGCCCTCTTTGAGACAATCTCTCAAACATCTGCAATCCACTCCTGAAAAAAATCTTGCCAGAGGCTGCAGTGTTTTATACCACTGTGAAAGAAATTTATAGCACGATTTCTGGGTACCAGTGCTTATGGAGGAGACATGAGTGAGTTTCGTGATTTTTCATATTTGAATTGGCATGAAACTTAATGCTGAGTATTTCCAATTCTCATATGCAATAGATTGTGAATGAAAGCCAAGCAAGAATTGATTTATACATTTGCAACAAAAGGTGTTTGGAGTCCTCCCTATGATCAAACCTTGTTTCAAAGGCACTTAGTTTAGGCGTTAGTTTGCAAAGAAAATCATGTATTTGCTTATGATGCCAAGAATCCACAATATAACTGTCTTAGTTGTTCTAAGGGTAAAAGATGTCCCAGTGGAGCCAATTTTTAACAGCTGGTGTTGCCATTATCACCCCAAATTCTGAAGAAGCAGGCATTCACACCAGGTGCAAACCAGGGGAAACCTCCTAAAGGAACCAAAGTGGAAGTCTGGGATGCAGTTCCCCTTTTCAATTTGCCTGGTCCCAGATTTTTAAGGTGGCCAATACAAACAGAGAGGTCCAAATATATAGGCCTCTGGCTGTTGCTGGGATCTATATCGCTCCTGCCAGATTACGGTCAACAATGCTTTTTTTCGGGGGAGACACCGATTTTATCAGCAGAGTTATGGAGCCAATTTAGAATATGGACCAGGCTGTATTTTTATGGTACAACTTAATATCAGGGAGACATAAACCCTCATCCCCTCATCCTCCTTTCTCCTATGCAAGATGGAATAAGCCAATCTTGCGTGTTTACCTTGCCAGATGAAAATTGTAAACAGTTTGCACACTCGTGCAAACGTTTTTATTTTTTTCTTATATGCTATATAAAGGAAAAAAGACAGAAAATATATATATTTTTAAAAATTTTCTTTGTTTCTATTATGAAACTTTGTAAAAACATCATAAATTTTGGCCACAATGTATTCTGCTACATTTCTTTGGTAAAAAAAACAAAAACAAATAGTTGTATATTATTTAGTCCGTGTGACTGTTATAGAGTCTACAAACTATGGTACATATATTTGAAAATTAATCAATTCTGATGTTCTGACTACCTATTTCAATTCTTGAAGCCTTAAATGCCAGGACAGTACAAATACCCCCAAAATGACCCCTTTTTAGGGCATACATTATGCATCTAATTTTCTAACTACATATCACATTTCTGGAAGCCCTGGAGCATCAGGACAATGGAAACACCCTCAAAATTACCACATTTCGAAAAAAACAACACCCCAAGGTATTTTTAAGAGGCATGGTGAATCTTTTAAAGAATTCTTTTTTTTTTGCTAAAAATGCAGAAAAAAAATTAAAAATATATTTTTAAATAAAGTTGCCAGTGTTAAAACATATTTTTTCACACACGACATAGACATACTTAATTACATTCCAAAATTTCATCCCAAAACACATTCTAGTTCCGAGTATGGAGATATCACATGTGTGAGACTTTTCGAATGTTTGGACTGATTATGTACCAGACATTGCATCTTGTATATCACAAAAAATCAACCAATTGTATCAAAAACAGTGTACTGTAATAGTTGCCTCTGAATGAGTGATCAAGCTTAGTGTAGCATCACTTATAGCAGTCCCTATGCCTATAAGCCAAACAAGCCTAGCCTACTTGTACGTGGCTGCCCCAGGATGCCATGCTAACTGGCTAGGAGCTATAGAAGGCTGAACAAATGGTGAACAAAAGATTTTCTGTGGTTCTAGAAGTGCAGTTCTCCACAAGGGTGGCTGGGAATGGTGTAAAAACGGTTGGGGGTGGTAAAACCCTGTGGTTGAGCCGCATTTTTACCACCCCCTCAACCTCTCCCTCTTTAGCTGGGAAGATAACAGCCAGGGTTGTACACAGCAGGGTTTATACCCCCTGTCTCACTCAATGGGCACTGCTGCCCACTAAACTCATCCCATTCAAGTAAGGGGGCTGCACTGTAACTGCCCCACAACAGTGCACAACAAACACAGTTGCAGCATTGTAGCCTAGCCTTAAGAGAGTAAAACAGGCAGTGAGGATTTTATACAATGCTTCCTCACCACGTGTAAAATGCTCTCTGAAGAGGGATCCAAACAGAGATTGCTCTTCAGCGAGCATCGTAAGTGTAAATGAACCCTAAAAAATAGCACTGTCACCAGAGCAGTACAGTGCCACTATGGTGACATTATACAGATTTTAACAGTTATCAAAGGCACTATATACTGCACTGGCATACTGTGTCTTTGATCACCAACCAGAGCATTACAATGTCACCACAGTGATATGCATTGCTCTAGTGGGAGCAAACTTGTTGTTTTTTTTTTACTTTTTAAATGTATAGTGCCACTGTACTACACACTCTCTCTCTTTCTCACAGCTAATCACTGTACACACGGGCGCACTATTCGACCGGACTGGTCCGACGGACTTTCCGACGGACTTTCAATGGACTTTTGACGGACTTCTGACTGACTTTTTAACGAGCGGACTTGCCTACACATGATCACACCAAAGTCCCATGGATTCGTATGTGATGACGTACACAGGACTAAAATAAGGAAGTTGATAGCCAGTAGCCAATAGCTGCCCTAGCGTCAGTTTTTGTCCGTCGGACTAGCATACAGACGAGCGGATTTCTGGGTCCGGCGGAGTTACGACATAAAGATTTGAAGCATGTTCCAAATCTAAAGTCTGTCAGATTTTCGACTGGAAAAGTCCGCTGAAGGTCCGATGAAGCCCAGACGCGATCGGATTGTCCGCCGGACTCGGTCCGTCCGACCAGTCCGGTCGAAAAGTCTGACCGTGTGTATGTTGCATAAGGCTGCACATTAATCACATGCTACAGGGCCAGTTTCCATTGGAACACAACATCAGACACAACAGTCACAGATCACACCCCTGTGCAGCCACATACGAGCATCAAGAAAGGGAGGACGTATGACTATATATATATATATATATGGATGAAACTAAGAGTATGACTGGGCAAAAATGACTGAAAAGAGTGTGGGAACCGGGAGGGTGGGAACCCGGAACTCGAGCTGACACTGAACCCAGCTGTGAAGGAGGGCTATATAGCCCTGGACTCCTCCCACAAATCCAGGCTGGCCTGCAGCCAGCCTTCCAACTTCTAGTCAGAGTCCTCCTAGACCAACAATAGTACCTTATCAAGACCTGCGCTGTGCCTTGGTTTGAATGGTCGGTATACCTGAAAAGAGGGCAAAAGACACATGAGTAGGTGTGAAACACAGAAATGAGATAACAAAGATCAATCCAACAAAGAGGCAAATGCCCTAATGACCTCCGTACGTGGTTCAGGAATGTACCTACTAAAACAGGAAGACCTCCATCGCCCCATGTGCTTGATGATGAAAGGAGGCACCCCCTGTTTGGTAGCGGCAGATGCCACCCTGATCCTGAAAGAATGGCTGGTAAATAGTATTGGATTTAAGCCCAATTTAGCGATCAGGATCCTAACATGTGCCATGAATTGTTTGGAAGTTAGAGGATCTAAGGGAAATGGCAACAAAGGGCTGTCTGGTGGGGAAGTAGCCAGAAATCTGAAAAGTGAGTCCAGTACCTTGAATGGACACCATCTGCTATTGGTGCCGTAAAACTTGACCACGTAACCTTGACCCACCTGTCTAGTTTTATTATTGTTAAGCTGCAGGGCAAAATGGTCTGGATACCTACTGAGACTGCCTTTGGACAGGAAAGGTGCCTGAAGATTGACCCGTGAAACCTCCCCTGGTCTGAGGAACCCAAAGAAACTTAAGTACACAGCAGCCTTAAGCACCAGACTGGGACCTATACCAAAATGGGATGATGACAGTAAATCCAAAATATCCCGTACCATCTGACCAGTGATAGGCAGTCTGGAAGCCTGCGCTTGACCCTGTGATTTCAGAATACCCCTCAACAAGGCCTTGAGAGGGTGAGCAGCAAAGATGGATGGTCTAGAAGGGTCTTGAAGGGTCTTGAAATGCTGTACACCTGCCAGATACAACTTTATGGTACTAGCGGACAAACCCAACACATTGTGGCAATAGGCCGCAAAAGCCATAACAGATTTGATGTCCCACGGACAGCTAGATGGATGAAGCCTCAAAAATGTTTGAAATTTCATCCAACCGTGGAGTACGCTTTGAACATGTTGCTGGATAAAGATGTGTTGGCCAAACCAATCGCCTGTGTCCAGAACCTTGTCAGTCCATGGTGAGCAGGGAAAATGGAGGAACCAGCTTGCCCACCCTCTCTGCTTCTGGGTGCTGCAAGAAAAATTGATCAAATTTAAAACGAGACAATGCATCAGCCGCCCTATTGAAATCCCCACTGATGAATTCCCCCTGGAAATGGAACCCGTGAGTCAAACCTAACCAAGTCAATCTGCACAAGAAGGACATGAGGACCAGGGACCCTGACCTGCCTTTATTGATAATGTTGGCGGTAGCCAGATTGTCCGTGAAGAAAATGACTAAACTTCCTGCCCAGCTTGGCCCCAAAGTGACAGCTGCGGCCACAATTGGGTAGATTTCAAATAACGCAGAAGTCTGTCCAAATTTAGGCAAAAGGAAAACTTCCCGGGGCCAATGGCTAGCCAGCCATTCAACCCCACACATGGCCGCAAACCCCCCTGACGCAGCTGCATCAGTGAAAACCCTGGGCGATGTGCTGGAAGGCTGGGGAATGAGCAAAGAAATGCCATTCCAGTCCCGCAGGAACTGGTCCCACATGACCAGGTCAGCGCGTGCGTCCGCAAGTAAGCTGACGCCTGCATCACCATCCTAAAAAAGGGGCAAAGGGGCCAACAACCTGGAGACAAAAGCTCTACTTTGCGGAATGATCCTCATCGCATGATTTAGCATGCCCAAGAGCGACTGCAACTCCTTCTTTGAGCAGAATGGAGACCGTACGAATGCGTGGATGGTCAGCAGAATTCTGATAATGTAACCATTATCTTGTTGGAGGGGTATGTCTATTATGTTATTATGTTATTTTGATGATGTACAGAAGATGTCTTAAGATTCTCTTTTTGAAATAAAGAAAAGATTTAAAAAAAAATTAAAAAATAAAATTATGTGGTTGCATAAGTGTGCACACCCTCTTATAACTGGCGATGTAGCTGTGTTCAGAATTAAGCAGTCACGTTCAAACTCATGTTAAATAGGAGTCAGTACACGCCTGCAATAATTTAAAGTGCCTCTGATTAACCCCAAATAAAGTTTAGCTGTTCTAGTAGGTGTTTCCTGACATTTTCATAGTCACATCCTACAGCAAAAGCCATGGTCCGCAGAAAGCTTCCAAAGCATCAGAGGGATCTCATTGTTAAAAGGTGTCAGTCAGGAGAAGGGTACAAAAGAATTTCCAAGGCATTAGATATACCATGGAGCACAGTGAAGACAGTCATCATCAAGTGGAGAAAATATGGCACAACATTGACATTACCAAGAACTGGACGTCCCTCCAAAATTGATGAAAAGACGAGAAGAAAACTGGTCAGGGAGGCTGCCAAGAGGCCTACAGCAACATTAGCCACCTCCCACCCGGCCACTGCACATAAACAGCCAGGTGGTCCTTTCCTTGTCCTGAGTGGATGTTCAGGAACATCCCTCTGAACTAGTGCTCAGAGCGTGGCCACGAAGTGAGCTGCAGCTCGATCCTGTGATTATGATCACAGAATCCAGCTGATCAGAGAGCGGGATATGGGCGCTGTGATTGGCCCTCCTGATCACATGACGGCTGTGTCCAATCACAGCCATCACAATATAAACAGAGACGCATGTCTCTGTGACAGTTCTCCCCGCCGAGCTCAGTGAGAGCTCAGTGCGGTGGGGGAGAGGGGAAATCTGCAGATCTGTGACAGCTCTCTGTGTGAGGATTATTTTACACAGAGAGATGTTACAGATCATCCCACAAACAGTATAGCAAGCACCACTGATACCCCTGTCCCCAGACACATGTCAGTGTCCCCATAAAACATCTGTCTGTCCCCCATCACTGCCAACACCAAATTAACACTGAGTTGGGTTATTTTTACCAAAGAAATGTAGCAGCATCATTTTTTTGTCTAAATGTATCAAGAGAACTTATTTGCAAAATTTCATAACAGAAACTAATAAAAATGCTTTTACAAAAAAAAAATGTTCAGTCTTTATTTATTTGTAGAGTAAAAAAAAAAAAAAAAAACCCAGTGGCGATTACATACCACCAAAAGAAAGCTCTATTTGTGTGAAAAAAATTATAAAAATGTTATTTGGGTACAGTGTTGCATGACCGCACAATTCAGTTTGACAGCGCTGAAAGCTAAAAATTGGTCTGGGAAGGAAGGGGGGAAAGTGCGCAGTATTGAAGTGGTTAAAGGAGCTGCAGGAATATCTGGCAAATACTGTCTGTGTGGTAGATGTGACAGCAAACTCAAATATTCTTCATATGTCTGGGCTATGGGGTAGAGTGGCAAGCCTTTTCTTACAAAGAAAAACAACCAAGCCCGGCTGAATTTTGTAAAAAAAACACATCTGAAGTCTCCCAAAAGCTTGTGGGAAAATGTGTTATGGTCTGAGGAAACCAAGCTTGAACTTTTTTGGTCATAATTTCAAATGATATGTTTGGCGTAAAAAAACAACACTGCACATCAACAAGAGCACAATACCCACAGTGAAGCATGGTAGTGGCAGCATCATGCTTTGGGGCTGTTTTTCTTCAGCTGGAACAGGAGCCTTAGTCAAGTCCACTGTTATGAACAGTTCCAAATATTTTATTTATTTATTGGGGCGGCACAGTGGTGTAGTGGGTAGCACTCTCGCCTAGCAGTAAGAATAGTCGCTGGTTCGAATCCCGACCACAACACTACCTGCCTGGAGTTTGCATGTTCTCCCCGTGTCTGTGTGGGTTTCCTCTGGGTACTCCGGTTTCCTCCCACACTCCAAAGACATTCTGGTAGGTTAATTGGATCCTGTCTAAATTGGCCCTAGTATGTATGAATATGAGTTAGGGACCTTAGATTGTGAGCTCCTTGAGGTTGTAGGGACTGATGTGAATGTATAATGTATATGTAAAGCGCTGCGTAAATTGACAGCGCTATATAAGTACCTGAAATAGCAGTCAATATTGGCACAAAACCTTCAGGCTTCTGCTAGAAAGTGAGGCCCGGAGCGATAATGACTGAAAGGAGGGGTAGTGTAGGGCCGGGCATGACAATGTGTCTAAGGGAGACACTGAAGGGGTTAATATGGGAAGGAAAACATGGTAGAAGAAAAGGGGAGGTAAGAAAACAGTCTTTGGAAGGAAGGGGGAGGAGTTGAATTTAAATGAGGGGTGGAGCAAAGGATCAGTGTGAGAAAGAGTTAGACGGAGGAGGCAGTTTTTTCCCCTCCCTCCATATATATATATATATATATATATATATATATATATATATATATATGTGTGTCATTGTGTTTTGTGTTGTGTGTTGTTTTCTGTTTTTCAGGAATGGGTGAGGGTCGTCATGACAGCACGGATGGTCCATTTTGGGTAAGGGCTGTGTTCTTCTGGTGGTCTTTGACGGGGGCAGTACAAGGAGGGATAAAATAAGGGGTGGGGGGCTCATCTTTAGCATGTGCCCCTCCGGTGTATTCCTGAACGTTGGAGGGAATACTGATTTTGGGGCGCTGCGGGAAGCGGTTGTCTTCGAGTGGCTACAGCTGGAGGCCTATTAGTTTGGTAAATATCCTGCAGTGCGTTGGTGTTATACGATGGTATACTTTGGTTATATTTGAAAGGTAGGTCACAGTCAGAGACCATCAGACTGGGGTTAACAGTTTAGGTTATTACGTTATTATTTATGTTTATTGGTTATTTATTGGTTATTTTTTGGAGTTATTATTTGAAAGTGTTTTAATAAAAGAGGCTGTTATGACCATTTTACTCCAACAAAGAGAAGGTGTGGTCTCATTATTTCAGGTGGGGAAGATAATGGGTTGGAGTAATACGGTGATTGAATATAGGGGACATTTAGTCTACACTGGTCAAGCTGAACATTAGGAAGAACTTCATCTTTCAGCATGACAATGACCCAAAGCATGCATCCAAATCAACAAATGAATGGCTTCACCAGAAGAAGATTAACGTTTTTAAATGGCCCAGCCAGAGCCCAGACCTTAATCTGAAAATCTGTAGGGTGATCTGAAGAGGGCTGTGCACAGGAGATGCTCTCGCAATCTGACAGATTTGGAGTGTTTTTGCAAAAAAGAGTGGGCAGATATTGCTAAGTCAAGATGTGCCATGCTGATAGACTCATACCCCAAAAGGCTGGGTTTTGTAATAAAATCAAATGGTGCTTCAACAAAGTATTAGTTTATAGGTGTGCACACTTATGCAACCATATTATTTTATTTTTTTTATTTTTACTTCCCTCCACCTAAAAGATTTCAGTTTGTTAACTGAGTTTGAGTTTATAGGGCCAATTAAACGTGGAAAAATTTCTGCAATTATTCATCTTTGTCTCATTTTTTTACATCATAGAAACCTGACTAGTTCATAGCGCAACTCTAATTCCCTGTACACACAGTCGGACATTGATCGGACATTCTGACAACAAAATCCATGGATTTTTTCCGACGGATGTTGGCTCAAACTTGTCTTACATACACACGGTCACACAAAGTTGTCGGAATTTACTAACGCCAAGAACACGGTGACGTACACCACGTACGACGAGACTATAAAAGGGCAGTTCAATACCAAGCGCAGCACCCTTTGGGATCCTTTTGCTAATCTCGTGTTAGTAAAAGTTTGGTGAGAGACGATTTGTGCTTTTTCAGACTTGTGGTTTTCAGATCGTATTTCTGCTGTTCAGTTTGTGCTTGTGGGTTTGTATCTGGTCTTCAGTGCGTGCAGCCAGTTCCCATTGACTTGTCATTGTGTTCTTGTCTGTTCGTTACTGATTTTCAGGTCGCTCTTCACAGGCCTTGCTGTTCTTCAGTGCATTCTGTTACTTCGTTCTGACCAGCCGACCGTTTTCTAGCCATGTTGCGTGTATGTACTCATCATAGAGTTCTTTCTATGTGGGGGCTTGGTGTTGGGGTCCTTACTTTGACACAAGCCCTGTCCATGAACAGGGCGGGGAGGAATTCATGGACCAAGAATTGGTTGCTCCAGCGTGACCAATTCTGTCATATGCCTTTGCTCCGTGAGATCCGTGAGAATAATCCTGACAATTTCAGGAACTTTCTCCGGATGATGGACCCCGTTTTTCACCGTTTGTTGGGTTTGCTGGCCCCTTATATCAGCAGGCAGGATACCTGCATGAGGCAAGCTATCACTCCAGAGCAGAGGCTAGTCGCCACCCTGCGGTACTTGGCGATGGGGAGAAGCCTGCAGGACCTCAAGTTCTCGACAGGCATCTCCCCCCAGGCTCTGGGGATCATTATCCCAGAGACCTGTTCTGCCATCATCCAGGTCCCACAGAAGGAGTATATTAAGGTAAGATTTATCCTTTAACATCACATTTTATTGTATTTAATGCTTTTAATATACTGTATTTCTTTCCTCATTCCCTAATTACCATGATTGTAGTATGCTGTGAATGTCCACTTTGTCCTCATGCATGCTGGATTTTTTTATTTTTTTTGTCCTTCATACATATTTGCCTTCAATTACCTCCCCAGCATGCTCTCCTGGGCCTATATCCACCTTGTCTACTGAATTAACAATGTATTTTGTCAGCTCCATAGTAGTGCTTTACCCTAAATACCCCCTAAAATGTGTAAAATCGTGATGTGTGCTTTAAATTCAGGCAGAGTGCCAGAGGTTTTTTTGGGGGTCCCAAAATCATTTGGAACCCACCCTCCCCCCAACTGCTAACTCGGCTGATACCAATCCTCTATCTGCTGACTTTGCCAAACCCATACACACTATACCCACCTCTTTTGTGGTCAGATTTATGGATAAATTCACCAAAGCATGTAGTGCAAGGTCCTGCCTGAATACTTTCAAATGGTACTGTTTAAAATTTTTCTATCCTATTATTATCTTGATAGGTAATAGCAGAATGTAAAAATGTGCTAAAATGTCTACAGTGTGTATTTATATCTTTGAATTATGACACTTCTTACCTGTCCAGTGGTCAGATTTATGGATAAATTCACCAAAGCATGTAGTGCAAGGGCCTGCCTGAATACTTTCAAATGGTACTGTTTAAAATTGTTGTATCCTATTATTATCTTGATAGCTAATAGCAGAATGTAAAAATGTGCTAAAATGTGTACAGTGTGTATTTATATCTTTGAATTATGACACTTCTTACCTGTCCAGTGGGCTGCCAATAGTGGAAGTAAGGAGGGGCTGGCCAAAGTAATACACATTATTTAGGCATTCATGTCTCAATGAAGTGGAGAGGGTTACCTGTTCAAAACATCTCCCCCCCTAAAAGTTTTAAAATGGCCCATGAGAGGGTAAGGGGAGGAATCTGATAAGTAGACCTTATACCTTTGTCTTTAAATACTCCCTAAAATAAATGTTATACTGATGTTGGCCAATAATGTTTGTGTCTAATCTGCTTTCAATGTTTATGTGCAAAATGATTAATTTATTTTTCTTGTTTGACTCCACAGTTTCCTTCCAACCCACAGGAATGGCAGACTGTGGCATCCCACTTTGCCCAGCAGTGGGACTTTCCCAACTGCGTCGGGGCAGTTGATGGGAAACATGTCCACATCATCCCACCACCCAACTCAGGGTCATACTATCACAACTACAAGGGGTTCAATAGTATAGTGATGTTGGCGGTAGTGTTGGCTACTTACGAGTTCCTGTATGTGGACGTGGGGAAGAATGGCCGGATGTCAGATGATGGATTCATCGCCCACATGGAGTTCTACAGGCTTCTCCAAGATGTCAGCTTGGACTTGCCACCTCCAGAAGACAATGCGGAAGGACTCCCATTCGTCTTTGTTGCGGATGAAGCGGTTGCGCTAGGGGACCATCTTATGCGGCCATTCCCTATGAGGACCCTCACCCCGGACCAGAGGGTTTTTAATTACCGGCTGGCCAGAGCCAGAAGAGTGGTGTAGAACAAGTTTGCAATAATGGCCAGCCGGTTCCGCCTATTTCTTACATCGATACACATGGCGTAATATAAACTCAATCACATCATCCTGGCTTGCTGTGTTCTCCACAATTTTTTAAGGAGAAATTCTTGGAACTATGCTGGCTCAGTTGGGCCTGAGGCCAGAATTCATATTAATGAACCAACCCTGATGGCGCTTGAAGCTGGCCATCCTGGCTTGCCCCCCCAGAGTGCCCACAAGGTCCATATAAGATACATGGAATACTTTGCGGGTAGGGGGCCATCGATATGCCAGACAATGTCTGAGACATTTTTTAAATAAAAATATATTTTAAACTGAACAAATATTTGCTTTGATTTACTGCTTGGCTTTCTTTTAGCTGACCATGACTGAAATTTGGGGAGTCCTGAAAATGGCGTGATTGTGTAAAATTAGAAAGCCCTGTAGGGTTTTATTTACTAAAGGAAAATACACTTTGTACTATAAGTGCACTTGAGACTGCACTGAAACTGCACTTGTAGTGCAAAGTGGATTTGCCTTTAGTAAATCACCCCCATTGTCACTGAAAACACCAACTTTACTACAAAAAATGCTTTTGAGTAGGGATGAGCTTCGAGTTCGAGTCGAACTCATGTTCTACTCGAACATTGGCTGTTCGCAAGTTCGCCGAACAGCGAACAATTTGGGGTGTTCGCGGCAAATTCAAATGCCACGGAACACCCTTTAAAAGTCTATGGGAGAAATCAAAAGTGCTAATTTTAAAGGCTTATATGCAAGTTATTGTCATAAAAAGTGTTTGGGGACCCGGGTCCTGCCCCAGGGGACATGGATCAATGCAAAAAAAAGTTTTAAAAACAGACGTTTTTTCAGGAGCAGTGATTTTATTAATGCTTAAAGTCAAACAATAAAAGTGTAATATCCCTTTAAATTTCGTACCTGGGGGGTGTCTATAGTATGCCTGTAAAGGGGCGCATGTTTCCTGTGTTTAGAACAGTCTGACAGCAAAATGACATTTGGAAGGAAAAAACTCATTTAAAACTACCCGCGGCTATTGCATTGCCGACAATACACATAGAAGTTCATTGATAAAAACGGCATGGGAATTCCCCACAGGGCAACCCCGAACCAAAAAAAAAAAAATGATGTGGGGGTCCCCCTAAATTCCATACAAGGCCCTTCAGGTCTGGTATGGATATTAAGGGGAACCCCAGCCAAAATTAAAAAAAAAAATTGACGTGGGGTTCCCCCTAAATTCCATACCAGACCCTTCAGGTCTGGTATGGATTTTAAGGGGAACCCCGCGCCAAAAAAAAAAAAAAAACGGCGTGGGGTCCCCCCAAAAATCCATACCAGACCCTTATCCGAGCACCCAACCTGGCAGGCCGCAGGAAAAGAGGGGGGGACGAGAGTGCGGCCCCCTCCTGAACCGTACCAGGCCACATGCCCTCAACATTGGGAGGGTGCTTTGGGGTAGCCCCCCAAAACATCTTGTCCCCATGTTGATGAAGACAAGGGCCTCATCCCCACAACCCTGGCCGGTGGTTGTGGGGGTCTGCGGGCGGGGGGCTTATCAGAATCTGGAAGCCCCCTTTAACAAGGGGACCCCCATATCCCGGCCCCCCCCCTGTGTGAAATGGTAAGGGGGTACTTACCCCTACCATTTCACTAAAAAACTGTCAAAAATGTTAAAAATGACAAGAGACAGTTTTTGACAATTCCTTTATTTAAATGCTTCTTCTTTCTCCTTCATCTTCTTCTGGTTCTTCTGGCTCTTTTGGTTCTTCCTCCGGCGTTCTCGTCCAGCATCTCCTCCGCGGCGTCTTCTATCTTCTTCTCCTCGGGCCGCTCCGCACCCATGGCATGGGGGGGAGGCTCCCGCTCTTCTCTTCATCTTCTTCTCTTCTTCATCTTCTTCTTCATCTTCTTCTTCTTCTTCTTCTCTTCTTCCTTCTTCTCTTCTTCATTTCTTCTCCGGGCCGCTCCGCAGCCATGCTGGCATGGAGGGAGGCTCCCGCTGTGTGACGGCGTCTCTTCGTCTGACGGTTCTTAAATAACGGGGGCGGGGCCATCCAGTGACCCCGCCCCCCTCTGACGCACGGTGACTTGACGGGACTTCCCTGTGACGTCACGGGGAATGCCACAGGGAAGTCCCGTCATGTCACCGTGCGTCAGAGGGGGGCGGGGTCACCGGGTGGCCCCGCCCCCATTATTTAAGAACCGTCAGACGAAGAGACGCCGTCACACAGCGGGAGCCTCTCTCCATGCCACAGCATGGCTGCGGAGCGGCCCAGAGAAGAAATGAAGAAGAGAAGAAGGAAGAAAAGAAGAAGAAGAAGAAGATGAAGAAGAAGATGAAGAAGAGAAGAAGATGAAGAGAAGAGCGGGAGCCTCCCCTCATGCCATGGGTGCGGAGCGGCCCGAGGAGAAGAAGATAGAAGACGCCGCGGAGAAGATGCTGGACGAGAACGCCGGAGGAAGAACCAGAAGAGCCAGAAGAACCAGAAGAAGAAGAAGATGAAGGAAGAAAGAAGAAGCATTTAAATAAAGGAATTGTCAAAAACTGTCTCTTGTCATTTTTAACATTTTTGACAGTTTTTTAGTGAAATGGTAGGGGTAAGTACCCCCTTACCATTTCACACAGGGGGGGGGCCGGGATCTGGGGGTCCCCTTGTTAAAGGGGGCTTCCAGATTCCGATAAGCCCCCCGCCCGCAGACCCCCACAACCACCGGCCAGGGTTGTGGGGATGAGGCCCTTGTCTTCATCAACATGGGGACAAGGTGTTTTGGGGGGCTACCCCAAAGCACCCTCCCAATGTTGAGGGCATGTGGCCTGGTACGGTTCAGGAGGGGGGGGGGCGCACTCTCGTCCCCCCCTCTTTTCCTGCGGCCTGCCAGGTTGCGTGCTCGGATAAGGGTCTGGTATGGATTTTTGGGGGGACCCCACGCCGTTTTTTTTTTTTTTTGGCGCGGGGTTCCCCTTAAAATCCATACCAGACCTGAAGGGTCTGGTATGGAATTTAGGGGGAACCCCACGTCAATTTTTTTTTTAAATTTTGGCTGGGGTTCCCCTTAATATCCATACCAGACCTGAAGGGCCTTGTATGGAATTTAGGGGGACTCCCACATCATTTTTTTTTTAAATTTTGGTTCGGGGTTGCCCTGTGGGGAATTCCCATGCCGTTTTTATCAATGAACTTCTATGTGTATTGTCGGCAATGCAATAGCCGCGGTAGTTTTAAATGTGTTTTTTCCTTCAAAATGTCATTTTGCTGTCAGACTGTTCTAAACACGGGAAACATGCGCCCCTTTACAGGCATACTATAGACACCCCCCAGGTATGAAATTTAAAGGGATATTACACTTTTATTGTTTGACTTTAAGCATTATTAAAATCACTGCTCCTGAAAAAACGGCCGTTTTTAAAACTTTTTTTTGCATTGATTCATGTCCCCTGGGGGAAGACCCGGGTCCCCAAACACTTTTATTGACAATAACTTGCATATTAGCCTTTAAAATTAGCACTTTTGATTATTCATGTTCGTGTCCCATAGACTTTAACGGCGTTCGCGTGTTCGAACAAATTTTTTTCCTGTTCGCATGTTCTGGTGCGAACCGAACAGGGGGGTGTTCGGCTCATCCCTACTTTTGAGCATTGAAAGAAGAAGCCACACATTGTTGATTCTCAATATTTTTAATCAAAGCACAATCACATGTGCATTTATAAAAGGTTTTTAGAACAAACCAACATGTTTGTTGTATAACAATTTTTTTGGTCACATTAAAAGTAGAAATCGCCTTTTTAGGTAAAACCTTAAAAAATACACAACTCTGGAACTTACAAAGTTCAACTTTTATAGAATGTAAAGGCAATATCAGACATGAGTATTTATAAGTTGTGTTTGATATTGCGTTCAGCAAATGGGGTGAAGTCACCCCTGGAAAAGCCAAATTTTGAAGATGCACACAAATTGCCGAATGTCAACATGTGCTAGCTGCCATGGGGGATCAATGGACGTGTTTTGTGGGTGCAACCCCTTCCTCTCAGCTACTTTATTATTGAGGAAGGGGTTGCAACCCCAAAACACGTACATTGATCTCCTGTGATGGCAAATAGCACATGTTGACACACTGTGCGCATCTTAAAAATTTGGATTTTCTAGAATATTTCAAAAAATTGTCAGAAAAAAAACTAGAATAAAGCAGTGTGACAGACCTAGCCGGGACAGAGGCTGTTGGAGAGGACTGGGTGCGAGCCTCTTGCCTTTTGATTATGGGCCCTGGATTTTCAATGGAACGGTGCTCTTTGTGGGGTGAATTGGAGGTCTGGTCTGAACTGTACTAATCGGACTCAGTCGTGTATATATGTATATATTGTATGTTGTTTGATTCTGTTGGGGACTCCTTGCTGTGGATTTGTGTCCCTGAAGAGGGAGGGGGGATTCCTCCAGCAGCCCCCTGATGATAAGACTGATTCATTCTGTTGGGACACATCCTGTGAGGAGATGCTGGTGTCATCAACTCCAACTACCTGTGTTTATGTTAATTGAATGAGCTGATCACATTGTCCTCTGTACAATGTAGGAGACAGGACAACTCCTATTGGAGCTGGGCAATAGGTCATGTCTCAGTCACCTAGGCTGTATAAAGGATTAGTTAATTAGCTCATGTTAATTAGGTTAATTAGGTTACAGTTGTATTGTTAGAGGAGGTTTCAACGGCATATAAAGTCTTGTCATTTCGATTCTAAATAAAGTGAGTTCATGTTAGCAACAAGCAAGTGTCGCCTTGTTTTGTGTTCAGAGAGGTTGGATATCTGTATACAGACTGGGAGGAAGTGGTATATGATGGAAGCACTCAAGCGGAGTGAGGGACGTTCCGTGACATTGGTGGCAAGCAGCGGGAAAGCTTCCTGCAGTCTGGGACATCCAAACTTCCATCTGGATCCAAGGTCCAGATAGCAGGAGAGGAGAGGTACAGATACCAGCCGCCATGAATGAGGAATTCAGAAGGAGGTTGCGAGAGATGCAGATACAGCACAGAGGACCAGTATCAGAGCAGGTCCTGCTGGGATGGTGTGATTCTATTCGCTGCAAACTTTGGAAGGAAGCGCTAGCCCATGAGCAGCGACACCAGTGAAAAGTTCTCCCCTCCATCGAGGAAAGGTACTGGTCGCAGTACGGACTGCGGGTGCGGTTTTTGGGAGAAAAAATGCACAAGAAGCAGACAGCTGAATTAAGCAGGCTGGTCTGGGCAGAGATAAAGCTGGATGAGAGCTACAGAGCCCTCCGGTGGCATGTATCCCAAGCATGTCCCTGGATAGCGGATGACAGCCCAATGGAAGGCTTAAGCTACGGCGGCTTGAGACTGTTGTATGTGAAGCTGACAGGGGACCCTAACTTTGGGAGTGATTTGGAGTGGCGGGTGGACGAAATCATGGATTTCAGAGAAGGGCTACTGAACATTTCGGAAGTGCGCTGGGCACAGGAAGATTTGGAGTTTCTGGCCGTTCAGGAATGGGAGCTAGAGATCGCCTACAGACGGCTGCTAGACATTGCTCAGTGCCAGGGCTGGGCTCCCTTTGCCTGGGACTATCAGGAAATACCAGTTGACAACTCTAAAATCCTGGCTGAAGAGTCGGCAATGTGGCAGAGCAATAGTGTGCTTTGCCAACCTGTCCCCGCAGCTATAGAGGCGGAGGTCTTATGGCGGATGCAGCAAGTGCTGACTGACCTTGATGATCCTGTTTCTGCATGGGATGATCTTGGATGGAGGAATGTGCCTGTCCAGCAGCATGCCAGAGAATCTGCAGTGGAAAATCCGGAGATTGCCATCCCCAAACCTGAAGTGCTGACATCAGGGCAGAGCTCTGCTAACCTCTGCCCAGAAATGATAGCATCTTCTGGATTCCATGGACAGGAGATGGTGAACCTCCATCCCCAGACACCAGTTGCAGAGACAGGGGATTTGATAGACTTTTCTGCTGAGGAAGAACCATCGGGTGAGCCCCCAGCAGAAGAGTTGGGATTAAGGGCCAAACTTCATTGCGCTCTGCTCAGCACTGAGATGGTGAACCTCTATCCACAGACACCAGTTATAGAGGTAGGGGATTTAATAGACTTTTCTGCTGAGGAAGAACAACCTGATGAGCCTCCAGCAGAAGAGCTGCTTTTGGGGCCAAACTTCACTGTGCTCTACCCAGCACCAACAGCAGTATCTGTGGAGTTACAGGGAACTTCCCCAGTTGAAGCACCGGCAACCGGGCAGAGTGCTACCAACCTCTGGCCATCACCGGCAACAACTACAGAGTTCCAGGGAGGTGGGGCAGTCGGCCTCCCTCCCCAACAGTTAGCCGGAGCAGATGGTGTGGGGTTTCCAGCAGAAGGGCTGGCAACAGGGCCGAGTACTGCTGGACTCTGCCCTCAACTAACAGGAGATGGATTTTCTCTGAAGGTGGATGGGACTTCAGTCTCCACCTGTATACTCCAGGGATGCTGGGCAGTCGGCCCAGATCCCCAACAGCATGACGGAGCGAGCCCAGTCTCCCTGTCTCCAGTGGCAGAAAGGACTCCAGGGAGAAGGGCCAGTCCAGGCCTCTCCCCAGCGGCAGATATGTTCTCTGAGAGAGGCAGAAGTTGGCTGGGTGAGTAATACTCTGTTTGGAACAATTTGTTTGGGGTACTGTGTGGGTACAGGCAGTAGAGGACTGGAACTATTGACTAACTTTGGAGTCAACCCTTCTGGGGTCTCCTCCTGTGTTAGTCTCCTGCCGAAAGGGGAGAAATGTGACAGACCTAGCCGGGACAGAGGCTGTTGGAGAGGACTGTGTACGAGCCTCTTGCCTTTTGATTATGGGCCCTGGATTTTCAATGGAACGGTGCTCTTTGTGGGGTGAATTGGAGGTCCGGTCTGAACTGTACTAATCGGACTCAGTCGTGTATATATGTATATATTGTATGTTGTTTCATTTTGTTGGGGACTCCTTGCTGTCGATTTGTGTCCCTGAAGAGGGAGGGAGGATTCCTCCAGCAGCCCCCTGCTAATAAGACTGATTCATTCTGTTGGGACACATCCTGTGAGGAGATGCTGGTGTCATCAACTCCAACTACCTGTGTTTATGTTAATTGAATGAGCTGATCACATTGTCCTCTATACAATGTAGGAGACGGGACGACTCCTATTGGAGCTGGGCAATAGGTCATGTCTCAGTCACCTAGGCTGTATAAAGGATTAGTTACTTAGCTCTTGTTAATTAGGTTAATTAGGTTACAGTTGTATTGTTAGAGGAGGTTCCAACGGCATATAAAGTCTTGTAATTTTGATTCTAAATAAAGTGAGTTCATGTTAGCAACAAGCAAGTGTCACCTTGTTTTGTGCTCAGAGAGGTTGGATATCTGTATACAGACTGGGAGGAAGTGGTATATGACGGAAGCACTCAAGCAGAGTGAGGGACGTTCCGTGACAAGCAGAAATAAGTTAGGGATTTCTAGGGGTTTTAAATTCTCCCTAAAACATCAATGATGTTCTTCATTTTTTTGAACATCATTGATGTTTTGCTTGATGTTTTCCAAGTCCCTATTACACCCCATTATCCCCCAGATGAGGATCTGTGCACTTTCACTGGTGAAATGATCTTCTTCCACAACATCATGATCACCTAAAATATAAAAAAAAAAATAAATAAATAAATATGCCAGCATCCATCTCTCACCTGAGCCTGTGGTCGCAGACACTCACCTGTTGTGGTGACAATTTCCACAACGTCTCCCTCCTCCTCCTCTGTTTGGGTTTGGGGGATTTCCACTTCTTCATGAGGTGGGGGGTCTGTTGTCTCCTCTGATGAGTGGTGTCCTCCGAGTCTTTTCTCTCCTATGTGAAAAAAATAGGTATACTTAGCACACAGATATTTGATGGTAGAAATAGGAATATGAAACATTGCTTGGAAGAGGGGTACAATTGTCTCTTTTGGCAGAGTTGCAAGATGAAGAAATATTTTTTTCCTTTGTCAAGCTTAAATACCGTACTTAGGGCGGAGCTTGCCGCGGAAGAAGATGGACGCTCAATAGAGGAGCTCCACAGCGCTCGGGAACACACCGGCCCACATCGCCTACTCCACTGGCCCAAAACCGCACACATCCACCTGCGGACCGGCAGCACAACTCCGGGAACCGATCGATCATGCCGCGGCGCAGCAAGGAGAAAAACTGACAGAATACTACCCGCTCGGGCCTAAGCAAGATGGCGGCGGCGGGACAGCGGCGCGAGGTATGTCTAGTACCCCACTATACGAAACAGGCAAGGGCAATCCACAAAAAAGGAATGCTCCACAAAGGAGCACACACTCCCCTATACATACCCCCAATTCAGGCAGTCCGGAAAAAACAAGATTGAGGCTGGATGCCTCGGATTCTAGCCGGGACATAACACCAGGCCTAGACTCAGGAGAAGATACCAGAGATCTCCCTGACTCAATTGATCTCTTTCCCACCACTAACCAACCTGTACTGGACACCACACTAAAGGATATGTTAGTCTCACTCCAGAGTTCACTACATGCTGACAGGCTATCCTGTGTCCACAGATTTGGTGTGGAACTTAAAGAAACAGTATCCAGGGTAGATCATATTGAACACAAAATGGGGGAGTTCGCTACGACCATCAATGATCTAGTGGATGCAAACGATAACAATGCAGATGAATTGGATGCCCTTAAAGCAAAACTAGCAGACATTGAGGACCGCTCTAGGAGAAATAATTTTAAAATAAGGGGGATCCCCGAATCAGTCCTGCAATCTGACCTGCGCACCTACACAGCCCAACTCTTTCAGGCTATGCTACCAGATCTAACGGAACTGGACATTACCGTGGACAGGATCCACCTCTTACCTAAACCATCTCACCTACCGGATAACATACCAAGAGATGTTATACTCCGGCTTCACTTTTACCAAACAAAAGAACGCCTGATGGCGGCATCCTGCAACAAAGATCTTTTTCCACCACAATATAAAGATCTACAATTTTTCGCTGACCTATCGCAATTCACCCTGCAGAAGCGTAGGAACCTAAACACAATTTCCAAAGCATTAAGAAACCACAAGATCACATACAAGTGGGGGTTCCCTACTAAATTGATTATCACTAAAGATGGAAAGGAGCATGTTGTTGACACTCTTACCAAGGGAATGCAGCTCCTCCAAAGATGGCAGATTATAGCGGAGGATTCGCCAAAGGTTCATGTTTCACGTAGCTCTGAGCAATTTACAGATGACTGGAATTTGGTCACCTCCAAAAACTCCCGCAAGCATACATGAGCTGACTGAGGTCAGTGAAGACTACACTCTACTGTTTCCCAAGTAGAGGAAAAAACGCTAAGCTGAACTGTTTCGCTGTTTACCCCTCACTTGCAAATTAAGTGACTATACGTCACACTCAGGTCACACAGACCTACTCAGGGTTTGGTTTAAAACCCCCTTGTGTTTTCCTTTTTTTATCTTTTTCTACACTGTCCTTTTTTATGTTAACCATTGTCTATGTCCGCAGCCGCAACATTTACCAAAAATTCAACTACTTGATAAAGCAAATCTTCAGGAACTCCACGGTCACAAGGATTCATCTCCCCATCGCATATGGATCAACGTTGATGAACTCAGCAACCTATGTAAGTGTTACCAACACATGACATCTAACGCGCTTAAACCTGACTTTACACTATGACCATTACTTTTTTAACAATAAATGCAAGAGGCCTTAACCACCCGGCGAAACGCAGATCCATGTGGCTGGAAGCCATCCAACATAAGGCTGACGTCATTTGTGTACAAGAGACGCACTTTAAAAAACAGGCCCAACCTAACTGCTCTCATCCCAAATTCCCACATGTTTTTTTTGCAAGTACAGACGCAAAAAAGAAGGGGGTACTTACGGCAATTAAGGATACAGTAGCATTTAGCCTTCACTCGGAAGTCAAAGATGTGCAAGGTAGATATCACATATTAATCTGCGATATCAACAATACCACTTATACGGTGGTGAATGTATATGCGCCAAACACACGTCAGACCCGCTTTCTTCATAGGCTCATGAAACAGGTCTCACGTTTGCAAAAAGGTCGCCTACTCCTGTGCGGAGATTTTAATTTGCCACCGGACCCCACAATAGACTCTAGTTCACTATCCAACAAGAAAACGCAAACACTACAACCGCTGCTGAGGAACTACGACATATACGATGCATGGGGATGTCTTCACGCCACAGAGAAAGACTTTTCTTTTTTTTCAGCTAGTCACAAAATTTATACCCGACTTGATCTTTTTTTGATAGATAAAGCGTTATTAACCAAAATCAAATCATCTACAATTAATAATATCACTTGGTCGGATCATGCTTCGGTATCGCTGCTGGTGGATCAACTCCACTTACATATGGAGATCCAACCCGCGGCTGTTCCGAGATGATCCTTCCAAAACAATATTGCAGAAAGATCTGGCCGAATTTTTTGAACTTAATGTAAATTCAGTCTCTGACCCATTTATGACATGGAACGCACACAAAGCGTTTATGAGAGGTCTCCTCATTAAACTTGGAGCTAGGACTAAGAGGATGAGGGAGCAGCGTATATTGAATGTCTCTGAACAAATCCATACACTAGAATTCCAGAACAAAACCAATTTCTCCCCTGACTTATCAGACAAACTGACCAAATTAAGAATGGAACTCCGAATGATACTACTGGAGGACTTTGAAAAGTCCTCTAGAAGGTTAAAAATGACGTATTACGCAAATGGCAATAAAGCAGGGAAATTATTAGCAGATAGACTACGAGGACACAGACACAAAACTAAACTTCCCTACATCTTACATCCTGAAACCCATACCAAATTACAACACCCTCAAGACATTGCAGATGCATTCAGCACTTACTATGGTTCTCTCTATAACCTGAACACAGACCCTAACACGATTCAACCACAAACCCACACAATTTCTGAATTTCTTAATAAAATTCAACTTCCCCATCTCACTGATACCCAAAACATAGCACTGAACTCTCCATTCACGACACAAGAGATATCAGCAGTGATTGACTCACTCCCCAGTAATAAATCTCCTGGACCAGATGGCTTCACGAGTGAATATTTTCAAACGTTCAGAGACGTTCTAACCCCCAGACTTACTGAAATATTTAATCAAGCTGCTTCCTCCTCCTCTTTTCCACCTGAAATGTTGAAGGCAATGATTGTGGCATTACCAAAGCTGGGGAAAGACCCTGATACTCCTCAAAATTTTCGTCCGATATCGTTACTCAATAACGACCTGAAAATCTATGCCAAAGTAATAGCTGGTAGATTAGTAAATCTCCTCCCTTCACTGATCCACCCAGATCAATCTGGCTTTACCACAGGTCGTCAAACAGCGGATGCGACCAGACGCCTGATCAACCTTATCCACCTAGCTAACAAAAAAGAAACGCCTTCTCTGCTCCTCTCTTTGGACGCAGAGAAGGCGTTCGACAGGATTCATTGGACGTATTTGGAACAAGTACTAGACAAATTCGGTTTCCACGGCCAAATGTATCAGGCCATTATGGCTCTGTACACAAAGCAATCAGCACAAGTATACATATCCGGAACATTATCTACTCCATTTAGCATAACTAACGGCACTCGACAAGGGTGCCCTTTATCCCCCTTAATTTTTAACTTGTTGATGGAACCACTGGCAACTTATATCCGCCAACACCCCCAAATTAAAGGGATCACAATAGGCGATAGAATGCACACCATCAGCCTATTCGCGGATGATGTCATCCTGATACTTACTGACGTAATGTCTTCCCTGGCTTCGGTCCACCAAACTTTACAATTATTCAATGCAATATCATATTACAAAGTCAATGAAACCAAGTCATATATTTTGGGACTAGGCTTATCTGACAAGATGAAACAAAATATTAGACACAAATTTCCGTATATGTGGAAAGAAAATGGCATATCTTACCTAGGTATTACACTTACACCCACAGTATCTGAACTATTTAAAGAAAATTATATTCCATTTTTAAAGTCTCTGAGACCCAAACTAGATAAACTAAAGCGATTTGAACTTTCATGGACTGGGCGTCTGGCTGCTTTTAAAATGCAGGTTTTACCACAGTTCTTATATCTATTCCGAACCCTACCCATTCCAGTACCTAAATCCTTCTTTCAGCAAGCACAATCTGAAATAGACAGATACCTATGGTTTGGGAAAAAAGCAAGATGTGCATTTAACAAAATTACTAAATCCAAACATGCAGGGGGGATTGGCCACACGGTGATTAAAGATTACCATGTGGCCACCATTTTGGCACAGATGAAGGGTTGGTTTCCTAACCACGATATCTCTATGTGGACAGAATTAGAAAAGCTACAAATTAAAGGAGGGAATCTGTATAATTACCTGATAACAAATATGTATCACACACCTACCTCCCTTGTAAAGTCTCCAACTATCCAGGCCTCCATCGAAGCCTGGCAATACCTCCTCAAACATATAACACCTGAAGGACCCCAAACTCCTCTAAAATTTCCAATCACAGCTTTAGAACTCATAATACCAGACTTATCATTAGCCAACTGGAGCTCTAGAGGCGAACTGTTCCTAGAAGACCTCCTTGTAGGACCCACGGTTAAAACCTTCAGAACATTACAGATTGAATATGATATCCCATCCTCTGATTATTATAAATATATTCAAATAACCCACTTACTAGATAAAAAGAGTAATGAACTTATCATTCATCTTCCCTGGCAAATTGTCATCTTTCTTACGCACAAAAGTACAAAACTCAAAGGAACGGCATTATTCTATAAATCTCTACAGAATAAAAACTCTTTTAGTAAAACTACTAACATAAAAGCTTGGGAAAGGGACTTTAAAAAGATTTATACTGATGACCAATGGAAAAAAGCACTTAAAATCACATATGCATCTACTAGAAGTGCCAACCTATGGGAACTGCATCACAAATTTCTATTGCGGTGGTACCTCACCCCTTACCGCATTTCTAAATTTATTCCAGGAGCTTCACCAGAATGTTGGAGGAAGTGCAGGAATATAGGATCACTGCTTCATGTGCTGTGGTCATGCCCACGCATTCAGAGATTTTGGATGATTATATTTCAAATAATAGAACAACTTACAGGTATAAAAGTTGCGTTTTCCCCAGGTATGGCATTTCTTTCATTGGAAATTGACTCTATTCCAGCATAGCATAGGCTACTGGTATCCCATCTACTCATCGCAGCTAGACTCACCATTGTAGGCCATTGGAAACACACTAGTCCGCCTCCCGTAACAGAAACCCTTCAACTAATAAATACACATAGAATGTATGAAATACAATTCGCATGGAGTCTCGGAAACCAGAATAAAATATCTAAAATCTGGGTTCCTTGGTCAACATGGTATCCACAAAACATGGGTCTCAGATTCTTTGGAAATCATTAATTGGAAAAACCACAGGATAATAACTATGATGAATCTTACTACACAGGCTGCTCAAGGACATATTAAGTTATTGTTAGTTAAAG